>CM067365.1:71172640-71871332 GCA_034401795.1 Chaetoderma sp. LZ-2023a
ACGACACGACGATGTTCTAGAAATGGGACGAGAAGAGCTAGAAAGGTGAGGAGAATAACTAGAAATGAGAGAATAGCTAGAAATGGGAGAATAACTAGAAATGGGAGGAGAATAGCTAGAAATGAGAGAATAGCTAGAAATGGGAGGAGAATAGCTAGAAATGAGAGAATAGCTAGAAATGGGAGAATAGCTTGAAATTGGAGGAGTATAGCTAGAAATGGGCGAATAGCTAGAAATGTGACGAGAATAGCTAGAAATGGGATAATAGCTAGAAATTGGACGAGAATAGCTAGAAATGGGAGAATAACTAGAAATGGGAGGAGAATAGCTACAAAATGAGAGAATAACTAGAAATGGGAGGAGAATAGCTACAAAATGAGAGAATAACTAGAAATGGGAGGAGAAAAGCTAGAAATTGAGAGAATAGCTAGAAATGGGAGGAAAAAAGCTAGAAATTGGAGGCAAAATTGGAGGAGAATAGCTAGAAATTGGAGAAGAATAGCTAGAAACGTGAGGAGAATAGCTAGAAATGGGAGGAGAATGGATAGAAATGGGAGGAGAATGGATAGAAATGGGAGGAGTATAGCTCGAAATGGGAGAAGAATAGCTAGAAATTGGAGAAGAATAGCTAGAAATGGGAGGCGAATAGTTAGAAATGAGAGGAGAATAACTAGAAATGGAAGCAGAATAGCAGAAATGGGAGGAGCATAGCTAGAGGATAATAACTAAAAATGGGAGAAAAGCTAGAAATGGGAGGAGAATAGATAAAGGAGAATAGCTAGAAATGGGAGGAGAATAGCTAGAAATGGGAGGAGAATGGATAGAAATGGGAGGAGTATAGCTAGAAATGGGAGGAGAATAGCTAGAAATGGGAGAAGAATAGCTAGAAATGGGAGGCGAATAGTTAGAAATGAGAGGAGAATAACTAGAAATGGAAGCAGAAATAGCAGAAATGGGAGGAGCATAGCTAGAGAAGAATAACTAAAAATGGGAGAATAGCTAGAGGAGAATAGCTAGAAATGGGAGGAGAATAGATAGAGGAGAATAGCTAGAAATGGGAGGAGAATAGCTAGAAATGGGAGGAGAATGGATAGAAATGGGAGGAGTATAGCTAGAAATAGAAGCAGAATAGCTAGAAATGGGAGTAGTATAGCTAGAAATGGGAGGAGCATAGATAGAAATGGGAGGAGGGGTGGCTGATTAAGATTGTCCATCTTAGCCCACGATGGGCATTAAACACACATGTGAATAGTGCATAGAACAAGGATCCATGGCATGGGTAAGGGGTCCTGTCTAGCACAAACTCTTGTTGTGATATAAGGAGTCATATTTTTCTCCATACAATGTGAATAAAGTGGAAAATCGACCGTTCCAAGTTCATCCATCCATCATATGACGCCATAATCAACTACGTGACGTGTAGGATGACGGTATAATCATGACGTCATGAATGATTTGAAAGCGTCCGTCTTTAATGCTTAATAGGCCGACACATTATACGAATTGTATGCATTTGCTATTTAATAAACATTCTGTTGAATATTTTGAAACTAATTTGACTGGATGCTGTTGCTGCCATAGGCAATTCAAAATATTTAACAGCGTACCTGTATAGTTTATGGAAATTGCTAGGCAGGGAGCTCAGGGATCGATCGATCCCAACATGAGTGAGGTGTGGGTGGGGCTTAGCTAGTGATGGGCGGGGCATAGTTAAAACTGGAAAGGTCAATTGATTGTCAAACAAAGTTTTACAACTCCATATAATTTATAAATTCATTTATTTCATTAATGATATCACAGTGAGATCAGTACAGATTGCACACAGAGAAGAAATGGCAATGACAATATGCAAATAGTGCAAGTCGGTGCTTCCATACACTTAAATATAACATCACAATATACAAATCCAAAACCTGACCCTGATAACGCGGCTTACTAGGCTGATGCTGGGCCGGTACTGAAAGTATCGGCCCAGCATCGGCCCAGTAAGCTGCGTTATCTGGTGAATAGATGTTTGCGCTTACATATATTGATTCAAGAGTATTCGATCCTTACAAAATAAGTGTACGTTTTCGACTACGTGACATATAGAATGACATCAAAATCAATGACGTCAGTATGACCTCATGAATGGCGTAGATAAGTACGTCACACACGCATAGTTGAAGACGGACTATGCATGCGTTGCTGTACGAATAGTATGTCTTTACTATTTAATGAATATCCTGTTGAATATTTTGAAACTAATTTGTTAATATGGCAGCAACAGCACCCAGTAAAATTAGTTACAAAATATTCAACAACTTAACTGCATAAGTTTCAGAAAATTGATAGTCAGGGCATTCAGAGATCGATCGATCCCAACACGGTGAAGTGTGGGTGGAGCTTAGCTAGTGATGGGATAAAACTGGAAAGGTCCATAGGCGATCCTATTCAGATATTATCATATTCTAATTCCGTTTTTGGATATCTCATACATGTAAATGCCAAACATTGCATTATAAGTCTGGAAAATATCATATATATTGAAATTCAGACGTTGTATTTGTGTATTGAAACACTATAGGAAACAAGCATCCAGTTCAAATATAGGACAGAACAACATATACATGTACACATGTTTTGTAATATGTGTAAGGAGTCGCTCTATAAGTCATGCCTTTGATAAACTGCCTGTTTAGAGTCTATTTATATGTATAGTAAACACGTGAAATAAAACAACTTTGAATCTTGAATCTTGAATCTCATTAAAAAATTCAATATGAGTTTGTTCTAACTCTCAGAGGCACCAAGACACATCCTCAAAGACAGTGATCCGGGTAAAGAATGACACATGATTACTGCCCTGTCGTGTCTATCTAAATATCTGGCATCGTGTCATGACAGACTCAGACTAATGACAAGAACACCGAAGCATGCAATGTCTCGGTGTAAAGGCTGGCTACTATGGATTGCCATAACAAACTACGCATGGCTCGTAATATATCTATTAAGTGAGGCACTAAAAAACACCGGTAACTGCAAAACAGGATCATGCGTGTATCAATACAACTATTACCAAGGCAATGATCAATACTACGTAGGCCTACGACGATCTTATTTTCTGATTTTTTTAATAATAAAAATAATAAAGCAAGTTCTACAAATAATATTTCAAAATATTTAACAGAAAGAGTGCGGGCCGATACGGTGCTGATACTTTCAACATCAGGCCGGTATCGATACAGTAAGCTGCTTTATTAGGGCACATGGTCGTAATTTTCAGAGTTGATTAGACATGATTGTCTGAGCTTATTACTCACACATGACTGACATGAGAATATAAAGTAGAAATTTCATTTGGTATTCAACTAAATAGCTCTTTGGCTATCACATTATGGCATTGGCTACACAATAAACCCGTAGCCTAATTTAAAGTGGCAGGAGGCATCGTGAACATCTGGGAATGGTAACAATTTGTAAAAAATAAAAATAAAAATATATTAATAAAATAAATAAATCCATGGTCAGTATATCTAAATGCTTTCACCTTTCCAAAGTTATCCTTCCAATGCGATGTAGTTAACCCGTACCAATCTGATGTCAATATTCTATCTTTTACTGTGTCAGTAGCAAAGAAACTGGTGTAGGTTTTTCAACCATTTTGGTGGACGATGTTGCTGTCTACGACAGCAACACCTTCCACCAAATTTGTTGAAAAATGAACACCAGTTAATCTTTTAATTTAATTTGAAATTTACAAATTCTGACATCAGAGTGGTGGGGGTTAACAATACAACATTAAAATCACATCAATGTGTGTTTAAACTGAAGGCTAGGACAATTTGTTAATAATGTTGAACGCTCGGATCTACACTATGGATAATTGATGGTGCTGTCGGTTGAGGAGGGCCATTCGGCAGACGCATAAGCTGTCCAAGGTTATGGCCCGCTTTGTGGGTGCCCGCATATGGTGATACAGGGTAGGCAGGCATCATGGGAGAGACACCAATACCCATAGATGAGCCGCCAACAGGTGTGAGCGTTGATTCTCCCACCGCAACTGAATATGAAGGCGGTTGAGCCATGTAGCCATACGGTGGAGGTTGTCCAATAGTAGAATTTAAGTAATGCTGCGTCGTCACTGTGCAAATAATAATAATAATAATAATAATAATAATAATAATAATAATAATAATACACACGCACGCGTGCACGCATGCCCACTCCCGCCTGCCCACCCACCTTCCCGCACTCCCCGCATGCACGCACGCACGCACTCACGCACGCACGGACGCACACACACACACGTGTAATATACTCTACCTGTCTGTACGGTTGCTACGCCAGCATTTCTATGCTGTGGTGCATGGATGAAGGCGCCTACATGCACTTGTCTGGTCCGGTACCGAGATCTGCGGTAGCACCCATACACAAATACACCAATGAGCATTAATAAGAAAAATAGTGACAGCCTGCAAAGAAACAGATTTCTGATGACTCACAAGGTTAGGAAATTGGATCTTTCTTTATGGACATTGAATTATTGTGGTTGCCCGGGATCAGCTACAAACGGTTGTGATGGCTCATCAGAATCTGTAAACTGGTTCTGAAATCATTCTATGATCACCTCGGGGGTCATCCATAATAGTTGAAGAATTCTCAGAGTAACGGGGTGGTAGTGGAGACGTTGGAAGGTGCATTGGGGTCGTGAGTGATATGCAGTGATTTGAAATGGTGCTGGGGACGAATGCATTATAAATGTTATAAATATTAGTGATGTCATACGTTGTTCTATTTGGGTGTCACCAATCAATGGACGTAATTACGGGCATCAATGTGTGTATTTATGGTCATCTGTGGATGTATTTATTACCATTTCTACCATTTCTACCATTTCTGTCTTTAGTCAGGTTCTTTAACCTGAATCATTCATTCTATCTACTACCACAGTCACAAAACTGCGAGTTGAAATCTATTACTTTCCTGCTAAATGGCCAAATGTCTGGCTGTTGATGCCAATTAAGCGATGATGGATGGGGAGGAGTCTGCATGGTTATCTCTTCCCCTCATAATACAGGTTACTGGACCGGGACTGGTCAAATAGCAGGCCATATTGGTTCAATACCAGCCCAGAAACCTGCATTATCGGGGTGGGTGGTGTGCTATATAGCTCATATTCACCATCTCACCAGAATTCATAGCTCTTATACTATCCTACTATATCGCTCTATCTCCATTAAATTATTAACACTTTCTGATTGATAATATCAGTGATTGGTTTGTTCTAGATATAAACTCACCAGAAATACCACAAATTATACAGGGCACTGGCTGCAAATGCCATTTTACAACAATCATCGCCACAGCATGTCTCTGTATTCAGGCAACTGCAAATACCAAACAGTGTTATTTCAATTGTCGTCGTTAATGTCGCCATTGCTATGGCTGTGAAAGAAATGTGCAGAACAGGTATCTATCAGAACCATTAAATGTTTTACTACCAAAGGTAGAGAAAGGTTACCAATCTACGTGATTGATGCCTATTGGGTCCATACAATGTAGTAATTGTCTATTCCGGCTACAAAATCAATTCCGGTCACACAATCCTGGGAAAGTATAAAAGGAAGGCCCAAACCGTGCACTGGCGTCCAGACTCAAACTTACACACAAGTTCGCGTCAGGACAAACAAGTGCAATCAAGCTTCTTAAAGAAATCTATCAGAACCATACCTGAAAATGGACAAATTGGACTATTCTCCATTACTGTTACTTCTGGTAATCACCTTTGTCTAACACTTCTACTACAAGTAGAGCAATAGAAATGGATAGTCCAAGAAGTTAGGCATTGCCGTGTTATCGATAGACAATTCATATGAATATGTCACTGTACGTCATATTACAAATATCTATACCTGGAAACCTACTGGTAATTGTCACAAATCAGCGAGCCGCGAGGTCGAGTGAGAATTCATTCATTTCGTTACTCTTAGTTTTCAGAGCGCGATTAACAGTACGTTCCAAGGACACGGCTTCTTCAATAAGTTTCAAAGAACACTGTTAGCTCAGGTAGATTCCAGGAAATGTAGGTATACCGCCCTGAGCAGAAAGGTGTCTAAAATGTGCAGCCATCTTCAGCCAACCCGATTTTGGGGTGATCGAACCATTTCCTTTTTGTATCTGAGCTACCTCTGTACTGTAATTCAAACAATTAGGCTTTCCATTGCAAGAGCCACAGCGTAATAACCTGTCAATCACATCCTAAAGATCTGAGAATTCTCCAATCGTCTTTTCTATCTCAGAAATCCTACACTAATCATATGCCAATCAAATCCATGTACTTTTCCGCCCAACCAATTGTGTTTCTGTCACAAGGGACATAACTTAAATCACCTTTCAATCAAATCCTAGGGTTCTGAGAATTCATCCAACCGTCTTTTCCATTTCAAGAGCCATGCGCTAGTCATATGTCAATAACATCCACCTGCTTTTCCGTCTCAAGGATCAAAATTTCAAAATCTGTAAAAACCTGATAACATGAAAAAAAGGTGTAGCCACGGATTATTGCGTGTGGCCACTAATGAATGTCCCACTGATTGTCGCTGTGGCCGCTGATGCACACACCAATGCCACAATGTATTATTATACACAGTAATGAATGACCACTCATAATAGGATTTCTAGGAGGCAGATACGAAATATATGCTTATTTTGTGTTCTTGGAATCCATTTATCGTCGATAATATAGAAGAAATGTGGACAACAGTATTGGGTTCATATATATGCATAGGATTAAATAACACATCTGGGACCATTGTTCAAATCTATGTGGTGACATAATTATAAATTAATTGACTTTAGCGTGAGGCATTTGTTTGGCCAATCAACAACGTTATTGTTTGTATAGTCATCATAGATGGACTGGGGAGTTTGACACCATAGGATGCTTTCAGGGGATCATTCTTGGCTCGCCAATAAGGAATTTGGATTCTTGCACCTTTTGAATATTTTTTCGATTTGTGCGTGTGTGTGTGCGTGCCTGCACGCGGATGTGCATGCACACATGAATTGCGTGTGTGTCTGGGACTATAGCTCATCTTCTACTTGAGGGATACTGACCAAGGTTGGGTGGAAGCTTGTCCTTGGTACCCTGAGAAAGTGAAGAAGTCACTTAATTTTGGTGTCAAAAGGTTGAAGGTAAAATGTCAGAACTTCACGATCAGCGAAAAGGGTTGCTACGATAAGAAAGTGCTACTGGATGGCCCCTCACCAAACGTGGGTGGGAGATTATCCTTGGGATCCTGATAATCTTTGATGATTTTGGGGAGGATTGGGCTGGAGGAGTGGGAACAAAAGTTCAAAGCTCACATGTCACGAATATCAGGATTATCCAAAAAGATGGGCAGAATCAGAATCCTCCACAATGTTACACAAATAACGCATGTTACTGGGCCGGTACTGGGCCAATTCAGCCTGGTATTGTCCCAATACTGGCCCAATAACATGGGTTATCAGGATATAGTTTATTGTGTATTGCATGTACTTGTGGGTTCTATCTTACTTGGTTCTCCGTGGGTTTCTACGTTGATGAGTATTTGGCAGCAATTCATTCAAGGTGTTATGTCTGTGCTCGTGCATGAACGTGTATGCGTGCACGGGCGGGTACACGGTTCAAGAAGCGTGTTTGATACTCACTATTTGGTGGTGGTAACCCGAATACCTCCAGACACGTAGGAATAACGGCATGTCTTAAGACAACGTGATGGAATCTAGAGAAAAACATACGATCTTTTAAAGGAATACAATTCGGATTGATTATGATATATATATGTTTCCTTATCGAAATCACAAATATCATTTATACTTTAACATCACATTGGAGTTGACCCATAGATATCGTATGTATACTGGCTAGATGGCTGATGCTCATATCCTTCCTATGGAGCTAGTTGTCGCTACCGCCGATGACGCGAGTTAAGTAAATCGTAATTGCGCATGACCGGGTATTCACTAACTGGCTGACGCAGACGATAAGTTGCATATATAGCCTTTAAAAATGACTAAATTATCTTTTGGTAATTTGATGAGAAATTAAACAAAGTCAGATATTTTTCATCAGAAATAAAATTGTATTGGCTATATTAATCCTGACACTTTATTCGACTACGTAACAGCTATTAGGCTACTAACTTGGTGGGTGTGTAACTATAGGCATAAGCAACCACCCATTTAAGAAAAAGATAAGGCTGACCCATAGAGTTGGGCTGACCTAGTTTATTGATAATATAGCTCAAAGGCCAATTTTCCCATTGGAGCCGTATGTGGGCTGTGGTTTCAAGAGTTTTTCGTATACAATAATGAAACTTGGCAGATACATGTTCCTTGGCGCTATGAATATGACTATACATCCGGTGAGAAAATACTGAACTCTGGAATGCTGCTTTTGCGAGGGTCATGAACGATCCAGCCAGTATATACGATATCTATGAGTTGAACTGTAGTCACTGCCATTTTTTTGCTCCTCAAGCGACAGTGTGTTGTGTCATTGAAGATACAACGCATTCCTTAGTATGTAATACTCATCATGTTAACTATTTTGAAACTAATTTGACTGCCTTTAACCCTAGGCAGCAATAGTGTCCAATCAAATTAGTTTCAAAATATTCAACAGCTTACCCTGTATGCCCGATTTTACTTACGGTTACTTACAGATCCTCTTCTGAGTGTAGGTCTCTGTGAGTCCTCTGTTGTTAGCTCTGTGACTTTGAGTTGACGCGCGTGCGTGCGTGCGTGCGTGCGTACGTGCGTGTGTGTGCTCTCATACTTTATGCGACTGATTTGCTCAGAACTTATCAAGTCTTTTTTCGACGGAATCTGGAGACAATTAAGTTCCAGTTGCCCACAGCTCTGATGGTAAATGAGTATTTCCGAATATCTAATCGTGGTCGTGTTTTGAAAATCTTGTACTTTTGGCGCGTGTTTTTGGTTCTTCCCTCAATGGCATGAAGTCAGAGACATCCGTGTTGTACTTTCAATGCAGTCGTGATGTTATAACTACATCTCTATCATGTCGCCCCTAGAGCACCGATATGCTAATGTGTAGAAGCCAAGTTTCCCCCAGTCGCTCTTCGTATCCCAGCCATGCCATGCCTGGAATTAGCCTTGTGACACGTCGCTGTACATTTTCTATTGTCTCGATGAGCTTCTTGCAATAGGGCCTCCATATTTGGTTCGCGTACGCTAGGTGTGGTCTTACGAGGGCAGCGTAAAGCTGTTTGAACATTTTATAATCCAGGAATTCGATTGTTCGACGTATTAATCCCGTCATCTAGTTTGCTTTGTTTACTTTTTCCGCGATGTGCTGGTCGAATAAGAGTGTGTTGTCTATAGATACACCGATGCCCTCTACTTGTACGTGAGTCATAGTTGGCAGATTTCTGGTTTAGTCTGTAACTTGCGATGTCAGTTGTGTTTGTCCATATGCTCGTAAACTTACACTTTTGTGGATGAATTCTCAGTTGCCAATCTTGTGACTTTCTATACATGTTAAAAGTATCATTCTGCAGGATTCCACAGTCAGATTTGTCAAAAATGGCCCTGAATACTTTGGTGTCCTCGGCAAAGAGGTAGGAGTCTGTTTCATCAGTCATAAGTTTTGGTAGATGGTTAATATATATGACGAACATAATTGGGCCAAGAACGGACCCATGTGGTACATCACTGCTGACGTCTTTCAGGCGGATGTTTCCCTACTCAGTAGTACACGTTGCTTCCTTTCATGCAGAAATGATGAAATCCATTTGTTTATTTTCCAGTCGATGCCGTAGTTTTCTAGCTTTTTCGTCAGACGAACATGAGGGACTGCATCATAAGCTTCCATGGAGTTACAGTGAGCGAGATCGATGCTACCTCCCGGATCTAATATGCTTGTCCATTTATCTAGTACCTGGATTAGTTGAAGCACTGTGGACCTTCCTCTTATGAATCCAAATTGTTTTTTTGCTTAACAGTGTGTTTATTTCCATATGTTCCATTATGCGATGTCGAATACATGATTCTAGTATTTTGCAAACTATGCTGGTTATGCTAACTGGTCTATAGTTCCCTGGGTCTTTTCTGTCACCTTTCTTGTAAATGGCAGTGATGTCTTCAGATGTCCAGTCTTCTGGGACTTGCCCACTTTTAAGTCATCTATTAAATATTGTTGTTAAAGGTACCACATACTGGCGCGCAATGGTGTCGGGTCCTGGCGATTTAGATGTCTGCAGATTGTCTAATTTGTCTTTAACAGTGCCGTTTGTGATTTCCAAATTGCAGATTCCTTGTATATTCCGGCTTTCAAGTCTAGGTATTTCATTAATACTTTTTGTGGTAAAAACAGTCGAGAAGAAGTTAGCTAGTGTGTTTGCTTTTTTTCTCCATCTGAGTGCAGGGCCGTGTTTAAGGGGGAGGGGGGGGGGGCAAGCGGGGCAAAAGCCCCGGGGCCCCCACAAGCAAGGGGCCTCCACAATTTAAAAATGAAAAAAATGTATGCACTTTTTGGAAGTTATAGGACATTTAAAGTAAACTTTATTAGTTTAGAACTCTTAATCATGCATTATAATTCTATTCTAATATTTGTGGGGGGGGGGGCCCAATTCTTGTTTGGTGTTCGTCAACAATGTTAATTACGAAAATTTGCAAAATAAAATAATTTTACAACGAAAGAAAGCGCCATAATTCACCCTAAAAGTAGACTCTCTGGCCGTCTCAGAGCATCTAGAGGTAAAAAAATTATGGGGGGGGGGGGAGGGACCCCAAGACCACCCGCTCATTCGTTTCCCCAGGGCCCCCACATATCTAAATACGGCCCTGTCTGAGTGTCACTTCTGCTTTAGCTGTGCCTTTGTACAATTCCGGAACAGTAACTCTTGTTTTGGTCTTTGATTGCACATACTGCCAAAATTTCTTCGAGGTTTTCTTTGCACATTCACCTACACCCTTTTCATGTTGCTTCGTTATCTTTCTATTTAGATTTCTTACTTGGTTTCTGATTTTTCAATATACTTGATACTCCTCTCCATCTCTAGTCTTTAGGTAGCTTTTCCATAATCTCTCTTTTCACTTGATTTTTTTCTAGCATTTTTCTGTTCATAGGTGCGTCTTGTTTGTGTTTCATCCTTCTCCCGTGTAGGTGTATTTTCTTACTGGGTATTGTACTTTCTATAGATTTTAGTAAGAACATTTTGAATGCGCCCCATTGCTTGTTGACATCATAATTACATTCTGAGAACAAGCGGCTCCAGTCGATATGTAATTTGTGGCCCAATCTTTATAATTTCCTCTATCGTACATAAGTCTAACTTTATGCTTTGGGCCTTCAGGTACTTCAAAGTTACATTGCAATACTGTCGCTCAGTGGTCGTTTTTACCTATGATTGCGTTAACTCATCAATGGCTGAGTCTTCTGTAGTAAACAACAGATCGATGATGCTAGGTCTCTGTTGTCCTCTCCCGCACGCTGGTACAGTATGTGTTGCTTGAAGAAACAGTCTCTAACCTTCTCGATGAACTGGAATTCTAGTGACATTAAATCTGTTGTCGTGTATGTTTGCCAGTTGATACCTAGGATTTTACACCGCTTCGTCATACTATTAAATATTTTATTGGTTTAGTTGGCATCTATCAAGTCCACACAGGTCCCATTTACAACCATTAATGTCACCTTAACGTGGATTTGTATGATTGGTTAAGAGAATCAAATCATGGCAGCGTTCCGTGACTGGAGTTTGGAGAAATGCATCAGCATTTAGCTATTACAGCCTGCATATCTTTCCTTGACGGTGGGATAAAAAGCTAAAAGTTTATCTGCGCCATATCATATTCCACTACTACTACTACTACTACTACTACTACTACTACTACTACTACTACTACTACTACTACTACTACTACTACTACTACTTCAGCTACCGCTACCGCTACTACTACTACTACTACTACTACTACTACTACTAGGATTTTTGTCCTGTGGTCTGGTGGTAAAGTACTCGCCTCCCAATTGCTAGGCGAAAGTTGCCATAGAATTGCCAGCTTCGACCCCCACTCGGGTCGAAAAAATCGAAAAGGTAAAATTACATTCCAGATGATGAATGAGCTAGATCCTAGTGCCAGTGCGTTGTCAAAGTCAGGGTTCATAGAACTAATGCTCGGCAATAATAAAAACTAAATACTTGCGAGTGCCTAGTGATCTAGCAGGAGGGATCTCATAAGTCTATGGTAGTAGTAGTAGTAGTTGTAGTAGTAGTAGTAGTAGTAGTAGTAGTAGTAGTTGTAGTAGTAGCAGTAGCAGTAGTAGTAGTAGTAGTAGTAGTAGTAGGGGTAGTAGTAGTAGTAGTAGTAGTAGTAGTAGTAGTAGTAGTAGTAGTAGTAGTAGTAGTAGTAGTAGTAGTAGTAGTAGTAGTAGCAGTAGCAGTACAAGTGCATATTAATACCAAACTGTTATCTATGGTGGCTATAGACGGGTTTGGGTAGGAGTGGGGGGGGGGGGGGGGGGGGGGGCAACAGATATTACCCGGTGCTTGCTATATGGTGTGGAGTTGCTGTGAATTCTGTAAATATACATGTAAATATAAAAGACGGCTTCCGTAGCGGTGTTTCACTCTATTTATTTACAAAACAAAGGTACATTGTTGAATATTTGGGTTATAATCGGACTGATTTTTTAAAACAGTTTATGTAATATTAACATTGATTAACCCTTTAACCATCAAATATTTTCAAGAAAATTTCGATTTTCTCATAGCACTCGTGCTCAAGTACATTTACAACGCACTCCTACTCAGCCTCTGTACACTTGCTAAAAAGTACATGTACATGTACATGTACTCGTGCCAGAGTACTTTGCCAAAGTACTCCTACTTAGGCTCAGTACAGCTGCCTGTACACGGCCCCAACCCTGACTCACATACTAATTTTAGTTCAATTCCGTCTAAAGGTGTTAGAGGAGTTGCGTTACAATCAATGACTGCATGCTAAAATTGGATCCTTTTGATCCCTGCACACAACAGCCGCCCCCCCCCCCCCCCCGGCCCCATCCAACCCCCACCCCCACACCCCACCCCGAGCCAGAGGTGGCGTGTGTGTGAAATGAAAATGGTCTCGTGCACTCCGCAATCATATTCGGTCTCCAGGAAACTTCCCACAGTGCATTGCGCATTGCTGCCATTTAACGTTAACCGGAACCTTTAGCAGGACCCGTGCTTCGATTACCGTTAAACTGTAGTAAGCGCAGTGAATTGTTGGATGTTGGCTGAGGACGAATGGGTAACTAAATGCATGGCACAATCCCACCTTTCTTCGAAAAATTTGGGGATAATAATGAGACCCTATTTGACGGACGGACATTATGCCACGCCCCTTGTGGTGATGATAGAAAGAGTTGGCATGTTCCCATGATGGTGGCTGTACGTACTGGAGTTTTGACTATTTGACAACAGCTTACCGGTACATGCACACTTACCTTGATTTTGGGAATTCAGGTTTCAAAGTTTCAAATCGATTCCAACTCACATGCAAAGTGGGCGGAACTTAGCCATAAATGGGCCAGGTATAAGGACAAATGGATATCTCAATGGACATTTCCAGTTTATCCATCAATCATATGACGTCATAATCAACTACGTGAGGTGGGTGATGACATAATAATCAATGACGTCATGAATGACGTAGCTAAGTTCTTCACGTACACTTAATTGATAACGGACTAAGTGTTGTTGTACGAACTGTATGTCGTTATTATGCTGTTAAATATTTTGAAACTAATTAGACTGGGAAAGTGTGAGTGGAGCTTAGCTAGAGATCCAATAAACGGGAAGGTAATTTTACATCACAAATACAAAACATATTATCCTCACTCCGTTACATCCCCGTATCTATACCTGTAACGCTAGGCTAAACCGGACTCCACAGCCTCGATGGACTCGCGCATACGGCAATATAGGGTAAGGAATGTATAGCCTAAGTTTATTTTCACAGCGTTCAAAACTCTATTGTATTGCTTGTGGTCCGATTTGATTGCGGGCACAGTACGGGTCAGAAATAACTTCAGTTGTTTGCAAAACGAAATAAAATGTACTGTTGAATATTTTGACTTACTTTAATTGGAAGCCATTTCTGCCTTGGGTTTAGCAATGGCTTCCAATGAAATTAAGTCAAAAATATTCAAGAGAACTTTTCTTACATCGCGTTCAAGCTTGTTCTAACAAAGATCTTTCTGTTTTTGTTTTGGTTATATAACGATGGTGACGATGAGTGTAAAACGAGTGAAAGACTAATACGAGTTTAATTATTTAATAATTTATAAATACTCACCAAAATAGCACTGAGAACGACGAAGAAATAGTAATTATAAACAGAATTCATATCTGTTTTTCACGCATTCTGAAGTCACTCCAAATTAGGTTTGTCCACGTGCTTTTAATTAGTCCATAGCTTTTGCACTGAAACAGTATCTATCTTGGATAAGAAAATGGTTGTATTTAATTAAACGAACCGTTGACAGTTGCATGGTGTTAGCGTGACGATACTACGTTGTACGATGGATAGACAGACTGGTGCTGATTTTGAACAAGGTCTTTCTAAGCAATCCTGATAACGCAGCTTACTGGGCCTATACTGAGCCGATACTAAAAGTATCGGTCCAACATCGGCCCAGTAAGCTGCGTTATCTGGGAAACTCTTTCGCGAACACCGTTTAACACTAATGGTTTAATTTCGTCACGAAAAGCAAGATATTTGTTCATTAAATGCCCATTTGCAGGATAAGAGAAGACTATTTTGGAAAATTTACCACTGGAATGACTGGCTCGGTTATCGAGCCAGTCATTCCAGTGGTAAATCTTAAAAAACAGCCGTCTCTTAGCATCCGCTGAATGGCCATTCCTCAAGGGCACTGTAGAGGCCGTTTTCGACATGAAAGTGTTAACAACTCGTATCAGTTTATAGTGACTCTTAAATACTGACAACTTCCTTGATAACGCAGGTTATTGGGCCGGTACTGGGATGTATTGGTCCAGTATCGTCCCAGTAACATGTGCTATCATGGCGATTGCTTTTACGAAATTGTAACGTTTCAACATGGCCAAAATATAAATCGTGGTTGGTTGAACAAAATTATAATTCACGACATTATCGAACTCACAAAATGCCTAAACATGTATTGGGATATCATTGGATTCCTCTTAGAGGAGTCTAATGGCATCCCATTTCATGTTTGGACTAACTTGAATCATAAAAATTTTCACTAGCCAAGTGTAATACACTCGTACAAGCTTTGTTGTATTATCCGTGATAATGCAGGATGCTGGGTCGGTATTGGTCCAGTAAACTTCGCGATTAGGTATTATATAATCATTTACAATGGAACTTGTCTTGAATATAAACCGTTAGTCTAATAATAATTGAGGAGTTCAGTTTTATCTGTGCCCAGCCCATCTTTAAATAAGCTCCACCCACATTTCTCCCGTGATGGGAACGATCGATCCCTGAACTCCCTGACTATCAATTTCCAGAAAACTATACATGTAAGCTGTTGAATATTTTGGAACTAATTTTACCGGGTGCTCTTGCCGCCATAGCACCCAGTCAAATTAGTTTGAACTATTCAACAGAATGTTTATTAAATAATAAAGACATACAATTCGTACAACAAATCTAAATTAGTCCTTCATCAATTTATTAAGCGTTCGTGACGAACTTAGCTATGCCATTCATTACGTAATTAATCACGACGTCATCATACATGTCACGTAGTTGATTATGACGTCATGTAAGTGATAGATAAACTAGAATCCTTCATTGTAAAAAAAATAACCCTTATATACAACCCTTTGAAAAAAATCTTGATTATCAGTAACGAGTTCTATAATTATATATAGTTACAGAGAGTTGCGAGATTAGCACTACGTATTGGCCTACAAGCATAAAATATTAATTATAATAATTCCGCGGCGGCGTCCGTAACTTGGCGCTTCTGAATTGGTAATAGCAGCAGCTATTGTTTGCTCCTAGAGTGTTATTGACCCTGACTCTGCCAACTGGCCTACCGACTGCGCGGACCAAAAGGCACTATTTGACATTTATAATAGGATCAATAGAACGAACGACACGAACACTATAAAGTTATTGACGCGTTATTAACTCTTTAAAACGCAGTTGTTTTACCGGAACAATGTGTGAGAAATAGGCGACTGATATTAAGGTTAATTAATATTCTAATTGAAAGTCATTGCCGTTTGAGACAAGGCCGAGTTTCAATCAAATTGATAAATGAGTGGTCTAATAGAGTGTGTTACAATACATGACTCCTTTTAGCGAAGCTGTCCTGGTTTGCTCAGCATCCATGACAACATCGCTAGCCAGATGAATTAGGCCAAGCGCACGCTATTCTGCCATTATCCATACATTATTCAATGAAACTAACAACATTGATCAAAATACAAATATTGCGACTGGTTATGATCAAATTGTTTTCAATATTAATAATTAAGCTCAATGTTTCGCACCAGTTAAACATTCGCTCAGATTCCCTGATAACGCCAATTACTGGGCCGTTACTGGGTCATACTGATGTATGGTAATGGTCAGTACCGTCCCAGTTACATGGATTATCAGCATTGATAAATAAACAAATCCTACAATGGGAGATTTGTTGGTCAGGTGCACGGCATCCTCAGATTCAGCTTTATAAATTCCCAGTACGATGAGGGGATTGTAACAAACTATCGCAGGATCTTCTAACCAGTTCAGAAAACTCAACAAATCATACCAGCTGCTTTAGACTTAATCAGATGGAAATAACATATATCATATATCTAACTTGACGAATTCGCGGTGAAAATAGTAATGTCCTTTGGGTGAATCAACATAACTATAACGGTCAATATCAAGTTCATATGCACTTGCAAATATGCACAGCAAAGCAATGGACTTTTAGCTATGCCCCGCCCATCTCTAGCTAAGCTCCACCCACGCTTTGCACGTGTCAGGATCAAATTGACAATCGATCCCCCACTCTCTGAATCTCAATTTCCAGAAAACTATAAAGGTAAGCTATTGAATATGTTGATACTAATTTGTCTGCGTGCTGTTGTATGGCAGCAACACGGTCAAATTAGTTTCAAAATATTCGACAGAATGATTATTAAATAGTAAAGACATAAAATTCGTACAATAACGCGTTGTCCGTTCGTGTTCATTGACGAACTTAGTTACGCCATTCATGACGTAATTGATTATGATGTCATGATATACGCCACATAGTTGTTTGTGACGTCATATGATTGATTAATAAACTTGAATCCTACATCAAAGGCGGGTGTGTGCGTGCGTGCGTGCGTGCGTGCGTGCGTGCGTGTGTGTTTTCACTAAAAAAAAATTCCAGAGGCTGGGAAATTTCTCAGTAGATAATAAATCTCTATGGCACCGCAACATGGAAATTCAATTTGGGGGTTGTTATGGAAACTTGCAAATCTGATAAGCTTCCCTGATTAAAACGTTCTGTGAATTTCATCACCACCCCACCCCAGCTAACCGAAATGGACTTTTTACACTAATCGTATAAGAGCCAATTCAGAGACAGGGCATGTAATGTCTTAGTTCTAAATCGTAATTTATATTCCATGTCCGGAACTAGGATTCCGGGTTTTATGTTTGATACGGTCTAAGAAATATACAAAACGAAAACTAGTCTTGTTATTCAATGCAACAATATTTCAATTGGCGACGAGCAGAGGATCAAAACAATCGAAAAATCGCGCAGTCAATGTAAAGTTTATGTCAAAAACAATTGTTGTGAATGCCAGAAGTGCCCTGTAAGTCAAAACATACTGTTTAAACCACAGTGTATGCTGTTTTCGGGAAAAAACATTTCCATCAATCCATGTACATTCTAGCCAAAATATTGGTCACGTGATAATTTATCGAACTGATTGACACTCGAAATATGGCCCAGTCATTGCCAACATTTCCACCTTTTGAGATACATAGCGATCCTACATCCACGTCTCAGAGATGGGTAAAATATGTGAAACGATTCAAAAATTTGATTCTGGCAATGAACATCACAAATGACACACGTCAGCGTGCATTATTCCTTCACTATGCTGGGGAAGATGTTATGGACATACTAGAGACACTAACCGAAACGGGTACAGATCTTGACACAGCAATCTCGAAACTAAATGACCACTTCAGTCCAAAGAAGAACATTGACTATGAAACTTACATATTCCGTAAAGCAATCCAGAACCACGGTGAAACACTAGATTGTTTTGCAACGCGCCTTCGACAATTAGCCAGTACATGTGAATTCGCGGACGATGCCCGAGAAATTAAAAATCAGATCATTCATGGGTGTAGTTCAAATAGACTACGACGTCGAATTCTTCGCGAACCTAGTATGGCGTTACCCGACATTCTCAGTCTTGCCAGAGCGAGCGAACAATCAGAGCTTCAAGCAACAAATATTGAAACAATGCAAGAAACAAAATATCCAGAATCTGTAAATGCTATCAAATCAAATCAGTCAAAATATTCAACTGAAAAACCAAAATACAGATACCAAAATAAGATGGCTTACAAATCACATAGCAAATCACATGTTAAATCACATGACACAGTTAAAGTTAAACCTACAACAACATGTTATTATTGTGGTTATGACTATCCACACGCAAATAATAAACAATGTCCAGCTAAAGGCCAAGAGTGCAAATACTGTCACAAACTTAATCACTTTGCCTCTGTCTGTCGAAAGAAACAAAATTCTCATGAATCTGTCAAACAGGTTTCTACTCTGAAACAAGAACCTGATTCTAGCTCAGATGATGAATATGTGTTTGGTTTAAAAGTAGCTGTCGTCAGGGATAGACAAATACATAATAACAAACAGCCTGTTGTCAACATTAAACTGAATGACTATCCTATCTCAGCAGTTTTAGACACTGGTTCCACTGTTAACATAATTAATGAAACTTCATTAAAGGCACTAGCCCCAGGTATTTCACTTGAAAAACAACATTTGCCTGCAATCTATAGCTACAATACAAGCAAACCACTTGACATATTGGGAAAATTCTCAGCAACTGTAAAGGCACATAATGATAATGATTCTGTTAAAACAACATTCTTTGTAACCAAAGGATCATGTGACACGTTACTAAGCTACCGTACTAGTGTAGATCTTGGACTAATCCACATCACACAACATGTAGCAATGTCAAATAATCTCACTACTACAACAAACATAATTTCAAAGTATAGTGATCGGTATGTAGGGATTGGAAAATTGAACGGCATTCAAGCTAAGTTACATGTAGATGAATCAGTTCCTCCTGTTGCACAACCGCACCGCCGTTTGCCATTTCATCTTCGTGATCGTACAGCAACCGAACTTAATCGCCTACTTGAGCTCGATATAATCGAACGCGTTGACGACGTACCTACTCCTTGGGTATCACCAATCCGTGTAATCGAAAAACCGAAAGACCCGTCTCAAATTCGCATCTGTGTAGACATGAGAGCTCCGAACAAAGCTATTCAAAGATCGCGACATATTACGCCAACAATAGATGACATTGTTTCAGATCTAAATGGATCAACTATATTTTCGAAGCTTGATCTTAATGCTGGCTACCACCAAATTGAGCTAGCCACAGAATCTCGTTATTTGACCACATTTTCAACAAGTAGCGGACTATTTCGATATAAGCGTTTGAACTTTGGTGTTTGTTCCGCATCCGAACTATTTCAAAACAACATTCAAATGTCACTTCAAGGTTTAGACGGTGTCACAAATGTAAGTGACGATATTCTAATCTACGGTCGTACTCAGCTTGAACATGACATTCGCCTTGAAAAGACATTAATCCGTTTGCGCGAAAAGAATCTAACTTTGAACGCGGCGAAATGCGAATACGGCAAATCAGAAATTGAGTTCTTCGGGTACATATTCTCAGCATCAGGTGTATCGCCAGATCCGAAGAAGGTTGACGCAATCAAATCTACCAGTCGTCCTCAAAATCCTAGTGACGTGAAAAGCTTCCTCGGCATGGTACAGTATTGCGCTAGATTCATCACTGATTTAGCTACCCTGTCGAAACCACTTCGTGATTTAACGAGACAGAACATTGAATTCGAATGGACGGCCGTACATGAAAAAGCTTTCAATGACATTAAATGTGCTCTGACTGATGACAGTGTTATTGGTTATTACAATCCATCACAGCCAGTTGAACTCGTAGTCGACGCCAGTCCAGTCGGTCTTGGTGCGATTCTGACCCAGAAAGATGACATTTCAGGTACTAAAATTATATCATATGCCAGTCGCTCACTGACTCCCGTCGAGCAACGCTATAGCCAGTGCGAGAGAGAAGCCCTTGCGCTGACATGGGGAATTCTACACAACCATCTATATCTTTACGGCAACTCGTTTACAGCTGTTACTGATCACAAACCGCTTCTTCCGTTGTTTAGCAATCCAACATCGAAACCGCCTACTCGTATTGAGCGTTGGATGTTGAAACTCCAGGGATATACATTTAATCTAATCTATCGTCCTGGTACAAACAATCCTGCCGATTTCATGTCCAGACATCCTATTGCCTCTACACAGCAGCCCAGTCAGGAAGAAAAGCTCGCAGAGGAGCATATCAATTTCATCACACAGAACTCTATTCCCAAAGCCGTAACTCTTGACGAAATTCGAAATGCAACGAAGAACGATTCCATTCTTCAGAAAGTAATTGAACTAACAAAATCAAACCGATGGAAAGATGTGTACAAATCAAATCCCAGTGTTGACATTGACAATGTTACTCGCAAACAACTTCAGTCATATGCAGCAATTCATTCAGAACTGTCAGTCGGTTTCAATGACACTATTGTACTCCGAAATTCTCAAATCGTTGTACCAACTTCTCTCCAACAACGCATCTGCAATCTAGCCCATTCTGGTCATCAGGGGATTGTCAAAACGAAAAAACTCCTCCGTCAAAAGGTATGGTTTCCCTCGATCGACCGTCTTGTCGAAACCATGATAAACAACTGTTTACCATGTCAGGCTACGACACCGGATAATTCAAGTCATCGTGAACCACTAAAAATGACTACACTTCCGAAAGCCCCATGGGATTCAGTATGTGCAGACTTTCTAGGACCTCTGCCATCGGGTGATTATTTACTCATCGTGTACGACGAATATTCACGCTACCCAGAAGTCGAACGTGTCTCTTCAACATCTGCCAAAGCGACTTTGCCTGTGTTCGACAAAATATTTGCCACGCACGGAATTCCTTCGGTTCTCAAAACTGACAATGGCCCTCCTTTCAACGGTACAGAATTTCAACAGTTTATGCAATATCTCGGTCTGCATCATCGTAAAATCACACCCTATTGGCCAAGAGCCAATGGCGATGTAGAAAGGTTTATAAAAACTCTGGAGAAAGCACTTCGTATAGCCGAAATTGAAGATAAGCCATGGAAACAGGAAATGTATAAATTCCTACGTAGTTATCGCGCTACACCACATACATCTACGGACAAACCACCAGCTGAACTCCTTTTTAATCGCCCATTTAAGACAACTTTACCAGAAGTTGTCATACCAGTCGTTGACTCAATTGTGCGTGATAAGGATGACAAGTCTAAAGTACAAATGAAACATTATGCAGATTCCAAATCTCGAGTTTCACCAAGAACGATCAGCATTGGTGACCGTGTCCTCCTTCGTAAAGACAAAAGACAAAAACTCTCTCCATTATATAATCCACAACCGTACAAAGTAGTTAATGTGAAAGGTTCCATGGTAACTGCAGAAAATGGACAGCATTCGGTAACACGAAATTCATCATTCTTCAAATTGCTTAAACTCTCTGACATGTCTCAAGTTAATGATGAACGTTCCAATGACAGTGATGACGATATGCCGGACATAATCATTCCTACTGTGGAGCGAGAAACTCCGCCTAACGATCATCCACCACCTGATCGTCCATATCGTAATCGCCGTATGCCATCTAGGTTCCGTGACTTTCAAATATAACTTTGACATTCATTATGACAGTAACTTTAAATTTAATCATTAAGCTAAGAAAGACTCACGTTAATTATGTAATTTGAAACTCTTAGAAAATCCTCGAGGGATGTAATGTCTTAGTTCTAAATCGTAATTTATATTCCATGTCCGGAACTAGGATTCCGGGTTTTATGTTTGATACGGTCTAAGAAATATACAAAACGAAAACTAGTCTTGTTATTCAATGCAACAATATTTCAGGGCAGACTAGCTAAATATCAAAGATCTTATTTTAAATCTTTTAGCAGCTACGTATGAGAGCTTTAAGTCAGATTTCTGGGATCTCGGAATGTGTTGCCGCAGACGTCATCTGCTAATAATAATAATAATTCATTGTGACATTCCTGAATACTTGTTTGGGACCAAACTAAAATGACGTCAAAATCCCCGTCAAATGATAGTTGTGTGCTAAGACCATCGTATCCCCGGAGACGCGAGATGCATCCGGTTCATTAAGCCTTTAAAACCTCGAATTCGTTCAAGAAAATTTCATTTTTCCTCATAGAAAATCCATTTGCAGACCGAGAGAAGATTATTTTTAAAGATTTACCAGTGGAATGACTGGCTCGATTATCGAGACAGTCAATCTAGTGGTAAATTTTCAAAAATAGTCTTCTCTCGGTGTGAAAATGGACATTTCTCAAGACTACTGCATACTCCGTTTTCAGCCGCTTTGAGTGTTAAACGGTTAAAGGCGTGTGATCCGTGCACTGCTAAATTTATTCACCTTATGTTACTCAACCACTTTCAATTTTGCAGGCGGTCTTAGCTTTTCATTACCCTCGCCCCGTAAGGGGAAGAAATTCCGTCCGTCCGTTTGTCTGCCTATCTAATAATCTACTTATCCGATTTGGCTAAAATTTTAACACGACGAATGAACTTGCCTCGCAACGAATGAACTTGCCTCGCAACGAATGAACTTGCCTCGCAACGAATGAACTTGCCTCGCAAGACTTTAACCGTAATCCGGATAAAAGAACCAGGATCCAACTCGGATAAAATTCTGGAACTATAGATATCACGGAAAATATTGGTCCGATTTAATTGGCTCAAATTTTAACACTAGGATTCCACAACGATTGGGCGTGATCAGAAAACTTCCGTTCAATTTGTTCAGTCTTTATCACAAATGTTTTCAAAATTATTGTTGAAAGTGTGATGCATAATAGGATTCTTAGGAGCAAAACAATGTTTTAACCCCACGTATGCCTCAAAGCGCCAGAAATGCTATTAGTTCTTAACCCTCGAATTTGTTCAAGAAAGTTTCAATTTTCTCAATAAAAATGTCCATTTGCAGACCAAAAGAAGACTAGTTTTAAAAATGTACTACTGGAATGACTGGCTCGGTTATCTAGCCAGTTATTCCAGCGGTCTATTTTCAAAAATAGTATTCTCTTGGTCTGCAAATGGATATTTCTCAAGACCACTGCAGAGGGCTTTTTGGCTGATATAGTGATATATAGTGTTAGTGGTAAAGATTTGTCAAGAAAATTTAATTCCTGCGCAGTGAATGAGCATAAATTTGCAAACGATAACTAGTTTTGTAAACTTTCACTAGAATTTACAAAAAAATAACTGTCTGTTAGCCTACAAATGGAAATTTCTAGTTTTGGCCGGCTTGAACATGATAAAGAAGCTCCTCATTTTTGCCTTAGTCAGTTTCAATATCAGGGTTCGTACACCTTTCTATGGGTTCGTACACCTTTCTATGGGTTCGTACACCTTTCTATGTGTGAAATTCCATGACTTTTCCATGACCAAAATTAACAAATTCCATGACATCCAGAGATTAATATCTAGTAGATTTGTGTTTATGACGTAGCTACATAAATTACGATCTATGTTGTTCTGCAAATGTCTGAATATTGCGTCTTGCAACAACCAAACCGAAGCCTTGTTTTGGTACGCTCTTGCCATAATTTTTATTGCATAGGGGTGATGGCGGTAATTTATGCCAACATATTTCCTCTATTTTTCATGATTACATGTACCATTTTCCATGACTTTTCCATGACCTATGATGAAAAATGCTGATCTTCCATGACTGGAATTTAAATGTTCAAATTCCATGACTTTCCAGGATTTCCATGACCAGTACAACGTACCACTTTGCTCAAAACAACCGAGACCAGGTGGATACCGTCAGCGCAGATGAGACTGGCAACGGGGGAGTTGATGCTGTACTCAAGACATGCAGATGATAATGCCCATCACATGGACGATGTGGCACGTGTGCTGGGAGACCACGCGCAGAGAGCACTCACCGGATGGGAGGCAAGACGACCACGTTTCAGCTCAGCATCTTTTAGAACCTGCTATAAAAAGCAGATTGAATGCAGTGCAGTGTTACGCACCCACTAACTAAAAGAGTAATGATATTAATCCTTTAACATGCACTCATATCCGCCAAAAACGGCTTCTGCAATGGTCTTGAGAAATGTAAATTTGCAGACCAAGAGAATACTTTTTATGAAAATTGTAAAAAAACAGCCTTCTCTTGGTCTGCACATGGACATTTTCTATGAGAAAATTGAAACGTTCTTGAACAAATTTTAGTGTTAAAGAGGACCTCTACAACCATCTTCAGGACATCATCAGCAGATTGGGTGGCAAAGACCTCGATATATTGATGAGCGAGTAAAGCCAAGATTGGATCAAACAATATAGGCTATGGATGTGATGGGAGTCCGTGGGCTCAGGGAAATGAGTGACAATGGTGAACGGGTAGCAGAGGCATGAACCCTAAACAACATTGCCATTGGTGGGAGCCTGTTTCCTCATAAGCGAATACACAAGGCAACAAGCTTATCTGCATACCACACTATTCAAAACCAAATAGATCACATTGGAATTATCAGAAACTTCAGATCATTAGATGTGCGAGGGATCAGAGGTGCTTATGTGGCATCGGACCAACCCCCCCCCCCCCCCCCCCACCACCACTGGTAACGGCAAAACTAAGACACAAATTGAAGAACATGATAAACCAGCAGAGAAGAAACGGAAGATATAACGCTGACTTCCTGAAGGACTCCAAAACAGAGGAGGAATACAGAGTTGCACTCTCCCATAGGTATTTTGATCTACAAGAGTTTTATCATGAAAATGAGGGGGCGGACGCCAACGGACAGTGACAGCAGAAAACAGATGTTAAATTAACGACAGCGATGGTAATGTTCTGTTTGGTGTGGACAAGCAGCTCAGCAGATGACCAGTGTACTAGGAAGAACTGCTAAACACACCAGTACCACACAACCGACCAAGATATCCAGCCCGCAGAGGCAAACCTGCCAATAGAATGCAGCACACCAACAAAAGATGTGATACGGAAAGCTATTGCACAGACGAGCATCGTAAAGGCAGCAGGTCCTGATGAAAATCCAACAGCAGCAATTAAAGCAAATCCAAGACGTAATTGAAATGTTGTTTTAAGTTGTTCAAAACCATTTAGGAAAAAGAAGAGATTCTATCAAAATGGAAAGGCCACCTCATCAAAGTCCAAAAGAAATGAGATCTGAGCTGCTGTTGAAGCTATGTAGACATGACCAGGCATCATACTACTGTCTGTTCTGAGATTTTAACATGATTATCCTGGAGAGATTGAGAGACAAGGTAGATGAACCACTGTTTGATCAGCAAACAGGCTTAAGACAAAATAAATCATGCACCAACCAGATTGCAACTCTAAGAGTCATAGTGGAAAAATCAATTGAATGGAACACTTCCTTGTGTGTTAGCTTTGTCGACTATGAAACAGCTTTTGATAGTGTAGACAATGAGTCACTCTGGAAGCGGCTACGACACTATGAAGTGCTCATGGATATGAAGCTGGTTGATTGATTACGGACTCATATGTGGGAACGACATGCAGAGTGGTACATGAACGACAGCTTACCGATATCTATGAGGTTAAGACTGGAGTAACACGTGGATGCTTGTTGTCTCCTTACTTGTTCCTACTGGCCAACGACTGGATCATGATGGAGACCACCAAAGACAAACAACGGAATCCAATGGACCATGTGGACTAAACTTGACTTCGGCTTTGTAGATGTCCTTGCACTCCTATCACACAACCATCACCAGATGTAGAAGACAACAAACCTTGCAAGCGTTTCTACACAATTTGGACTCAACACCCACAAAGGGACAACGAAAATACTGAAGATCAACACAAGTTATGAAGCGCCAGTATCAATGCTGGGTGAGGTACACGAGGAAGTTGGAAGCCTTTGCATACCCATGTAGTGTTAATGCAATGGGTGGAACAGAGGCTGACGTGAAAACTGGAATCAGCCAGGCAAGAGCGGCATTTCTTTTGTCGAGGAGTCTGAAGATCAAAGGAAATCAGTATCACCACAAAATACGTTTAGTTACCTTGTTACTTACTTGTTACTTTTTCTGTACATCCCGCCTCTCTGGTCTAGGCAAACCACCAGTCAGTACTGCTGTCTTAACTGATGTAGATTTTAAACGTAAAGATTCTTGTCATTTCAGTGTGATACCATGTCTTCTCATTTGGGCTAGTATATACTTGCATTGCCAGTCAGGATACAAGCCCGTCAGTGGTGTAGCTTGAAGCAGAAGTCACTTCCTCCAAGGTGGCTAATAATGAGTTTGTTATAGGAAAAGCATGCGTTGTGTCAAGAATAAGCTTGGTAGACTCCTCATCCGAGTGATCTTTCAGAGTGATATGGTATCCTGCTACAAGTGTGTTGCTAATCTTCTTAATGAACGACAATCGCGACGACTGGGACACTGTAACAGGAAGTGTTCTGTAGTTTCAGCTCCAGAGTTGCAGAGGACAGTTTGTGTTTATGGCACGATTTCGTGTGTGACCCCCCATATAGATATCTTTGGGTCAGTACTTAGACTTCACGCTGGCCTTAACGACGGTTAAAAGATCTGTCTTATTTGTTTCTCATACAGGATGGCATCTTCCCATGGTACAAGAATGCAGGTTAAGATAGGTCAATGTGATCGTGGATGAAGTTTCTTCAATCAGTAGATTTCTCCAGTAGATGTCAATCTTCTGACGCAGCTGTTGCTTCCAGACATGTTTTGATGGTTGATGTGTCACGAGCTCAAAAGCAGAGGGAAGTTGATACTGAAGCAGAAGTTGTCTTATTACAATGACCCAGCTATGGGAATTATAGTCCTTTACTGCAAGTTGGTGTCTGACGACATTTGCCTCTACTGAGTCAACCCGGCGTAGCATGTTTATGAGCACTGTCAACATCCTCTTGTGGAGCTGTCCTTCAATCGGAATGACACCCAGAAGAAGATCTACTGCTGTATTCGCGGTGGAGACAGGTAGATGTTGCAGCTTTTTCATACATTTCTATAGAAGTAGTCCAGCATCTGAACGTCAGTTTTTGATAGAACAGCTGCTTCTAGACCATGTAGAAGGACCGGAGTCACATACATTTCCCAGATCTATATTGATGCCATTTAGGCCATGAAGTCCTACTTCCATTAGAGAGTAGGCTGCGCGACGTGCAGAGTCAATACAGGCAGTGATTGTTATCGTGTTCTTAGCATTACTGGAACGGTAGATACAAAGATGTCTCCCCTGATTATAGTGACAACTCAGAGCCATTTAATTGCAATGAAACTTTAGGGCAGAGGGTTCCAGGTGCAGTTTTGCATATTACTGATTTGGTTTTTGCTGTACTGAAGAGGTATCTCTCAGCTGAAGCATCTTGCTTGGCGAGGTTTACTATCAGTTGCCTTTGCAAAGTACTAGGTGATGTGAGTGCTAGACCGCTAGATCGTCAGCGCACATAATTGCTCCAGTGCAGATTGATCCTATACGAAAACCTCCTGGATGAGATTCAAGCTTGTTTAGAAGGAAGTTACTTCGCTGTTTGAAGAGGTCAGGCGAAGTGTAGGCGTCTTGTCTAATCCCGAGTTCTTCACTAAATGCCCTGGATGTCCTGCTTTGCCATTTAATGATCGATGGCATGTGATCAATAGTGGAAGTACCGTATCCTTATCTTCAGCTATAC
This sequence comes from Chaetoderma sp. LZ-2023a, assembly GCA_034401795.1. Taxonomy (NCBI): domain Eukaryota; kingdom Metazoa; phylum Mollusca; class Caudofoveata; order Chaetodermatida; family Chaetodermatidae; genus Chaetoderma; species Chaetoderma sp. LZ-2023a. The sequence goes on from CM067365.1 coordinate 71,200,742, forward strand.
ATTCGCTAAGTAGAAAAGCTACATGAACAGATGAGCATCTCTCCGTGAAGCCAAATTGAAGTCTATTCTGCAAAGTCAATAACAAATGATGACACCGTGATACGTCTGTAACTATCTGGAGTTGTAGCGATTTCCCCATTTTTCAGGACTGGCGTGACTGGTCCAATTTTCATTCCATTTTTTCTTGCTGAAAGACACTGTTGATAAGGATAGTAAGAACTTTGATAACTGCGTCAGAGGCAAATTTAACATGCTCTGCGGTAATACCATAGGCATCTGCTGCTTTGCCTTTCTTTAGGGATATAATGTGATTTTTAGTGTCATTTTCTGTCATTGGTGGAGACTGGATTCTTTCTGATGGCAATGAGCTCACAGGTGCATGAATCATATTGGTGGAGCATAGCGCATCATCATTGAAACTCGGATAAAGCTTAACTGAAGCTAGGTTCTCAAAATAGTTTGCCCATCCTTCAACTTCTGAATTTTCAGACTAATTGTTTAAAGTCAATTGCGGTAGAATTTGTTGCTTTACTTCCAACTCGGTGTTTTCATGCGTTGACATAAACATAATTTCACGATGGAGCTTATTACGGGATTCAGCTGAAAGTTGACGTTGAGCCTGCCAAAGTTTCAGTTTCGCCCGCTTTCTACTTTGTGCCACTATGCTTGTCATTTGTTGGACATCCTGCATTTTTCCCCAAGACCAGTTAGCACTAACATGGTCAGTGTTGCTGTAGGGAGCTGAGACATGGCGAACAACCACGATCACATTGAGTAAGATCCAGACATCACCCAGTGCCTGAGCAGGATATTGCAGGTTCGATGGTCAGAAACTGTCAACAACAAAGACCTCTGGCAGATGGCATGCCAAATGCTGATAGAAGAGGAAATTCTGAAGAGAAGATGGAGATTGCTTGGCCACACACTGGTAAAGTCAGTCTCCAACACAAGCAGACAAGCATTGACCTGGAACCCAGGAATAAAAGGAGCCAATGTATACCTGGAGGCACAAGAGTGATTAATGCGTGATATGCTAGGCTAGCTGCGACATTGGGATTTGTCAAAAATGTAAACTTTGACAGAAAGAATCATAGACAGACAGACAGACTGGCTAACTTGTTGCAGCTAAAAGTATTTAGATGGACTAAATAGAAACATGCTGATGATTGCTGACTATTATGAAAGCAGTTTCAACAAAAGCTGGAGATGACATTTTCAGTAATGAGTTTCAGGCAGTGTTTTCAAAACTCAACAGCGGTGTAAAACAGCCAATAATGTATAGATCTTTAAAAAAACTGACTCAAACCCTATGTATTTGTTTATGTCAATATATGTGTTTTTCCTCTTCAATACAAGAGGCGCGTGCCCTGATAATGCTGGTTACTGGGCAAGTACATGACCAATACCGGGCCGAGATGACCAGATAGGTAACCTGCCTTATAAGCGTGGGGGATGTACCATTCATCTGCAAGCTCAGTATTTGGACTAGGAGTATGAAAAATTGTGCTGGAAATTGAAACATTTCTGGACAAAGCATGAAAATCTCAGATATGACAATTTTGACAGGAAACATGATCATTTAAAATTGTTTTTAATGTATAAACTTGAATTAAATTACAAGATATTTCTAAAATTTTGGTCTGATCTCTTCAGTGGTTACGGAGAAGCAATTTTTGTGAATACGAGGTTATCCAAGATGTCCGCTCTATACATCTACTAATTAAGTTCTCATGATTCAGGTCTTGCCATAGACGAAGATCTTGATTTTTAAATCAATCGGCCAAGCAGTTTTCAGAGTTGTTTAATTGTGTTTCTAAAAATAGTGCAGAATCCAAGAACTCGTTTTAAAGGAAAACTACGATGAGGAGAGCCAGCCAGACACACAGACAATGGATGGCTGTCATGACATAGGCCTAAGCTCAATTGATGAATCCAGTTTCTCGATCAATCACATGACATCATAATCAACAAAATGTTCCATGTAGTCTGACATCATAATCAATTAAGTCATGAATGGCGTGATTATGCCCGTCATAAATGCTTAAGTGGGTCAAGTTGTACAAAATTGTGTCTTTAATATCAATCTCTGCACTCCCTGAAACTCAATTTCCAGAAAAGTAAGCTGTTGAATATTGTGAAACTAATTTGACTGGGTGATGTTGCTGCCATAAAGCTTTTATTTATGTTTATTAAATAGTAAAGACATACAATTCATACAACTTGATGGACTATTAAATCCCTTCATTCATGACATAATTGATTATGACATCAGCCTACATGTGACGTAGTTGATTATGCCGTCATATGATTGACTGAGAAACTGGATTCATCAATTAATGGGTTATTCCAGCATTTTTTTGGCCAGCATAGAAGGATCCAATTCCAGCTAAGCTCCGCCCATGTCTAGCTACGCTCCGCCCACTTTTTTTTTACACATGTTGGGCTCAACTTGAAACTGTGAAACCTGAATTCCCAGAAACTAAATTTGAAGGTGACTATACAGGTAAGCTGTTGAATATTTTGAAATTAATTTGACTGAGGGCTGTTGTTGTTTATATAGGAAAAATGCCTTGATAAATGAAACAGCTCCCAGTCAAATTAGTTTCGAAATATTCAACAGATTGTTTATTAAATTGCAAATTCATCAGGCATGCAATTATCCTAGTGCCAGACTTCGATTCTCATACCGGAGCGACACGTCATTGTGACTCTGATGTCAGCTAACTAGTGACAAAATCGATTATAATGTCAAATACTTGAGCGACATATCTGATCCATCCATAGTTAGAGATACTAGAGGCATGGGCCTGTAAATGTCAAGTCATCGGGCATTGTGAAATAACATTCTACGTAATTTTCAGATCAGTCGCCGTAGGTCGGACTAGTGATTCTGATAAGGTTCCTATGGATGGTATACCCACCCAAACCGTAGTGTGAGACCCCCAAAATAGCGACACTGGGCATTGAGCCAGTCATTCCAGTGATAAATTTGCAAAAATACTCATCTCTTGGTCTGAAAATGAACATTTTCTACAAGAATATTAATGCTTTCTTGAAAAAATTTGAGGTTTAACATTTTCATGGTGAAGCCGATCAACGACCAGCGAAGACTATTTTTGAAAATTTACAATTGGAATGACTGGCTCGATATTCGAGCCAGTCATTTCAGTGCTAAATTGTCAAAAATACTTTTCTCTTAGCCTGTAAATGGACATTAAATAAACAAGGATTTTAATTTCTCGACCCAATTTAACCACTAAATGGTTAAATAGTTAGAGGTCTACATGTGATAAAGTATGTACTCACGATACAAATTCTGTTACATATGTTTTATTTTTGCATATTTCACTTATTTGCATATTAATGCTTGAGTAGTAGCAATATTGTATAGATAATAATATATAAAATATTTAGCTTTATACATATATATTTATAATAATAATAATAATAATAATCATCATCATCATCATCATCATCATCATCATCATCATCATCAAAAATTTGGATGAGGAAATGCAAGAATAACGACATCCTTGACAAATGGTCAAATTATTATTATTATTATTATTATTATTATTATTAATATTATTATTATTATTATTATTCTGTACAGTATTGTTAATCGGATATACACGTATAGAACTGCATAACTGGAATGATAACAGGTAGTCAGTAATTAGTTATGAATAATAACTGGAATAATTAATCACATTATTATATAGTTTAACAAAAACAGATACGCATTAAAGTGCTTGAATATATACCCTCAAACCGCGCAGTGCCACCTGCGTCAAAGCACTGAAAATTGTACTTATATCACGTAATGCTTAAGATATCTGAAGAACAGTTTTGCTCCGTGAATCTCGATTTGCTGGCCAAGAGATTATTATTGCTGCAATCTTAACAATGGAATTTACAAAAAAAGTTTTCCGTTTTAGGTCTGGATATGCTGAATATTTTGAAAACAATTTGGCTGAAAGTTGTTGGTGGCTAAACAACCCACCAACAACTTTCAGTCAAATTGTTTTCAAAATATTCAGCACGTCCGGAGTAGAAATTATTGTCTGGTGTCTTGCACCAGTCTGAGAGTCAATGACCAAGTTTCGGTTAAGGAAATCAAAATATTTGTTTAATGAATGTTTATTTGCAGGGCAAGAGAAGAATATTTTTGAAAATTTACCACTGGAATGGCTGGCTCGATTATCGATTATCGAGCCAGGCATTCCAGGGGTAAATTTTCAAAAATAGCCTTCTCTTGCCCTGCAAAGGTACATTCCTCAAGACCAGTGTGAGAGAATCTCTAAGACTGAACATTCACCCTGTGCTGCAAACATGGTAAAGTAAACTCTCTACAGACTGGTCATATTCTACAATATCTTAAAAAGGTTTAAGTCTTTAACAGTTAAAAATTGGTCAGGAATCTATATCTAGTTAGACCTATCAAACCCCATCACCCCCATATACAGATAATATCTGTACAATGTATTGCTAAATATATATTTTTATCGATATAAATAAATGTACAAATAAATTTAAATATTACTGGTTTATCATATCTTGTTTTCGCAGGGGTGAAGTAGATAACTTTATATAGAAAGCTTAGATTTATTATAGTATAAGCCCCCCCCCCCCACCCCCCCCACCCCCCACCCCCACCCCCCCTATCAATGCTATGTACATAGATATTCTCTGTAATAGATTGAATTGGCAACATGATTTTAACCCTTTAATGGTCAAATTTGGTCAAGATAATCAAAATATTTGCTTATTGAATGTCCATTTGCAGGCCAAGAGAGGGTATCGAGCCAGTTATTATAGTGATAAATTTTCAAAAATTGTCTTCTCTTGGCCTACAAATGGACATTTCTCAAGACCAATGCAGAGGCCGGTTTGACCATTAACCCGTTAACCCTCGAATTTATTCAAGAAAATTTCAATTTTCTCATAGAAAATGTCTATTTGCAGACCAAGAGATTATTTTCGATAATTTACAACTGGAATGACTGGCTCGGTTATCGAGCCAGTCATACCAGTGGTAAATTTTCAAAAATAGTCTTCATTTGGTCTGCAAATGGACATTTCTCAAGACCACAGCTGAAGCCGTTTTTGGCTGATATGAGACCTAAAGCCAAAAATAACTTCCAGTGGTCTTGAGAAATGTCCATTTGCAGACAGAAAGAAGACTTTGAAAATTAACCAATGGAATGACTGGCTCAATAACCGAGCCAATCATTCCAATGGCAAATTTTCAAAAATAGTCTTCTCTTGATCTGCAAATAGACATTTTCTATGAGAAAATTGGAGAAAATAATTTTTCTGAACAAATTTGATGGGTAAAGCTAAGTTCTGAAAATTTATATTTTTGCTTAATGATTGTCCATTTACTGGCCTGCCAAAAGAATAATTTTGAAAATTCATCATATGAATAGCTGCGACACTGACCAAGTCATTCCTGTGGTATATTAAAAAAAATCTGTCTTCTCTTATCCAGAAAATGGACATTCGTCAACACCACAGTATTAGCCTTTTTTGGCCGGACTGACCGCAAAAAATTCAATGTACAAAATAATCTCACACCACAACATGTGAACATAATTAAGCAAAATCAAACTAATAAAATAAGATAAAAAAAAAATACAATTGATTAGGAAATGCATCCACTCTGCTAATAATGTTAATCATAAGAATATATTAAATACATCATTAATAACATACACAGAAAACTGTGATAATTTTAACCCTTTAACGACCAATCCACCCAAAAACGTGGTCTTAAATGTCCATTTGCATACGAAGAGATGACAATATTTTTATAATTTACCACTGGAATAACTGGTTGGATAACTAAGCAATTCATTCAAGTGATCTAAAGTAGTCAGTTAAAGTAAACCTGGTTGAGTGGTTTTTAGCTCGACGCTTGGTTTCACATGTGAGACCAAAAGTCTGAATATTCAAGTGATTTACTTCAACCCTTTAATGGTCATACCGTCCAAAACCAGCCTTTGCTATGGTCTTGTGGACTGTCCATTTACAGGCCAAAGGAATAGAATTTTTGAAAATTTACCACTGGAATGACTGACTCGGTAACCGAGCCAGTCATTCCATTGATAAATTTTCTTAAAATATATTCTCTGGGCCTGTAAAATGGACATTCAATAAGAAAATATTAACATTTTCTTGACCAAATTTGACCATTAAATGGTTAAAGAATAATCTGCAAATGGACATTTTCAATGAGAAAATTAAAAATTTTATAACAAATTTGATGAATAAAGGGTTAATAGTGAAGTTAGTAATAAAATTTACATTTTTTCTTAGTCAATGCACACCACCAATTTTTTTGAAAATTTACCACCGGAATGACTGGCTCGGTTATAAATATTTGTGGAATTTGTGAAGAGAACATTATGTAATTCATATTAAGTATGAATGAACTTCATTGTCATCTGACAAACATGCACGCAAAATCAAAACAGGCATGTATGAGCAAACACATGCGGAGCTATTAGCAGTGGATAAGCATATTGCCACTTTCACAACGCGCGCGCTCACACACACACATACGTGCCCCCCCCCCCCCCCCCCCACATCACACCCACCCACACCATACAATATCACTATCTCTGACGGTGACACATGCACATACATAGCATTGCATGTCAATACTAACAAAACAAAGTAAACTTGCATACACGCTTTGAGAAAAAATATTGATTAGATACAGAATAGCAATAATCACTCAGCAGTATTTTAATATAAACAATTCAATATAACAAAAACAATAACATTTAAACAAATTATCTCATTTGCATTACAAAGATTGTCTGTAAATCATTGTGCAGATAAAACAGCTAAGGTTATTCAGTTCTAAACATTATGAATTCATTTCATCTTGAAAATGCTGTCGCTATGACAACCTGTAGAAGATTCCTTCATTAACCCTAGAAATGCCGGTCTCAGTTTTAAGTTAACTATACACAAAACGTGTTGAATATTTTGAAACTAATTTGGCTGGGAGCTGTCAAATTAGTTTTAAAATATTCAACAAAGGATTCCTTACATTAGAAAGAATTTGTCGTTGCTAGTCTGTGAGTGGTAAAGGGCTAATAAGCCCACCTCAATACCAAGACCACCCTATCCACCACCCCTGATCTAACATGACACAGGATGCTAATGTAACCACTCATACCGAGTTCACCAGAGTCTTCACCATTGATAGTAACACTAACTCTCAATCTGGTCAAATACAGCTTCTGCAGTGGTCTTGAAAATGTACATTTACAGAGAATACTATTTTTGAAAATTTACCACTGGAATGACTGGCTCGATAACTGAGCCAGTCATTTCAGTGATAAATTGTCAGAAATGTATATTTTCTTGAACAGTTTGAGAGGGAAAAGGGTTAATTATCTAGTACAAAGGCAGTGATCAACTGTAATTTAGTAATTACAAAAATATAAGTCTATATTACCCTGATAGCAGGGTAAATAAAATACAATAAAATACCATCATAAGCATATTAATTAACTGCCAGCTGAATTTCTACAGACTACATTCTCCATGGAGTTTAACTCTGGATATGCTGAATATTTTGAAAACAATTTGACTGAAAGTTGTTGGTGGCTAAGCCACCAACAACTTTCAGTCAAATTGTTTTCAAAATATTCAGCAAGTCCAGTGTTATTGCCCATTGAAATTACCGTCTGGTAGCTTACAGTAGTCACGCAAAGAATCCTTTCAATCCTACACACAAAATATGGAAAATTACATATTGGATAAATAGCCCTTAAGCCTGTTTCATATTTCTCGATATGAAGTGAACACACAAGTAATATTCACCAAAAGATTTTCATTGGTTAGATAACCAATAGATGGTGAATTTATTGGGTACTACAAGGACAGTGGGGATACAAGTGTTAAATATTTAACCCATATGATAATCTTACACCATTGCTTAGTAACATAATTAATACAAAAAAATAATCTTTGGTAGCTTTTTTTACAATGGCATTATGGAATATGTATATAAATGCATATAAAGTAAGTTTAATATTATTATTATTATTATTATTATTATTATTATTATTATTAGTAATAAAAATAGATTTAAATATTACAGACAATTTCAAACAGAATTTGAAAAATTAGTGTTGTTAATAAGTTAAATTTATATATACCATATTCCCACATTAGTATAACAAGAATCAGATTTAATTAACTGGCTGACTGCTGCAATCCACCAGACAATAATTTTCATGGGCAATATAGTTTGCATAAATTCACAGACAGTCAATGAGTACAGATATTAACCGTGGACTAAAACTATGCTACACTAAATTTCTGCAACCTAATGGAAGGATCCAATCCATGACTCAAGCATTGGACATACATTAGCTGACATCACTTATAATGACGTAGATTCCAGCATGAAAATCGAAGTCTGTCACAAAGTCTACAAATTGTCTTTGATGAATATACAATTTAATAGGCAGCTACCGCTCCAAGTCAGATTAGTTTTAAAAGATTCAGCAGCTTATAGGCATAATTATATCGAAACTGCGAATTCAAATTATATTAATCGAGTCAAACATGCACAAAAAGTAAGATCTTAGCTAGAAATGAGCAGGGCATGGCTAGAAATGGATCGGAATTCAGGTTTAAAGTATATAAAACAATTCCATAATGTGCAAAATGGGTGGAGCTTAGATATAAATGGGCGGGGCATAGCAAGAAATGGATCTCTCTATTTAATACCTAGTCTCAGTAACCTCAAGGATAACGTTCAACTAGATGAACTATAGCCAACCAATTGCTATATAGTCCCACAAGAATTCTGCAGAATTAAGTGTTGCGCCTGTCTCAAGTTTGTCACATTGAGATTGACCTTTGACCTTGTGACCTCAATGTTAGCATGCTGATTCCTAACATTATAGATAAGCATGTGTTCAGGTTTAGTTCGGATAGGATTAACCGATGCTGAAACATAAACGTAAATGATTTGTTAAATGGGAAAACCGTAATGTTGAAAAAGCAGATGCCAAATAACAATGTCAGAATGGCCTTGACCGTTGACATCATCATACTGCCTCGCCACCAACAACTTTCAGTCAAATTATTTTCAAAATATTGAGCCGTCCAGAGATTTTTTTCATTGAAATTATTACTTGGTGGTTTGCAACAGCGAGACAGTTACTAGATCGGCCAGTCAAGCACACGCTAATACATGTCCCCTACCTGGTGATATAAATTTCAGAGATTGAGTCAAAAACTCCATTAAAAATTGACAGAAATGGCTGAACCTCGAACATGATCTGTAAATTCTCACAACAAAGCGATTGTTTCTGTTAAATATATTGAAGGAGAATGAAAAAAAGGTCTGAAATACTGATTTTTTCGTATTTCATAAATCGAAAGAGGGCGTAACTCTATAAAAAATTGAGAAATCTGAAACTCAAAATTGATCTGTAAACTCTCATACCAAGGCGATGTACCAATTTTCAGTTGACGATACTGAAGGAGTGCGAAAATGTGTGGAAAACTGATATTTTTCGCATTGTTGAAAAAAATTTACGGAAATGTCTGAAACTTGAACTTCCTCTGTAACCTCTCATTACAAAGCAATGTACCAATTCTTAGTTGAATAGGAGTGCGGAAAACTAATATTTTTCGTATTTCATATGTTGAAAGGGGGCATAACTCCATAAAAATTTATGAAAAAGTCTGAAACTTGAACTTGTTCTGTAACTCCTTATAATAAAGCAATTTACCAAGCTTCATTTGAATCTCCTGGAGTGCGAAAAACCAACTGTTGCAGACACATGGAGAGCAAACCTATACCTCCAGTAGGGGACAAATAACAGATGGCATTAGCTAGTCACAATTCAATCAATAAATATATCAATACTTCAGTAAATAACATAATTTTGATTGACATCCATATTTTAATGGAACACCAATGTTCCAAAGTCAAATTCCTTTTTCATTCATATGGAACAGAGAAACCCCATATTTGAAGCAGGTTAAAGTATGTGACTAACGAGTTCCCATAAGCTGGCGCCTTGTCCTCAATGCTCTGCCATTGTGAAACAGTGCTGTATGTCAATTATATATATATATATATATATATATATATATATATATATATATATATATATATATATATATTGAAAGTAATTTGACTGGAAGCTGTTATCCAACAGTGTACCTATATAGTTACCATGAAATTTCAATTCTGGGAATTCACGTGATAAAATTTCAAATCGATTCCTACAAGCATGAAAGTGGATTGGGTGGGGGTGTTGCTAGAAATGGGCATGGCATTGCTAGAAATGGGCATGGCATTGCTAGAAATGGGCAGAACATAACTAGCAATGGGCAGGGCATAGTTAGAAATGGGCAGGGCATTGCTAGAAATGGGCAGGGCATTGCTAGAAATGGGCAGGGCACTGCTAGAAATGGGCAGGGCATTGCTAGAAATGGGCAGGGCATAACTAGAAACGAGCAGGACATAGCTAGAAATTGATATGGTATATCTATAAACGGACAGGGTATATCTAGAAATGGGCAGGTAATAGATGGAAATTGACAGGGCATAGCTAGAAATGGATAGGGCATAGTTGGAAATGGACAGGGCGTAGATAAAAATGGGCAGGGAATAGCTGGAAATGGACACTGCTTGGCTAGAAATGGGCAGGGCATAGCTAGAAATGGGCAGGGCATAGATAGAAATTGATATGGTAATATCGCTAAACGCGCAGGGCATAGCTGGAAATGGGCAGGTAACAGCTGGAAATTGAATGGGCTTAGTTAGAAATGGGCATGGAACAGCTGGAAATGGACACTGCTTAGCTAGAAATGGGCAGGGCATAGCTAGAGATGGGCAGGGCATAGATAGAAATGGGCAGGGCATAGCTGGAAATGGGCGGTCTTAGAAATGGGCAGGGAATAGCTGGAAATGGGCGGAGCTTAGCTAGAAATGGGCAGGGCATAGCTAGAAATGGTCAGGACATAGCTAGAAATGGGCAGGGAATAGCTAGAAATGGGCAGAGCTTAGCTAGACATGGGCATGGCATAAATAGATATTGATATCTCCATTCACACCAGAACTTATTATCATTGAAAGCTCGCTGGCAGGGTGAGAGCAGTCACACTAACCAAAATGTCTTATGAGTACGTCGTGGCTCAGATTTACACAAAAACACACCATACCTTCCCTAGGTGACATACTCACCATGTCGTGCTGAATTATCTATTACACACGCCAGTTATAAGCTGGAACAGTTCGTTAATTTTTTAATGGTCAAGAAAATTCAGTGAAATTAATTTTTACTTAGTACATGTCCATTTGTTGGCCAAGAAAAGGCTATTTTTTAAAACTTAACACTCGAAAGACTGGCTCGGCTATCGAACCTGCCATTCCAGTCATACATTTTCAAAAATGGTCTTCTCTTGGTCTGCAAATGATTATTTCTCAATAACACCATGACATCGATCAGCATTGGCTAACATGACAACAAAAGCCCTTTGATATAAGTCATACACCCTTATTATAGAATACTTGGGAAAATGGTCAGATTAACAAAATGTTACATATATATATATATATATATATATATATATATATATATATATATATATATATATATATATATATATTAGTAAGTCAAGAAGAAATATGAGATATTATTATTATTATTATTATTATTATTATTATTATTGCAGATGCGTAAGCTAATGTTAATGTTTTTCCCAGAATTCCATAGACCAAATCTTCTCAAGTAAAATGTCATCTCGTTAATATATTGGTCACTATTATTATTATTATTATTATTATTATTATTATTATTATTATTATTAAAATGATTATTATTATTAATTATTATTATTATTAACCAAGTCCATCCTGTATACTATAAATGATACATAACATATACGAAAGTAAATATTTTGGCATATATTTTGAAAACAATTTCATTTACATAAACATCATTGAGCCATGTTAGCATATTCAAAACATCTGGCAAGATCTGATATTCATCTATAAGGCCACGACGCTAATTTTTGCCGTAAAGATGGGAATGGTTCAGAAATTTGAGCAATCTGACAATATTTATATAACCATACTAATATTTTGACTGAATGCGCAAACACATTCAATGTAACCCTTTCATTGATGAATCTCATTTTCAAGGCAAACATACAGGAAAATTGTTGAATATTTTGAAATTAATTTGACTGGAAGCCATTGCTGCCTTAAGTCCGGTCAAATTAATTTCAAAATATTCAACAGAATAAATTTTATATCATAAACAGTATACCTTTTCCGGGATTTGTCGGTGAAACGGTTAATTTATCTGCTGATTCAAAAAAGCGTCCGCTTTTGTTTCTACGAGAATTCTTAATACTTACTTACCAGATGTACTATTATGATAATGTCTATTATCTAGTCTAGCTCAAAATAAACAATTAAAACGCCACACTCTCCTGGTCCTGCCCATACTGTGTCCGGGAATTACCATAGCCGCAGGTACCGAGTCAATTCCCAATCACAGTCAGATTCGTCTTATATTTGCCTTGACAAACAGCGAAAGCAGCTCAGCCTCACCTCAGCGGGGCTGAGACAGGGCCATAGTACATCTGGTAAGTATTAAGAATTCTCGTAGAAACAAAAGCGGATGCTTTTTTGATTCTACTTCGAATAATACTTACCAGATGTACTATTATGATAAACTCCGGATTTCGACAGCCAGGAAATACCGGTGGGAGGAGATGAGGCTCGAACCAGCACTCATCTACCATCCAACAGAGAAGGTTGTGAAGAGACTAGAACCCTGGCATACGCTTGGGTTCTGCCATCTGACTCATAGAGTGCTAAACTTCCATGGTCTAGAGCGCGCTCCCCCCCTCTTTTGTCCGCACAAAATTCAGAGGGCTGTCAATGGGGATGCAACACCCACCAGACCCGTGTCAGCCACAAGTCTCAGCTAGGGCAGTCCAGTAGAGTGCAAAGAAGCTACTACAACTTATCAGTATATGGATTAGATTTTCAAATTGGAATGAGTCTAATGTCTGTTTGAGAAGATAAGTATACTCTTGTACCAGACTATTTACCTAAGCAGTCTGGTATTTCGACTAAGTAAATATCTTTATAGTCACCTAATTAATGTAAACACTCACCATTTTGAGTGCTTGATCTTTTCTTGTTCATCACAGGAGCTCGGTCCAATCCTCAGTCGTACTCAAGTCATGTGCATAACCATTGTTCAGTGTAAGTGGAAGACTTTGTGATGTGTGCGAAGTAGTGGTCGGATGTGGCTTAGTTTAGATTCGATAAATTGGCGACGGCTACCGGATTAAGTGCGCTGGAGATGTCGCGAAGGTAGAAATCAGTGAATGACGACTCGGCATGCCATTGTGCTACAAACATCACCTCCTCTAATGAGACACCCTTATAAAGGGCCGATGCTGCTGCTAGTGCTCGGACCTGATGGGCATTCGCACGATCAATCTGCTTTCCTGTAGCGATTTTGTGCGACATCTGAATAGCGTCAACTATCCAACGAGAAATAGTATCTTTCGAGGTGCGTAAATGAGGAGCTTTGAGACATAACCACAGAGATTTCGGGTCATCTCTCCACTCGTCAGTACGTTTCTTATACATTTTCAGACATCTGACAGGACACCAAGCAGAAGAGTTTGAGTCATGTCTAGTTAAACTTGGCAAATTGATCGGCTGTCCTGGATATTTAAGTGACTGATTCTTTGCCAGGAAACAAAGACGTGGAAGTAGTCTTAAACCTTCACCCGTGACGACAAAACGGTCTTGTTCGGCAGAAAGCGCATGTATTTCGCTTCTCCTTCTCGCCGACGCTGCTGCAACCAAGAAAACTGATTTAATAGTTAACAGTTTAATGTCTATAGATCTAATTGGTTCAAAGGGAGCATGCCCTAAAACCTATAGAACAAGAGATAGATTCCATGCTGGGATAGGAATTGGCTGTCTAGGTCGCAGATTGCTCATTCCTTTAATAACTTCATTCAAGGTGTAATTCTCCACTCCTTCAATGGCTGGGAATGACTGAAGCTAATGTAGACTTATATGCTGCTAGGGTTGAATGTACAAGTTTGTCAACTTTGTATAAATGACAGATAAAATCTGCTACGTGTTGAACAGATGCAGAAAAGGGATTGATATCTCTTCCCTTACACCACTCTGCAAATTTGTTGATTCTATAATTATATGTTTTCGTGGTTGAACCTCTTCTGGCTGAAGCAACAAACTTCGCTGCTTACTCAGAAAAGCCACCCTCAATTGCACGCTGCTTGATAACATCCATGCAGTCAATTTGAACATTTCTGGTCTGTCGTGAATGTACAGACCCTTGTTCTGAGATTAGATCTCTTCTGTCTGGAAGAGGGATTGGATTGCAGACCAGAAGGTCCAGCAGATCCGTAAACCATGATCGGCCTGGCCAATAAGGGGCGATCAGTAGCACTTGGCACATTCCTTCTCTTATCTTTGCCAGAACTTTTGGGATGAGAATTGTTGGAGGATACGCATACGCGTACATTCACTTCCAACTTATTGCCAGTGCGTCTACTGCTAGAGCTAGCGGGTCCGGGATCGGTGACACGTAAGTGACCATCTTTGCGTTTTGTTTCATCGCAAACAGGTCGACATTTGGCTTGCCCCAATGTTTGAATAGAACCTCCGCTACCAACTGGTTGAGCTGCCATTCCGTCGGACGACAAACCGTCCTTCGACTGAGAGCATCCGCTAGGATGTTCAATCTTCCTGGAATGTGTGCTACCCGAAGAATAACATTCCTCTCTTGGCACCACAGCAGAAGGTTCCAAATCATCATACACAACTCTGGTGATCTCGTCCCGCCCTGGTGGTTCAAATAAGACACCACCATTGAGTTGTCTGTCCTTATTAGGACAATCTTGTCTAGAATTAGACTCTCGAACTGCCAATACCACCGCTAATAGTTCGAGCACATTGATATGTTTCTGCGCATTGGTCCGATCCCATTCCCCTGACACTGACTGATCGTCCAATACTGCTCCCCAACCCGTCGTCGATGCATCTGTGAAGATGGACATCTGAGGTTGAGGAGGTTGTAGAGGAACACCTCGCAGGAGATTCTGTTCCGATAACCACCACTGAAGGTGGAATATCAATGGTTCTTTTACTGGTATCCTCAGAGATAACGGATCCGTTTTCTGAGCCCAGAATGACATTAGATACATCTGAATTGGCCTGCGCCTGAGTGCCGCATATGGAACCACCTTCTCCAGAGATACTAGTAACTCCAGTATACTGAGAAATTGGCGCGCCATCAGATAGGCTCCTAGAGAAACCGACTCCAAAACTGCAATCAGGTTCTTGACTCTGCTGTCCGCCGGAAAAGCTACGCCATCCCTGAGATTGAAAAATATTCCCAGATAAACAAACTCCTGGGATGGAGTCAATTCTGATTTCTCTAGATTCACAATCCATCCTAGATCCTTCAATAAGGCTAGGACTACCTGAAGATTGTTGCGCAGAGTGACTGGATTCCCCGCCTTTAGCAGCCAGTCGTCTATGGAAGTATGAACAGCTATGTTTCTCTTGCGAAGTAAAGAAGTCATGGCGAGAACCACTTTGGTGAAGACCCTCGGTGCTGTGGTCAGGCCGAATGGAAGCGCATTGAATTCCCAAACATTGTCTTGGAATGCAAAGCGAAGGTATTTCTGAAAAGGAATTGACATTGGAATATGAAAATAAGCATCCTTCAGATCTATCGACACTGCCCACATGCCTTTTCTCAGCCCTGTCATTACCGCTGCTACAGTCTCCATCTGAAATTTGGGAGAAAGAATAAATTTGTTCAACGGTTTGATATTGAGAATTGGTCTCCATCCTCCGGTACATTTCGGAACGAGGAACATCCTCGAATAGAAGCCTAGAGAAGACTGATTGCGGACTAGATGAATCGCATTCTTCTGACGAAGAGATTCTATTTCTGAGCAAATGGCATCTAGACGATCTGATTCCCTTGGAACGGGAGTCCATATTGGAGTCGATGTTAACGGAACTAACGATTGATGGATGAGCCAGTCCGGTTCGTAGCCGTTTCTTATCCACTGACAGACCAAACAATCTCGCACGACCTGTTCCCAGTTGAAGTCTTCCTCCGACGGTAGGAATCTGTACACAGCTGGCGGTCAAGATTGCACGAGAAGACGCTAAATCGCTTGGGTGAAGATTCCGACTCCATCCGTTCCTGACGTCACCGGAACTGGTTCCGCCGGAAACCCGTCAGGACCGACCCCGACGGCCGCCCCGCGGCTTCTTGTAATATGACGGTCCAGAACCGCCGCCACGGTTATACTTACCGTAACCGCCGTGGCCCGAACCGCCACCCTTCTTGTCATCCTCATACGGCCTCTTATTAGAGGACTTGTACGAGGATGAACGGCCAGGTCCCTGTGATCCGGATGGCCTATGGGCATCACGGCCAGAAGGACGGAAGGGCGATCTAGGACGCTGTCACTGCTGCTCCTGTCGATGTTGCCTGTAGGACTGCTGCGGCTGTGTCCTCTTAGTCGACTTCCACGACTTGCCGACTACTTCCTGCTCCGCAACCATTGACGCAACCTTGGAGAGAGCTTGCCGTGCCGAGCCGCCGAACAAGCCTGGACCGATGAAAGGCACAGAAGACAATGCAGCCCTCATCTCCGGTCCTGGTTCTACGCAATCGAGAACCATTCTCCGTCGCTCTGCCAATGTCCTGGTGATCACCCTGGCCAGGCAATCTTGAGACAGGCGCATGGTGTCCCGAACAACTCCGGGAGCAGCCTCTGGCACCTGCCCACCCTCCGCCGTGCAGGTCAGCATACCCTGCAGGACGGTACATCCGTGCGAGAGCGCAGCCATGGCTGCTCTCGCCGCATCTTCAATGAGCGTCAGCTCATTGAACGGATCTTTATTGGTCTGCGAAACCAAGGGACGAGAACGCCCCTTAGACTTCCCAGCCAACGGCCTGTTCAGCGCCTCTCATTCCCCGACGGAAAGCCGTGGAACCCGGGCATACTGATGGTAGGCCTGCTCCAGAAAACGGACCTTACTCCTTATCCCCTTCGGGGCCTTGGGCAGTGCATACTCCGGCTGAACCAGACGGTATGCCGCAACTTCCAGCATGTCGGAAGTCTGCGTGTCCAACGGGAGTGTTGGCATGGCAGAAGAGCCACTTGACAGAGCGCTAGCCGCTCGCTCTGACATCCGCTCCATCGCCGGATCGGGCTGAGATCCAAGATCAGATCCCAACCCAAGACGGTCGGACATCCATCCAAGGACCTGCACCCATTCAGCTTCGGTGCAGAAAACGGATTCGTCCATTAAAGAACTTCCGTTCTCATCCTCCGTCTCTCCCTTGGATAAGAGGGCCACCAACGATCCATGCCGAGAGCTATGAGACACAATTCTACCAACATAGAGCGCATCCATAGCCTGACTACCAGCGGCACCGGTGTCCAACGAATCGCCGGACCCGGATTCCCCGCAGTCCATCGGCTCCAGCACGGGAGTCGGGACCACGACCGCTTTACCTACGGCAGGTGACGGCATTCCGATAGGAGCCGCACCAAAAGCCGCCGGGATGCCGGTAGGAACCTCAAAACACGGCTCCGCCGACACCTCTGGTTGCACAAACCCCGGATGGAAGATACCCGACGGAACATCGACATCACCAAAGTTAACGGGTACATAGCGACTGCAACAATGGCTACCATTTTAGAATAATGTGCCAATTTAAGGAAATTTCAAACAGTCATTATGGCACAAATGTATAAATTCTAGATTGATACAACCTGCCCCTGTAATGATTTTCCTTTGTCCTCCATAATGCCAATAATGACGCACTCCAACAATCCTTGTGTTCGTTTTAAAATTGAAAATCGCCAAATAGACGAATCTGACTGTGATTGGGAATTGACTCGGTACCTGCGGCTATGGTAATTCCCAGACACAGTATGGGCAGGACCAGGAGAGTGCGGAGTTTTAATTGTTTATTTTGAGCTAGACTAGATAATAGACATTATCATAATAGTACATCTGGTAAGTATTATTTGAAGTAGAAATAAGTATATATCTTAAATAAACAGCATTAATTAACATATAATGGTCAACTCAGCCAACCTGTCTCTGCAGTGGTCTTGAGGAATGTCCATTTGCTGGCCAAGAGACCATTTTTGAAAATTTACCACTGGAATGACTGGCTCGATAATCGAGCCAGTCATTCCAGTGGTACATTTTCCAAAATAGTCTTCTCTTGGTCTGCAAATAGTAATTTTTTATGAGAACTGATTACACAGTGGTCTTGAGAAATATCTTATTGCAAGCCAAGAGAAGAGTAATTTTGAAATTTTACCAAGAGAATGACTGTCTCGATAACCAGTCTTGTGTGGAAATTTGAGCCAAATCGCATTGGCAGTTTCTGGTATGTTCATAGATCAGCATTGTGACATGATCTGGATTCTGGTTTTTAAAAACCTTGATCATGTTAAGTTTGATTATCTTAGCCCATGATAATAACTTTGCTTGGATTAAAATTGGAGCCAAATCAGTGCCCATGTTCCTGAAGCTCTCGTTATGTTAGAGATATCGTTACACCATACTAAAGCAATGGGTGTAACAATATCGTTAGCTAACGATAGCTTCGGGAACATGGGCCCAGATTAGTAGGTATTGAGGTACGCACAGCTCCGGACAAACACATGGACAGACAGACATGAATACACCATCATCTCGCCTAATGGGGGAAAGGTAAATTTTCCATGGGAATGTGAAAATCTTGCCCGAAAAGGTGGAAATTCAGATCACAAGAGCAAAATCTTGCTTTAAATATGAAATTTAGCCCCGAAATTTGAGAATTCTTGTCCAAAATGTGTAAATTTAGATCTAAAATTGTGTTCCTGGTATGCAAATAGACATTCCTACAGACGATTGCAGAGGATAGTTTTGGCTGATTTGAGGGGTAAAAGACCGGGTAAGGATACAAATAATTATCTAATGCTAATAACATTCTTAATTCATGAATCTGATAATGCGATCAGATCTGTCAATCAAGTGCACTTTCATTATTCAACTGACGTCACTTTAACTGACAGCACGATCAAAGGACATCATTTCAACTGACATCACAATCAAGGAACATCATTTCAACTGACATCATGATCAAGGAACATCGTTTCAACTGACATCATGATCATGGAACATCATTTCAACTGACATCATGATCAAGGAACATCATTTCAACTGACATCACGATCAAGGAACATCATTTCAACTGACATCATGATCAAGGAACATCATTTCAACTGACATCACGATCAAGGAACATCATTTCAACTGACATCATGATCAAGGAACATCATTTCAACTGACATCACGATCAAGGAACCTCATTTCAACTGACATCATGATCAAGGGACATCACTTCAACTGACATCACGATCAAGGGACATCATTTCAACTGACATTATGATCAAGGAACATCATTTCAACTGACAGCATGATCACAGGATATCACTTCAACTGACATCATGATAAAAGGTCACTTGTCATTGCATCGGAGTAGTAAAAGTTAATTGATTATATTATAATAATGGTCAAATTTGGCATGCAAATGGACATTTATCAAGACCACTTCAAGAGCCGTGTTTGGCTGATTTGACCATTAAAGAATCAAATATTATTCAATTTATTTATGTGTTGGTGCTTTAGTCTAACAAAACATTGACATTGATTGCAATGTCATTTGAAGCGAGTTCATAATACTTTATTGGGCATACTGTGAAAAGAAATTCACAGACAACAAGCATTCTACATAACTCAATATCTCACCTGTCCTTCTCATTGACGATCAACATCAGATGTCAGTCACCTTGCTATTTGACCTTGTGACCTTAATGTCATCACGCTCATTCCTAACAGCATAAGCCAACGACGTATCCAAGTTGCTGCCATAGCACCCAGTCAAATTAGTTTTAAAATATTCAACAGAATGTTTATTAAATAGTAGTCATACAATTCGTACAACTTGACAGACATGTCTATGACGGGCATAATCACGTCTTTCATGACATAATTGATAATGACATAGTTGATTATGATGACATATGATTGACTGAGAATCTGGATTTCTCCGGCAACATAGTCGGCGCCTGTCGCTGTTATCAGAACATTGGTACCTATGACTCGCATATGCTTCAGAGGCGAGACAAAAACAATTAGCCCCCTCCTTTCTCACCTGAATATATTAGCATATTCAAGTAAAATAAACTCAACAATTTTATTCTGGTAGATGATCGAGATCGCCATATTATTGCCCCTATTTTCTGGCCAGAGAAGTGTGGGGCCAAACACAATTGCCAGATTGTGGCTCTGCATCCCTCGACAGTGTTCAGATACCCTGAAAAATAAATAAATAGATAGAATACAATGATATCATTGATAACAACAACGTAACAATTTAACAATCAAGTCCGACAAAAATGGCTTCTGCAGCGGTCTTGAGAAATGGTCATTTGCATACCAAGAAGACTATTTTTTAATATTTACCACTGGAATTACTGGCTTTGTTAAACAAGCCAGTCATTCCCAGTACAACAGTTTCAGAAATAGTTTTCTCTAGGTCTACAAATGTACATTCTCTAAGAGAAAAATTTAAATTTCATGAATAAATATGAGATGGGGTTAATATCCATGGACAAATTTGACCAATAAGATTTCGCTATAAAAGTGTGAAATTCTAGCCTACCATATTCTTCCATTAAAGTTTGGTTTAACTATTTAAGTCTCGAATTTATTCAAGAAAATTTCAATTTTCACGTAGAAAATGTCTATTTGTAGCCAAAAAAATTTTATCACTCGAATGACTGGCTCAGTTATCGAGCCACTCTGCCTCGGTTATCGAGCCAGTCATTTCAGTGGTAAATTTTCAAAAATGTTCTCTTGGCCTGCGACGGATGGATGCCATGGCATAAGCTCACTGCGATGGACGGATGCCATGGCATAAGCTCACTTGGCTGAGGCGAGATAATAATGATTAATTTAGCATGACAGCTCAGCTTTAATGTAAATTTTGATTCATTTAGCCCTTTAATGGTCAAGCTGGCCACAACCGGCCTCTGCAGTGGTCTTGTGGAATGTCCATTTGCTGGCCAAGAGAGGACTATTTTTGAAAGTTTACCACTGGCATGCCTGGCTCGATAACCGAGCCAGTCATTTCAGTTGTAAACATTCAGAAATAGTCCTCCCTTGACCTGCAAATGGACATTCAATAAGCAAATATTTAGATCTTCTTGACCAAATTTGACCATTAAGGGGGTTAAACGATCTAATGTAAATTTTAAAGTCACAGATGGTTGCTGACCAAACTTACAAATCCGATTTCATTTCCAGTATACAAGATTAGGGGGAAATTGTCCAAGAAATTTCTCTTGTCTATTATGTTCCGGTCCAATAAGCCTTTATCGTAAAATTATGTAATCAATATATCTCCCTAACAAATATATGGATCTGATCTGTCACTCAAGTATCTGACATTATAATCAATTGAGGAATCCAATTTATCGGTCAATCATATGACGCCATAATCACGCAGGCTGCCGGCATAATCAATTACGTAATGAATGACATGATATAGTCTCGTCATAAATGCTTACTATGTATTTTTCACTATTTAATAAACATTCTGTTGAATATTTTGAAACTAATTTGACAGGGCACTGTTGCTACCATAAGCAGCAACAGCACCAAGTTAAATTAGTTTCAAAATATGCAACAGCTTACCTGTATAGCTTTCTGGAAATTGAGATTCAGAGTGCATGGATCCATTGATCCCAACACGGGCAACGAGTGGGTGTGGCCGAGCTAGAGGTGGCTGGGGTGTAGCTAAAACTGGATTCCTCCATTACATCACGTTAGCTGATGTCACAATCAAAATGCCATAGCAACGTACGTAACAGAAATGTCAGTCATAAAATTGTACAAATTGTATGTCTACAGAAGAATTTACAATCTAATAATCATTCTGTAGAATATTTTGAAATTAATTTGAATGGAAATTGCTCGATAAACAAACCAGTCATTCCAGTGGTATATTTTCAAAAAAGCCTTCTTTTAGCCTGCAAATGGACACTGACAAAGCAACAATTTTGTGTTTCCTGACCATTAACCATTTATTGGTCAAACCGGCCAAATGGACATGTTAAGTGGTCAGAACAAAATATTCATTTGCTTTTTTTCCCATAAATTCCAGTGGTGAATCGTGACGATAATCCTTTCTTGACGAATTCGGCCAAAACCGGCCTATGCAGTAGTTTGAAGACAATTTTTGAAAATTTAACCCTGGAATGACATGCTCGATAACCGAGCCAGTCATTCCAGTGGTAAATTTTCAAATAGTCTTCTCTTGGCCTGCAAATGGACATTCAATAAGAAAATATTTTGATTTTTAGAATAAATGTAGTCATTAAAGGGTTAAATGTGAATAGCATTTTGAGCGCTTTGAGGTGCCAATGTTGACACAAGGCGTGATACACACTTACTTCTTGAGATGGTAGAACAAAATGTTCAATGTTTCATGATTACATTTGGGCAAAATAGCGATCAAATCACGAACAGCTGAAAGTCTGGACTGGTAAATGTGTAGTTCTAGAATACAAAACCAAAAAGGTAAATTAAACAGATGAGGGGTAGGTAACTCTTGCGATAAAATAACAGAGCTTGTAACTAGAGCTGGGCGGTCTGATGGTAGTACCGTGAGGACCGCGGTATACCGTGAACCGATACCGTGACCGTTGACACAAAAATACAGGCATCCCTAACTATTAGCCGAGTTGAGGTGAAAGGGTCGTTGTAAAAACAAACATCAAGACGTCAATTACAAAATAATGACAGGCAGAATTGTATGTCAAGCGTACGTGTTGAAAGGCTCACGGCAAAATTGCTTTATTTAAAACATCTAAACTCATTCTCTGGCCGTTCGCCGGTAGTAATTACACTATAATATATTCCCTATTCCCGTTTCTCTTATTTGTAATTTATTACTCCAAGCATTTTGTCACCGAACAATCATGCTAGAATAACAAAATAACATACAAACTGCGTGCTATTCAAACACAACAGCGATCTCGCAAAGACGTATCTGATTGGCTGTTCATGAACTAGACCGTGGGAAAATACATTACTATGCTGAATTTATCAATGAAAATTTACTAAAACGTAGTATTTGTTCGTGCCATTTTGATCACGTGCTAATTTATTAACAACGAGCAGCGTTGAAGTCGTTATTTATAATTTTTTCTGTCTTGTTTTAAGAAATTTCTTTAAGGATTAAATCCAGTTTAAGTAAAAATTAGTGTTTTAGTTTTTGTAATTCATTTTTCAACTGGCTACACGTCAGAAGTTCGCGGAAATTGATAGTCTGGGAGTTCAGAGATCGATCTATCACAACATGAGCGAGGTGTGGGTGAAGCTTAGATAGATATGGGCGGGGCATAGCTCGAAAGGAAAAGGTCCAGTGGATGTCTTTGATGAATTTGCAATTTGATAAACATTCTGTTGAATATTTTGAAACTAATTTGACTGGGAGCTATTGCTGCCCTAGGGATACCCACTGACCTTGTCATATTAAAGCCACATCAATAACCTGTCCACCTTACAACCATCTAAGCCAAAGATATAGGCTTGCATGATTACGCGATTAAATCGAAAATCGCGATTGTTCTTTAAATAGTTAATTTATATGATTAAAGTTTAATTAATCGAATAATCGTGAGTAATTTCTACTGTATATATTTCAAAACCTGCAATTTAATTACTCATTAATGCGATCGCTCCTGAACATTGTCATTTTGCTCAGTGAATGTATGCCCATTTGCATGCCAAGAGAAGACTATTTTTGAAAATGTATCACTGGAATGACTGGCTCGAGTATCGAGCCAGGCATTCCAGTGATACATTTTCAAAAATTGTCTTCTCTTGGCATGCAAATGGACATTTCTAAACACCATTGTAACTTTCGCCATTCATATATACCTTTGTCATTATGTCTCGGTAATTAGTACCAAAATTCATTAATCGAGTACTCACGATTATTCTTAAATAATCGATCGTGATCACTCAAAGCAAGAATCGCACACGCCTACAAAGATACATTAACTTTCATCCATCCAGTTTGGGAAAATCATCAATCAATAAGCCTTAAAATCTCTATTGTCTCTATTGATACTCACGAATAGCACTGACAAATTTATCGTAGAATTCAAACGGGAAAAGCGGCTCCTTCAACTCCCGGAAGAACAGTTTCAAGGCACCGGTTAGCACATGAATCTCCCACTGTTCATCTTCCATGGAATATGGCTGCTCTACAAACGGAATAAGACGTTATTTGTAAGAAATATTCTTCGGTTATCCGGGCCTAATGCAGCATATTGGGATAAACTAAGGGCATCCATAAAAAAATGTTTGTTTCCTGCAAACCGGGTGGGGGAAAAGTCCTCAGTAGGGAAGGCAGAAATTTTTTTTTTTTAATTATTAATTTATTTTAGAAAGCTCATAAGTATTTGTTTTTCAGATATTTAACTAGATGTCCATTAAATATGGTTGTAATTGACAAATTTGTCATGTTTTTCATGTCACAATTAGCAAAAGGGATTCACATGGCATACAAATGGCGATAAAAATATTGTAATTTGTATAGTTTGACAAATCTATGGATGTTTTAACATTTCTGCTGTGTAGAAATTTTTTTTTTTATTCCCGGCCGGGTGAAAACAAAGTAAAAATTTCACCCGGGAGGTTTACAAGAAATGAAACTATTTTTTATTTTGGCCTAATGACTGATGCTGGCCCATGTGTGATGTAGAATGTACCGAGCTAGATAAGGTGGCCATCCAGTCTATTTTTTATTTTGGCCTAATGACTGATGCTGACCCATGACTGATGTAGAATGTACCGAGCTAGACAAGGTGGTCTTCCGGTAGAAAAGCAGCGACAATGTTGAGGCTTTCAAAACTCTTCTTAAAACCCATTTGTTCCAAAAAGCATATTTCACTATTTTAAATTAGCTTTAACTTTTGTAAAGCGCCTTTGGGCAGTTAATTCTGGAATTGGCGCTATATAAATCCATACATACATACATACACACATACTCCGAGAGACATGACAGTAGAAATACACAAACCTGTCCAACAGATGTTGTTCTGCTATGATGGAGGCTACACCATCGACCGACATCTTTCCTTTAATCCTTAAAATTGTTCAAGAAAATTGTAATTTTCTCATGTGTACATTTGCAGATGAGATTTTCTATTTTTGAAAATATATTACTGGTTATTGAGTCCGTCATTCCAGTGGTAAATTAAAAAAAAAATAGTATTCTCTTAAGACATTTCTCAAGACCACTGCAAGAACGGGTGAATCCACTTTTAGCTATGCCCCACCTATCTCTAGCTAAGCTACATGTATGCCCATGCTCTGTGTTGGGATCCATTTATACATTATGAATCCTGAATTCCAAGAATCCTAATCTCATGGTAACTATGCAGATAAGCTTTTGATTATTTTGAAACTACTTTGACTGGGGGCGGTTGCTGCCTATGGCAGAAACATTGCCCAGTCAAATTAGTGTCAAAATATTCAACAGAATGTTTATTAAATACTAATGACATAGAATTCATACAATTTGATGGATTATTTCAGTCAATTATGATTAAATGACACCATACTAAGTGTGAAGTAATGATTATGACATCATATACTTAACTGACAAATCGAATTCATCCATTGCTTTATGATATTATACTTACAAAAAACCCTTGTCAACTACATTTGTGGATGCATATTTTCCTACAATGCAGGTATCCATTTATAGATAAGCCTATGCCCCACACATTTCTAGGTAATCTCCGCCCACGTGTCGGAATCGATTTGAAACTTTGAACCCGAAATTCCCAGAATCTACATATGATTTACCTAACCCGTTAACCATCAAATATGTTCAAGAAAATTTCAATTTTCTCATAGAAAATGTTAATTTGCAGACCAAGAGAACATTATGAAAATTTTACCACTGGAATGACTGACCCGATAACCGAGCCAGTCATTCCAGTGGTAAATTTTCAAATATAGTCTTCTCTTGGTCTGCAAATGAACATTTATCAAAATGTCCTGCAGAAACCGTTTTAGCTTGATATGAGTGATAAAGCCAAGTTAAAGCCAGGTTTGACTGTCCCGCTTACCTTGATCAACGAGCATCCGTAACCTCTGTATCTGACAAATATTGCCACTGATTCGATACAGTCCATCCTGCTCGAGGCCTGCGAATGATAGAATATGAACATTTGGACCATTTCAAGAACAATTCCCTGAAAAAGTAAATTCTTTTTATAGTTCATAGCATATTCTGTTGAATATTTGGTAATTAATATTACTGGAATATGGCTTCCAGTCATATTGATTTCAAAATATTCAGCAGCTATCCTGTTTGTTTGCACCGTGATTGAGATACGGGGATTTTATCGGTGAAAGGGTTAATCACTTAAGCCTTTAATCATTGAACTTGGTCAATGGAAAATGGCCATTTGCAGATCAAGAGAAGTTTTTTTGAAAATTTATCAGTGGAATGACTGACTCGGTTATCTAGAAAATAATCTGCTGGTATGCAAATTAACATTTCCAAAGACCCATGTAGAAGCCATTTCTAGCGGGTTTGACAGTTAAATGGTCAACCTGAGCACTTACAGAACAGCTAAAAAATAACTTAACGAAACAAAATATAATGTACTGTAACGCAGCGCTATCTTCCAATCCAATAGAGGAATCCAGTCTCTCAGTCAATCATATGACATCATAATCCTGTCATAATCAACCGCGTAAGCTGGATCATGTATGACGTGATTATGTCCGTCATTAAATGCTTAATACTCTGTCAAGTTGTACGAACTGTGTCTTTACTATTTAATAAACATTCTGTTGAATATTTTGAAACTAATTTGACTGGGTAGTGTTGCTGCTTATAACACCCGTCAAATTTGTTTCAAAATATTCAACTTCTTGCCTGTATAGTTTTCTGGAAATTGAGATTCAGGGAGTGTAGGATCGATTGATCACATCGGCAAAGCGTGGGTGGAGCTTACCTCGTGATGGGCGGGGCATGGCTAAAACTGGATTTCTCTTATTTTCAAAATATTCAATAAAACATTTCTTACATCGTATTTACAATTGTACTAACATGTTTCTGTTTTGGAAACATGTTGTTATTTCTGAGCTTTACAGTTTGATGGTAAAGACGAGTCATAATTGCTTCTGCAGTGGTCTTTAAGCGCGTCAATTTGCAGAGCACGCAGGAAAAACACTGCAGATATCATTACCGCTAGCAATGCCTCTATCAGTAACAACGAAACTAACTTGTTCACATAAAAAGCAAAGGAAGTTATTGAAATCTATAAACACCACCCAACCATGAGTCAAGGGCTACCTCATACCAGCGGTCTACTAATCAATGCTGTCACGTGACTCCGCAACAACTGACCACAGCGATGTAGCCAGCGACCTTCAGTTAGTGCTGAACAAGTGACCGAGATGGTCATGAAAGATTCGCACAATGAAATTCGACATCTCGGAGAGGTAACTAATCTTCCTCATTAACCCGTTAACACTCATATCAGCCATACCTCCTTCTGCCGTGAT
This sequence comes from Chaetoderma sp. LZ-2023a, assembly GCA_034401795.1. Lineage (NCBI taxonomy): Eukaryota > Metazoa > Mollusca > Caudofoveata > Chaetodermatida > Chaetodermatidae > Chaetoderma > Chaetoderma sp. LZ-2023a. The sequence goes on from CM067365.1 coordinate 71,228,484, forward strand.
CTTGAGAAATGTTCATTTGCAGACCAAGAGAAGATTATTTTGGAAAATTTACCACTGGAATGACTGGCTCGGTTATCGAGCCAGTCATTCTAGTGGTAAATTTTCCAAAATAATCTTCTCTTGGTCTGCAAATGAACATTTTCAATGAGAAAATTGAAATTTTCTTGAACATATTCGAGGGTTAAAGGGTTATGGTCAATTTATAGACCAAAAGGAGAATTTATAACATTTCTGGAAGGCAATCATCCCAGTGGTAAAGCTTTTAACCGTTTAACACTCAAATTTGTTCAAGAAAATTTCAATTTTCTCATGGAAAATTTCAATTTGCAGACCAAGAGACAACTATTTTTGAAAACTTACCACTGGAATGACTGGCTCGGTTATCAAGCCAGTCATTCCAGTGGTAAATTTTCAAAAATAGTTGTCGCTTGGTCTGCAAATGGACATTTATCAAGACCACTACAGAAGACGTTTTTGGCTGATATGAGTGTTAAAGGGTTCAAATACTCTTTTCATGACCTGTAAACGATCATTCTCTCTAAGTAAGTAAATTTATATACACCTGTGCAAAAGTTAAGCACCACCCTATTTTTACGCACATGCGAGGGTATATTCATGTGCTATGAAGAAAGCAATAGCACAAACATTTATGTACCCATCCATCTTAGTGCAAGAGGTAATAATGCAACTAGAGGAATGCTGATTATGATGGTGGGGAAACACTATGTTTTTGTTTGAACTTGAAAACGAGGCCTGAATATGGTTACGTTGACACAACTGACAACTATTGCCCTACAGTTGACACACGTGGCTAGATTGTCATTAATGGTGTCTGAAAATGAAGTTTAACATCTGTGCACGAGTTTGAGACTGTCATTATTAATACCGGGTATATCCACCTTGTGCCTGGATGACGGCCTGGACACGACGTCTCATGCTGGTCACCAACCGACTGATACGCCATTGTGGTATTCGTTGCCATTCAAGATGGAGTGCGTCTGTTAATTCCTATAGGTTCTCACACAGGAGGATCCCTCCTTCTCACCATGTTTCCCAGAATGTCCCAGATATGCTCAATAGGGTTCATGTCAGGGCTCCTTGCTGGCCATGGTAGGGTTTCGATGGCATTCTGGCGGAGGTATTCATGCACAGCTCTAGCACGATGTGGTCGGGCGTTGTCATCCATGAATATAGGGTGGGTTCCAGGTGCATGATTTACAAAATGAGGGACCACAACTCTATCCAGTATGGAATCTTGATATCTTTGTCCATTTAGTGTTCCAGGTACAGTCAACAGATCCAGCTTACAATCAAATGAGATATATCATAACGGAACCTCCACCAAATGGAACTTCTCCCATGATGTTACGTTGGTCGTACGCCGTGCGTCTGGACCTCCATACACGAGTTCGACCATCCGTGGCATGAAGCAGGAACCGACTTTCATCGGACCAGTGTACCCGTCTCCAGGATCTCATGTTCCAGTGTCTTCTTTCGTTGCACCACCTCAGACGCTCCTCTTTGTGGTGTGCAGTGAGGAGAGGACGTCTGACAGGTCTCCTAGCTTTCATGCCAGCAGCATACAGTCTCCTTTTGACGGTAGACATTGACACTCTATTGCGCGTTTCCCATTGCTGGCTGAGCACTCTGCTGTTGGTGAATGGAGATCTCCTAACAAGGCGTACTAGGGCTCGATCATCACGGGCAGTAGTCTTCTTCGGTCTTCCAGATCTAGGCCTGTCCTTCACCTCGTTGGTTTGCCCATGTTTTGCAATCAAACGACTGATTACAGTATGGTTAATGTTCAGCTGTCTGCCAATCTCTCTGCAGGACATACCAGTGGTATGCATGCCTATGATTTGCCATTTCACACGATCACTTAACCTTCATCTTGCCATAGCGGTTCACAATCAAGAGCTAATTCTCTCTGTACAAATAAACCACGGTCATGAACACAAAATTCCTAATCTTGTCGCCTAAATCTGTATGTAATGTTCTACACCTCAAACTGGACTTTTACATAACTGAACACGTGTGCTGTTTCTCGCCACGCACAGACATCAAGCGGCGTGAAGTCATGCATGCATGTGCATTTCGTACTTGGAATTATGTCAGCTAACGCGGGGACAAAAAGTATGGCAGCCTAGTTGTACCATCATGTTTCTACGTTCTATTGTTTTTGCTGGTGCTTAACTTTTGCATAGGTGTATATATTCTTGAACACTTTTTACCAATAAATGTAGAAACTTCTACCTCCGTTGTTCAAAATGCATATACATGTCTATATATAAGACTGACCTTTGCTCTCGATAGCGGCAATGCACTGCTTGACAAAGTTCGGTACATTACAATGGTCCTTCTCGCATGTCTGCTTCAGCGCACACCCAAATACATTCTCTGCATAAACATAAGACAAGAAAAACATTTAGCACCACATGTCATTATCTCAAGTGACGTCATGTGGTACGGATGTATCACATCTGTCACTCAAGTATATGACGCCATAATCAATTACGTCACAGGGTAACTGATGTCATGATCAAAATGAGACAAAGCTCGGTCATGAAACTAGAAATGTCTGTCATGAGTCTATGAATTGTAGGTCTTTGATAAATGTATAATTTAAAGAACATCATGTTGAATATTTTGAGACTAATTTGACTGGGAACTAGACAGCAACATCCACCAGTCAAATTAGTTTCAGAATATTCAACAGCTTAGGTGCATAGGTACTGGTACCTTGATGACGCTTGGAATTCAGGTTTCAATGTTTCAAATTGGCCGCCAAACACGCTACATTTTAATTGGTCCACTGTGGCCATGTTTTTGGTATAGCTCCTTCCCTTGAACAAACTTAAATGGCAATCAGAGCCTAATAATATCTCCCAGATTTCGGCTTAATTCATTCAGTGGTTCTGGAGTTGTGTTGGCAAAAAATAGTTTATCCAAGATTGCCGCCAAACCATTTGGCCAATCAAGTTCCCTTGAACAAACCTGGTGCAGCTCTTGCGCTAGATGATATTTCATGCATTTTGAATTGATTCCCCAAAGCGGTTTTGGAGATTTTTAAAGACATTTCTAAAAATCGGCCAAAATCCAAGATGGCCGCCGTCCCAATTGGCCGATCGACTTAGTTTGAACAAACCTGAATCTATGCCCTAAGGATGCTTCCAGCCAAATATAATTGAGAACGATCCAAGATGGCCGCCAAACCGCTTATCTGACCATTTCGAAAATTGCAAATTTGAGATCAGAATACCCAAAAACACACATAAAACCAATTTCGGCGTCAAAATCCATCAAATAAAAAAATCCAATATGTCTGCCAAACACGCTATATTTTGATTGGTCCACAGCGGCCATGTTTTTGGATGGGTCAACTTCCCTTGAACAAACTTTAATGGCCCTTAGTCCCTAATTATATATGCCAAATCCCGACCCAATACCTTCAGCGGTTATGGAAGTTGTTTTCGCTAAAACTAGGTCAACCAAGATGGCTGCCAAACCATTTAACCAATCAAGTTCCCTTGAACAAACTTGGTTCAGCTCTTGCCCTAGATCATATTTCATGAGGTTTGCATCAATCCCACAAACGGTTTTGGAGAAGATTTTTAAAGATGTTTCCTAAAAATGGCCAAAATCCAAGATGGCCACCGGCCAAATTGGCCGATCGGTTTCATTTGAACAAACTTGGATCCTTATGTCCTCAGGATGCTTCCTGCTAAATATAATTGAAATTGGCCCAGTGGTTCTTGAGAAGAAGTCGTTTAAAGGAAAAGTTGACGGACGAACGACGGATGGTCGCCATGGCATAAACTCACTTGGCTTTTCAGGCCAATAAATAAGTATTCTTTTGATTATTGCTATGTTATTGAAAGATTCTTTAAAGGTTAAGTTTTATATATTATAAATTGATTGATCTCTGAACTCCCTGACTATCAATTTCCAGAAAACTATACAGGTAAGCTGTTGCATATTTTGACATTAACTTGACTGGCCGCTGTTGCTGTCAATGGCAGCAATAGACCATAGTCAAATTATTTCCAAAATATTCAACAGATTGTCGCTATAGCTGTCTTGAAATTTAGATTCTGTGAATTCAAGGTTTCAATAATTCAAATCAATTTCAACATGTGCATAAAGCGGGTGGGCATAGCTAGAAATGGATCTCTCTATACTGATAGAGAAAGGATTGCTCTGTGTTGTCCGTGAAGTGAATGATACATAGAATCTATATACCATATCATAATCTAGCAATGAAATTGAGATCAGATCCATATCCCTCTAACCATTTAACCCTTTAACTCTCATATCAGCCAAAGACTTCTACAGTGATCTTGAGAAATGTCCATTTACAGACCAAGAGAAGACTATTTTTGAAAACTTACCACTGGAATGACTGGCTCGATAACCAAGCCAGTCATAAACTTTCAAAAATAGTCTTCTCTTGATCTGCAAATTGACATTTTCTTTGAAAAAAATTGAAATTTTGTTGAGCAAATTCAAGGTTAACTCCTAAATTTAGTAAAAAAAATTCAAAAATATTTGCCTATTAAATGTCCATTTGCAGGCCAAGAGAATACAATATTTGAAAATTGATCACTGGAATGACAGTCGATAGACAGTGAATTCTAGTGGTAAATTTTCAAAAATAGTCTTCTCTTGGCCTGCAAATGGATATTCCTCGAGTCCACTGCAGAGGCCGGTTTGGCGGGCTTCACTATGAAAGGGTTCAGATTCAACAACAATCTAAGTGGCATATATTACCTTTAATAATTCCTTTAGCACGTAATAGATCAGCACTCGGTCGTCTCGTGATAAAATGATAGAGGATGTTCCGAATACTCTTCTTTCTCTCCTGAATTGCAGTGTTATCTTCCAAAGACGAACTCCGCTGTATGGCTGAAGCAGAACAAAAACAAACTATTAATCCAAATCCTATTTTGTCAAGTTATTATTATAATTTTATCACAATTTTATCTTGATATGAACACATGTGTAATATTCAATGACAGATTCTCATTGGTTAGATAAGCATAAGATTTTCATTGGTCAGATCATGCATAAGAAAGATTTTCATTGGTTAGATCATGCATAAGAAAGATTTTCATTGGTTAGATGTCATGTAAGACGTTAAAAATCACATATGCCGCGTGACAACGCAAAGGTTTCCTAGCAATGACGATGGCAAAAATGTAAACAAGAGGGGATATGTTATGTTGTTGATTTAAATTTTGTAATATACTATCTAGTTATGAATTAAGCTTTAAATGTGCATGATAGTCAGAAATTAAAAGTAATTTCAATTCTGAAATCATGGTTTTGTGACATTATTTTTTGTAATGGATTGGTAAGAATTCTTAGCAAGTGATGCGTGACAGCGATGAAAATAAACAGAGCAAAATGGTGCATTCAAACATTTTACAGACTTTTTGGAAAATTTGTCAAAATATCAATTTATATGATAAATAGAATCTCAAACTCGGCCCCATTTCATTTCCCTACTCGCTAAAACTTGTTCACTATGATAATTTTCGACGAGGTTGATCATACTGATATGAATGAACCTTTCCAGTTTTAACTATGGCCCGCCCCTTTCTAGCTGAGCTCCACCCATACCGATCAATCCCGAACGCCCTGACTATTAATCTCCAGATACCTATACACGCTAGCTGTTAAATATTTTGAGACTAATTTGACTGGATGCTGTTGCTGCCTATGGCAGCAACAGCGCCCAGTCAAATTCGTTTCAAATTATTAAACAGAATGTTTATTAAATAGTAGACATAGAATTCATACGTGTCAGACTATTAAGCGTTAAAGACACACTATATCGAATCACTCATGCCATCAGGGTTATGACGTTATCCCCCATGTCATGTAGTTGACTATGCCATCATATAATATCATATGATAGATGGATCAACTTGGAAAGGTCTATTGGGACCGAGTTCCAGACCCTGTATTTCGGCCTACTATAACCTAGGTCAAGTTTGACTCGCTAACTATAGTCAGTTTGCTGGTTTACTGAACAGGCGCAGTTGCTATGTTATATTTAGGACGCTAAATAGTTAACTATAGTTCGTTGGTACCTGATTCCCCATTGAATTACAATTGCGCAAAATTTGGAGCTGAGTACCAGTCTCCATTAAGCCTTTCTGTCGTCTGTTTTGATGGCCCACAAAAATGGGTTATTTTTGTCCACTAAGTTGTCAAAAAGCTTCCATATGACATAAAGTTGGAAGGAATATGGGCTTGGGAACATTGACATACAACGGGAAAGCATAATTTCATCAAAACTAAGTTATTTAGTGAAATATTTACACTTTTATATGCATTTTTTCGTGGCAGGCGATCGGTGTCCGCAATTTTGAAATTTATGCAAATTTCACACTAACCATCTGAACCGAGCTTGGGTGCTCGGTTGACTAGCTAGTTAACCATTTGAAGTTTGACTTGGAATCTAGTTAGCCATAGCTAACTCGGGTTAGGAGTCGAACTTGACACTAGATATGACTTGAATCAATACAAGAGAAGGTATACATTTTTAACAAAATACATTTTTACATAAGTGATGCCTTTAATGTAAAAGCCGGCCAAAAATACCCTCTGCAGTGGTATTGTAGCGATGTTCATTTAGAGGTCAAGAGACGACTATTTTAGAAGATCTACTGCTGAAATGACTGGCTCGATAACTGATCCAGTTACTCCAGTGGTAAATTGTAAAAAATATCGGCCTGCAAACTGGCATTCATTAAACAAAATTAAAATTTTTTTTTACCAATCTTAACACATAGAGATAACCCTTTAATGCTCAAACCAGCAAAAAAGCATCTTCTGCAGTGGTCTTATGAGATGTCATTTGCAGACAAAAAGAACTTTTTTCAAAAATTTACCACTGGAATGAATGACTGGCTCAACAAGCCAGCCAGTCATTCCAGTGGAAAATTTTCTAAAATACAATATTGGTCTGCAAATATACTCTTTTAATGATAAAATTCAAATTTTGTAAAAGAAATTCAAGGGTTAACTCGTACCACTCTGATGCCAATATTCTATCTTTTACTGCGTCAATAGCAAAGAAACTGGCCTATATTTTTCAATAATATTGGTGGATGATGTTTCTATCTATGACAACAACATCTTCCACCAAATTTGCTGAAAAATGAACAGCAGTTCATTCAAATTAAAAATTTTGACATTAGAGTGGTAATGGTTAAAGGGATAAGAAACCAGAAGTTTTTGTTAAAAATTTTATGTTTCCCTATGATCCTGTTTGTAAGATTTGTAAGATGCTCACACACAGTCAGCTCTACACCAGATGCTTAACGCACAGCACACATTCCTAGATATCTTTTTTGACAAATTTCCATACCGCTGCCAGTGGAAATACATGTGTTATCATACGCTACAACTGTTGGGTGAATAAATTTAGCAGTGCACGGGGCACACACCTTTAACCTTTAAGCACTCATATCCGCCAAAAATGGCTTCTGCAGGGGGGGGGGGGGGGCTTTAGAAATGTCCGTTTGCAGACCAAGAGAAGAGCATTTTTGAAAATTTATGACTGGAATGACTGGCTTGATAACGAGCCAGTCATTCCAGTGGTAAATTTTCAAAAATACTCTTCTCTTGGTCTGCAAAATGTACCTTTTCTATGAGAACATTTAAATTTTTTTGAACAAATTTGAGGGTTAAAAGATACTTAGCTATCTTTTTATACCAATTCCCATACTGCTGCCAGTGGAGATACATGTATTTAGTTATAAAAGCAGGGGGAGTGGGGAACAAGCAAACATGTCTTAAATAGGAATACTAATTTGCATATGAAAGGGAAAGTAAATAAAAAGACTATTAGCTAATAATTCACTATGCCATAAACCACTGAAATGTAAGATTATGAACTTTTCATATGATAGCCGCTATTCATTTTGGAAATGAGTTAATCAATTAGCATAACGCGATCTGGGCCTGCATGATGTGCATTTCAGAAATTCTTCTAATAGAGGGATCCCATCAGTCACTCAAGTGTCTGATGTCATAATCAATTATGTCACTAGTTAGCTGACATCACAATCACAATGACGTATCCAGCTCCGCTATGAACATTGAAAAGCCTGTCAGGCGTCAAGTGTACGAATTGCATATCTTTGACGAATCTACAATTTAATAAGCATTCTGTTAAATATTTTGAAACTAATTTGACGGGCAGCAACATCCAACACCCACCCCCCCCCCACACCCCCACCCCTCAAATCAGTTTCAAAATATTCAACAGCTTACCTGTGTAGTTATCTTGAAATTGAAATTATGGGAAATCAAAGTTTGATTCCATCATGACCAGAATGTGGGCAAAGCTTAGTCATAGCTAGAAATTGATGGGGCATGGCTAGAAATAGATCCCTCGACTCGTGGTACAGGCTGTCTGCCATTTGGACAGCTATGGTAAGCAATAAGCTATTCTCAACTTCACATATTGATCGACAAAAAAACAAACAAACACAAAAACAAAACATATATTTCATGAAAATACATTCATGTATTAAAACTAATTATAACTTTCTACTAAAAACTATGATAATAGAATTTGCCATTTAAAGTTTAATTTGGGCCCGCAACCTCTTGAAATTATTGTACATCATCATAACTTACATTGCACTTGCTGGATAGATTTTGCCCATAGATATCGACCTGTCAAGTTATATTACAAGTGGGTGTTTAGCTCATAGACATGAGAAATCAATCTGTCTTTGGTAATAAGTACTTTTCTTAAAGGCACACATTGATGCCAGACAGACAGACACAGACAGACACAGACAGACAAACAGAGACAGACAGACAGACAATACAATACCCTCTTCCACTTATGGAGTCAGTGAGGGTAATTTTATTCTTGATAATATTTATATTAAATGGAGTTTGAAATTCCAAACACCTAAAAAAAGTAAGTTCTCCCCTAAATATGGGCTAATATTTTATAAGATATAACATCTGATTATAATGAGATTTATCAAAGGTCGTCAGTTTGACTATAACAAAAATTAGTGAAAACGATTATCTCAGAAGTCATGCAATGCATGACGGTGCATGCGCTAAATGATGAACTAATCCATTCAAAAGACTGGCTATTGCTGGACAGCCAATCTGTCTGACAATAAATCTGAGAAACCTCCATTCTGCCCTGTAGGTGGGGCTTAGAATACACCTTCCGTATCCTCTGCGTGTCGTAAGAGGCGACTAAAGGAGGTAAGGGTGAGGTAACCCTGACAGAAACCTTAAGTGCTGAAGCCGGAGGTTCCAGGCCGCACGGTGCACTCTAATAAACCATGGATCCACGCACTTAACGCTTATGATCATGTCAATAGTCACTTACAGGACTGGCGGTATGATCAGTGAACGAAAAGAAGAAGAAACCTCCATTTATGTGTGCATAATTTAAATTCTGTATGTTTTAGCCATTCACAGTTGAAAGGCGCATTTTTATCATAGTGCTAGAGCAAAGCTGTTTTAATGTCAATGGACCGTTCCGGTTTTAGCTATGCCCCGCCCATCTCTAGTTAAGCTCCACCCACACCTCGCTCGTGTTGGGATCGATCGATCTCTGAACACCCTGACTATCAATTTCCAAAAAACTACACAGGTAAGCTGTTAAATATTTTGAAACTAACTTGACTGGGTGCTGTTGCTGCCTGTTGAATATTTTGAAACTAATTTGACTGGGTGCTGTTGCTGCCTGTTGAATATTTTGAAACTAATTTGACTGGGTGCTGTTGCTGCCTAAGGCAGCAACAGCGCCCAGTCAAATTAGTTTCAAAATATTCAACAGCATGTTTATTAAATAGCAAAGAATTGCAATGAGGTACAATTTATACAACGTGTCAGACTCTATGACATTTGATGAACGTCTATATGGAACCCTTTGTGACGTAATGATTTTGACATCATGATACATGCGCTGAGCTGATTATGACGTCATACGAGGTCAGATGATGGATTGATACTCTAGAAAGGTGAATTGAGGGTAACCTCAATGCCAACCAATACAATGTTCATGTATTGGCCCCAAATTTGTCAAGATATGCTGCTGCCATAGATATCATATAGATTGGCTAGATTGATCATGTGCATACTAGGGCTGCGCGGTTTGGCTTACAGCCATATCGGTTTCGATATGACTTTTCATATCGGTTTTAACCGAATATCGGTTTTATGGACATGAAACAAAAAATTTAAATGATAAAAGTTAGCACGAAAACAGAATGTATTTTCATGCCCTGATACATTCGTAACGTTTTACGCCTTTAAAGCTTAATATACCTTATAATATCCATCATCGCGGGAGTGAAATTATTAATTAGACCGCCTAAATATTACGCACAGTTAAATAAACATCGTTGTCAAAATTAATCATAAATCATCAAAACAGGTTGCGAAAATACGTAAATCACGCGATTGTAATTTATTATGATGTAATTATCTCCCTTTCTTCTTTCATTTCCAATTCGACCCGAGGACGAAATCATGCCTTGAAGAAAATATTAACTGTAATATTGCGATCGCGAATTTCATAAGTTAATATGATATTGTGTATAGAAGATAACGTTTTAAAAACGGTTTGAGTAATAATTTTATTTAGTTTATTTAGCATTATAGTTATTGGCGAGATTTTGATGCAATCGGGCGATTTAGTGTTGGGACGACTTTGCATTATGTTAATTAGCCGGTGACGTAAATAAAATGGATGCCGTTGTTTAGAAAGGTTTTCCCCGATACAAATTTTAATGACAAATTCCCACATTAGTATTGTGTTTTATATTGCAAATTTATCTGAGACTACCAGAGAAAAGACGAGTGGATATTTATTTAATTAATTCGCTGCTTGATTTCTCTCAGCGTGCAGCGAGTTACATGGAGTTACACAATATGTGCAATTGGGGCCACGTTCAATTATTAGTTGCCCCGAACATAGCTTAATGGAAAGTATGGCCATTATTATTCATTACGATTTTCATGCTCGTTAGTATCTTTTATTTTTAACAATCCTGATACGAAAAACCGAAAATATGTTCATATTCGGTTTTTCGATATTTATTTTTTATAATCGGTTATGAAACCGTCAGTGCAGGATATCAGTTTTAAATATGGTATCGGTATATCGCGCAGCTCTAGTGCATACCCTCAATATGGGGTTAGATGTCGTGACCGCTGGTGACGAGTTCAGTAAATCGCAATTGCGCATGACCGTGTATTCACATACTGGCTAACGCGGACGATCAACTGCATATATAGCCCTCAAAAATGAGTAAAATTACCTTTTGGTAATTTGAAGAGAAATCGAAGACACAAATTTACATATTTTGATCAGAAATGAAATTGTATTGGCTATTATAATCTGACACTTTATTCGACTATGTAATAGGCTTAGTAACAGAAACGTATTATTTTGGAGATTATACATTCGGGGAGAAAATTCTGATCTATGAACTGCCACTTTTCATAGGGTCATGATCAATCTGACCAGTATATACGATATCTATGGATGCTGCTATCGGAAATGGGTTTGTGTTAATGGGTGACATTGTATGCCTACATAGATGAAAAGCTGTCAATGAGTTTTCAGACACTCAAGGCAATGAGTTGTTATGATTTTATTATTACTGGATAAAATCTGTATTCTTCACTACGTTCTGTAATTTTTGAAGAGGGATAATTGTACATTCAGCACATGTACATTCAGCACATGTACATTTAGCACATGTACATTCAGGCATAACATGACTACCGACACAGACCTAGAAATTAACTTTTTGCAACAGCGATCTAAACGGATCGGTACACCAGAAAATTCAGATCCCCGGAATTTTGTAGTTATCTGTATTTTCATCGTACCATACTGCAAATATTGTATCAAATTAATCCAATGTTCTAAATGCATCATTACTATTAGGATAATTATTCCTTTAATAGGTCAAGAAGTCAAGATGTTTGCTTATTGAATGTCACATTTACAGGCCAAGTGAAGATAATATTTGAAGATGTATCATTGGAATGACTGGCTCGTTTATCAAGCCAGTCAATCCAGTGGTACATTTTCAAAAATAGTATTCTCTACTTCTCTTGGTCTGCAAATGGGTATTTCTCAAAACCAGTAGAGGCCATTTTTGGTTGAAATCCTGTTTGAATAGTGTCATAAAACTTGTTGAAACACACTGATCCGGATCAGTTACTGTACTTAAGCAGTCATCCGTTACCGATCCATATGTGAAAAAGGAGTATGGATCACGGTATCCGTTGTTAATTTCTAGCCTTGCTAATAATCCTTTTCACTGAATGGTGCCAACCTGATGTCATTACAATCAGATTTTATACATATATATATATATATATATATATATATATATATATATATATCTCTTAGATACTGTTAGCCCATATATGGAGAAGGAATGTTTTATGTGTTTATTTATCAGATAAACATGCATGCTAGAGCTGGGCGGTATTGATATTTACATGACGGTATCGGTACCATGAAAAAATACTGCGGTACCACGGTATACCGTCATCTGAGCTTGAGGCAAGCCACGAACTTAGAACAATTTTTTCCATTTCCTTTTCACTTCCATCTCCAATCAATGGTAAATATAGGTAAAATAAATAAATCGGCTTCCTGATTTAGAGAAGAAAAACATGGCTATTGCGACTGTTTAGTTGATTTTATTAGGTCACTATTTTTATTGACATAATATCATTCACGGGAATATCGGTCAAAGGGTGTGGTTGACTCGCTAACTATAACCCGCTGTTTGAGACATTGGGTGCACTATTTTCAATCTGGATTGTTCTTGCTATTAATGTGTGCGACCAGCAAACGGTAAATTTTATTTTGGCAGTCGAGCGCTTTGCTAAACAGAGTCCAGACAAAATCCACGAGTATTTAAACGGGGCAAGTGTTGTACTCTTTTATTTCTGTTGGAGTCGTATATTCTGTTACTCGCGAAAACAGGCCTATACACATACATATAACACGACACTGAATATAGCCGATTCCAAAGCTTCTGATAATTAAAAATAACGACTTCAATGCTGCTCGTTGTTAATAAATTAGCACGTGATCAAAACGGCACGAGCAAATACTACGTTTTAGTAAATTTTCATTGATAAATTCAGCATAGTAATGTATTTTCCCACGGTCTAGTTCATGAACAACCAATCAGATGTCTTTGCGAGATTGCTGTGTTTGAATAGCACGCAGTTTGTGTTATTTTGTTATTCTAGTGTGTTTGTTCGGTGACAAAATGCTTGAAGTAATAAATTACAAATAATAGAAACGGGAATAGGGAATATATTATAGTGTAATTACTACCGGCCGACGGCCAGAGAATGAGTTTAGATGTTTTAAATAAAGCAATTTTACCGTGAGACTTTCAACACGTACGTTTGACATACAATTCTGCCTGTCATTAATTTGTAATTGACGTCTTGATGTTTGTTTTTACAACAACCCTTTCACTTCAACTCGGCTAATAGTTAGGGATGCCTGTATTTTCGGCACTATTAGCACCTATTTACCCTTGGTCAAGTCAGATTTCATGAATATATTTTGCAAATATTGCGCAAACATTATGGACGGTATTCACAGTATTTGGAAATGTCAACGGTCACGGTATCGGTTCACGGTATACCACGGTCCTCACGGTACTACTGTCATACCGCCCAGCTCTAATGCATGCAAGGATATGCACCTATGCATATACACACACACTATTATGGAATAAGTTTGTACCGTGTCTCTGAGACGCTTTAGAGAATGGCTTAGCGGGTGCAGTGACGGAGCCTGTAGAGACGTCAAATTGTGGTGATGACTCAATACTACCAGCACCCTCTGGTATTGTCATCGGAATATCCAGTCCCTGGTTCTACAGGATTAAGCAAACAAAGTAGAACTTTAGGATTACCGCCGTATTTATTACATAGATCATACAGCATTGTGAAGATGACATTCAAGCACTTTTCTATCTGTCTACGTGTCTATCAGTGGAGGAATCCAGTTTTAGCTATGCCGTGACCATTACCAGCTAAGCTCCACTTACACTTTGCCTGTGTTGGGATCGATCGATCCCTGCACTCTCAGTTTCTAGAAAACTATACAGGTAAGCTGTTGAATAGTCTGTCACGTTGTACACATTATATGTCTGTACTAATTAATAAACATGCTGTATTATTGCTGTTGAATATTTTGAAACTAATTTGAGTTAAATTAGTTTCAAAATATTCAACAGCATGTTTATTAATTAGTACAGACTCAAAAAGGCATCTGCTTTTGTTTCTACGAGAATTCTTAATACTTACCAGATGTACTATTATGATAATGTCTATTATCTAGTCTAGCTCAAAATAAACAATTAAAACTCCGCACTCTCCTGGTCCTGCCCATACTGTGTCCGGGAATTACCATAGCCCCAGGTACCGAGTCAATTCCCAATCACAGTCAGATTCGTCTTATATTTGCCTTGACAAACAGCGAAAGCAGCTCAGCCTCACCTCAGCGGGGCGGCTGAGGAAGGGCCATAGTACATCTGGTAAGTATTAAGAATTCTCGTAGAAACAAAAGCGGATGCTTTTTTGATACTTCGAATAATACTTATCAGATGTACTATTATGATAAACTCCGGATTTCAACAGCCAAGAAATACCGGTGGGAGGAGGTGAGGCTCGAACCAGCACTCATCAACCATCCAACAGAGAAGGTTGTGAAGAGACTAGAACCCTGGCATACGCTTGGGTTCTGCTATCTGACTCATAGAGTGCTAAACTTCCATGGTCTAGACCGCAGTCCCCCCCCACCTCTTGTCCGCACAAAATCCAGAGGGCTGTCACTGGGGATGCAACACCCACCAGACCCGTGTCAGTCCCAAGTCTCAGCTAGGGCAGTCCAGTATAGTGCAAAGAAGTTACTACAATTTCTAATTTTGAAAAAATATCAGTATATAGATTAAGTTTTCAAATTGGAATGAGTATAATGTTTGTTTGAGAGGATAAGTATACTCTTACACCAGACTATTTACCTAAGCAGTCTGGTATTTCGACTGTAAGTAAATTATTATTATTAGTCACTTAATTAATGTAAACACTCACCATTTTGAGTGCTTGTTCTTTCTTGATCATCACAGGAGCTCGGCCCAATCCACGGTCGTTCACTGGTCATGTGCATGGCTCTTGCTCAGTGCAGGAGGAAGTAACGTGCGATGTTTGTGAAATAGTTGTCGGATGTGGCTTAACTAAGGTTCGACAAATTGGCGATGGCTACCGGATTAAGTGCGCTGGAGATGTCGCAAATGGTAGAAATCAGTAAATGACGACTCGGCATGCAATTGTGCTACAGACATCACCTCCTCTAATGAGACACCCGTAAGAAGGGCCGATGATGCTGTTAGTGCTCGGACTTGATGGGCGTTCGCACGATCAATCTGCTTTCCTGTAGCAATATTATGCGACATCTGAATAGCATCAACTATCCAACGAGAAATAGTATCTTTCGAGGCGCGCAAATGAGGAGCTTTGAGACATAACCACAGAGATTTTGGGTCATCTCTCCACTCCTCAGTACGTTTCTTATACATTTTCAGACATCTGACAGGACACCAAGCAGAAGAGTTTGGGTCATGTCTAGTTAAACTTGGCAAATTGATCGGCTGTCCTGGATATTTAAGTGACTGATTCTTTGCCAGGAAACAAAGACGTGGAAGTAGTCTTAAACCTTCACCCGTGATGACAAAACAGTCTTGCTCGGCAGATAGCGCATGAATCTCGCTTCTCCTTCTCGCCGACGCTGCTGCAACCAAGAAAACTGATTTAATAGTTAACAGTTTAATGTCTATAGATCTAATCGGTTCAAAAGGAGCATGCCCTAAAACCTGTAGAACAAGAGATAGACTCCATGCTGGGATAGGAATTGGCTGTCTAGGTCGCAGATTGCACATTCCTTTAATAACATCATTCAAAGTGTCATTCTCCACTCCTTCAATGGCCAGACTGGGAATGACTGAAGCTAATGCAGACTTATATGCTGCTAGGGTTGAAGGTACAGGTTTTTCAACTTCGTATAAATGACAGATAAATTCTGCTATGTGTTGAACAGATGCAGATAAGGGATTAATATCTCCTCCCTGGCACCATTCTGCAAATTTTTTGATTCTATAATTATATGTTTTGGTGGTTGACCCTCTTCTGGCTGATGCGACAAACTTTGCTGCTTGCTCAGAAAAGCCACCCTCAATTGCACGCTGCTTGACAACATCCATGCAGTCAACTTGAACATTTCCGGCCTGTCGTGAAGACACAGACCCTTGTTCTGAGTGATTAGATCCATTCGGTCTGGAAGAGGGATTGGATTGCAGACCAGAAGGTCCAGCAGATCCGTAAACCATGATCGGCCTGGCCAATGAGGGGCGATCAGTAGTACTTGGCATATTCCCTCTCTTATCTTTGCCAGAACTTTCGGGATGAGAATCGTTGGAGGATATGCATACGCGTACATTCCTTTCCAACTTATCGCCAATGCGTCTACTGCCAAGGCTAGCGGGTCCGGGATCGGTGACACGTTTGTGACCATCTTTGCGTTTAGTTTCATCGCAAATAGATCCACATTTGGTTTGCCCCAATGTTTGAATAGAACCTCCGCTACCGATTGGTTGAGCTGCCATTTCGTTGGACGACAAACCATCCTTCGACTGAGTGCATCTGCTAAGATGTTCAGTCTTCCTTGAATGTGTGCTGCTGAAGAATAATATTCCTCTCTTGGCACCACAGCAGAAGGTTCCAAATCATCATGCACAACTCTGGTGACCTCGTCAAATAAGACACCACTGTTAAGTTGTCTGTCCTTATTAGGACACTCTTGTCTTGGATTAAATTCTCGAACTTTCGAAGTTCTAATACCACCGCTAATAATTCGAGAACATTGATATGTTTCTGCGCATTGGTCCGATCCCATTTCCCTGACACTGATCGATTGT
Organism: Chaetoderma sp. LZ-2023a; assembly: GCA_034401795.1. Classification (NCBI taxonomy): domain Eukaryota; kingdom Metazoa; phylum Mollusca; class Caudofoveata; order Chaetodermatida; family Chaetodermatidae; genus Chaetoderma; species Chaetoderma sp. LZ-2023a. The sequence continues at coordinate 71,245,499 of CM067365.1, forward strand.
CCAATACCGCTCCCCAACCCATCGTCGACGCATCTGTAAAGATGGACATCTATGGTTGAGGAGGTTGTAGAGGAACACCTCGCAGGAGATTCTGTTCTGATAACCACCACTGAAGATGGAATATCAATGGTTCATTTACTGGAATTCTCAGAGATAACGGATCCGTTTTCTGAGACCAGAACAACATTAAATACATCTGAATCGGCCTGCGCCTGAGTGCCACATAAGGAACCACTTTCTCCAGAGACACTAGTAAACCCAGGATTCTGAGAAATTGGCGCGCCGTCAGATAGGCTCCTAGAGAAACCGACTCCAAAACTGCAATCAGGCCCTTGACTCTGCTCTACGCCGGAAAAGTTACGCCGTCCGTGAGATTGAAAAATATTCCCAGATAAACAAACTCCTGGGATGGAGTCAATTCTGATTTCTCTAGATTCACAATCCATCCTAGATCCTTTAGTAAGGCTAGGACTACCTGAAGATTGTTGCGCAGATTGACTGGATGCCCCGCCTTCAGCAGCCAGTCGTCTATGTAAGTATGAACAGCTATGTTTCTCCTGCGAAGATAAGAAGTCATGGCGAGGACCACTTTGGTGAAGACCCTCAGAGCTGTGGTCAAGCCGAATGGAAGCGCATTGAATTCCCAAACATTGTCTTGGAATGCAAAGCGAATGTATTTCTGAAAAGTAATTGACATTGGAATATGAAAATATGCATCCTTCAGATCTATCGACACTGCCCACATGCCTTTCCTCAAACCTGACATCACTGCCGCTAGTCTCCATCTGAAACTTTGGTGACAGAATACACTTGTTTAACAGTTTGAGATTGAGAATCGGTCTCCACCCTCCGGTGCGTTTCAGAATAGAAGCCCGGGGATGACTGATTGCGGACTAAGTGAATCGCATTCTTCCGCTGAAGACTTTTGATTTCTGAGCAAAAGGCCTCTAGACGATCGGATTCCCTTGGAACGGGAGTCCACACTGGAGTCGATGTTAACGGAACTAACGATTGACGGATGAGCCAGTCCGGTTCGTAGTCGTTTCTTAACCATTGACAGACCAAACAATCTTGCACGACCTGTTCCCACTGGTTTGAGAACAGTTGAAGTCTGCCTCTGATGGAAGGAATCTGCACACAATTCGCGATCGATATTGCAAGAGTCGACGTTAATTCGCCTAGGTGAGGATCCTCGACTCCCCTCGTTCCCGGTGATACCGGAGCGGATCCCGCCGGAAACCCGTCAGGACCATCCCCCACCCAGTGGTTTCTTGGCAAACGACGGTCCGGAACCGCCACCATGGCTATCCTTACGATAGCCGCCGCGACCTGAACCGCCACCCTTCCTATCCTCCTCATACGGCCTCTTATTAGAGGACTTGTATGAGGAAGAACGACCAGGACCTTGCGAACCGGATGCCCGATTGGTATCACGGCCAGAAGGACGGAAGGGCGATCTTTGGCACTGCCTCTGCTGCTCCTGTCGGTGCTGCTTGTAGGACTGGTGCGGCGGAGTCTACTTCTTGTTCCGCAACCATTGATGCGACCTTGGATAAGGCTTGCCGTGCTGAGCCGCCGAACAAGCCTGGACCTATGAATGGCGTGGAAGACAACGCAGCCCTCATTTCAGGTCCTGGTTCTACAAAATCGAGAACCATTCTCCGCCGCTCAGCCAATGATCTTGTGATCACCCTGGCCAGGCAATCCTGATAGGCGCATGGTGTCCCGGATAATTCTGGGAGCAGCCACTGACACTACCCCGTGCAGGTCAGCATACCCTGCAGGATGGCACAGCCGTGCGAAAGCGCCGCCATGGCAGCTCTCGCCGCATCCTCAATGAGGGTCAACTCATTGAAAGGATCTTTATTAGTCTGGGAAACTAACGGACGAGAACGCCCCTTAGCCTTGCCAGCCAATGGCCTATTCAGTGCCGGAAAGCCGTGGGACTCGGGCATACTGATGATAGGCTTGCTCCGGAAATTGGACCCTACTCCTAATCCCTTTCGGGGCCTTCGGAAGCGTAAAGTCCGGCTGGACCATACGATACGCCGCCACCTCCAACATGTCAGAGGTCAACGTATCCAAAGGCAGAGCAGGCATGGCCGAAGAGCCACTGGACAGAGCGCTAGCCGCTCGCTCTGACATCCGCTCTATTGCCGGATCGCGGTGAGATCCTTGATCCGATGCCAACCCTAGACGGCTGGACATCCATTCAAGGACCTGCACCCATTCAGCCTCGGTGGAGAATGACGACTCATCCAACAAGGGACTGCCGTTCTCATCTTCTTTCTCGCCTTTGGACGAGACAGACACCAACGATCCATGCTGAGGACTGCGAACTTGCTTACTAGTGTAAACAACGCCCGCAGACCGTGCACTCGCGGCTCCAGTATCCAACAATTCGCCGGACACGGACTCACTGAAATCCATCGGCTCCAGCACGGGAGCCGGGATCACAGCCGCATTACTCACGGTGGCCAACGGAAATCCCATAGAACCCGTAACCCCCGGCGCCAGGATGCTGTCAGAAGCCGTCAAACACGACTCCAACGGCAGCATGGGCTGAACAAAATCCGGATAGAAGATGCCCGACGGAACGTCAACATCACCACCCGGCTGGCAAACCTGTACATAACCCGAAGGAGAACCGTGGGATGTACCAGGCACAGCCATCGCGGAAAGATCCGGCATGCCGGAATCCTCCATGAGCAAAAGCTCTTCCTCCTCTACCGTCGGCTCTTGAGTCAACGCAACAGGAGGTACAGGTGCAACACCCTCCGCAGCACTGACCGGACCACCGAAAGGTAGTCCTGCACCAGCCTGCATCGACGGGATCGTGGATTGCAGGGACTCAAACATGGCTTTAAACTGGGCCGCCCATACACCCAAAGCCGAGTCCATTCTCTCATTCAGACACTCCTCCAAGCCTCTGTTGGACGCCTGATCTGCCTTGGCCGCCTTGTCCCTCGCAATTCTGTCGTCGCGCACACCGATCACGGTCGAACTCCGCCACTAACTCCGACGACCACTTCACACAAACATCGCACGGACTTCCCACTTTGCACTTCGTGCAAGCTACGCAGTGGTGACCAGCAAATCTCTGTTTCATGAACCGATTGCATTTGGTACACAAAGTATCCAGGCCTTTAGCCCACTGCGAACACAAAGCAAGAATTAAAATGCTGCACATGACATAGATGACGAGCAAACGCACAATGACTTGATTGTAATATTAAAATTACTTAAACATTAACTTTCTCTTAAATTAATGATAATCAAGACTTAAGGCAGGAGATATTTGAAATTTTTTAGAGTGAAAATTAATAAACATGGCTTGGTAATTAACTAACCGTTAAAATAACCAAGAAAAAACATACCGATCGCTACAAACACCTTCATCAATGAAGTGAAGACTAAAGATCGACACAATAGAGTGCACAGATACGCCAAGCCGAAGGCAAACATAACTCATGGGCGCCGCCATCTTGGCTAAGAGCGCATCCATCTTGGAAGAAACCGAGTCGCAAGAGAAATTAACCGAGTACCCGCATAATGCTTAAACAGTTAAGGGTACCGGACCGACTCCAACAATGGCTACCATTTTAAAACAATGTGCCAATTTAAGGAAAATTCAATCATTCATTACGGCACGAAAATATAAATTCTAGATTGATACAACCTGCCGCTGAGATGATTTCCCTTTCTCTTCCATGATGCCAGTAACAGAACACTCCAACAACGCTGAATTCCGTTCAAAATTGAGAATTTTAACGAGCTTAGAAAACATGATTTTCCAGGTCCACAAAATAGACGAATCTGACTGTGATTGGGAATTGACTCGGTACCTGGGGCTATGGTAATTCCTGGACACAGTATGGGCAGGACCAGGACAGTGCAGAGTTTTAATTGTTTATTTTGAGCTTGACTAGATAATAAACATTATCATAATAGTATATCTGGTAAGTATTATTCGAAGTAGAAATACAATTCGTACAACCTGATGGACTATTAAGCGCTTAAGATGGACTAAATGGAGTCATTCATGACGTACATTATATCATGTAATTGATTATGACGTCATCTTATGTGTCACTTAGTTGATTATGATGTCATATGACTGATGGACAAACTGGATTCCTCTATTGTAGAACTAGTTTTTAGGGCAGAATTATTAATGCTTTAATTCGAAAATCTGTTCAAGAAAAATTTCAATTTTCCTATAGAAATTGTCCCTTTGATGACCAAGAGATTATTTGTGAAAATTTACCACTGAAATTAATGGCATTCTAGTGGTAAATACTAAAAAATAGTCTTCTCTTAGTCTGTAAATAGACATTTTACAAGACCAACAGAGAAGCTATTTTTTGATGATAAGAGTGCTAATGGGTTAAATTCTCAGCCATATCGTGTCACTATATAGTAACTTCTCTGCTGGAGGCAGAAAGATGTTCGGAGAATTTAATTGCTTTGTAAAAAGGTAGACTACTAACATTAACTATTTCAATTTTGAGAATGGGATAAAATATTTGAAACAAATAAGGGATACTACTGCATATTTATGAGTTTGATCTATGAGTTTCTCTGATTTGTGGGTGATTCACATGACACACCAAAGGGTGCTACAAAATGTTTCCAAATTCAAGTACTTTTTAAGACGTCGAAGGAGTTGTCAACTTACTTTTCAAGACATCGCGGGGGTGTTCAAGTACTTGTCAAGACATCGAAGGAGTTGTCAACTTACTTTTCAAGCCATCGAAGGAGTTGTCAAGTACTTTTCAAGGGCACCAAAAATATAAGGACTTTTCAAGACAATGACAATATATTTCTAAAGTAGAGGCTATGATATCGATTAGAAAACATAAATTGCACGGATGGATGTATGGGCATGGAGTGTGTCCAAAAATGAAACGACAGCTGGTTTCATATCAGGGATCCAAACTGTCACTCAAGTATCTGCCATCATAACCACATACACATCACTTGTTAGCTGATGATCAAAGTCATGTAGGGCTGTAGGGCAGTAGGCCCATCACGAAACTGGCAATGGTTAGCCATGAAGGTGTCTGTATGGAGGATTCCAGTTTTAGCTATGCCGCCCATCTTTAGCTAAGCTCCACCAACACTTAACACATGTTTGGATCACCCGATCATAGAAGTACCTGACTATTAACTTCCAGAAAACTATACAGGTACATTGTCCATACAACTGGCAGGTTTTCTTATTCAAGGACTTTTCAAGGACTTTCAAGACTAAAAAAGTTGATTTCTCAAGGGCTCAGAACCAGGATCCTGGACAAAGTGAGGATATGACACTGATGCAAAATTCCATATAGCTTACATTTAGAACCTTTAAAATTAGTTTGAATTTTGGAACTTACTTGTACTTGGTTCCAGATGGATTTTGCCAATCAAATTGCCAATCAAATTTTCTTAAATCTTTATTTACTTCAGTACGTGAATGTTTTGCAGACAGTAAAAATCACATGGGAGGAAATGTTGATTTTCAAGGGCTTTTCAAGGCGGATGGGTGAAATTTCATTACTTTTCAAGACAAATTTCAAATTCAAGGCTTTTTAATGCAGATGCCAAAATTCAAGGGCTTTTTTCAAGTTTGTACAAACCCTGAGGTAAGCAACAGTGCCCAGTCAAATTAGGTTCAAAATATTTAACAGCATGCTTATTAAACAGTAAAGCCATACAATTCGCACAACAACGCTTAGTCTGTGATGAATTAAGCATTCGTGATGAACTTAGCTAAGTCATTCATGATGCATTGATTATATCATTCTACACGTTACGTAGTTGATTATGACGTCATATGATTGACGGATAAACAGGAATCCTCTATTTTATGTTTTTGTTAATAAACATTTTGAAATAAATTTTACTGGGGAATATTGCAGCAACAGTTCCCAGTTAAATCAGTTTCAAAACAGAATATTTATTAAATTGCAAATGCATCAAAGACATGCAATTCATACACTTTGATTTTCTTGACAGAGCTACATATGCCATTTTAATTGACCTTTCCCATTTTAGCTATGCCCCGCCCAGCTCTGGCGAAGCGCCACCCACACTTCCCTCGTGTTGGGATCGCTCGATCCCTGAACTAATTGACTATCAATTTCCAGAAAACTATACAGGTAAACCGTTGAATATTTTGAAATTAATTTGACTGGGTGCTGTTGCTGCCTATGGCAGCAACATCACCCAGTCAAATTAGTTTCAAAATATTCAACAATGTTTATTAAATGGTAAAGGCATACAATTCGTGCAACGTGTCGGACTACTAAGTGTTAAAGACCGACTATATCGGGCCATTTATGATGTTATCATTATGACATCATCATACACATCATGTAGTAGGTTATGATGTCATATGATGGATGGATAAACTTGGAAAGGGCCATCGTGGCATCAGACAACATGTAATGTATTTGATTATGCCATTAGACACTTCAGTGACAGAGAAGCTTCCTCCATTGAGTGCAAAGATTGATTCATGAATAACACGATAGTACAGGGAATGTTAACAGCATTAGCGTATCAGTCTAAATTGCTGGAAAATTCTAAATTTCTGCGTAGTGAATGACCATTTGCAGGCCAAGAGAAGACTTTTTGAAAATTTACCATTGGAATCACTGACTCAATTATCAACACAGAGCTTCAAGAGGTAGTCTTCAGCTTGTAAGTGGGTATTTTTGGAGACTACTACCAAAGCTATTTTTGGTCAACTTGACCATTAGTACATTAAATACTGACCAGCATCTGTATTGTTTGACTGAGAGCCTCATGCCAGTTGTGGACTCGGTAGAAGTCATCAGATTGCAGTAAAAACTTAGCATCTGAACTTGTCATAACCTAGAGAAAAATTTACATAATTTAATCAGAAACAGAAATCAATGGAATTTACAATACATAAATTAGACAACTAGAAGGACTGAGTCCATTTTGCTTGGTCACGTGTACATAATAGCTGGTGATGTCACAAAATAAGGATTGCTACGGCGTGGTATGTTATCGCATATTCAAGACATGGCATCCCATAGGGTTGGGCATCTGATTGAAATCCGAGAAACCCTTGATGATTTAAATGTCCAGTGAATAAACTTTAACATTCTTCTAATTCTTTAAACTAGATCGACTGCGACCCACGTGTCACGCACGCCCTTTGGTTTTCAGCATAGCACACATAACGTGGGACGGTCACGAAATAAGGATTTCTTAAAACAGGATTTCTTAAAGCAGTATAAGTCCTTGATGAATTAAATGTCCATTGAATAATTATAACATTTACCTAATTCTTGGCTGGACGCCGACTGACGGACGTCATTTGGATCGCTATGTCGAGTTCCTCTGCTTTGCTAGGGGTTCGACAATAAACTAGGTCCAAAACTATACAAAAACATGAAAAGAAAGCGGAACTTATTTTTATTATGAGGGTATAGAGAAAATCTGTTAAGGTTTATTGAGATAAGCCCCTAATGAATTAAATGTCCGTTGAAAAACTTAATTTTATTAACAAGGTCGATAGAATCACGGTAGCTGCGGGTGAAGTGTGAAAAGTAGGTAACACTGACCTATATTCGCTGCATTACATACCATAAGCCTACTCTGAATGAGAAATGGGTCTTTCATTCACATGGTTTTCAAAATAATCTTTAATAGGGCAACACTCAACATTGCCATTGACTTTGACCTTTTGATCCAAAATTTATCATACATCTTCATGACCCCTACGGGCAACCTTCCACCAAAGTCTGGTCAAGATCTCTCCAATAGAACCAGAGTTATTGACAAATGTGTCATTCAGGCACATAGTTTGCAAAATAATCATTTTATCTGGTTATTGTGGCTATGACCTTTGGCCTCAAATTTATCACACATCCTTGGTACGTGGCTGGCAGTCATCTTGCATTTCGGATCATTGTCAATGGCTATAAGTTTCTTCCCCAGATCTCGTCCAACCACCCTATGAGGTTTCAAAGTGATCCGATAAACGGAAAGAGAGGTAACATTCAGAAACCAATTTTCAAGATGGTAGCCGGTGACTGTCTGTCATCTTGGATTACGGATCATTGTCAATTTCAATAGGTTTCTTCCCCACACCCAGTCTAACCACCCTATGAACTTTCAAATGGATCCGAAAAATAAGTTATGATCCGCAAACCACTCTGCCACCTGCCTGTCCGCCAGCCTGGCACCATCACACAAATAACCCCGCCCCCACTCCCCAACCCACACCCACATTTTTTGGCAGGGTATAAAAGGTAGCGTGTAGAAATTAATCAAGTATCAAATTCAGATAAAGTTTAATAAAACATTTAAATTTATTCCTACCAATATGACATTCTTTTTACTTGTGACCTCTTTGGGGTCAAATTTGACTTTGGCCCCGTGAAGGTTGACAATAAATTCTGGTTTGCCATGTGGCGATCCTGGCTTAGTCTGAGCAGCTTTCTGGTCCTTGTAAAACACGAGATTGGAGCCGGTGAGAACGACATATGACTGACTCCAGGTTTTTCTGCAAATATAATACAGCATACTAGACATGCTACTTGTTTGCCAATCTCGTGGAAACCCACAGCCACAGTTGAATTTGTTCAACAAGAAAATTTCAATTTTTTTATTCTAAATGTCCATTTGCAGACCAAGAGAACTATTAAAAAAAAATTTAACAGTGGAATGACTGGCTCGATAACCGAGCCAGTTATTCCACATGTAAATTTTCAAAAATAGTCTGCAAATGAATATTTCTCAAGGCCACTGCAGAAGCTGGCCAATTTGAGGGTTAAAGGGTTACAATATTTAACATTCTTTACTTATATTTACAATATTCGTTTACCCACAAATAATATTTGTCAAGAGAATATTTGTCAAGAGAATTAAAATTTTCATTTAGTTAATGCCCATTTGCAGGGTAACAGAAGACTAGTTTTGAAATTTTAAACTGGAATGATTGGCACCAGCACAGAGAGCCTTGGAATTTGCCCTACTCAGAGTCAGCAAATACAAAGCCAGGAGAGGATGTCATTGCATAAATCTGCTAAGCGTGCTACGAGGTGACCTCAAGAAAGCAGGACTCGGTACACTCAAGTCAAGAATCGACCTGAGGAAGCTAAGGATATCGGCTGAGGACAAGACACAAAAGTGAAGAAGGGCTGATTGCAGCTGTAGGATGTTTCTACTACTACAGCCACAGAATACAGTAATCATACAATGACTGGCTTGGTTATCGCAAATGTAACACTTTGACATCAGAGTGCTATGGGTTAAGTGATTCAAAACCTGTGTAAGGTGGACTAGAAATGAGCAGACCAAGGCTTGAAATGTATCACTATTCCTAATATGTGGAACAAATTGATGGATCCAGTTTCTCATTCAATCATATGACGTCATAGTTAGCGACGTCACAATCAATTACGTCGTAACATTGCATATCTAAGTCCATCATAAACGCTTAATAGTCCATTAAGTTGTACACATTTGTCAAATTTTAATGTCTTTACTAATTAATAAACATTCTGTTGAATATTTTGAAATTAATCTGCCTGGACGATGTTGCTGCCTAGCACCCAGTCAGCTTATATGAATAGTTTTCTGGAAATAAAGATTAAGCGAGTGTAGGGATCGATTGATCCCACCACTGGGAAAGCATGGGTGAGGCATAGCTAGAACGGGATTCATTCATTATATCGATGTACTGTATATACATGATCAAGAGCAATCAGGGTTGATAAAAATCATGATTTTTTTATAAAAATCAAAAAAATCGGATTTTTTTGATTTTAATCGATTTTTTTGATTTAAATCAGATTTTTATAACCATGTTTTTTATATTACTAATTAATGATAAGATATGCAATTTTAAGTCAATTTAATTAATTTATTTCAAATCAGATCAATATAGTTATACATGTATATGATGATTCATTTGTTAAGTAACTTGTAAACAAAAACAAGCTTGCCAGCTTTCTCAGTACCAAGACGGTTTCTCACTTTTGAATGCACAAAACCAAAAGTTGAGAATATTCTCTCAACACCTGCACTAGAGGCAGTAGCACCAAGTATTGCATATATCATGTTTAGCACATGGTCACTGACTCTGTCTGATAGAGATTTCCACCAGGCAAAGGGAGACACAGATTCCAGAACAGATGAACTAAACAAGTAATCCTTAAATGGATCTGCTCTGGCCCGGTAGTTCATGATTATAGGTATCATGTCTGGGGATGACACAGACACATACTCCATCACACTGTCAGTTTCCTTGGTAGACAATCCTTTACCAGCAGTACGCGGATCCAAAATATAGGCGAGATAGTGGGCAGGAGTGAGTGCCTGCTTACATCGTTCGTGGAACTTCTTCATAATGCATAATGATACCCCACCTTCTTCAAAGTCTTTTTCCAACTTCTTCCATACACTAACTGCATCACTGAGAAAACAGCTATCACTCTGTACTATATCCAGGGCAATGGAGATTGGCTTAAGGAGCCTCAAATAGTCCTCTGCTTGTCTCTTTATCCCAATATTTTGCACTTTACTAGCCACATTTGTGTCTATACTATCCCTATTTTCCTCACACACTTTCAAAATGATGGACCAGTTATCCAGGTAGCACTGAAGGCAGTCAGCTAGCGTATTCCAGCGGACATCTTGTGGTAGGACGAGTCGCTTGCCTCCCTCTGCCTTGTACCATGCTGCTGGTAAATGTGTATTGCGAAAGTACTTCACAATCTGTGTGACGTGTTCCTTAACACCCTTGATCTCTATGTCATGAGCAAGTAGGTTCATGAGGTGGGCTGAACATCCATGGGCAATAATGTCTTTGTGGTCTTTCTTCAGTTCTTCACGCATCTTACGCATGTTAGCCGCATTGTCAGTTACAATGCTACCTATGTTACATTTAAACTGTTCTTCGCAATGTTTAATAGCACTACTAGCAACCTGTTTCATGTACTCAGCAGTGTGACTGTGGCCTGACGTATCCACAGTCTCAGTAAGATAGGAATCACCATCCGAAGTGGTTACAGAGACACAAACTACAGGTTCATTATGTATATTACTCCAACCATCTAAACACATGGAGACAGTCTTGCCTTCAAGCCTTTCTTTACACTCATCCTGCAGTGACTGCTGAACCTTGTCCAGTAAACTACCGGCTACTTCATACCGACTTGGTGGGCAGTAGCCTGGTCTCAGCATCTGGACTAGTTTAATGAACTCTGGATGTGTGACTGCAGAGAATGGTGTTAGTAGCGTACACGTAGCGACCGACTTGCTCATCGATGGTGTCTTTCTCAATTTGGGATGTTCTCAAAACATAGTGGTCTAGACCTGCAAAATAAAATATTACTGTATCAGCCAGGAAAGGTAGACACATGTGGGATAATGTTGACATTAGTGTGCTAAGGGTTAACTGGCTGACTGCTCTGAGCTACTTGAGAATAGTTTCAAGCTGCATTACTCAAAACCTGCTAAATAGTGTGAAAACAATATAACTCAAAGTTGTTGGTGATTTATTCACCAAGAAGTTTCAGTCAAATTGTTTTCAAAATATTCAAGTAAATTTTTTTAGTTATTAATTTAGCAATATTACTGTTTCAGCCAGGAAAGGTAGACACATGTGGGATAATGTTGACATTAGTGTGCTAAGGGTTAACTGGCTGACTGCTCTGAGCTACTTGAGAATAGTTTCAAGCTGCATTACTCAAAACCTGCTAAATAGTGTGAAAACAATTTGACTGAAAGTTGTTGGTGATTTACTCACCAAGAAGTTTCAGTCAAATTGTTTTCAAAATATTTAGTAGTTTTTAGATGAGTCTCACTATAGTTTTCTGACATAAATCTTTTTAGGAATTTGGGATTAAAATTACAGTACTATGCAGTGATAAGGTTAATGTGTCCAAATTAAGCCAATTAACTACCTGACTGCTTAACTGTTATGTAACACCACAGGTGTTATCACCTCACACAATCAATAAAGGGGTCTGCTCTTGAACAACACTGCTGTCCTATAAAGATCTCACAGTAATAGACTAACTAAGGTGGTAACCCTTTGATTGCCTTGTTTATTTAATTTATTTTTAAATAAGGCAGTGTATTTGTTTGCAAAATTATTTAACTGTAGAAAACATATAGACTGTAACTGAAGGATTAGCTATTAATCAGTTTTAATTACTTGGTCAAGAGTTAGGCTGAGTTAGTGTGTGGTCTGTCGGTCAGATTATCAGTCTGTTTGTCAGTTAAATTTTTATTCACAAAATATTATATTCTCTTACCTGCACTGATTTTGGTTCTCTTGGTAGGCGTACACAACGGTGATGACTCCCCTGCCTCTGGGGCAGGGCGCTTCCTAGGCGTAGAGACTGTTATTGCTGGTGTATCTTGTGTATCAGTCTTACATTCACTATGATGCTGCTTCATACGTGCTACTATGCCTTGCATAGATTTGCCACATTCTTTACACTTAGCCTTACAACCAGATTTACCAATCTCAACATCCTTATCAAAGTACATCCAAATGTGATCTTGCTTTCTTCCAGGCATCTTAACTTATTTTGAACAAATGATGAGTTAAGAAACATTCTATTTGCTTATATGTACTGTGGGATTCAATGTGTTTTCTTAACCTGGCTGCATGTAAACCAGATCTCTCTTACACGAGTGCTGTCTATGTTTTTTTATCCATCAATGTCCATCAGTTTACATACATTGTTTATCAAAGTCAGAGAAAGGAGTTAGCCTGAATGTTTTGATAATCTAGCAAAGTCTGGGCAGTAAATGGGGATAATGGGGTTATAGTATCAGGGACAGAAGCAACACCTATAAAACAACTGTGAGGCAAGGTCAAAACAACAGTTTTTAAAGGTTATTGGGTGTATACAGATGAAATAAAGCAAGTAATACAATATGATGATTTTATTAAAAAAACACTGACTTTTAAAAAAATCGCATCATGATTTTTTTGATTTTTTTGGACTGATTTTAATCATGATTTAAATCACTGATTTTAATCATTTGATTTAAATCAAACAACCCTGAGAGCAATAGAAAATTAAGGGGAACAACTCATCACAGGTTATGTAGGAACAACAGGTGCAGATTTACCACCCTTACCCACTGATGAATACAGGCCAGACACTCATAGTGTGAACTAAATATGCACTCATATAAGACACTAGAAATGAACAATTTGCCTTTGACGAGATCCGCGATTTAACAAAATGTTATAAGGTCTGAATCACCTATGTCTGTCTGATATTATAAAACAACCACCCACCCAACCATCCATTGGGCACCAAAACACCCATGCGTCCTGTGACACCTTCTGCCAGAGTCAACAGTTTCCAGCAAAAAACATTTAAAATAAAGCTCACAAAATAAGCTCAATGGCCAGGCACACAAATGCCAGACCAAACCGCAGGAAACCAAATGCCAACAAGAGCTCCACAAACGGCGCATAATACCCCCCCCATGATGACAAACCAATGAATGAGAGCTATTAGAAAACATTTTGTTCTTCCTCAGCCACGTTCAATTATTAGTTGCCCCGAACGTAGCTTAATGGAAAGTATGGCTATTATTATTCATTACGCTTTTCATGCTCGTTAGTATCTTTTATTTTTAACAATCCTGATACGAAAAACCGAAAATATGTTCGTACTCGGTTTTTCGATATTTATTTTTTATTATCGGTTATGAAACCGTCAGTGCAGGATATTGGTTTTAAATATGGTATATCGCGCAGCCCTATGGCGCGACTACATAATACCCCGCCAATTTTGTTGGCATGGTATAAAAACCACCAGACACAACTGCTTGGCATGCAAGCAACCAAAACCAACAAGCAACCAAAACCAGCAAGTAACCAAACCACCAAAACCATCAATGCCCATACGCCAAAAACCATGAGGGCCCAACCACCAACAAGCACCAACCCCACCACACACCCAGGTCACGTAACCACTTTTTGGCAACACATGCCCATATCTGGTCATCCACATAGTCACATCCGGGCACGTTCACTGGAATTAGTAGACTCTGATGCTTTCATGAACTATTCATCAAAAACTTACACGTCCACAGTAGCCTGGAAATGTGTAGACATTTTGAGACTAGCAACAGAGGTCTTACATTCATAGTGGATACTACTGCCAAACACGTAACATAGTCAATGTCATGAACAGCTTCGTTTGCGGACAACAACACACAGATTTTCTTGGTACTTCAGAGACCCGATTATAAGAGCGCCATCGCTCCACTACTAACCTCAACAAGCACGGAATATATACTTCTCATTAGCATCACGTCGCTTCAATTAAGCCAAGACATTACAATTAAGCCTTTTATTGTCGACTTTGTCCACTCAAATTTTTAAATTTCTCATAGAAAATGTCCTTTTGCAGATCAAGGGAAGACTTTCTTGAAAATTTACCACTTGAATGACTGACTCGGTTATCGAGCCAGCCATTCCAGTGTTAAATTTTCAAAAATAGTCTTCTCTTGGTCTGCAAATGAACATTTCTCAAGACCACTGCAAAAGTAATTTTTGGGTCATTGAGTGTTAAATCGTTAACTCTGAAAAATGTCAACAACTTACCCAGGTATGATTGCTGGGTTAAGCTAGGCATATGCTACAGGATCATACATGTCCTATCTCCAGATCGACTAGATCCATGTGGAGACAACAATAGAATGTCACCAAATCACCAACCACGCGTGATACAAACAGTTAGGAATTTTCCCAGCAGTCTAGGAGACTTCCCTTTGGGTATCCCAACTGCCAATGTTTCTTTCCGGTTTTAGCTATGCCCCGCCCATCTCTGGCCAAACTCCACCCACACCTCGCTCGTGTTGGGATCGATCGATCTCTGAACACCCTGACTATCAATTTCACCAAAAATACACAGATAAGCTGTCGAATATTTTGAAACTAATTTGACTGGGCGCTGTTGCTGCCTAAGGCAGCAACAGCACCCAGTCAAATTAGTTTCAAAATATTCAACAGCATGTTTATTAAATAGCAAAGAATTACGAAGACATACAATTTATACAACGTGTCGGACTCTGAGATTTGATGACGGCCTATATGGAACCCTTTGTGACGTAATGATTGTGACGTAATCATACACGCGCTGAGCTGATTATGACGACATACGAGGTCAGATGATGGATGGATACTTTGGAAAGGTTAATTGGGGCACACTATGTTGTTATTAAAATAGAAAATTCATCGACCCTTTTTCTGCTTATCTGAATGTATGATACTTACTTGACTTTCCGACCTCCTTCCATGAGCTTGGCTTTGTTCAGGATACCATCCTTGGGGGCCTGTGAAAGAAAATGTCACATCATTGCGAAATTATCAGTAAAGTGCACGAGCACTATCACAATGGCTTTTATTCACATCAGAGCATCTATCATGGTGGAGTTTATATGAAAATGAAGATTGAAGAATATTATTAGTCACACATGTTAATAACATTCCCCTTAGGGAGCAATGGAGGGATGTGACATGTTACTCATGTATATGAATGTCATATAGTGTTGTTCCGATTAATCGATGATTGATTGGTGTGCATGTTCAACCGACCAAATGATCATGATTTCAGAAATTGATTTTGGTTGTTTATAAATTGACTTTATTAATAAATTTTAACTGGTCAAGCTAGAAAACGGATACTTTTTGGAAAAGAATTTAACTTTAATTGTTACACCTATATAGTACTACTTCTTAGTCTAAGATATTAATTCTTTCAGCACTAAAATAGTATGTTAATTTCAAAGCAACCATACCAATAACATGTTGAATATTTTGAAACTTATTTGACTGGATGCTGTTGCTACCTAAGCAATAGCTTCCAGTCAAATTAGTTTCAAAATATTCAACAGATTATTTCTTAAATTATTAAGAATCTGGTATAGCTGCGACTTGGTTTGAAAGGGGTTATTATCCTTGAACATGCTATAATTACTGCATTCAAAATGGGTAAAAAATGAGAACCTGTTATGATCAATCATTAATTGATCATCGGTTAGTTTATAAAACCAATCATCGATCACAAAAATAGTACCAATGTCCTAATCCTCACTTGTTAGCTGACTTCACAATCTAAATGATCCACAGCAGTGTCAGACAAATCGAAAACTCACGAGTGTAAAAAATTATATGTTTTTAATGAATTTACAATCTAATAAACATTCTGTTAAATATTTTGAAACTCATTTGACTGGGATCTGTTGCTGCCATAGCAAATGTAAACATATTTTAGTTTAACCTCAATCTCAAAATTTCATAGCAATCATACCTGGGTGAAATTTTTCAGAGTTAACAATTTAACACAAGCTGGCCAAAACTGACTTCTGCATTGGTCTTGAGAAATGTCCATTTACAGACCAAGAGAAGACCATTTAAAAAAATTTACCACTGGAATTACTGGTTCAACAGATCGAGTCCACGGGATAACCAAGCCAGCGATTCCATCAGTATATCCGTCAGCGTGATAACCAAGCCAGCCATTCCAGCTGTTTATTTTCAAAAATACATTCTCTTGGTCAGCAAATGAACATATTCTATTAGAAGATAACTGACATTTTCTTGAAGAAGTTTAAGGGTTACAGCATTAAGCAGTGGTTAGTGGAGGTATAATGTCCCACAAATGTGTCTTATTGTGCGTGAAATGAAAGAATGTGCGGCCGACAAGAAATATACATTAATCCTATTATTTTGTAATCCTAAATAGACTACTACTGCTCCGGCTACTACAGTAACTGCTACTGCTTTTGCTATTACGCATGCGCACCCACACATAAGCATGCACGCACACCACACACGGAAACAAAGTGCACGCTCACACACACAGACTAATAATGTTATTTTATTGTCAGATGCGATTGTGATGAATTAGAACACCAAGTGTTGTTTATCGGCAATTGACCAAATAAAAACTAGAAAATAACTCAAAATAGACACACATTCTCAAGACACACTGTGCATGGGTAATATTTTGAACAAACATGTCAAAAGTGCAAGCGGCCGTTATTATGCACTTACATAGATTTAACAGGTGATGATAGATAGATAGATAAATAGATAGATAGATAGATAGATAGATAGATAGATAGATAGATAGATAGAGATAGATAGATAGAGATAGATAGATAGATAGAGATAGATAGATAGGGATAAAACAAGCAGATGAATAATCTTATTAAGAGGATTATTATCTTTCAGTAGAGTTAATTCTGGAAAATTTGTGAAATAAAAATTGGTAGAACTCTGCGTAATAAACGAAATCACGGATTTCTTTTTTCACGAGCGAGTTGATACTTACCATCCTGATACTTGATATTTCCTAAATATCGACCTAGCTTCTATAATACTCACAATTAAAAAGAAACCGCACCCCCCCCCCCCCCCACTGGCCAGGTTACACAACTGACAGTCCAGCGGATGTGCAGCCCAAACTCGCACATGCACGGGGCTGACTCACTCTATTCCAAAATATTGGCTGATCTAATTGCAACATAAAATGCTGACAGACCGAGCCTCTGTGGGGCGAAGAGGCCGGGATCGTATCTGGGTGGTAAGTATCAACTCTCTCGTGAAACAAGAAATCTGTGATTTCGTTTATTTCACATCAAGAGTATACTTACCACCCTGATACTTTATGATATAGCCAGAATTCGTAAGAGAATTCGGCGGGAGGGAGGCGAAGGTCAGAAGACCGGCTCATCCCTGGAAGAGCAAGCTTTTCCTTTTGGAGCACAACAAACATCTGAAATTGCGTATGTAAACACAATCAGGAAATGATTTGAACATCGGATAACACGACTGATGTTGAGAGTAATGACCATTTCACATCCGCTCCCCACCTCTTTTAAAGAGGGAGTGATGACCTCAATGTCCTATACGCTCTCTATGTACTCGTGCTAAAGTACTATAAGACATCGGACGAAAGCTTCATTTCGTATACTCTCAGATGGAACCACAAAGAACTAAAAACCATCACCATTTTGGTAAGTAATATAAAATGTGACAAAAAATAACCATCACCAAATATAGGACTAACCTATTTTGACGAGATTCCCCTTTGATCACCACTGGCGATGATAGGTACAGTACGGAAAAGCGGGGATTCCCCCCACTAAATTGCAGTGTGTGAGTCAACGACCGTATGTACAATATTTACAAATTTATATACAGATTTAACGTTTATGTAAAATCAATAAGGCAAGTGGATTTGACGTGTCACGTAGGTAATGATCTGTAAAACTAGACTCACAGTGCCATTGTGCTACTGACATAATGTCATCCACCGGCACTCCGTTAAACAGAGCCGTGGATGTCACTACGCCACGGACACTGTGAGCCTTGGCCATGTCAACTTGCTTACCCGTGGCGGCTTTGTGGCAATGCTGGATGCATTCCACAAACCACCTAGAAATGGTATCATTAGAAGCTCTCCCATGGGGTTCAATGTAAGATAGCCATAATGCACTAGGGTCCGTCCGCCATTCCTGTGTACGTTGTTTATAACACGTTAATGCACAGACTGGACACCAAGCCTTTGAATTAGGATCAAACCTAGACAAAGCGGGTAAAACTATAGGCTGACCATGATATTTTAAAGACTGGTTCTTCGCCATAAAGTTAACTCTAGGTAGAAGTCTAAGGCTTTCCCGTCACCACAAAACGGTCTGGCTCTGCTGACAAAGCATGTATTTCACTTCTTCGTCTGGCTGAAGTTTTTAGCGTCAACATTTTCATGGAAATGGAGCTTAGTGGTTCAAAGGGTTTATCTGCTAATACTTGAAGTACTAACGATAAATTCCAAGACAGAATCACTGGAGGATTCCTTGGTCTTAGATTACCCATGCCTTTGATTAAAGTATTTAGATTACATACTTCATCACTTCCCCTAATAGCCAAGCAAGGGATAACTGACATTAAAGCTGACTTGTAGCCAGCAATAGAGTTAGGCTTGAGGCTATAGGCATCAAAAAGGTGAGAGGAAATTGGCTACTACCTGAATAGATGCTTCCATTGGATTAATACATCTTTTTGAGCACCATTCAGCAAATCTGTTGATTTTATAATTATATGCTCTGGAGGTTGACCCCCTTCTGGCTTTTGCCATAAACATGGCTGCTTGCTCAGAAAAACCCTCCGTAACTGCTGATTCCTTGACAACATCCACGCAGTCAATTGGAACATTGACGGGTTGTTGTGCAAGGCCTTGCCCTGGAAGATTATGTTGTCCATCAGAGGCAGAGGAACAGGATTGCAGACCAGAAGGTCCAGCAGATCCGTATACCATAATCAGCGTGGCCAATTAGGGGCGATTAGAAGCATTTGGCATTCCTGCTGCCTGATTTTCTGGAGAACTTTTGGAATCAGGATTGCTGGTGGGAATGCATATGCATACATTCCCTCCCAGCTGATAGCTAACGCATCTATTGCGATAGCGCTCGGATCTGGAATCGGAGAGACATACGTCGTCATCTTCACATTCTTGTTCGTTGCGAATAAATCTATGTTGGGCTTGCCCCAGTGGTTGAACAGGCGATCCACCACACATTGATTTAGTTGCCATTCCGTGGGAAGAATGCTCATTCTTCGGCTCAATGAGTCTGCTAATAGATTTAGCCTTCCCGGAATATGAACTGCTTTCAGGGAAATCCCATGATCTAGGCACCAGCAAAGCAGTTTCCACGTCATCATACAGAGACTGGGCGATTTCGTTCCGCCCTGGCGGTTTATGTAAGTCACTACTGTTGTATTGTCTGATCGAATCAGAACACTCTTGCCCTTGACAGTCTCTAGGAAGTGTTCCATGGCTAAGACTACTGCTCGCATTTCCAGCAGATTGATGTTCTCTTGACTGATCCAGAATCCAAAGCCCTGATACTTTGTTTTCTTCCAGGCAAGCTCCCCATACCTCCATTGATGCATCTGTGTACATCGTTAACTGAGGTTGGGGAGGTGACAACGTCACCCCCGTCAGGAGATTTTCTCTCTTCATCCACCATTGAAGGTGGTGAATAAGAGGTTCCATCACTGACACCTTTTGAGTCCAGGAAACCCGTACTCTGGGTCCACTGTGTCATGATAAATATCTGGATCGGCCGCCGGTATAAGGCTGCCTGAGGAATGACTGGTTCCAAAGAATCCATCAACCCCAACATTCTCAAGTAGACCCGTGCCAGGACATGACGACTGTTGCACACTGACTGTATGACTGAGATGAGTCTTTCTACTCTCTCTTGAGATGGATAATAAACATATCCTATCTCTAGATCGAAGAACATGCCCAGGTAAACAAACTTCTGGGATGGAGTCAGCTCCGACTTTTGAAAGTTGATTATCCAGCCTAGATCTGTAAGAGTTTTCAAAACTATCTCCAGATTTGCTGATATAGACTTTTTTGAGTGTGTGCTTTTAACAGCCAGTCATCTATGTACGTGTGGATTGCTATGTGTCTCCTGCGGAGGTATGACATCATAGCTTGGACCACTCGAGTGAAGACCCGAGGAGCCGTCGATATACCAAATGGGAGAACCCTGAATTCCCATTGGCGGCACTGAAATACAAATCTCAGGAACCGATGAAAGCTCTTCGCAATGGGAATGTGAAAATAGGCATCTTTTAGATCCATTGATGCTGTCCACATTCCCTTCCTCAATCCTGCTAACACCATTCTCAGTTTCCATTTTGAAACTTTGGCGTGAGGATAAACCTGTTGAGAGGGTTGAGGTTGAGAATTGGTCTCCACCCTCCAGTGCTTTTTGTCACTAGGAACACGGTTGAATAATAACCCGGACATTTTGGTGCCGGTTGAATAGCGTGTTTTAGTATGAGGGATTGAATTTCTTCCTCTATACACAACCGTTGATCTGGATCTTTTGGATTTTGAGTCCAGATCGGAACCAGACAGGCGCGATGGTTGATTTGAAATCCAGTCGGGATGGTAACCGACTGAAAGCCATCGCAAGACTGAGCGGTCCTGAGTAACCCGCTCCCACTCTTGCATGTGGAAGGCCAGACGGCCTCCCATGGGTGCACCTAAGGATTGAGGTGGACCCGAGAAGTGCAGGAGAAGCCCTGTCTCTGGTGGCTGCCCTAGCAGCACTGGTGTGGTCTTTTTGAGAGGCGACCCATCAGGTTCGGCTCCCACGACCAGAACCCAGCGCTCCTCTACCAGCGCCACGGTACGCAGGCTGTCTGCGCTGGAGGAGCCTGCGCTCCCCCCTAGTTGGCTTATGCTGTCGTTGCCGTGGCCGACGCTGTGTAGGTGGTTGGCCTCTGACAAGGCCACCACCACCACCTCTAGCCTGCTGAAGGTGGAAGGCAGCGGGTGCTGCTAGAACACGCTCCCTGTGGAGCACTTCAAACTGCTCTCGCAGCGCCCTCTGGTTGTTCACCAGGTTTACGGTTTGTTGGAGGTGCACAAATTGTCAAGGGCAAATGTGCGCCTCGCACGTAAACTCCTGGTTACGGCTCTCATCATGCAGTCCAGAGCCAGGTTAATGCCGTCCTGGATGGCTCTCTGGACTGCAAGAGGAGAAGTTTGGCGGGCCACGGATGCTGCTACTACCCCCTGTAGCAGCTGGGAAACGTGCGAGAGCCGAGATGGCTCCTCTCGTACTTTCTTCCGTGTCCCGCAGCGCAGAATTAGCGTTGCGCAGGGCGCTACTGCACAAGGGTCCCGTGTCAGACTGGGACCCAAGCCGCGTTTCTTCGCCCAAAGCCGCACGGTCATCCGTGCAAGGCTTTGGAATGACGCCATACTTCTGGTATAGATCAGAACTCATACGGCAGCGCCGTGCCCTCGCGAGGGGCCTTCACAAGGCGTCCTTTCGGCAGAATGGACGTCTCTGCCGCAGCGAACATATCAACGATATGCTCCACATACGGCAGAGATGGCATGGTGCACCTGGAGTTCTGGCTTGATGTTCACCAGCCATTGGCAAGCATCCAACCAGTCTTCCTCAGTGGCCACCTGTGAATGTTTGATGAGCCTAGGGCCTTCGTCGTCCTCAACCACATTCACTGGTGGGGCAATGGCCAGAGCTGAAGATACTCCTGGATAGCCAGGGAAGCCATACGGACCCGCAAGGGCAATGCGCCGGATCTACAGCGTCATGGGGGGCTAAAAACATGACGTCACAGTCCGGGGCTTCCTCACAGTAACTCTCGGCAAGCCGAGGGATACGGTATGGATGGCCATCGGCTCATAGCCGGCCTAGCCGTTCAGCCGTGAAACCCACTCCCGAAGAAGTAGTTCCATAGAAAAGGTCACCCACTCATCGGTAGGCCATAACAGTGTCCTCTTCTTCCTGCCCAGAAAGATTAGACACCAAGCTTGAAAAGGGATCAAGCTCTGCCTGGGCAGGAGGGGTATCGCGTGAGGGGCTGATACCATTAGCCTTAGGCTGCTCTAGAGCCCTCGATAAGCGAGTGCCTGAGGCCATGGATTTCGCTCCTAGGTCCACGGGCGAGGCAAGCCTCAGCTCCGGACCAATGGGAGCCGTCTCTGGGTCTATAACGAAAACTGGTTTGCTAAGAGAACCAGACCCAGAGACGGGAACACTCTGTCCCGGAGAAAATGAAGAAGACAATGACAAACCTGACCCGGGAAGCA
Source organism: Chaetoderma sp. LZ-2023a (assembly GCA_034401795.1). Lineage (NCBI taxonomy): Eukaryota > Metazoa > Mollusca > Caudofoveata > Chaetodermatida > Chaetodermatidae > Chaetoderma > Chaetoderma sp. LZ-2023a. The sequence continues at coordinate 71,268,148 of CM067365.1, forward strand.
AGCTGCGAAGCAACTCCGGGACAAGATCCGTAATTGTCTTCATCATTCTCCCATCATTTCACGACGGAAGGCCTCCATGTCTGGCATGGATGCCTTCCTCTTCTTACTACACTCTTTTTCCAGATGCCTCTTCTCGTCTGCCGCCCGGTCTTTTACCTACTGATTTAAAAAATCAGTTAACACCTCCACCGGCCACGACTCACACACTTAGGAATTTAGAAGAGGCCCGCACGTACTGCACCCAGTGCAGTGATGAGGGAAAAAGCGGGCCTTCACAAAACGGTGACAGGAAGGGCATTTGTTCTCAATTACCCTCTGAAAAGACACAAACGGAAACAATTAGTTTTTAGTTATGACGAACCAAAAAACCAATTGCAGAATCCAGAAGAAAAAACTTTTGATCATCAAATGAAAGATAAGCCAGGCCCATAGAAAAAACTATAGGCCTGACAAAAAGTAAACAAATCCTAAAAACCGTGTTACACTTCTTTAAGAAGACAAGAGAGACATATGAATTTGAACTTGAATACTTGAGGCGAACTTTTTTAGACTTCACAGCTCAAAACAAAGATTCATTAGTAATTGAACTTTATAAACACAATGGACCTATGCAAACCATCAAGAGAGATAAATAACTCCACACTTAGTCAAAAAACTTCTAAAATATTTAGAAATAAAATGACTGAAATTTTTTCTCTCTCCTAAATAACCTCATAAGATGACTTCTGAGGATGAGTGAAGTCTGATAAACAACACAGGAATACCTGATCCTGAGTCCAAAACCCTGTGGTGGGGGTAGAATGTGGAAAAATTACTTCTTATGGTAATAATTCCCTCAGCAAACTCATAATAAATTAGAAGGACCCAGAAACCAAGTATAAATATTGTTTAAAATAAAAAGGATACCCTTCAAATATCAGCTCGTGTCTGAAAAATAAAGCACAACATGCGTTAGCTAATATATAGGCTTCCCCCATAAAAGTGCTAGCCTAATAAAGATGTATCCACGAGATAGCGCGAATCCCGGAAATACCAAAATTATGCAAAATTTGTTATCAATAAATTTACTAAAGTACACCTGATGGCTTGGACCGGGAGCATTCTCTGGCGACTTGGCAGCGTCAGACATACTAATAATAAGTCAAAGCAAGTTGCAAAACAACTCAAAGCTTCAAAAAGAATGAAAGCAAAAGCAAGGCTAAAAAGCGTGTTGCAATGGCAGGTCAATATTTTAAGAAGAGAATGAGTCAGTCCCGCGCATGTGCGAGTTTGGGCTGCACATCCGCTGGACTGTCAGTTGTGTAACCTGCCCAGTGGGGGCAGTTTCTTTTCAATTCTGAGTATTATTGAAGCTAGGTCGATACTTAGGAAATATTATAAAGTATCATGGTGGTAAGTATACTCTTGATGTGAAAGAACACAATACATTCCATTCAAGGCCAGCACTATCGTCCAACACCACAACAACCTCTCACGACCAGATGCAACAAATTATTTATACAGTAAGCATTTTGTGTTTGACATTTTGAAACTAATTTGACGAGAAAGTGGTTTTCATTGACATTGGTTTAAAAAATATCCATCAGATTTAATAATTCTTAGCGGGATTCTTATACATGTCTCTCTTTCATGTCTTTCAAATTCAATGACATTTTTATGACTTTTCATTGACCTCTGAACTACCAACTTCCACCATATCCACAAGTAAATTTATAGCTATTAGAAGTACATGTACTATTTTTACTATTTTGTAACTACGTCAACTGGAAGTTGTTTTAGCCTTTAAGGCAGCAACAACTTCCAGTTAACTTAGATGCAAAATAGTACAAATATAAGACACAGGGATGCTACATCTTTCAGTTATACAAGTAGTCGTGGTGTCACAGAAGTTTGGCATTGACAGGGAATCAAACCCACAACCAACGAGAGCACCTAGCATCATAGCCTACAAATACTTCCACCACACCAACGCCGCAAGACAAGTCTTACTTTGCTGGTGTGGCTTTCACCAGCAAAGTTAAGACTTGTCTTGCGGTGTTGGTGTTGTGGAAGCATTTGTGATCTATGATGCTAGGCGCTCTCGCTGGCTGTGGGTTCGATTGCCTGACAATACATGCTTTGACCCATATGAGAAAATGCAAAATTTCCAAAATCAACAAGACCAATCAGAGATAGCAGACACTTGATCTCTATTCTTGGTACAAATTTTTCTTTTAAATTGTCATATTTTCAGGATTATTTTTCTTCGGATCATGACCAAAGTTGTGAACTCCGTGCCTAGTCACTGTCTTTCTTATGATAGAATCCGAGCCAAATCGGAACAGTTGTTTTTGAGATATCCATGAATCCAGAATTTGATTTGATCCGGATACAGGTTTTTAAATCCAAATTCTCTGACAGCATAACAACCTGTCTGGTGTGAAAATTTTAGCTAAATCTGTCAATAGATTTTGAGAGACAGCTCCAGACACACACACGTATGCACGCACTACGATAGCCTCTTCCCCTTACATAATGTAGTGCGGGGATAAATATCTCCTCATTTCAAACTCCTACCAACCTGACAATAGTGTCTAAGACCCTATGATATTGATTTAAAAAAGGAGCAAAATTTATGAATTTGGTTTACAAAGTGAAGATAAAGTTAGCATGCATCAGTGATTAATGCAATCTGACAATCAGTTAGCAGTAAATGGGTTAGGTGACGTTTTTAGAACATATTCTCAGCGGTTTTAGAAGCTGTGTTGCTTCTAATGAAATGAACAAAACATGGTTTTTACCTGAAGTTTGCCCATCGGATTCTGAAAACATGGCATTAAGGTAATTCATAAACTGATCAGAATAAATTAGGGGTATCAAGCGACACCCGCTCGCAAATTAATTTTTTTAAATATTTCACATGGTTGGCTAATCAAATCCTGAAGATAGGCTAATTTCCTGACATGCCTGTCCAAGAGAGTTAAAGGAAAAGTAACTTCATATAACCATGCAAGTAAGCTGATCAATATTTTGAAATTAATTTGACTGGAATCTGTTACTGTCCTAGGCTGGAAATTCATTATCTGCAATCTATATATTATAATCTATCATGACAACAATTGAATCAAGATTACATGTAGTAGGCATTTAATATTTGGCTAAAAATTTACAAAATACGGTAATTTACTGGCTAAGAGAAGAAATATTTAACTAATAAAATCGTGAACTAGGCTAACTTAATGGCTAATGATTTTCAGATGAGTAGTAATGGACAAGACCGGTAAAGAAATCCACAACTTTTTCTTAGTGAATCTTAATTTAGTTATTCTCCTAGAAAGCTATTTTTGAAAGTTTACCAGCGGAATGACTGGCTCGCTTATCGTGCAAATAGACATTCCTCAAGGCCACTGCAGAGGCCGAGGTACTTCATAAATTTATCAGAGTAAATTAGGAGCATCTATTAGATCTTGGTACCAATTTAACCCCTTAATGGACAAGATCAGTAAAGAATATCACAACTTTTTCTTAATGAATCTCCAGTGATTATTCCAGTCTATTTTGGAAAACTGTCGAGCCAGTTATTCCAGTGGAAAAATTTTCAAAAAATAATCTCATAACCTGCACATGGTCATTCCTTAAGACCAATGCAGTGGATGGTTTTGACTGACTCGAACATTAAAAGGTTATCAACTGACCACAAACATGCCTCGCACATCGCTGTCATACTGGCCCTAAAACCGATATTATCTAAGTAACCCATACCAGAGTGGCATTAACCCTTTAACACTGACATCAGCCAAAAATGGCTTCTGTGGTGGACTTGAAAAATGTCCATTTGCAGCCCAAAAGAAGACTATTTTTGAAAATTTACCACTAGAATGACTGGCTCGATAACCGAGCCAGTCATTCCAGTAGTAAATTTAAAAAAATAGTCTTCTCTTGGTCTGCAAATGGACATTTTCTATTGAAATTTTCATGAACAAATTCGAAGGTTAAACGGTTAAGAATCTTCTATGCTATGCAGCAATAGTTCACTCGCACTGTAGCAACATTATTTATTTTCAAATTTTTTTATGTTGACCAAATCTCATCTTAAGTTATTGGTTTGGCTGGTGTCTATCGAGTCCCTGATTCCAGGTCCCATTCACGCCATTCCAGCCTGGTTTTATTTCAGTCTATTGTTAACTTCCCCAGTTTTTACACTGGTACCCATTTATACTCCTGGGTGTGGAGAAGTGATGAAGAGTGAAGGAGATTGCCTATGTTTCCAACGATCGTCAGTTGGCCAAATGGAGACGCCAGTTTCACAGCTCTGCTCGTTACCGCCTGAGCTACCGCCTCCTCTCAAAACTCATCTGTCTGCCAAACTAGGTATTTATACATTCAATCCATGTCATGAGGATGAAGATTGCAGGCTAATTAAGATGATAAATTTCTTTGCTAAAATCCATTAAACTAAATCGGTTAAATAATTTGTCGAGACATTTTCTCATAGATAATTTCCATCAGCCGGTAAAGAAAACATTTAATCCATTAATGGACAGATTTTGTCACCAGCAAGAACATTTCCTACATCATTTTCAAAATTGTACTAACATGTTTGCATTTTTGTTTTGGAAACATTCTAAGTTATAATATCTCAGCTGTACTGTACATTTCTAAGTGTCATCAACGTATGCGTCATTCACCACAATTAACACCTTATAAGGAGAGGAAAGAGACCTGACTATCTACCTGTAAAAATATCCTTGTCAGCGGCATTCCCAACGGACTCAATGGCTGAAAAATAATATGCATAAAAATATTACATCTTAGCAAGTAACAGAACAAGAGGCTCAAGGGCCTGTATCGCTCACCTGGACCATAGGCATCTCAACTAGTATGGTCATTAACAATAAGTAGAACTCTAATGAGTGGAGCTGACTTGTAATAAGAAAACAGAGGTCATGTTTCTTTATGTATCAATCTCTCTTGAACAAACTTTAATAGACCTTAGTCATCAATATCATACCTCCCATATTTCGGCCCAATCCGTTCAGTGGCTCTGGAGACGAAGTTGCTTTCATGAAAACCAGGCCATCCAAGATGGTCGCCCAACTATTTGGCAAATCAAGTTCCCTTGAACAAAATTGGTTCAGCTCAAGCCCTAAATGATATTTTATGAGTTTTGAATCAATCGTTCAAACAGTTTCAGTGAAGATTTTTAAAGACATTTCTAAAAATAGAGCAAAATCCATGATGGCCGCCAGCCAAATTGGCCGATCGGCTTCGTTTGAACAAATTTAAATCTCCATGCACTAAGGATGTTTCCTGCCAAATATAATTGAAATTGGCGCATTAGTTCTCGAGAAGACATTTTAAATTTCTCATCGCTTTACTATGGGAGCTTATTGAGGGAAACTTATCCAAGATGGATGACAGTTTCGAAAATACCCACCAACCTATATAAAACCAATTTCGGCCTCAGAAATCCATCAAATAAAGAAATCCAATATAGTTGCCAAACATACTACATTTTGATTGGCCCATGGCAGCCATGTTCTTTACGGATCTACTTCTCTTGAACAAACTTTAATGGCCCTTCTTAATCCCTTATTATATCTCCCAAATTTTGGCCTGATCTCTTCAGCGGTCCTGGAGAAGAAGTTCTTTTCGGGGAAAACAAGCCATCCAAGATGGCCGCCGAACCATTCAGTCAATCAAGTTCTCTTGAACAAACTTGGCTTACGTCTTTCCCTAGATGAGGTTTCATAAGTTTTGCATCGATTCCCCAAGCGGTTTCGGAGATTTTTAACGTTTCTTAAACCCGTCGAAATCCAAGATAGCCACCGGCCATTTTGGCCGATCGGCTTCATTTAAAGAAACTTGGATCCTTATGCCCTAGTGATGCTTCCTGCAAAATATAATTGAAATCGGCCTAGAAGTTCTCGAGAAGACATTTTATATTTCGCATTGCTTTAGTATGGGCACCATTGGTGGGAAAATAATCCAAGCTGGCCGCCAAACCGTTTATCCGACAGTTTCGAAAATGGCAAATTTGAGCTCAGAATACCCAAAAACTTATATAGAACCAATTTTGGCTTCAAAATCCATCAAATAAAAAAATCCAATATGGCTGCCAAACACACTACATTTTGATTAGGCCAGGGTTTTTTTTTGGGTTTTTACGGTTCAACTTCCCGTAAACACCCTTTAATGGCCCTTAGTCCCTAATCATATCTACAATATTTTGGCCCGATCCCGTCAGTCATTTTCGGGGAAAACTAGGTCATCCAAGATGGCCGGCAAACCATTGTGGTGCGGTGCCCCTTATTGGGGGGGGGGGGGGGGGGGGGGGCAGGTGTGTGTGTGTGTGCGTGAGTGCGTGCACAGTATGCTGTCATGTCCTGACACCGGTTGTGTGATTTGTAATATCCTTTCCGGTACCGGTTGGTGATACATTTTGCACCAGTTGTTCAGGTGGTTCCCCTCAAAATTTGAGGGGGCACCTTTTGGTGTCCCTGCTGGCACCAACTGTGAGTTGGGCGGTGTCCTTTGTTTTGACAATAGTTTAAATGGTATACCTGATAGGCAGGTGGTGTCCTTGGGTGTACCGGTTCCAAGAGAGGTATCCTGTTGACACTTGGTTTTTCAATATTTTTGAGAATTGTGGAACTTTTAATCTGCCTACAATGGAGCTGGAAGGTACTGTCCGTACGCAATGTCTCACATGTGTTGGTTGTACTGATACTAGACGCAGTCGACACTATCCGTGCGGAATATGTCATGGATTAAGGGCCAGAAACACAGACACGGCCCAAGGACTTGCACTGGGAGAAACGAGGGTGTGTTTGTCAGTGCGCCCATGGGATCCAAAACGAGAGCAGGCGTTCTTCTTCCCTGAAGTGATGCTTCAGACTTTATGCGTTTCGTTCCAAGGTTTTTGGATAAGCGCCTCCATGTTTTTATTGGAGGGCTGTGTGGTGTCTCAACTTGTGACACCTGGAAGTGGGGGGGGGGGGGGTAACTGACCTGCCTGTATTAGAGGGATGTGTGAAATTTCAAGGGACTGTGTTGAAAGTTTTTGTGCATTTTTTGAAAACTAATTTGAAAGTATTTCTGTGGTTGGAAATGATTTCACCCAAAAGATGGCGTGTTTTACACAGCAATAAGAAGAATCTTTTTATAAAATAACAATTTTTCAGAAAAATTAGATGTTAGCTATTTGGCACAGTTTTGTGGCTGGTCCCTTATTTCGGTCGTTAACGCTGGCGGGTGTCCATTGCTGTTGGATCTTGGGATATGTGCTGATCTGAAATTGGCAGTTTTAAGAAGTTCAAAATATCTCCAGCGTTTTAGTTCAATGCATCCCAGAAGCTCAAGGTGGCAGTTAGGCATCCCTTATTGAAATTTGAGACTCGTGGATGTCTCTCTAAGACCGGTACTGCTTTCTGGTGTTGCTTCTGGCGTAGTGATTAACTCATCTAGCATTTGGGCTGCATTCTCTAGCGAGTTGCCTCCCTCCATTGGAGGCAACAAGGATGAGCAAGAGATGGAGTTGGTAGGCCTTTCCCCGAAACAACTCAGCATAGCCAGTTTTAGTATAATCGAAAATTGCGATTTAGTATAACGTTTCACTTTTTCTTTCCGATTTTGCCAGCACTTCTGAAATCACTATTGGTGAACGTTTGTTATGATTGTTTTTAACATTCACATCTATTGGTATCGGGTTTGACGCCGTATCTTCATCGTCATCGGAACTGATAGTGATAGTCTTGTTGGCTGCACTAATTTTTGGTATAACATTACCCGATGTTGTTGGCTTGTTGAGTCCGTATCGCGATTTTGTTTCTGGTGACAGCACTATTTTGTAGACTCTTCTGATGCCTTTCACTAACGGTGCTTGTTGAAGCATCAGGAGTGCAGTATTTTTCGGCCAGGCCATGTATAACGGTGAGCTGGTCCTTCACGTCCTTATAACTATAAGTACTTAGTTTCATACTTTGCAATTAATTTGACTGGAAGCTATTGCAAATTAGGTGAAAAATTTACACTCAAGATATATAACCTCAAGATGACTCATCATGAGCTAGGAGTTACCATGAACTAGGAGATGATGCTCTAGTTTTCCTGTATTCAAAGATGATGAAGAATCCAGTTATAGTTATGCTCCGCCCAATAAGTAAATATTTTAACCAGTAACCTGCATTATCAGGGATGAGCCGCTAAAGATGGATATAGAAAATAATTAGGCCATATACATGTAGGCTTGCGCAATTACGTGATTAAATCAAAAATCGCGATTATGTTTTAAATCGTGAATTTATTTGATTAAAAATTAAATAATCGTGACTATTTTCTATTGCATAAAATATTTCAAAACCTAACTTTCAATTACTTTTTAATGCGATCGGTCATAAAAATGACATTTTGTTTAGTGAATGTATGCCCGTTTGCAGGGCAAGAGAAGACTATTTTTGAAAATGTATTACTGGAATGCCTGGCTCGAGAATCGAGCCAGGCATTCCAGTGATACATTTTCAAAAATAGTCTTCTCTTGCCCTGCAAATGGACTTTTCTAAACACCATTGGAATTTTCGTCATTGATATTCTTTTGTTGTTATGTCTTGGTAATTTGTATCCAAGCTTATTAATCAAGTAATCACGATTATTTTTTAATAATCAATCGTGATCACTCAATGCAATAAACGCACAAGCCTATATACATGTAGGAACTCACCTCACTTGAGCCTAATATACTTGGCAATGTTGAAGACTTGCTGACAGGAATGTCAAATCTAAGACCAGATTCAATGATCATCGACCGTGCCTTGATCCATCGTTCTTTGGTTGGTAGGGGAGGTAAATCTGGCAGGGATTCGGACAGACTAGTGCGCGTATGTTTTGGTGACACCTGTAAAGAATTGAGGTGTAAGAATTTCTTGAAACAAATTATTAATATCAGAATCGATTCAATGACGGTAAATCTGAGAATGACTGATTATTGTGAATTTGTGACTGAAAGTTATTGTTAGCTTGCGCAACGTTGATTTTCAATCAAATTGCTTTCAAAATATTCAGAAGGATATATAAAATATTGTACATGGCATACAATATAAAATTCTGCCATTGGTTCCAGGCAAGTAAAGCAAACAGAAAGCTAGAAAACTCACCGATTTAAAAGTATCTACATATCCTAACCCATTAACTGTCAAAATTTCTTTATGAAAAAAATGTCCATTTACGGAACAAGAGTATTTTTGGAAATTTCTTTTAAACAGAATTTATTTTTAGTCTAAGCGGGAGCGCGATAACGTCTTATGCCTGTGTCTCCCACATAATATACAATTAAGATACATGGAATATAATAACAAGTGGCGGATGCACACTATAGCATTAACATTACTAATATAGTAATAAATTTGTCGAGAGAGAGAGAGAGAGAGAGAGAGAGAGAGAGGGGGGGGGGGGGGGGGGGAGGGAGTGATGGAGAGAGGAAGCGGGGGAGGGGGGGGGGGAGAGAAAGAGAGAGAACTCTGAGTGCTGTGTACTCGCATGCGTGTGCAATTTCAGTATAGTACAGCTCATAAACAAGTCAACACGCCCCCAAAACAAAACCAGGACACGTTAGTTAGTACGAAATAATTTGTTGAACATTTTGAATGCAATTGGACTGGACGACATCAATGCCTTAGGTTGGATCGGACGACATCAATGCCTTAGGTTGGATCGGACGACATCAATGCCTTAGGTTGGATCGGACGACATCAATGCCTTAGGTTGGACTGGACGACATCAATGCCTTAGGTTGGATCGGACGGCATCAATGCCTTAGGTTGGATCGGACGACATCAATGCCTTAGGTTGGACTGGACGACATCAATGCCTTAGGTTGGACTGGACGACATCAATGCCTTAGGTTGGACTGGACGACATCAATGCCTTAGGTTGGACTGGACGACATCAATGCCTTAGGTTGGACTGGACGACATCAATGCCTTAGGTTGGACTGGACGACATCAATGCCTTAGGTTGGACTGGACGACATCAATGCCTTAGGTTGGACTGGACGACATCAATGCCTTAGGTTGGACTGGACGACATCAATGCCTTAGGTTGGACTGGACGACATCAATGCCTTAGGTTGGACTGGACGACATCAATGCCTTAGGTTGGACTGGACGACATCAATGCCTTAGGTTGGACTGGACGACATCAATGCCTTAGGTTGGACTGGACGACATCAATGCCTTAGGTTGGACTGGACGACATCAATGCCTTAGGTTGGACTGGACGACATCAATGCCTTAGGTTGGACTGGACGACATCAATGCCTTAGGTTGGACTGGACGACATCAATGCCTTAGGTTGGACTGGACGACATCAATGCCTTAGGTTGGACTGGACGACATCAATGCCTTAGGTTGGACTGGACGACATCAATGCCTTAGGTTGGACTGGACGACATCAATGCCTTAGGTTGGACTGGACGACATCAATGCCTTAGGTTGGACTGGACGACATCAATGCCTTAGGTTGGACTGGACGACATCAATGCCTTAGGTTGGACTGGACGACATCAATGCCTTAGGTTGGACTGGACGACATCAATGCCTTAGGTTGGACTGGATGACATCAATGCCTTAGGTTGGATCGGATGACATCAATGCCTTAGGTTGGACTGGACGACATCAATGCCTTAGGTTGGACTGGACGACATCAATGCCTTAGGTTGGACTGGACGACATCAATGCCTTAGGTTGGACTGGACGACATCAATGCCTTAGGTTGGACTGGACGACATCAATGCCTTAGGTTGGACTGGATGACATCAATGCCTTAGGTTGGATCGGATGACATCAATGCCTTAGGTTGGACTGGACGACATCAATGCCTTAGGTTGGACTGGACGACATCAATGCCTTAGGTTGGACTGGACGACATCAATGCCTTAGGTTGGACTGGACGACATCAATGCCTTAGGTTGGACTGGATGACATCAATGCCTTAGGTTGGATCGGATGACATCAATGCCTTAGGTTGGACTGGACGACATCAATGCCTTAGGTTGGACTGGACGACATCAATGCCTTAGGTTGGACTGGACGACATCAATGCCTTAGGTTGGACTGGACGACATCAATGCCTTAGGTTGGACTGGACGACATCAATGCCTTAGGTTGGACTGGACGACATCAATGCCTTAGGTTGGACTGGACGACATCAATGCCTTAGGTTGGACTGGATGACATCAATGCCTTAGGTTGGATCGGATGACATCAATGCCTTAGGTTGGACTGGACGACATCAATGCCTTAGGTTGGATCGGATGACATCAATGCCTTAGGTTGGACTGGACGACATCAATGCCTTAGGTTGGACTGGACGACATCAATGCCTTAGGTTGGACTGGACGACATCAATGCCTTAGGTTGGACTGGACGACATCAATGCCTTAGGTTGGACTGGACGACATCAATGCCTTAGGTTGGACTGGACGACATCAATGCCTTAGGTTGGACTGGACGACATCAATGCCTTAGGTTGGACTGGACGACATCAATGCCTTAGGTTGGACTGGACGACATCAATGCCTTAGGTTGGACTGGACGACATCAATGCCTTAGGTTGGACTGGACGACATCAATGCCTTAGGTTGGACTGGACGACATCAATGCCTTAGGTTGGACTGGACGACATCAATGCCTTAGGTTGGACTGGACGACATCAATGCCTTAGGTTGGACTGGACGACATCAATGCCTTAGGTTGGACTGGACGACATCAATGCCTTAGGTTGGACTGGACGACATCAATGCCTTAGGTTGGACTGGACGACATCAATGCCTTAGGTTGGACTGGACGACATCAATGCCTTAGGTTGGACTGGACGACATCAATGCCTTAGGTTGGACTGGACGACATCAATGCCTTAGGTTGGACTGGACGACATCAATGCCTTAGGTTGGACTGGACGACATCAATGCCTTAGGTTGGACTGGACGACATCAATGCCTTAGGTTGGACTGGACGACATCAATGCCTTAGGTTGGACTGGACGACATCAATGCCTTAGGTTGGACTGGACGACATCAATGCCTATGGTAGCAATGTCCTCCAATTCATCCACATCCAAAATATTCAACAGTATGTCAATTTTGCCCTGGAAATGTTCTAAGTCATCCCTGATCTGCACCGTATTGAAGGCATCCACATATGTACATTGTTGGCTCAATGTTTTATATATGTTTTATCTAATTCACCAGTTATATAAACACGAGTTCAAATACAGTTTACTTCAAATTTGGATAAGTAAGCGGGATGTTGTTAAAAACGGTCAGTATCAACAAGATATTGGCAGATAATTTCTGATGTCTTGATATTCCTTTCTATATTGAAATTAGTGTCGCAAACAAGATGTTTCTTAACCTAAGTGTATGAGGAATATCATTAGTCACTAGTGCATTACGGAAAGCAAGTCTTTGCTCCCTATAAAGAGGACAGAAGATATAATGTGCGACGATTTCATCAGGATGCCCACAAGAACAACATGTGGAGTTCGTCAGATGATTATCAAACAGATGCCTATGAAGACTACTGCATCCATTGCGAAGCAGGCTTAGATTAATATTAGCTGATCTGGACCCAACATAATACCAGGGTGGGGGTTGTCTTATGCTCTGATTTCCTTTTAGTTTACTCTTAGATTCTTGTAGGGTGGTAGACGCTGTGACAGGCGCAGGAACGTGGTTCCAGGCATGGATTGTTGCTGGGAAGAATGATCCATTGTCGATCTCAGTACGACATCTGTAGGCAGTAAAATGATTTGAGTGCCGTATATTATATGGGTTCCAGGCTTGGGATATCAAGGGAAGGCGGTTAGTCAAAGTTTCGCATTTCATTCCGTTAACTAATCAGTGGCTTTGCCGTCTATGAGATTCCATTCCCGTTTCCATGTATAGATCGTCCGTGTGTGCACTACGGGTTAAACTGCTTATTGTTCTAAGTGCTTCTTTTTGGACATTTTCAAGTCTAGTGATGGTACTGAGCAAGTCATGCAAGTGGTACATTTTCAAAAACAGTCTTCATTTGGTTGTTAAATGGATATTTTTTGACAAGCTTGAGTGTTACGGGTTAATACTAATACTAAACATATATAAATACCTAAAGATAACTTTGGCGCATTTAACCATCACAGACCACTAATGACAAATTTTTTCTGAAGTAAGAAATATGACGTTGAATATTTTGAAACTAATTTGACTGAGCTGTTGCGGCTTAGGCAGCAACAGGTTACAGTCAAACTATTTTCAAAATAAGCTGGTGACAGCAGAATTTAAGGGCTACATATATTAAAGGGTTACACAACAGTGGAGTGAAATCATGTTCCAGTAAAATTAGTTTCAAAATATTCAATAGCTTTCCTGTTTACTTGTCTTGAAATTGAGATGATGGCATTTCAAGGATTTACCCTTTAACGCTTAAGTTCGACAAAACAGCAGTGGTCTTTGGATATGTCCATTTGCAGACAAAGAGAAGACTATTTTTTAACATTTATCACTGGAATGACTGGCTCGATAAATCTTTTATTGCTCTTCAAATGAATATTTTCTATGAGAAAATTTAAATTTTCTTGAACAAATTTCAGGCTTAAAGGTGTTAAGGATGCTTAGATGCATCTACAGTTCTGCTCTTACCTCTGGTAAGTCCCAGGTCGACTCATTCGTACCTTCTCTGTAGTAATACCGACGACCATTGTCATCAACCGATGTCAACCACTAGAAAAATAAAGCATTTTGTCATTAATTTACCTACACATAGCACTAATTAGCCTCATCACAGAGATTATAATGGCCAGTCGATGACAGACAATCTCAAATCCCTGTTTTCCCCAATTCTAACCTTTTGATTCCATCTCCAGCTCCCGTGCAATCCCAGGGGACAGAGCCAAATATAAATATAATATTGTAATCCAGGGCATTGTTTTTGAGGCGAGCTATCACTCTCGCAGCTCGCCTAACTTTTCACCTCAGGACAGCAATTAATAGCTCACCTTAAATCTCAAAACTTTAACCAAAATTTTGATATTTTACTACTTAGGCGCAGATTTAATAAGGAATGATCACTCGCCTAGCATTGATCATGGAGGGCTTTAGATTTACCTAATTTGGTCGCACCACCTATCGGGCCCGGGATTCATCAATGCCCCTAGAAACTAGTGTTTTGAAATCTGAGAAATGGATTTTGAGGCTTGTTAGTTTTAATAGCACTATAAGAGCTCTGTATATCCATAACAGATCACAGGATCCATCTCAGAGCATTTACTTGACACTAACTTAGTTAATTACTGTTCATAGCAGAAAGTAATATTTTAATTTGGGCTCACTAATATGGGCACATTTCATTTGGGCGTGACTTCTAAAGTCACAGATAAGGGGTAATCTAAACCCCTGTGATGTTGAAAGCAATATTTAGCTCACCACAATTTTCTAGAAATAACGCCCTGCTGAATCCGAAATCATATGCGTAACCCACGTAACAAATTTGGTTGAATTCCACCAAATGGTTTCATAGGAGATAGCGTGATGGAGGGAATTATTACATTTTGAAACTAATTTGACTGGGCGCCGTTAGGGCTTCACGATATACCGATATTATATCGAATATCGGTATCATAGCTATACCCTTAGTCATACAGTTATGATTTTGCTGACACCAAAATATTGAGATATAAGATAAAGTCGGTATAACATTTTGCTAGGCAGATAATCTGCTTCCCATTAGTAATATTTCAACAGCATATAGCTCTCTAGCGATATAAGTTACTGCTCTTTGTACGGGAAAATGATATTTTACCTGTATTTAACGATCACGCTTTTCTTATTTATCCAGAGTTGTCAAATTGTTGTTTTGGGGCTAGTGTTAGAGTAATTGATAAATTAACGATTACAGCTACGAAAGTTGGTTACGTATAAGAATTCACTTCTCGCAAAAAGTTGAATAAAGCTTATTTTAATTACCATCATAGGCCATCGGATGGTTAAAAATGTCTAAAAACCTATATTTTCCTGTGCCAATATTTTATAATTTCAGCCGGTTGTTTGCTAGAAAAATCATAAAAATGAAATTAATATTTTGAGTGATATTTTATATCAATTACTACAGCCTGGTTAGTCAGCGATTTCCCGGAATTGTGTACTTTTGTAGTGACCGCCTAACAGCCCAAGTAAAGAGGAAACTGACAATATAAGAAAAACTTCTCAATTCCCGCGAGCTTTATTCACTTCTTATGCTGACGAATATCATTAGATACCGATCGATACAAGCTACTCTAAACAGAGCGAGCTTAGGCCTATGTATTCGCAGCATATGGAAGTCTATTTAGTATGTGTTATAATGGCTAATTTGTACCCCTGTACGATTTCCACATTTCCTGGTGGTTTTTTGTCCCATTGCAAATTCATCCTATAATGCACAGGCGATCGTGGAAAGTTTATTCTAACATATACATCAATGCAGATAACCAGGAAAATTAGTAAAACGTATGTTTACATTCATATCCAACGTGTTTGACTCATAACATTGATATTTGTCAGTCAAATATCAGCTCTTTATACGGGACGAGATGGTCACTGGTTACCGGTATCTCGTGACCTCTACACGGAAATAGTTGTAATTTTGTGGCAAATTCAAATCATTTGTAGGGAAGATTTGGGTGAGTTTCAGCCGTTTTCGGATATGATTTTACTCAAGACAGTTAAAATTTAGCGTTTAATATCAGGATTCATGTAATTTCTTGGTTTTATTGTGGAAAATTGCGGCGACTATTTAAGCAGCACTGATATACATTGAATATGGAACCATACTACTCAAGCCTCAGACCATTTTTCCCATCAGAATAATACCGGTATTAAAGGTACACCGGTATGAAAATTGATATCAATACCGATATTCATTTTTCTAATACCGTGAAGCCCTAGGCGGCCAAATAAGTTTCAAAATATAACACAGCTTACCAGTATAGTTTTCTGGAAATTGATAGTCAGGGAGTGCAGGGATCGATCAATCTCAACATGGTCAAAGCATGGGTGGAATTTAGCTAGAGATGGGCAGGGCATAGCTAAACCTGGATTCATCCACTGAATGGAGCTTGGCGAG
Organism: Chaetoderma sp. LZ-2023a; assembly: GCA_034401795.1. Lineage (NCBI taxonomy): Eukaryota > Metazoa > Mollusca > Caudofoveata > Chaetodermatida > Chaetodermatidae > Chaetoderma > Chaetoderma sp. LZ-2023a. Next base: position 71,284,263 of record CM067365.1, read on the forward strand.
AAATAAGCAGGGCACAGCTAGAAATGCCACCCCCTATTCAGCTTGGATTAACCCGTACCAGGGTTTATTTTAGGATCTTGAACAGTGGGGCCCAAGGACCCGACCCAGCCAAAAGGCTGGGACATTAGAATAATATGAGGGACAGAGGCTCTGAATGAACCCACAACTTAGCAGAAATAGAGGACTGTTAGAGAAATATATATCCACATTTGAAGCTTTCTTACAAGTCAGACAATCTGATTAACACTCATCATTTACATCTTAGTATCTCAATTTCAAATCATCCATACTGGCAGCAACAGCTTCCATTCATATTAGTTTCAAAATATTTAACAAAATTTTTTTACAATGCCAAAAATTTGTCATAGCTGATATAAATTTGAAAGAGTTGCGTTATTTTACAGCTAAATATCCATAAAAATATGGGGACATTTGACCCATAATGAAAAAAAAGGTCGATCATTTCAAAATAACAGGGGACTATGACCCCATGGCTCCTAGAATGAAGACTGCCTTACCACTCTGATGTTAGTTTTTAATTTTCAAATTAGATTCAAAGATGAACTGGTGTAAACAGCAACATGGTCCACCAAAATTGTAGAAAAATGTACACGTAGTTGTACACCAGTTTCTTTGCTATTGACGTAGTAAAAGATAGAATATTGACATCAGAGTGGTAAGGGTTAACCCTTTAATGACTAAATTTGTTCAAAAAATTCAAGTCTTTACTTATTGAATGTCCATTTGCAGGCCAAGAGAATATTTTTGAAAATTTACCACTGGAATGAAGGAAAATTCAATTTCCCTTTCTCCGAGATCTAACAATACTCACCATTCTATTACATCTGATACAAGCTATCCTTGATAGCTGGCCTTAGGACTATAGACTTAGTAAGCTTTACCGGCTCCTGGAACCGGGTACTCGGCTCCCAACTGCCGAGTACCTGTTTGCCATGAAGCTCATATTGTTTGCATAGGCACCAAACAAGAGATACCCATGGCTTGCCTCCGTAGGGCTGGGAATAAGGGTCCGTAATAGAATGGTGAGTATTGTTAGATCTCGGAAAAAGGGAAATTGAAATTTCCTTCATTCTCCTCCGATCAATACTCACCATTCCATTACCTCTGATATACACCAGATTTAGACAGTAGACTGGTGGGAAGGGGCAAGCCATCAATTGCTACTTTTGCCCCTTGGAGAAAGAGCTTAGACTTAAACTTGACACATGGAGACCTAAAAGGACCATCAAGTTAAAGGGACCGAATCACATTCGCATCACTGCCACCCCCACCCACCCCTTTTCTCCTAAGGGAGAGAACTCACGAACATGCATCTCGCCTGAAACACAAATATGCCAAGACTCTGTCTCTTTGAATCTATCAGCCTGGGAATGAGCATGAATATATAAGGTGAATGAACATGATATATAGACATAATACAAAAAACTCTCAATCTTGAATTACCTCATGATATTTGGATTTCAGACGTGGAGCCTCCAACCATTCACTTGTCCGGCCATCAGTGACACAATCTGGTTGACATCCTCTCGCTTGACCATGTCTGCTTCTTAATTCTTTCTTACAAATGCCAAAAAAGGGAGAAGAGCAGTGTGGTCGTTTAACTATCATTTCAAAACAGCTAAAGCGAGTGGATTGGTGGAGTCTCACACATCCCTCATATAGTAATCCGTGAAAGAGGACTCACAGTGCCATTGTGCAACAGCCATGATATCCTCCAACAGAACACCATTGTAAAGGGCGGTCAAGGGGGCCATTCCTCTAACATGGTGTGCCCTTGCGCATTGCACTTGGTGCCCAGTCGCAATCTCATGGGTAGTCTGAATGCATGTGACTACCCAACGAGTAGATGGTTGCGGCACCATATGGCTTCTTATGGCAGATCCACAGATGTCTATCATTCGACCGTAACGCGTCTGTCCGTTTTTTGTACTTAGTCAAAGCACGGACTGGGCACCAGACACTGGCATCACGATCACACCTAGTTAGTTTCGGTATAATGATCAGTTTGCCGGGATATTTCAAAGATTGATTCTTTGACATAAACTCTGCTCTTGGCAGTAGACGCAGACCCTCTCCGGAGACAATAAATCGGTCCCTCTCTGTTGAAAGTGCATGGATCTCACTGCGCCTTCTAGCTGAGGAAGCTGCAAATAGAACGACCGCCTTTAGAGTCAAATGCTTTAGACTAGCCGAACGCAACGGTTCGAAAGGGTGCTTGGCCAGTACATTAAACACTAAAGATAGACTCCAGGCTGGAATGACGACCGGTTGTCACGGTCGGAGATTGCTCATTCCCTTCACTATCACATTTAACTGGGCCACCTCTGGACTATCCCTATTGGCTAGACAAGGGATAACTGATGCCAAAGCTGACTTGTATCCAGCAATTGTGACAGGAGCTAGTCCTGAAAAGAACAGCTCACAGAGAGTCTGCTATTTGCTGAATAGTGGATTGAAAGGTATCAATACCCTTTCCTTCACACCAGTCAGCAAATTTGTTAACCTTGTTGTTATATGTCTTGAAGGTTGACCTCCTTCTCGCAGCTGTGATGAATTTCGCAGCTTGTCGAGAAAAACCTTCCTACGTGGAACGTTGTCTGATAACATCCACGCAGTCAATTTGAACATTTCGGGACGCTCGTGTAGGAAGCGTCCCTTGGCCTGGAAGATTATGTTCGGAATCTCGGGTAACTGCACTGGATTTTCCACCAGCAGATCTAGAAGATCGGTGAACCACGACCTAGCAGGACCAGGCACCGTTCCTTGCTGATCTTCACCAATATCTTCGGCATAAGAATGGTGAGTGGGTACGCGTAAGCGTGCATCCCTCTCCAGCTTATCGCCAGAGCATCTGTATCGACGGCATTTGGATCTGGAATCGGCGAGACATAAGTCATGATTTGAGCATTTTCCCTTGTGGCGAACAAGTCCACGTTGGGTTTGCCCCAATGCTCGAAGATCCTTCGTAGAACTGGAGGATTGAGGGACCATTCTGTTGGCAGAATTATCTGTCTGCGAGACAAAGCATCCGCCAGAATGTTCAATCGCCCAGGAATGTGAGCTGCTTTCAAAATAACCGAGTAATTCCTGCACCATTGAATCAAGTGCCACACTTTCATACATAGTGTGGGTGACTTGGTCCCGCCTTGGCAATTTATGTATGATACTACTGTCGAATTGTCCGACCGTATCAATATCGCCGTGCCCCTGACTTTTGGAAGAAACTTTTCCAACACCAGTTCCACTGCCATCATGTCTAACAGATTGCTATGCAGCTGGCTCTCTTGGAGAGTCCATGTGCCCGAGACCTGGTGTTCTCCCAGGCAGGGGCACCTCCCCCCCCCCCCCCACCCCACCCCCCATCCTTCCAGCGATGCATCCGTGTACACGGACAGCTGGGGTTGGGGTAGGTGCAGCGAAACTCCTACTAGGAGATTCTGATGCTTTTTCCACCATACAAGATGCAACATTAATGGCTCCAAAACTGGCACCAGCTTTGACAGGGGTTCTGTTCTCTGATTCCACAGACATCAGATACAACTGGATAGGTCTTCGCATCAGAGCAGCGTACGGGATTACCTGCTCCATGGAGACCATCATGCCCAGCATCTGAAGAAACCGCCTCGTCTGAATGTGGTTTCCCAATCGAAAACTCTTGAGGATGGCTAACAGAGACACCACTCTGGGCTCTGACAGGCAAACCCTGCCCTCCTCGAGATCGAATCACATCCCTAAATAAACGAACTGTTGATTTCTCCTTGTTGACTATCCAGCCTAGATCTGAAAGCAACTTCAGAGTCAGAGCAGTATCCACCTCTAACTTGGCTGGCGTGTCTGCCTTGATAAGCCAATCATCTATGTAGGTGTGAAGCGCCCCGTTCTCTCTTCTGAGAAATGCTGTCACTGCAAGGACCACTCTGGTGAAAACCCGTGGAGCTGTCGCCAGGCCAAATGGGAGGACTACAAACTCCCACACTTGATTATGAAATGCAAATCTCAGAAACCTGTGACAACTCCTGGTCATTGGAATGTGGAAATATGCATCTTTCAGATCGATCGATAGACACCACATTCCCTTCCTCAATCCGCCATTACCGACCTCGGAGTTTCCATCTGAAACCGAAGCGTATGGATAAACCAATTTAATGGCCTGAGATTGAGTACGGGTCTCCAACCCCCCACCCCCCCCCCACCACCCTGTGCTCTTGGGGACAAGGAACATGTTTGAATAGAAGCCTGGAGTGTTCCAGTTTGCTGGTTTTATTGCTCCCTTCAGAAGCAAACCTGACACTTCATTTTGAATGGCTTCTAACTTGTCTAGTTCCCTTGGTACGGGTGTCCAGACAGGTGCCAAAGACAGATTTTGTGGTGGAAAATCCCACCACTCCGGCATGTACCCCTGGGATAACCATCCCAGGACCAGACTGTCTGGCGTCACACCTCGCCAAGCCTCGACGAAAAGCATGAGCCTTCGACCCACTATAGACGCATTGACGCCTAATGCCTGGCGAACCAGCCACCGCTACTGGACCATCCGGAGGTGGCCGCAGAGAGACAGAACCCATCAGGCCGGAGCCCAACAGGACTGCCAGGGAGCCGTACGAGACGGCTCCCTTGGTGGCCAGTCCAGAACCCTGTCCAAGGACAGGGTCCGTACCAAGCATGGGAAGAGTCTGCCCTACAACTTTCGGAAGCAGGGACGACACCAGCGTAGGCATGATGCTATGCAAGAAGCCTTGCATAGCAGGTCCAAACCATGCCGGCAGTGCCATCTCCGCAACCTCTGGTTGCAGACGTGGAGCGCCCCTATGGGCCGAAACGGATGCTCCACGATTTACTTTTGGACCGCCTGACCCTGCGTCAGACCCTGCCATGTCCTTGTGGGCAAGGAACTTGACCATCATATCGGACAACCACACTGCACAAATGTTACACTTATTATCAAGATTACAATTTGTACATCTAAAGCAGACATGGTCCTTGAACAGAACCCTCACGAACTTATGGCACTCATCACATGATGGCGGGGCTGGCTTGGCCTATAAATAAGGACAAACCTACAATAAGCAAGCGGAACGAAACAGGAATGGAACGCAGACAAATAATTTTCAAATAATTTGATCATAAATTAAATGTTAACCCTCCCGCACCCCACCCCGAAATGTTACAGCAAAGATCGCATTGATTATGATGACAAGAATGAAGCGGGCAAGATACACCCATAAACTGATCCTCAAGGATGTAACGGAACCAGGAACCATATCGCATAGCATTTGGGGTATATTTACTAATCAATATAAATTATACTCCTAACGAAGGCTAAAACGATATGTGAAGAAACAACAAAATGTAAACAAACTGCTGTAGCACACGGTAAAATCGCAGACCACACATCTAAATCAAGAATTTTGAAACCACCGATCCTTGCAAACAGATCGTGATAACACGCAAAACTTGAAAATTCCGAAGTTAATTAATGAAACATTTTCTTCACATAAAAATCCGAAACAACACGGGTGTGAAGTCACCCGCTCGGATCATACGGAGAACGACATCAGCCGATTTTCGTGTTAAGCACCATATAGCCAACACCTTATTTCATATCTGCCGATCGCCTCTTGGGGTTAAAGGAAGGCGATCAATCTGGCATATTTTGTTGTTAACACATGTTAACACACGTCCCAGATTCGGGGTCAGAAATTGGAACATGCGACACAGACGAAATTTTGAAGGCTTAAGTCTTTTAACTACGGAATAACATGGAAATATACAACCTGGTTATCATCGGCTCCTTCCATGGTAATCCAAATAACCCTTAGAGAGCGAACACAAAGCTATCACAATCACAGAAAAAGACTTCCAACTGCAAAAAAGCATGTAGCTCTTGTTGCTATGCAAACAAGAATGAGCTTCATGGCAAACGGGTACTTGGCAGTTGGGAGCCGAGTACCCGATTCCAGGAGCCAGTAAAGCTTACTAAGTCTATAGTCCTAGGGCCAGCTATCCAGGATAGCTTATATCAGAAGTAATAGAATGGTGAGCATTGATCGAAGGAGAATGACTGGCTCGGTTCTCGAGCCAGTCATTCCCCAGTGGTAAATTTTCAAAAATATTCTTCTCTTGGCCTGCAAATGGATATTTCTCAAGACCCATGCAGAGGCCGGTTTTGGCCGGCTTAGCCCTAAAAGTGTTAAAGAGCGGAAGACGGTGTGTAGTCACAAGGCCAAACAGGTTTGGTGCTTAAAAACGCGAAAACAACAACTCGGAAAGATATTTGTTACATATATCACCTATGGCAACAACAGCAATTCACTTTCAAAATAATCAACAGAATATTTCTTATATCGCATAAAGTTTGTTCTGTCATATTTTATGAGTTAACCTCTGATCGTAATTATTCTTTACGTTTTACGAGTTAACCTCTGATCGCAATTACTCTTTACTTTTTACGAGGTCACCTATGTTCGTAATTCTTTAGGATTTACGAGTTAACTTGTTATCTCAATTATTCTTTAGGTTTTACAATTGTGCATTCGTTATGAATTTGGCTACGTCATCCATGACGCAATTGATTATGACGCCAGCCTACACATCACATTAATTACGGCATCATATGATTCACTGAGAAACAGGATTCATGAATTGCAAGCAGCATTAATGAATGGCAACTGAAAGCCGCAATACCAGTTGAACCTGGCAACGATTACATTTTCTTAGCCATTAAATGATCAAATCAGCCAAAATTACCCTCTGCAATGGTCTTGAGAAATTCCCATTTGCAGGCCAAAAGAAATCGATTTTTGTACATTAATCATTGCTTGAAAATTAAACCAGTCATTCCACTAGCAAATCTTCAAAAAATTGTCATTTCTTGGCCTGCAAATTGGGATTCTTTAAGACAAGATTTTAATTTTCTTGACAAAACTTGACCACCAAAACATTACATTCAAATCTTAAAAGGCCTATAGTAGAGTTCATAAATAAGGTAACATGTTCTCAAAACAAAAACAGAAACATGTTAGTTACATGTAGTAAAAAATGCTCTGCTGAATATTTTGAACTTAATTAATTAGATTGGAAGACACTGCTGCACCGTTTTACGGTACAATTCACCTTTCCAGAGTACCCTCCCATCATATGCCATCATAATCAACTACGTGATATGTAGAATGACATCATAATGAATGACGTCATGAATGATGTCGATAAGTATGTCACGAACGCATATTTGAAGACGGTCTATGCGTTGTTGTACAAATTGTATGCCGTTACTATTTAACAAATATTCTGTTGAATATTTTGAAACTAATTTGACAGGGCGCTGTTGCTGCCATAGGCAGCAACAGCACCCAGTCAAATTAGTTACAAAATATTCAACAGCATCTCTGTATAGTTTTCAAGAAATTGATAGCTAGGGCATTCGGGGATCGATCAATCCCAACACGAGCGAGGTGTGGGTGGAGCTTAGCTAGTGATGGGTGGGGCATAGCTAAAACTGGAAAGGTCCATTAAATGTTCAAAATATTCAACAGTATGTGTTATTTAGTTTTGGAAACATGTTAAGTTACTTCCGAGCTGTATTGTAATTTGATTGCATCAAACTGGTACTGTTAGCCGCTCACAAACCCACCTTTTCGTTAGAGGATTGATGAACGAACACTGTGTCCCCATTATCATCATGTTCATGACTCCAGCCATCCTTCAACTTCCACGAGGGTGGCTTCTTCTCCGGTACTGTAGCACTATCAGTATCACCAGACTCCTGAACATTATAAACACCAGGCATTACCCACATGCCAAAATTCCACATTAACCCGTTAATCCTTAAATTTGCTAAAGAAATTAAAACGTTCACAAAGCAAATGTCCAGTTGCAGTCAAAGAGAAGGCTATTTTTTAAAAACTTACCACTGGAATGACTGGCTCGATAACAGTTCAAAAAAATTTTAATTTTCTTATAAAATGCCCATTTACAGACCACGAGAAGACTATTTTTAGTTATTGGTTATCGAGCCAGTCATTCAAGTGGTTAATTTTCTAAAATAGCGTTCTCTTGGTCTGCAAATGGACATTCCCCAAGACCACTGCAGAAGCCATTTTTCGCTGGCTTTAGCATTAAAGGGATAAACTAGTCACCCTCACCATCCACCCACCTTCCATGTTATTTCCTAAGGCCAGCAAACTTTCAAGATTAGCCATTAAGTTACCTGTCCTGGTTGGGGCAGGGTGTTTGACACTCTTTGCTATCAATCAACTAAATAGATTTTAATTCTGAATGAAAATATATTTTTATATCAAAGGTGTGTTTATTTTAAATCTAGCTGCGCTATGGTGGGACACGAGTAACGTATAGAGATGCACTAGCATTCTAAAGCCTATCTCTGTGACATAATGGCAAATGAATAAATATTATTGCTATAATAATACTTGTCATTTCAAATTCTGAAATTCATTTTAAAGGAGGTAAATTTAGAAGCTAGTTTGACTGAAAGAAATTACAGACAGCAATTAATCACTCACAGAAGTTACAGTCAAATTGTTTTCAAAATATTTAGCAGAGCTTCAACTATAACATACATGTATCATTGACATATATAAAATAGAAGGCAGTGTTAAGCACTCCACATTTTCAGAGTATTTCTTTATTTAGAAGGGAAATTCCAGTTTTTTGCTTCCTATTTGATTAAGATGGGACAAAGGTATAATATCGTTGACAAGACAGGTTATTGCAATTAGAATATGGTTCATTTAATCTTGGCAAGTGTCTTACAAAAATATAATCCCAGGTTAGAAGCGCTAGTATATTGTTTACAGTAACAGGAGAAAACATCTTTTAATACATGCCGGTAAACTAAGAGGTGAACAGAACTTGCAGTTGTTATTGGCAGATTAATGCTTTAGCCTACCTACAGAAATTGTTGTAAATTTCATATTAAAAGTTATTGCTATAATTACCTCTCTGATTAAAATAAGTGTGAAAGTAGGGTTGCACGATTATTCACTTTTCATAATCGCGATCATTTAAGAAAAATAATCGCGATCATACGATTAATCATGAACTATATTAACTACGCCAATGCTGCTTAGAGGACGTTATTATGCTACTGCAGATTGTAAGATTATGGGTTAGGCACATGGGTATACATACATGGACAGAATACGCCAGTTGCTGATTGCAAACAAAGGAATGTATCAAGATTTTTCTAGACAGAAAACGGAAGGTAACGTATTTCGTTTAATTGTAGCCTATGCTCTAATAGAAGTCCACCCCCCCCTAACTTTGACATATAAGCTCCAATGATTTCTTAGCAGTTTCAAAACGGCAAAACTCTGTATTAGAAGACCACCCTCAGCTGATAATTTGTAAGAATAGCGTGTATAATAATAACAATCGTGTCACAGAGTGTGTCTACTTAAGACAGATCTCAGCCCTGATATATTTCCGGCCCCTCTAGAAGTCAATACAGGCCTCGGATTTGTAAATCTCGACCACCTATTAGATTAATACTAATAGTAGGCCACGTATGTTCAAGATATAATAAAGTTTATTCCACACTTTTGTAGTTAAAATGCGCTTAAAACAGTCTTGGCGTGATTAAATAGCTTCCTTATAAACATATTGTAAGACCAAATTTATGTACCAAACAAATACGGGAGAAAATGTGCATCAATTTTGTAATGCCGATCAACATTAAATGATCCAAATTGAATTATTACGAACGACAATATAGCTGGCTTCTTAAGTTGGCGAGCCAGTGGATCTTTTGCGATGGGAGGCGACGTGTTCTCGCGAGATATTATACGCTAACGGGAGTTTATCAAACGGGGATCCGTTATTCAGATCAGTATAGTACGCAGTTCCTATCACGCAATGATAATATATAGAAATTCCCGAGTTCCGAGTCCCCGATTCCAGAATATTTATATCCGAGTACTCGCTCTAAAATAAACTTCAATTGTAGGCGAATCACGTGATTTGTATTTTATTCGTGACGCCATTTTATATCAAATTGTGGATTAATTTTGATGTAATAAATGACCTTTATTAAAGGATACGCAATATTTAGGCGCTCAAAATCAAATAATTTCACTTCCCCGGGGATGTTTTGAGGTATACATTAAACATAGGCGTAGGCGGTGAGAATTTTTACGTGAGAAGATGCGTTGAATTTCTGTGGTATCAGTTCTAGAACTTTTTTGGGAAAACCGTTAGCGCATAACTATTCAGAGAATGGGGAACGCGGGATAAGCGTGTGTGATGACAAATAGCGACCAAGTGAACAATCTTTATTCATCTAAAACTAATCCTGAGTCAATACAAGCAAATCAGTTATTTATTTATTTAGTTTATTTAATCATTCACACATTCGGCTGATAGCCGGATTTTGTTTCCATGTTTGGTAACGCGAGCAGAGTTTCACAAGCGTAAAAGTGTCTCGACAAAAATTTCAACATGGCGATTATACGATTATTTCATTTTATAATTGGCCACGATCATTTTGAATTATATAATCGCAATTAATCGAATAATCGAAAAATCGTGCAACCCTATGTGAAAGAATGCAGGAAATGTCAATTTCCCTTTCTCCGAGATCTAACAATACTCACCATTCTGTTACTTCTGATATACAGCTGGCTCTGACAGCGGCTCTAGGACTATAGACTTAGAAAGCTTTACCGACTCCTGGGAACCGGGTACTCGGCTCCCAACTGCCGAGTACCCGTTTACCATAGAGCTCATATTGTTTGCATAGCCACCAAACAAGAGAAAACTATGGCTTGCCTCCGTGGGGCTGGGAGGCTGGGTCCGTAACAGAATGGTGAGTATTGTTAGATCTCGGAGAAAGGGAAATTGACATTTCCTGCATTCTCCTTCGATCAATACTCACCATTCTGTTACTTCTGATATACACCAGATTTGATCAGTAACCTGGTGGGAAGGGGCAAGCCATACATGCTAATTTTGCCCCTTGGAGAAAGATTTTAGACTTCAAACTTGACTAACGGAGACCTAAAAGGACCGTCAAGTTTACGGAACCGAATCACATTCGCGTCACAGCTCCCCCCCCCTTTTTCTCCTAAGAAAAGGGAGAGAACTAACGAACATGTATCTCGCCTGAAAACACCAATATGCCAAGAGGGTTAACTACTCCCTGCATATCGCTTGTATTAGCCTGGGAATGAGCATGAATATATACGATGAATGAACATGATACATATACATAATACAAAAAACTCTCACTTGTTGAATTACCTTATGATAACAGGACTTCAGACGTACCGCCTACAACCATTCACCGGTTCGGCCATCAGTGACACAATCTGGTTGACATCCTCTCGCCTGACCATGCCTGCTTTAGGTTCTTTTCTTACCGAAGTGAGAAAAGGGTGAAAAGCAGTGTGGTCACTAACTATCGTTTCAAAACAGCTAAAGCGAGTGAATTGGCTGAGTCTGACACATCCCTCATATAGTAATCCGTGAATGAGGACTCACAGTGCCATTGTGCAACGGCCATGATGTCCTATAACGGAACACCATTGAAAAGGGCGGTCGAGGCGGCTATTCCTCTGACATTGTCTGCCCTTACGCCTTGCACCTGGTGCCCAGTCGCCATCTCGTGAGTAGTCTGAATGCATTCGACCACCCAACGAGAGATAGTATCCATGGATGCGGCGCCATAAGACTTTTTATGGCAGATCCACAGATGTCTATCGTTCGACCGTAACGAGTCAGTCCGTTTCTTGTACTTAGTCAAAGCACGGACCGGGCACCAGACACTGGCATCACGATCAAACCTAGTTAACTTCGGTATAATGATCGGTTTGCCGGGATATCTCAAAGATTGGTTCTTTGACATAACCTCTGCTCTTGGCAGAAGACGCAGACCTTCTCCAGAAACAATAAATCGGTTCCTCTCTGCCGAAAGCGCATGGATCTCACTGCGCCTTCTAGCTGAGGAAGCTGCCAATAGAAAAACCGCCTTTAGAGTCAAATGCTTTAGACTAGCCGAACGCAACGGTTCGAAAGGGTGCTTGGCCAGTACATTAAGCACTAAAGATAGACTCCAGGCTGGAATGACTACCGGTTGTCTCGGTCGGAGATTGCTCATTCCCTCAACATCACATTTAACTGGGCCACCTCTGGACTATCCCTGTTGGCTAGACAAGGGATAAATGATGCCAAAGCTGACTTGTATCCAGCAACTGTGACGGGAGCTAGTCCTCAAAAGAACAGCTCACAGAGAAAGTCTGCTATTTGCTGATAGTGGATTGAAAGGTATCAATACCCTTTTCTTCACACCAGTCTGCAAATCTGTTAACCTTGTTGTTATATGACTTGAAGGTTGACCTACTTCTCGCAGCCGCGATGAAATCAGCAGCCTGTCGAGAAAAGCCTTCCGACGTGGAACGTTGTTTGATAACATCCACGCAGTCATTGAACATCTCGGGACGCTCGTGTAGGAAGCGTCCCTTGGCCTGGGAGATTATGTTCGGAATCTCGGGCAACTGCACAGGATTTTCCACCAGCAGATCTAGAAGATCCGTGAACCACGCCCTGCTCGGCCAATACGGCGCTATTAGCAGGACCAGACACGGTTCCTCCCTGACCTTCACCAAAACCTTCGGTAGAAGAATGGTGGGTGGGTACGCGTAAGCGTGCATCCCTCTCCAGCTTATCGCCAGAGCGTCTGTATCGACGGCATTTGGATCTGTAATCGGCGAGACATATGTCATGATTTGAGCATTTTCCTTTGTGGCGAACAAGTCCACGTTGGGTTTGCCCCAATGCTCGAAGATCCGTCGCAGAACTGGAGGGTTGAGGGACCATTCTGTTGGCAGGATTCTCTGTCTGCGAGACAAAGCATCCGCCAGAATGTTCAATCGGCCAGGAATACGAGCTGCTTTCAAAACAACCGAGTAATTCCTGCACCATTGAATCAAGTGCCACACCCTGATACACAGAGTGGGCGACCTGGTCCCGCCTTGGCGATTTATATATGATACTACTGTCGAATTGACCGACCGTATCAATATCACCTTGCCCCTGATCATCGGAAGGAACTCTTCCAACGCCAGTTCCACTGCCATCATTTCCAACAGATTGATATGCAGCTGACTCTCCGGGAGAGTCCATGTGCCCGAGACCTGGTTCTCCCAGGCAGGCACCCCACCCTTCCAGCGATGCATCCGTGTAAACGGACAGCTGGGGGTGGGGTAGGTGCAGCGAAACCCCTATTAGGAGATTCTGACGCTGTTTCCACCATAGCAGATGCGATATTATCGGCTCCAAAACTGGCACCAGTTTTGACAGGGGTTCTGTTCTCTGTTTTTACAGAGACATCAGATACAACTGGATAGGTCTTCGCATTAGAGCAGCGTACGGGATAACCTGCTCCATGGAGACCATCATGCCCAGCATCTGAAGGAACCGCCTCGCCTGAATGTGGTTTCCCACTCGAAAACTCCTGAGGATGGCTAACAGAGACACCACTCTGGGCTCTGCCGGGTAAACCCTGCCCTCCTCGAGGTCGAATCGCATCCCCAAATAAACGAAATGTTGAGTGGGCGTCAACTCGGATTTCTCCTCGTTGACTATGCAGCTTAGATCTGAAAGTAACTTCAGAGTCAGAGCAGTATCCACGTTCAACCTGGCTGCCGAGTCTGCCTTAAGCAGCCAGTCGTCTATGTAGGTGTGTAGCGCCACGTTCTCTTTTCTGAGAAACGCTGTCACCGCAAGGACCACTCTTGTGAAAACCCTCGGAGCTGTCGACAGGCCAAACGGGAGACTGTAAACTCCCATAGTTGACTCTGAAACGCAAATCTCAGAAACCTGTGCCAACTCCGATTCATAGGAATGTGGAAATATGCATTTTTCAGATCGATCGATACACACCACATTCCTTTCCTCAATCCCGCATTACCGACCTCGGAATTTCCATCTGGAACCGAGGCGTATGGCTAAACCAATTTAATGGCCTGAGATTGAGTATGGGTCTCCATCCCCCTGTGCTCTTGGGGACAAGGAACATGTTTGAATAGAAGCCTGGAGTGTTTCGATTTGCTGGATTTATTGCTCCCTTCAGAAGCAAACCCGACACTTCCTTTTGAACGGCTTCTAACTTGTCTGGCTCCCTTGGTACGGGTGTCCAGACAGGTGCCAAAGACAGATTTTGTGGTGGAAAGTCCCACCACTCCGGCATGTAACCCTGGGATAACCATCCCAGGACCAGACTGTCTGACGTCACACCTTGCCAGGCCTCGACGAAACGCATGAGCCTTCCACCCACCATAGACGCCTCGACGTCTAACGGGGTTGTCCGGCTCGCAGTCCGCCCCCCCACTCTTTCTTATCGAGAGAGAGAGAGAACCATTTCGTTCTAGGCACGACGGGTATAACTGGCACCGCTGTTCCTGTCACACAGGCGCGGTCCAGGCGGATATGAAGGGAGCTTTCGTACCCTCAGGTACGCTTCGGCCCCTTCTGTCCGCCCTTTGAGGCCTTACCCTTACCCTTCCCCTTGCCCTTCCCACCTCTAGGGCGGTCAGGAGCAACATTGGGGAGGGTAGGCGCCTCTACAACCTTCCTGGGCTTCTTCGCCGGCGGCGGCTCTGAAATCCCAGCTGAAGCAGAAGTCGCAACAGGCCTAGCTTTCGCCTTGCCCTTATGCTTCTTCTGCTCCTTTGAAGGTTGTCCCGTTAGCGGTTTCCCCACAGGCCCTAGTGCATGCGCTTGTCGCACTAGCTCTAGCTGTAGGTTTACCGCTAACCGATTCTGCGCGATACTGGCGGTATCCTCTAAGATGGCCCACGCTTGGCCACCGAAGATGCTAGGCTCTGTCAGGGGTGTCCCAAGGAGACGCTCCCTGACTGCCGTAGCCGGACGCATATGGTCAATGACCATTTGCCTCCTGGATTTCGTCACACGTGCTTGCACCCTTGCCAATGCGTCCATCGACAGCACCAGGCCGTCATTGACACATGAAAGCGCCACAGGTGGCACAGGGTGGCCTGCCCCGCTTCAGCCCACACCGACTGAAGGAGACGATAAGAGTGGTTGACAGCGCTCATCGCTGCCCTCACACCCTCATCGCTAGGGACAGGACTTCTTCCTGGTGTACCTGAGACTTGTCCACAAGTGCCGGACCGGGGTGACCCGGCACGGCACTCTGGACGCCCAGTACCCATCGGTCACTCCGTGACCGACGGGACTACACCATACCTGTCGTATTCCCCCCGCGGAATACGACATCTTGCCCGCACCTCCCTGGAGGCCGCAGGGAGCTGACCCTTGGTCATCAGTTGTTTGCTATAAATAGCATCCAACCATTCTATGAACCGTGGATCCAGTCCCACTGACTGGATCCGGGCCGCGGGCAAAATCCCCGTCCTGCTCGACGCAACCGACGGACGGGGCGCATCTTCATCGGCCGTGGCCGAAACCACAGACGGGTCAACCCTGGCTAGCCACGCCAGAGCATCTGACCAATCTACCTCCGATGAAGACACCCCCGCAAACACGTCACCCGTTGACGTGCTCACGGGTCTGCCAGCCACGGCCTCCCAGCAAGGAGCCACGGCTGACACGCCAGGCACTCCGGTACCACACGGTTCCGCCGCCACCCCATGAAACACTCCGGTCCATGGGGTAGGTCCACACGGAAAACCGTACGGACCCGTAGCAGTCGCGGAACCATAGCCGGACACGGGCGCCCACGGCACCCCACGTCCGACTGCCGGACCAGGCGAGATAGGTGAGTACCACGCCCGGCCCGGCACACCCGTTCCCGTGACGGCTGGTGCCAAACCAAGCCGCACGGAACCGGTGCACGGTAACGGATTTGCCTCAGCCACAGGCGGAGCCGCTGACCTGGCTTGCGCCAAACCAGACAAATGGAGGCCGGATCCGTCTAGGACGGAATCAACCTCCATATTCTCCACCTGCGGCTTCACGGGCCGCAGCAACCTCTCCTCCTCGGCCTCCTCGTCTTCAGACTCCGAAGAGTCGTCACTAGACGAGTCAACCGTGGAACCGTCCTGGCGGACGGCTCCCACACCTGACGGACCGGCCACCGCTACTGGACCACCCGGAGGTGGCCGCAGAGAAACAGAAACCCATCTGGCCGAAGCCAGACGGGACTGCCAGGGGGCCGTACGAGACGGCCCCCTCGGTAACCAGTCCAGAATCCTGTCCGAGGACAGGATCCGTACCAGGCATGGGGAGAAACTGCCCCCCAACCTTTGGTAGCAGGGACGACACCAGCGTGGGCAGAACGCTATGCAGAAAAACCCTGCAGAGCCGGACCAAACCACGCCGGCGGTGCCATCTCCGCCACCTCCAGCTGGGGACGTGGAGCACCCGCACCGGCCGAACCGGGCGCTCCACGATTTACTCTCGGACCGCCTGACCCCGCGTCAGACCCAGCCAAGTCCTTCTGGGAAAGGAACTTAACCATCGTTTCGACGGACCACACTGCACAAACATTACACCTATGATCTATATTACACAGGGCACACATAAAACAGACATGGTCCTTGAACATTACACGGACAAACTTATGGCAGTCGTCACATGATGGCGGGGCTGGCTTGGCCTATAAAATAAGCACAAACCTACAATAAACAAGCGGAACGAGACCCGGATGGAAGGCAGACAATTAATTTTCAAATAATTTGACTCATAAATTAACCGTAACCTCCCCGCACCCCACCCCGCCACGTTACAACAACGATCGCATTGATTATGACGACAAGTACGCGGCGGGCACAACACACCCATAATAGATCCTCCAGGATGTGTAACGGCTCCAGGAATCATATCGCATAGCATTCAGGGTATATTTACTAATCAATATAAATTATACTCCTAACGAACGCAGCACGATATGTGAAGAAAACAACAAAATGTATAACAAAACTGCTGTCTCACACGGTAAAACCGCAGACCACACATCTACTCAAGAATTTTGAAACCACCGATCATTGCAAACCGATCGTGATCACACGTAAACTTGATCATTCTAAAGTTTCCGGTACCATTTTTAGTACGCAGCACCCAGAATAAGATGCGCGAATTAATGAAAAATTCTTCTTCACATAAACATCCGAGCGACCGGGTGTGACGTCACCCGCTCGGATTCTACGGAGAACGACGTCAGCCGATATTCGTGTTAGAAATACCGTAGCAAACACCTATTTTCATATCTGCCGATCGCCTGTTGGGGTTTAAAGAAGGCGATCGTCTGGCATATATCGTTGTTAGCACACGTCCCAGATTCTATGGGGACAGAAATTGGAACATGCGACACAACGAAATTTAGAGACCTAAGTCTTTTAACTATGGATAATAAGGAACAATACAACCTGGTTTTCTTGGGCGGTATTCTCCATAGTCCTTAGTTAATCCTTTCAGAACACACAAACTATCACTGATTAAAGACTTAGATTATTTTAAAACACTAAAATCCTTAATGCAAAAAGCATGTATTGCTCTTGTCGCTATGCAAACAAGAATGAGCTCTATGGTAAACGGGTACTCGGCAGTTGGGAGCCGAGTACCCGGTTCCCAGGAGTCGGTAAAGCTTTCTAAGTCTATAGTCCTAGAGCCGCTGTCAGAGCCAGCTGTATATCAGAAGTAACAGAATGGTGAGTATTGATCGAAGGAGAACCCATTTTTACAAATATTTCTGTATAATTTGCCATATCTAATGAAATATTTATAATTGAAAAATCTTCCATCTCCACTCGTATGTTATCCTTAATTACAAATGCCATATAAGATATGCCTTCCTGGAGATTCAGAATTTGTGAAAGACAAACTTGGATTATATTGTTGTGGTTGATTATGGTCTGGGTCAAACTCATCACTATTCACGGTTATGAGGTTATGATGGTTCCTGTAAAAGTTATGCCTGTAATCCTATTTCCAAACAAAATATGTCTTGAACAACTGAGTTCCAGTGATATTTTACCTCATTTGGAAATATGTACGAAAACAATGTCAATTGAATTTTTTTCATTGACACTTCTGTATGTGCACATATGTAACGCAAAGGTCTTGTAATAAAGAAAAAAATACCCTCTTGCGGAGATGGAGATCATACTGTTTAATGATGATAGTATAGGCACGGCTTCTTACGAGGTCGGTATGTCATAGTATGTGACTAGTGTGTTGATTCCCCTTTATGTAATTGAGTAGGCTACATTTGATAATGTCAACAGGCCAGTACGGGCAGTTTAATACACTGATGCATACTGTATTTACATGAGGCATACATGGCACACATGAATATTTAAATGTTTGCTTACATGGATGATTTCTATGCGTACAGTACGCTTGTATGCGCCTTATCTGGAGGACTGGTAGAACCAGAATGTGTCAAAAATTGTCTATTTTGAAAACAATGCTGCTGATGGATGTTGCTGTTAACCTTTAGCCTTCGACCTCAAAATTGGCACACATCTTCGGGACCCCACAGGAAAGATTTCACCCAAGTTTGGAGACAATCCCTCCAGTACTAAAGATCTTGTAAAATGTATAAACATGCTTTATCCCGTATACTGCTGAACTGCCAGATTAAATCACTGAATTAAATAACATACCTGGTATTTATTTTGAAAATATTTTTTCCACAAGCAGGGATATAGCATCTTTGAGGAAGAGGGTCTCAAAATGCTAACTAGGCTTTCATTCACCAGTGTATTAATAGCTTGATATGAGAGAGAGAGAGAGAGCAGCAGCACAAGGGCTAAAAGATTGTATATATTTGTATATTGTGTACATAAAATGTGTACACATATTGTACATATCAAAGCTGTGTATATAAATGTAAATAATTGTTAAGAATAGTCTGAAGGCCCTGGGCAAGACCAGCTACTATGTAACTAATCGGGTTACCTTCGTTAAATAAAGCTTATTATTATTATTTTATTATTATTATTATTATCAGTAGAACAAGGAGGTTTGAATACAGTGTTGCTGAAAGCTGTTGCTTCTTATTTTAATTTTTAACCGAAAATTGGCACTCGTCTTCCGGACGCCATAGGGAAGATTCCATCAAAGTTTGGACGAAATCACTCCAGTAGAAGAAAAAGCACTCCATGCTCGCATTAACCCTTGCATCTAGTGACACGGGTAAAATGGATATTATGATTGTCTATGACAGTATTGAGAGAATTGAAACTTTCTTTTTCAAATAATTAAATTAAGGATTAACCCTTATTAACAGTTATATCAGCCAAATACGGCTTTTGCAGTGTTCTGAAGGAAATGTCAATTTCCCTTTCTCCGAGATCTAACAATACTTACCATTATATTACTCTTTGATAATACAAGCTAGCTTGCTAGCTGCTCTAGGAATCTAGATTTAGACAGCTTTACCGGCTCCTGGACCCAGGTACCTGGCTCCCAACAACTGGGTACCCGTCTGCCAGTGACTCATTTTGTTTGCATAGCTACCAAACAAGAGAATACCAATGGCTTGCCTCCGTGGGGCTGGGAGGCATGGCCCGTAATATAATGGTAAGTATTGTTAGATCTCAGAGAAAGGGAAATTGAAATTTCCTTCATTCTCCTTCGATCAATACTTACCATTATATTACTCTTTGATAACACCAGATTTAGTCAGTAACCTGGTGGGAAGGGGCAAGCCATACATAGCCTCTTTTGCCCCTAGAGAAAGAACTTAGACTTAAACTTGACATACGGAGACCTAAAAGGACCGAATCACATTCGCATCACAGCTCCACCCCACCCACCCTTTTCTCCTAAGAAAGGGAGAGAACTCATGAACATGCATCTCGCCTGAAAGCACAAATATGCGAAGAGGGTTCACTGTTCTTTGCACATATAAGCCGGGGAATGAGCATGAATACATAAGATGAATGATCATGATATATAAACATAATACAAAAAACTGTCCAACTTGAATTACCTCATGAATTATGGATTCCAGATGTGGAGCCACAACCCAACACACCTTCGACCAGACGTGTCCCATACGGTTGAATTCCTCTCGCCTGACCATGTCTGTTCTTACTACTTTTGCTTTTCAGAGTACCAAAGGGAGGAGAGCAGTGTGGCCATAAACTATCATCTCAAAACAGCTAAAGCGAATGGATTGGCTGAGTATGGCATGTCCCTCATATAGTAATCCGTGAAAGAGGACTCACAGTGCAATTGTGCAACGGCCATGATGTCCTTTAATGGGACACCATTGAATAGGGCGGTCGAGGCGGCTATTTCTCTAACATCGTGAGCCCTAGCACATTACACCTGGTGCCCAGTCGCAATCTCATGGGTAGTCTGAATGCATTCGACAACCCAACGAGTGATAGAATCCATGGATGCGGCGCCATATGGCTTCTTATGGCAGATCCACAGATATCTATCATTTGACCGTAAAGAGTCCATCCCTTTCTTGTACTTAGTCAAAGCACAGACAGGACACCAGGCACTGGCATCACGATCAAAACTGGTTAGCTTTGGTATAATGGTCGGTTTGCCGGGATATTTCAAAGATTGATTCTTTGACATAAACTTTGCTCTTGGCAGCAGTCGCAGACCCTCTCCGGAGACAATCAATCGGTCCCTCTCTGCTGAAAGCGCATGGATCTCACTGCGTCTTCTAGCTGAGGAAGCCGCCAATAGAAAAATTGCCTTTAGAGTCAGATGCTTTAGACTAGCCGAGCCCAAAGGTTCGAAAGGGTGCTTGGCCAGTACATTAAGTACCAAAGATAGACTCCCGGCTGGAATGACTACCCGTTGTCTCAGTCGGACATTGCTCATTCCCTTCACCATCACATTCAACTGGGCCACCTCTGGACTATCCCTGTTGGCTAGACATGGGATAGCAGATGCCAAAGCTGACTTGTATCCAGCAATTGTGACAGGAGCCAGTCCTGTAAAGAACAGCTCACAGACAAAGTCTGCTATTTGCTGAATAGTAGATTGAAAGGTATCAATACCCTTTCCTTCACACCACTCTGCAAATTTGTTAACCTTGTGGCTATGACTTGAAGGTTGACCTCCTCGCGGCTGCGATGAAACTTGCAGCCTGTTGAGAAAAGCCTTCCGATGTGGAACATTATTTGATAACATCCCAGTAGTCAATTTGAACATCTCGGGCCGCTCGTGTAGGAAGCGGTTCTTGGCCTGGGAGATTATGTTCGGAATCTCGGGTAGTGGCACTGGATTGCCCACCAGCAGATCCAGAAAATCCGTGAACCACACCCTGCTGGGCCAAAATGGCGCTATTAGCAGGACCAAAACGGTTCCTCCCTGATCTTCACCAAAACCTTCGGCAGAAGAATGGTGGGTGGATACGCGTAAGCGTGCATCCCTCTCCAGCTTATCGCCATAGCATCTGTATCGACAGCATTTGGATCTGGAATTGGTAAGACATAAGTCATGATTTGAGCGAAATTTAGAGACCTAAGTCTTTTAACTATGGATAATAAAGAACGATACAACCTGGTTATCTTCGGCGGTATTCTCCATAGTATCCTTTAGTTAATCCTTTCACGAACACACAAACTATCACAGATTAAAGACTTAGATTTTCTTTCACAAAAAACACTAAAATCCTCAATGCAGAAAGCATGTATTGCTCTTGTTGCTATGCAAACAAGAATGAGCTCTATGGTAAACGGGTACTCGGCAGTTGGGAGCCGAGTACCCGGTTCCCAGGAGTCGGTAAAGCTTTCTAAGTCTATAATCCTAGAGCCGCTGTCAGGGCCAGCTGTATATCAGAAGTAACAGAATGGTGAGTATTGATCGAAGGAGAATTGAGCATTTTCCTTTGTGGCGAACAAGTCCACATTTGGTTTGCCCAATGCTCGAAGATCCTTTGAAGAACTGGAGGGTTGAGAGACCATTCTCTCGGCAGAATCCTCTGTCTGTGAGACAAAGCATCTGCCAGAATGTTCAATCGCCCAGGAATGTGAGCTGCTTTCAAAACAACCGAGTAATTCCAGCACCATTGAATCAAGCCAAGTGCCACACCTTCATACACAGTGTGGGTGACTTGGTCCCGCCTTGGCGATTTATGTATGATACTACTGTCGAATTGTCTGAGCGTATCAATATCACCTTGCCCCTGACTTTTGGAAGAAACTTTTCCGATGCCAGTTCCACTGCCATCATTTCCAACAGATTGATATGCAGCTGACTCTCTTGGAGAGTCCATGTGCCTGAAACCTGGTGTTCTCCCAGGCAGGCCCCCCCCCCCCCTACCCCTCCAGCAATGCATCCGTATACACGGACAGATGGGGACGGGGTAGGTGAAGTGAAACTCCTACCAGGAGATTCTGACGCTTCTTCCACCATACAAGATGCGACATCATTGGCTCCAAAACTGGTACCAGCTTTGACAGGGGGTTGGTTCTCTGTTTCCAGAGACATCAGATACAACTGGATAGGTCTTCGCATCAGAGCAGCGTACAGGATTACCTGCTCCATGGAGACCATTATGCCCAGCATCTGAAGAAACCTCCTCGCCTGAATGTGGTTTCCCAATCGAAAACTCTTGAGGATGGCTAACAGACACCACTCTGGGCTCTGACAGGTAAACCCTGCCTTCCTCGAGATCGAATCGCATCCCCAAATAAACTGAGTGGGTGTCAACTTGGATTTCTCCCTGTTGATTATACAGCCTAGATCTGAAAGCAATTTCAGAGTCAGAGCAGTATCCACTCCTAACCTGGCTGGCGTGTCCACCTTGATAAGCCAATTTTCTATTTAGGTGTGAAGCGCCACGTTCTCTTTTCTGAGAAATGCTGTCACTGCTAGGACCACTCTGCTGAAAACCCTTAGGGCTGTCGACAGGCCAAATGGGAGGACTACAAACTCCCATACCTGATTCGGAAACTTGTGACAACCCCTGTTCATTGGAATGTGGAAATATGCATCATTCAAATCGATTGACACACACCACATTCCTTTCCTCAATCCTGCCATTACCGATCTTGGAGTTTCCATCTGAAGCTGAGGCGTATGGATAAACCAATTCAATGACCTGAGATTGAGTACGGGTCTCCACCACCCCTGTGCTCTTGGGGACAAGGAACATGTTTGAATAGAAGCCTGGAGCGCTCTGGTTTGCTGGTTTTATTGCTCCCTTCAGAAGCAAACCTGACACTTCGTTTTGAATGGCTTCTAACTTGTCTGGCTCCCTTGGTACGGGAGACAGGTGCCAAAGACAGGTTTTGTGGAGGAAAATCCCACCACTCTGTCATGTACCCCTGGGATATCCATCCCAGGACCAGACTGTGTGATGTCACACCTCGCCAAGCCTCGACGAAACGCATGAGCCTTCCACCCACTATAGACGCATTGGCGCCTAATGCATGTGTCTGGCTCACGATCCGCTCCACCCCCACCCCCTTAACGAGAGAGAATGAGAACCATTTTGGTCTTGGCTTGACTGGTCTAACTGGCATCGCTGTTCCTGTCACACAGGCGCGGTCCAGGCAGATATGAAGGGAGCTACCATACCCTCAGGTACGATCAGCTCCCTTCTTTCCGCCCTTGGTGGACTTACCCTTGCCCTTCCCGCCTCAAGGAGAAGATTAGGAGCAGCACTGGGGTGGGCAGGAGCCTCCACAACCTTGCTCACCTTCTTAGCCACAGGCGCTGCGAAGGCCCAGCAATAGCAGAAGAAGCTAGCTTGGCTTTCGCCTTGCCCTTATGCTTCTTCTGTTTCTTGGAGGAAGGTTGTCCAGTTAACGGTTTAGCCACAGCCCCTAGTGGATGCGCCTGGCGCACTAGTTCTAGCTGGAGGTTAACCGCTAAACGATTCTGCGCTATGTTAGCAGTGTCCTCTAAGATGGCCCGCGCTTAGCCACCAAAGATGCTAGGACCGTTCAGGGGCATTCCAAGCAAACGCTCCCTGACAGCCGTAGCCGAACGCATATGGTCAAGGACCATCTGCCTCCTAGACTTTGTAACACGCGCTTGCACCAGGCCAAAGCGTCCATCGACAGCACCAGGCCGTCGTTTACGCAAGACAGCGCCACAGGTGGCACAGGGTGGCCTGCACCAGCTTCAGCCTACACCGACTGAAGCAAACGATAAGAGTGATTGACAGCATTCATTGCTGCCCTCACACCCTCACACCCTCATCGCACAGGGACAGAACTTCTTCAATGTGTGCTTGGGATCTGTCCACAAGCGCCTGAGCAGGGCCACCCACTCCAGCACTCTGAACCCCAAGGACCCAATGGTCATCCTGTGACCATTGGAACCACACTATAGTGCTCGCACTCCCCTCTGGGAATACGGCACCTTGTCTGCACCTCCCTCGAGGCCGCAGGGAGCTGGCTCTTGGTCAAGAGTTGCTTGCTATAAATAGCGTAGAGCAATTCCTTGAACCATGGATCCAGCCTAATGGACTGGATCCGAGCCGCGGGCAAGACCCCCGTCCGAATCGATGCAACCGATGGACGGGGCATGTCTTCTTCGGCCGTGGTTGGAACCACGGATGGGTCCACCCTGGCTAGCCAAGCCAGAGCCTCAGACCAGTCCGTCTCCGAAGAAGACACCCCCATGAACACATCACCCGTTGATGTATTCACGGGTCTACCAGCAGCAGCCTCGGTACCGGTGTGGCCTCAACCACGGGGGGAGCGGCTGCTATGGCTTACGTCAAGACAGACAGATAGAGGGTGGTTCCGTCGACGACGGAATCAGCCTCCATGCTCTCCACCCGCGGTTTCTCAGGCCACAACAACCGTTCCTCTTCGGCCTCCTCATCTTCAGACACCGAAGAGCCTTCACCGGACGAGAAAACACTGGAGACGCCCTGGCGAACGGCTACCATGCCCGACGGATTGGCCACTGCTACTGGACCACCCAGAGGTGGCCGCAGAGAAGCAGTACCCGCCAGGCCGGAGCCTGAAGGAACCGCCAGGGAGCCATACAAGATGGCTCCCTCAGTAGCCAGTCTAGAACCCTGTCCAAGGACAGGGTCCGTACCGGGCACGGAGACAGATTGCCCTACAGTCTTCGGTATCAGAGACGACACCAGCGTGGGTAGGACGCTATTCAAGAAGCCTTGTATAGCGGGCCCAAACCACGCCAGAGGTGCCATCTCCGAAGCCTCCAACTGCAGACGAGGAGCGCCCCCAGGGGCCGAAACGGACGCTCCCCGATTTGATTTTGGACCGCCTGACCCCGCATCTGACCCAGGCAAGTCCTTCTGGGCAAGGAACTTAAGTAGCAACTCAACCGGCCACACTGCACATACATTACATGTATTGTCAACGTTACACTTGGAACGTCTAAAACAGACATGGTCCTTATAGGCAACTTTAACGAACTTGTGGCATTCAGAGCAAGATGACGGGGTAGCAAAATAAGCAAGTGGAACGAAACAGGAATGGAAGGCAGACAAATAATTTTCAAATATTTTGACCATAAATTAAATGTTAACCCTCCAGCACCCCAAACCTGCAACGTTACACCCAAGATCGCGTCACAACAACAATAGCGGGACATTAATACACCCATAAACTGATCCTGATGGATGTATCACACGGAATCAGGAACCATATCGAATTGCATTCGCGGTATATTTAAGAATTAATTTCAAAATTATACTTCTCAAACGAAGGCCAAAATGATACGTGAAGGAAACAACAAAATGCATAAACAAACTGCTGTAGACCACGGTAAAAGCGCAGAACACACATCTTAAATCAAGAATTTTGAAACCATCGATCAATGCAAACAGATCATGATTACCACGCAAAACGCATGCAGCACCCAGAACAAGATGCGTGAATTAATGAAACATTTGCTTCACCATAAAAATATGAGAAACAACACGGGTGTGACGTCACCCGCTCGGATAATACGGGGAACGCCGTCAGCCGAGTTTAGTGTTAAAAACCATATAGCCAACATCCAATTTCATATTACTGCCGATCGCCATTGGGATTAAAGGAGGCGATCTTATCTGGCACACATCCCAGATTCAGGGTCAGAAATTGGGACATGCAACACAGACAAGATTTTAGAGACTTAAACGTGTTGTGAGGACGTATGGTCGATAACGAGTTTCAATTAATTTTATGGTCTACTACACTATATAAACACAATAGCATCACTTGGAGTGAAAAGAAATATGTTAGGCAGCCCGAATAACGAGATTAAATGACGCCTCGATCTAAATCATATCCCCGCTCCCTGTGATGTCACACCGGGAACGGCGCTGTGAGCTGTGTCAATATTTCACTGTCTGTAGTGCAAAGGTGACCTATTTTTAAAACGTTCGTTTAACACGAGAGGCTTCACAACCATAACAAAAATTATGTCAGGTTGAAGCTAAGTCTTCAAGAAATAAGAAATCATGATTTTAAAAAAATTCTATCATGATATTTACTCATTTTTAATGGTTTCATGGATAGCCATATTCGCATAATAATAGGCCTATAACAACGGTAAAGCATGGCATCTAAAAAAGATATGTATAAGCTCCAGAATGCAGCTACAACTTTTTCTGAAGATTACAAATGTACAATAAGTGTGTGTCTTATGTGAAATTTCTCATGATTAGAATCAATGTAATTGTTTATCTATAAGCTTTTTGCGATGTATTTGAACTGACAGAATGTTCAGAGATCGCTGGCGTATCGTCTTTACTTACAGTGCAGCTCATAAATAACTATATATTTCCAACGCAAAACACAAGCTTGTTAGTTAGAACCATATGAACAAGATACAAGAACCTGTCTGTTGAATATTTTTTAGCATAATTTGGGTTGAAATCCAACCCAATTATGTTCAAAATATTCAACAGTATAGGTTATTTAAGTTGTACTATATGCGTGCGGACGGCAGTGAAAGCCTCCTCGGGCAACTTGATCGATGCCTAAATTGTAAATAAACTGTGTAGGCCTACTCTGGATGACTATGCGCAAATAGATTAGTTTAGATTTGATTTATATTTTCCCAGCATTTTAGTTAAATTTAAACACATAACTATAGTAACTGCTATTTTGCAATCATAAATTTATTCATAAGTCTGCACAATGGTAAATTGCGATAGTAAATGCACTGAGCTGTGTAGGCCTACCGTCATTTAAAAAGTTGTACATTTGTGTACATACATGTGCCTATCATCTATAATGGAAAATCTCTGCAGTCAATCCACTGGCCTTTGAATTTTCGTCCATCCATATCACTACCACATATCCCCCTACTACATGATGTATATATACTTACTATATATAATATACACTATATATAGTAGGTATATATACATCATGTTGTAGGGGGATATGTGGTAATGATATGGATGGACGAAAATTCAAAGGCCTGTGGTCAATCCAGAAAGATAAGAGTAAGATATATAGGCATTTGTAGAATTGTATTCCAAGAAGTGTGTGTGTGGGTTTGATTAAATATAGCCTCACGTACACGAAATCCGATGTTACTGTCACCTCTAACCGTGACCATGAGAACTATCCTTTAAGTTTAATCAACAAAAATATCATCAACTTTGCTATTACTGAATCTTTGTACACCTTTAACAATGTAGTGTTCCTGTGTGAACAATGAATTGTCAAAGAACAGGTGCTTAGGTTCCTAATATGTGCAGCAGTAGAGCGCCTAGCTATGCTCTCTAGACTATAAGAATTGGTGTCTTCCCGGTGTGACGTCACAAGTTTAGCGCGATAGCTAAAAACGTTTGGTTGTCAAGGAGGTTGCTATGTGCTTATCTCAGCTTTGGCTGGAGCAATTACAAAAATTTAAAAAGCATTTTGTTCTTCTAGTAAATAAGAATCTATATTATGATTATCAAGTTAATCAGAGCGATCGGGTATCTAGTCCTCACAACATCTTTAAGTCTCCATATATGCTAGAGAATAACATGAAAGAATACAACCTGAGTTTCAGTAGCTCCTTCCATGGTAATCCAATAATTCCTAGCTTAATTAGGCACAAAGATTTAAACTTTGAGAAAACTAAGATTATTTCAATATGCAAAAAGCATGTATTTCTCTTGTTGCTATGCAAACAAGAATGAGTCTCCCTGGCAGACGGGTACCCGGTTGTTGGGAGCCAGGTACCTGGTTCCAGGAGCCGGTAAAGCTTTCTAAATCTAGATTCCTAGAGCAGCTAGCAAGCTAGCTTGTATTATCAAAGAGTAATATAATGGTAAGTATTGATCGAAGGAGAATTTGGAAATGTCCATTCACAGACCATGAGAAGACTATTTTTGAAAATTTACCATTGGAATGGCTGGCTCGTATTCCAGTGGTAAAATTTCAAAAATAGTCTTCTAATGGTCTGTAAATGGGCATTTTTTGAGAAAATAATTTTTTTTTTAACAATTTCGAGGGTTAAACGTTTAAATAGGTAAATAGATTAATGAACAACATGAAGATAACAAACCTGTATCTTCTCCGCAAGTCGTGGTGGCTTCCACGTTGTCTCTCCTGTTTGTAAATTATTGTAGTAATTACGGCCCATCAACTCGTCAGTGTACATGTCCCATCTGTCATCGAGAGACTTCACAAACTCACTGAAATTAACACACAATAGAGGATTCCAGTCTCACAGTCAATCATATGACATCATAATCAACTACGTTTCATGTAGGCTGACATCATAATCAATTATCTTTCAGGTCAGGTGGGCTAAAAATGTACACACATTATAAAAGAGTTAATAGCACTTATACAGAATCATTATTTAATTAATTAATTAATTAATTTAATTGAATACATACATACCTCTTCTCTGCTTTTTTTGGTGGCTTGGAAATTAATGCCTGGATCTCAGATAAATTTGCATACTCCTGCTCGTTCTGCTGAAAATAAGATGTATGCATATTTTTCAGACTGCTGTTAAATTGTTTGCTTGAAATTTGGTGTAAATCTAAATACCCCCAAAATTCAAGAAAACAAGAATTAGAACTCAATAAATTGTAATCGAATTGCCGGTCATGAGTAGACTATTTTTTAAATTTTAACGCTGGAATGACTGCCTCGCTAAAATAAAATATTCCAAAATAGTCAAACATGTATCTTGCCTTGCACGTGAACATTTGCGCTAAGCTCAAATTTGTCATATTCATGGCAAATCTTACAGACCCCGTGTCCTAATAACTAGAGAAATGTTTGCATGAGATTCCGATATGATGATTATTTTTTAAAAATTATTAGTAGTCTTTTTATGATTTTCTCAGAAATTTGCAGAAAACAAGATATTCCCCAAAAGTGATAAATTCTTTTTGGGATATCATATTTCGGCCCGATCCGTTCACCGGTTCTGGAGAAGTAATTTTCGCGAAAACTAGGTCATCCAAGATGGCCGCCGAACTTGGCAAATCAAGTTCCCTCGAACAAACTTGGTTCTGCTCTTGCCATGGATCATAATTTATGAGGTTTGCATTGATCCCCCAAGCAGTTTCGGCTAAGATTTTTAAAGGCATTTCTAAAAGTCTACCAAAATCCAAGATGGCCGCCAGCCAAATTGGCCAATCGGCTTTGTTTGAACAAACTTGGATTTCTATGCCCTAAGGATGCTTCCTGGCAAATATAATTGAAATCGGCCCAATGGTTCTTGAGAAGTTGTTTAAAGAAAAAGTTGATGGACAGACAGACAGATGGATGACAGACTGTCGCCATGGCATAAGCTCACTTGGCCATTCTGGCCAGGTGAGCTAATAATTAGACCAAACTTTGTTACAGCAACAATTTTCATTCAAATTTGTATCAAATCTGTATCATGTGACACTCGCAAAAATTTGACTAAACGACGTACACGTAGATGTAGCTGCAACAACATTTAAGTTAATTATTGTCAAAATATACAACAGCTTTCTCATATTTTCTCATGGAAATTAACCTTTCCAGAGTATCCACCCATCATATGATGTCATAATGAACTGCGTGGTGTGTACAATGACATCGTCATGAATGACGTCGATAAGTACGTCACGAGCGCATATTTGATGACGGTCTATGGGCTGTTGTACAAATTGTTTGCTTTTACTATTTAATAAATATTCTGTTGAATATTTTGAAACTAATTTTACTGGGCGCTGTTGCTGCCTATGGCAGCAACAGCACCCAGTCTAATTAGTTACAAAATATTCAACAGTTTCCCTGTGTAGTTTTCAGGAAATTGATAGCTAGGGCATTCGGGGATCGATCAATCCAAACACGGCGAGGTGTGGGTGGAGCTTAGCTAGTGATGGGCGGGGCGCATAGCTAAAAATGGAAAGGTCCACTGATGATGATAATGCCCAACAAGCATGGCAAGACAACAAATTACTAGCATACAATAGGATTACGTGATTACCAGTAAATCGAAAATCACAATTTTTTTAAGTCGTGAATATATATATATGATTAACAAGAGCTCTGCAAAAACGCATAATACCCTGCCATGATGATACCAATGAATGAAAGCTATTAGAAAATATTAATTTCTTCCTCAGACCCAGACCAGTCATCCTATGTCAAAGTGATCCGTTGAATGTAGGCTTGCACGATTTTTGCTTTGAAACATCACGATCGATTTTATTTTAAAAATCGCGATTTTCGATTAAATCGTAGGTCCAAATTCCCAAAGTAAAACCTGTGGTAACGTGACTTGTTGCTAGAAAAATTTGAAATAAATGGTACAAAAATAGCACGAAATTAGAACACATTTTCATGCGACGAATTCTTACTATCCTACGTCTATGCTTAATGTATACCTTATATCCATCATCGCGGGAGTGAAATTATTAATTGGGACCGCCTAAATATTGCGTATAGTTTAATAAACATTATTCATTTCATCAAAATTTGAGATAAAATGTCGCTGAGAAAAAAATATAAATTACATGACGTATCAGCTTCCACTTATAGCCTCCCTTTGTAAGACGAGTTTAGGTCATTACCGGAGTAACGCGAAGACACTAATATTAGCACCCGGGGAGATACTGCGCATCCACATACATAGGACGGTAGCTTTGAGTAGGTAGGAGTGTAACGGCGTAAACTTGTCCTATAGTGCAGTTTATAGTTGATTTCAGAATGTACGATTTACATTTAAGAGTAATCAACAGAACGCACAGTTCAAAATCAAACAATCTGGCATGCTGTTTTTTTTTTAATTTGACATGACAACCGAATCAAAAAGGAAAAATTATTACACCGCCTGAAATTGCTAACTTTAGAATTAAAAAGAATTATGTTCACTGATTGCCTAACACTCTGCAACTAAGTATATACTTGGTATTTCACGACAGACTCAGGGTCTGCACCGAAAGAAAGAAAATTATATGGCGATTCGACGGAGTAACTAGCTGGTTTTCTCAATGACAAAGGTGTTACCTCGCAATTGTTAGCTTGTTTATTGTAGAGCTTTGTGTTGTGATGAGTAATTATTCGACACGTGCATGGCACGGCGGGATATAAACACAATGAACATAGGCGTGATGGATTATAATTGTACTCATAAAATGCGACGGAAAAGTACACACTTCAGATTTTAGAAAAACATTAAATTTTTAACGATTTTCTGATTTTTCCTCAATTACATCGTAAAAATCGTGATTTTAAAAATAAACCAAACTTCACGATTAAATCGAAAATTCGCGCAAGCCTAGTTGAATGGGCAAGGAGTTATCATCTGGAAGCCAATTTTCAAGATGGACGTCGGTGACAGGCAGCCATATTGGATTTCGGATTATCGTAAATTTCGATAAGTTTCATCACCAGATGTAGTCCAACCACCCTATGAAGTGCTCCGATAAATGGTAACAGAGATATCATCCAGAAACCAATTTTCAAGATGGCAGCCTGTGGCTGACTGCCATCTTGGAGTTCAGATCATCATCGTTTTCATGTGACGAGGTTTCTTCCCCTGATCCAGACCAACCACCCTATGGAGTTTTAAAGCAATCCGATAAACGGGAATAGTCATCACCCGGAAAGCAATTTTCAAGATGCTGCTGGTAGCTGACGACCATTTTGAATTTCGAATCATCGTCAAAAGTGATCCGATAAACGGGAACAGTTATCATCAGAAAACCAATTTTCAAGATGGCCGCTTCGGCCATCTTGGATTTCGGATCATCGTCGATTTCGATGTTTCTTCCCAATACCTAGTACAACCAGCCTATGAAGTTTCAAAGCGATCCGATAAACGGTAACAGAGTTATCATCCGGAAACCGATTCCCAGACCTAATCCAACACCCGATGAAGGTTCAGAGCGATCCGACAAATGGTAACAGAGTTATCATCCGGAAACCGATTCCCAGACCTAATCCAACACCCTATGAAGGTTCAGAGCGATCCGACAAACGGTAACAGAGTTATCATCCGGAAACCAGTTTTCAAGATGGCCACCAGTGGCTGGCAGCCATATTGGATTTCTGATGATCGCCAATTTCGATAGATTCCTTCCCCAGACCTAGTCCAACCACCCTATGAAGTTTTAAAATGATCCAACAAACAGTAATGGGGTTATCATCCGGAAACCCCTGCCGCACGCCAGCCCCACACCATCACATTATTTTTTGGCGAGGTATAAAAATTAAATAATCAAAAAATATTTCAAAACCTACCTTATAATTACTCTTTGATGCGACCGGTCACGAAAATTTACATTTTGATCAGGGATAGTCCATTTCCAGGCAAGAGGACTATTTTTTTTCAGAATGTATCACTGGAATGGTCTCGATCATTGTGCCAGGCATTCCCAGTGATACATTTTCAAAAACAGTTTTCTCGTTATCCTGGAAATGGACACTTCTAAACAACATTGCAGCTTTCATCATTGATATGGTATTGATGAATTTTGTCTTGGTAATTTGTACTGAGGTTGATTAATCGAGTAATCATGATAATTTTAAAACAAGAGGCCCAAGGGGCCTGTATCGCCCACCTGGACCATAAACATTTCAACTAGAATGTTCATTAACAATAAGTAGAACTCTAATGAGTTGAGCAGACTTGTAACAGGAAAACAGAGGCCATGTTTCTTTATGTATCAACTCTCTTGAACAAACTTTAATGGCCCTTAGTTATCAATATCATCTCCGAAATTTTGGGCCGATCACTTCACCAGTTCTGGAGAAGTTGTTTCCTAGAAAACTAGGTCATCCAAGATGGCCACCGAATGATTCGGCCACTCAAGTTCACAAGTGAAGAAATTTGGTTCAGCGCTTGCACTAGATGATATTTCATGAGTTATGAATCGATCCCTCAAACGGTTTCGGAGATTTTAAAAGAAATTTCTAAAAATCGGCCAAAATCCAAGATGGCCAACAATTGGCTGATCGGTTTCGTTTGAACAAACTTGAATCTCTATGCCCTAAGGATGCTTCCTGCCAAATATAATTGAAATTGTCCCAGTAGTTCTCGAGAATACATTTTAAGCTTCCCATTGCTTTAGTATGGGAGCTTATGGCGGGAAAATGATCCAAGATGTACGGCAAACCGTTTATCCCACCGTTTCGAAAATTATAAATTTGAGATCAGAATACCCAAAAACACGTATAAAACCAATTTCACCTTCCAAATCCATTAAACAAAAAAAATCCAATATGGCCGCCAAACACGCTATATTTTGATTGGCCAACGGCGGCCATGGTTTTTTACGGTTCAACTTCCCTTGAACAAACTTTAATGGCCCTTAGTCCCTAATCACATCTGCCAAATTTCGATCCGACCCGCTCAGCGGTTCGGAGAACTTGTTTTCACTAAAACTAGGTCAACCAACATGGCCGCCAAACCATATGAACAATCAAGCTCCCTTGAACAAACTTGGTTCAGCTCTTGCCCTAGACCAATGTTTCATGAGTTTTGCATCAATCCCACAAACTGTTTCGGAGAGGATTTTTAAAGACATTTCCTAAAATCAGCTGAAATCCAAGATGGCTGTTGGCCAAATTGGCCGATCAGCTCCGTTTGAACAAACTTGGATCCCTATGCCCTAAGGATGCTTACTGCCAAATATAATTGAAATCTGGCCAGTGGTTCTTAGAAGAAGTCGTTTAAAGGAAAAGTTGACGGATGGATGGATGGATGGACGGATGAGACACACGGCGGACGGTTGCCACGGATAAACTCACTTGGCCTTTCAGGCCATGTGAGCTAATAATCAATTGTGATCACTCAAAGCAACAATCGCACTGTAAGTATTATATATATATATTTACCTTTGCCGCTTGCGAGGCATGCCTAATCATCTTTAATTCCTGCAAGTTGGCATACACAACCGGTTCATCATTTCCTGGTAGAGTCTCTGATGGTGAAGATGCAGAATCTAACTTCTTTGTCGGAACAATGTTCTCAACCTGAGTTCGTGGACCAACATCGCTAATATTTCCAACCGCAATGACGGAAACGTGATTATGCTTTTGCGACTCCTCAAAGCTAATACTCTCATAATCCGGCGGAGGTGTTTCATCATGAAGATAGTCCATCTCCGGACTCTTTATACACGACTTATTAACCACAGCATATTCACACGAAGAATTGGGATCATAATCCAAATGCACAGTTGGAGAAATCGGATCACTGTTTATAATACTAGAATGATTAACCGAAGAAGCAGCTGCCTCATCTACATGCATTTGCATGTAGCTCGCTGGTACAAACATCTCCATTGTGGTCGACACGTGTCGGACATGCCACCAATCTTGGTTCGTCTTGTCCAGCAGAATAAACCGCTGTCCCTGGAACATCTGAACCACCTCACCCTTGTTGTTTGTGTAATGATATTCATGTTTAGCAAAGACACACTGTTCAGAATGACTATAGTTTGGCACGACGTCGCCTGTAGACATACTGCATATGCCTTGATTGTCTCCTGGAAACAGAAGAATAGCATTAAAGCTTAACCATTTAACCCTTTAATGGTCATATCGGCCAAAACCGGCCTCTGCTATGGTCTTGTGGAATACTATCCATTTACAGGCCAGGAGAATAGTTTTTGAAAATTTACCACTGGAATTACTGGCTAGATAGGCGACCCAGTCATTCCAGTGATAAATTGTCAACAACTGGATTGTCCATTTACAGAGCAAGGAAATTAAAAAAAAATTTAATTTACTACTGGAACAGTCATTCCAATGATAAATTTTCAAAAATTGTATTCTCTTAGCCTGTAAATTGACATTCAATAGGCAGATATTAAAATTTTCCTGATCAAATTTGACCATTAACCCTTTAACACTTATATCAGCCAAAAACGGCTTCTGCAGTGGTCTTGAAAAAATGTCCATTTGCAGACCATGAGAAGACTATTTTAGAAAATTTATCACTGGAATGACTGGTTCGATAACAGAGACAGTCATTCCAGTGGTAAATTCTCAAACATAGTCTTCTCATGGTCTGAAAATTGACATTCTTTATGCGAAAGTTAAAATTTTCTTGAAGAAATGTAATTGTTAAAGGGTTAATGCAATAGATAGATCCATTTCTAGCTTTGCCTCGGCCTGGTGTCAAATACAGTTGATCAAATACAAATACCAATACAGGATTTCTATTTCTTTCAAATTTACAAATATCAATACTAGAGTCATCGCAAATCCCCAAGTTCACCGCTTCAAACTTTTGATCCAATAGCACCAGAGGAATTGCATTACAATCAATTTCATGACCTTTTGACCCCACACCGCACCCCTGTGGACAGGGCCAAATGTAAATGTGCTCATCCACTCCACATTGATATGGGTAACTCACATACAAAATTGGGTTGAATTCCGTCCAATAGTTTTAGAGGAGATGCATTACAATCAATTTCCGCAGGTTAAAATTTGACCTTTTGACCCCTCTCCCGCCCCCCCTGGGGTGGAGCCAAATCTAAATGACCTCTTGCACTCCGCAATCATATGGGTAGATCAGATATCAAATTTGGTTGAGCTCCGTCTAACGATTTCAGAGGAGTTGCATTACAATCAATTTCATGACCTTTTGACCCCATCACCCACTCCCTGGGGGTGGGGCCAAAAGAAAATGTGCTCATCCACTCCACATTGATATGGGTAACACACAGACCAAATTTGGCTGAATTCTGTCCAATGGTTTCGGAGATGCAGTACAATTAATTTCCGCAGATTAAAATTTGACCTTTTGACCCCTCCCCAACCCCTGGGGACGGAGCCAAATCTAAATGGCCTCTTGCACTCCGCAATCATATGGGTAACTCAGATATGGTTGAGTTCCGTCTAAGGATTTCAGAGGAGTTGTGTTACAACTGATTTGATCTTTTTAACCCCTGCCACGGCCACCAAATATTGTCTTGCAAAGCGGAATCATACGGGTAACCAACATACCAAATTTGATTTAATTCCACCCAATGGTTTGGGAGGCAATTACAATATCCCTGACATTTTTTTAAAACGTGGGGATAATGCGGGATTCTCATTTTCACCAAATACAAATATAATTTTTCAAATACAAATATGGACTATATGGTGTATCAAATACCGACACAAATATGCTTTGTCTATATTTTAACCATGTCACATAGATTAAGGCCAGGTAAACATTTCACCTATATAGGCACCTGTTTATTTAATGTTTACTAAATCAGCAACTCGATGTCACATGTCTGAAACATATCATACAAACTTCATTAACTCCTGAAATCAGGGTCCTTGAAATTCAGACGGAAAATTGTTGATCTAGGAAAGGTAAAGAAGAGGCCAATTATCTGACAGCAAGGTGTGTTTTGATTATATTGTAAACTAACTCTTTGCACTTTGCAAAAAGCACATGTATAATTCACGACAGACTCGGGGTCTGTGGGGATTGAAAGAAAAGTATGGCAATTCGACGGATTAACTAGCTGGTTTTCTCATTGATAAAGCTGTTACCTCTCTATTGCTAGCTTACATCATAGTGCTTTGTGTAACACGACCGAATATAAGGAACATAGGCATGTGGGGCAAATGTTTGCTGATTTCTATTTAGTTCCAATAACTCCTTTGTCTATATGTATGATTACTGTATTCTGCGGCTGTAGTAGTAGAAACATCCCACTACTGCAATCAGTACTTCTTGGCTTTTGCCCACTGTGCCTTGTTTTCAGCCGAAATACTTAGCTTCTGCAGGTCCATTCGTGACATGAGTGTACCGAGTCCTGCTTTCTTGAAGTCACCTCATAGCACGCTTAGCAGATTTATGCAATGATGTCGTCTCTTGGCTTTGTATTTGTTGGCTCCGAGTAGGGCGAATTCCAAGCCTCTCTGTGCTGGTGTGTCTTCTGGCATCCTTAGTACATGGCCAAACATGGACCATCTTTGCTGGGCGACTTTCACAGACAGCGGCGACATATTACACATCTTGTATA
The DNA here is from genome assembly GCA_034401795.1 of Chaetoderma sp. LZ-2023a. Lineage (NCBI taxonomy): Eukaryota > Metazoa > Mollusca > Caudofoveata > Chaetodermatida > Chaetodermatidae > Chaetoderma > Chaetoderma sp. LZ-2023a. The sequence goes on from CM067365.1 coordinate 71,321,584, forward strand.
GTGCATCATTGGAAATTATGCTGTCTGGTGATCGGTGTCCAGTGACGGTGCGTAGGTGTTTTGCTGTGGCAGGCATCAAGTTTGCTTAGAGCTGCCTTTGCCTCTGCTTTGCCCTGGTCAGTCCCAATAAAGTGTCCTTCAGAGTTGTGTACAGTGAGTGGTGGTGTGTAGTCAGTAACTCTCAGGCTGCCTTAAACATTTCGTGAAAGTCATCTGTGGCACTGATTTCATCTGCTAGGGAGTCTGCTTATTGTATCCTTTGTCAATGGACTGCTGAAAAATGTGATAGTATGTCTGACAGTTCTGTTGACAGTTCTTGAGTATGAATGTATATCATATGGCCCATGACCTTTGATGTTTTCAAGCCATTTATTAATTTCTTTAGTCCATTTGTTTTTTTCCAGTTTGCTTGTTTTAGGAATTGTGTATATGGTATTTTGCTGAAGGTTGTTTCAGTCTTAAGTCCAGTTGGTACTTGTATTTTCCATTTTGCTTGGTTTAGTGATTGTGTATGGTATTTCACTGAAGGTTGTTTCGGTAATAAGACTAGTAAATTGGATTTTTTAAGTGCTTCGGCTTTACTGAGGTCAGTATCTGCAAGAATTCCATTGGAATTTAGTGAAGGGATTCCTTGTTCGTCAGATTTTTGGCTGTTAATATACTTCCAAAAGGGTTTTGTGTCAGCTTTAATGTCACCGAGCAAATTGTTGCCATAGTTGTTGTAGGAATCCAGAACTTCTGAAGAACAAAACAAGTGTTGCCAAACACAAATTTGCTCAATGATGTCATTATCACTCAAATTCAGTTATTTTATTTCATGATTTGTTTTATACATATAAATAAACTACAAGCATGCATTCCATCAAAGACATGGCCTATGGAGCGATGGCCTCGTAGAATTTAGAAAACATGGGTTGTCCTTCGGGCAGGTGCTTGCCTGAACAGTGTTTTAGCTTGCCCATTAAATCATGAATGTAAAAAAGGTCAGATTTTGCAAATCCCGTAGAGAATTAGCAATTGTTAATACTTCTCTAGGGACAAATGATCATAAGGAAGTCAATTACTGTCGACACATGCGCCGATCGCCTTTTTATAGGGTGAGGTTACCAGGCACTCGAGGCTTCTGCCCTCCTAGGAATTCACCTTTCCAGAGTATACGCCCATCATATGACGTCATAATCATCTACAGGATGTGTAGAATGACATCATAATGGATGATATCATGAATGATGTCGATAAGTACGTCACGCAAATTGTATGCATTTACTATTTAATAAATATTCTGTTGAATATTTTGAAACTAATTTGACTGGGCGCTGTTGCTGCCATCGGCAGCAACAGCACCCAGTCAAATTAGTTACAAAATATTCAACACCTTCCCTGTATAGCTAGGGCATTCGGGGACTGATCAATCCCAACACGGCGAGGTGTGGGTGGAGCTTAGCTAGCGATGGGCGGGGCATAGGTAAAAATGGAAAGGTCCATTCACATGCTTTAACGAGAGCACCTACTTGAGCATAAACCCTTGTGTGTTGGCGCTAGTCAAGCAACCAATGAGTGACAGCCTAACTCATCCTGATTTCCACCAAAAAAATACTTATGTCATAAATTTATCCATAAAAACAATTGTTCAATACTTCCTGGAATATTTTATTTTGGACATTTAGGAAATGGGTACCAGCAGTTTTGATAGTCACTCCACAAATTTTGTACTTGCCTGTCGGACGCTTTGGTTGTCCGATAAGAAATTGTAGTTGTTCCAAGCCCTGCAGCGATGGACTCCTTACAGGTATCTCAAAACCGCACGATATTAGTGGCAACAGCTTATCAAAACAAGGCTTTGACTTGGTTGTTGCAAGGCGCAATATGTATAAACATAATATTATAATAAATGTTATATGTCATAGGTCCACCACATCATAGGCCTTACCTTCGATGGATACCCATTTTGAACTGTTAAACTATTTATCCATATGGAAATAAAGAATCTTGAAGCCGATTTCCTGAACAATATATAATTTGTGTCGTCAAATAAGGCAGTCATTATATATGCCTAGTGTTGCAACACTGTAATTTTATTACAAAGAGGGGGGGGGGGGGCAGCAGAAATTTTTGCGAGCAGATTGCTTTTATTTTGCATGATTACCATTTTCATGATTTTTCTATGACATATGATAAAAAAAATACTAACTTTTCCATGACTTTCCAAGACTGGAATTTAAATCTTCAAATTCCATGACTTTCCAGGATTTACCCTCGTAAAGGATTTACCCTCGTAAAGACGCTGACAAAATAGTTGTTGAGCTCGTCAGCTTTCTCTGTGTTGCTTGCTGTTGTTGTTGACACATCAGCTCGTTTCAAATCTATGATACCGGTCACTGTTTTTCAGTTTGGATCTGACATACCCATAGAACACTTTGGGATTGGTCTTTACTTTCTGTGCAACTTCACGTTTGTATTCTCTCTTAGCTTTCCTGACTTCCCACTTCGTTTGGTTTCGATATTTGGCATATGTTTTACTATGAGTCTCATCTCAGGTTTCTCTGAATTTCTGGAAGGCTTCTTATTTTAATCGTAGTTTTGATCTAATGCTGTCGTTCATCCATGAGGCTGTTCGTGGTCTGCTCTGTGGTGTTCTGTGTATGCATGCTTTTAATAAGTCTAGGATTTTTGTCTTGATAAATGTCACAGTCTGCTCAGTGTTCTTCCCTTTCAGCTCACTATTCCAGTCAATCGCATCAAGTTCATCTCTCATCTTATTACAGTTGCCCTTATCGTATAGTAGTTTCTGAGTCGTACTTGCGTCCATCTGATTATAAGATTGTAACTGGAAGAGTAGGCAGTTGTGATGGCTCTTTCTGACTGGTGGTAAATACTGGCTGTCACCTACCATTTCGACTTCGTTGGCCAGAATCAGGTCAAGTACATTGGCTTTATCAGTGGCTCTAAAGTGGGTAGTGTTATGTACATGCTGGTGAAGGAAGCAGTCTCGCACGCAGTCCAGGAATCTGCTAGCAGAGTGATTTGCATCAGTCTGTGAAGTGCTGTCTGTCCGGTTGATCTCGGGTTGGTTAAAGTCCCCCATCAAGAGTAAGTGACTGTGTTTTAGTTGTGTCATATGCTTTAGGAGATCTTCTATGTTTCTGTCCTTGGTTGTAGTGCTGTTGGGTGACATATAGATAGATGCAATCATTATCTTTAAGCTTTGCCTCTACCCATAATGATTCTGTAGCATCTGTGCTGGTACTGGTTTCTACGAAGCTTAGCGTTTGTTTGGTGTAAATGCAAATTAGTGCCTCTTCTACATGTATCATTTGATTCAAAATTGCTGAACAAATCATACCCGTCCATGAGTAATTCTGATGGGGTAATCGGATCTTTCACATTCTTTGGTAATACTTCCGTCACTGCGACAATATCAATATCTGGGTTGTGTTCACCAATAGTTTGTCTCGTTTATTTATCAGTGAATCTGCATTTGTGTATACACAAGTCTTGGGTCGACGCAAGCGCTGGCCCGTGGCCAGTAGCTTTTACATTGGGCCAGTTAAAAATTCAAGTAACCAGTCCGGCGGGACAGTTAAAAGTTCCACCAAAATAACTCACATTTAGACCCCACATTCAACACTGCGTAATCTAGCAAATGAGCATTAACATAAATATACCTTTAAAATATCCGCCATGTAATGCTTTTGTCAGACTAACGATCGTTGAATTTGACATTTCCTCAAAATATAATTCGCCACATATCTTACCGCTGTTTTGCATCGGCAGCTAATGCATTGCTATGTACTCACAATCTAAATTTATGTTAGCCGATGCCAGGAATGAAAACACTTGTTTATAACCTAAAACGGAGAATGCAATCACATCAATCTTAAATCTCGCAAATTAAAAGGCATGGGCTGTATATCGGGGTATATCGGCATTAAATTGTATTTTACAAGTAAAATATGAATGAATTCCTCATTTCTCCCCGCTATGTATCCAGAGTTGCCCTTATGCGTCCTTTTGCGCGTATATACGCATAAAAATGGCAGAGGGACGCATACAAATTAACCCTCTACGTCCCCGAGGACGCACGAGGGACGCAGTGAAAAAGTGTAACGGAAACTGGTAACTTTGGTGTGTGCTTAATTATCGATTATATTATCATGTGTGTATATTTATTTGTGCATGTTTTTACTTTAAAAAATATACCTAATGTATTGTGTTCAATAAAAACGAACTTACTGGTTGTTTAAGACTATGATTTGTTGTGTTTTCTTGCACAACTCAAAGTTGTTAATGCCCACAAATCAGATTCATCCACCACATTTAATTGTAAACACAATCCCAAAATCATCCTTAGCATTCCATTTGATCTAATTTTTATAAGTAAAGAGTTTACAAGCCCGATGTTAGTCGCCTTGTTCGGCCTACAAATTGCAAAAATACCCGCCATGTTTCTGTCTGTTGTGCTAATCGTCAGTATGACGTGTCAGTATTTGATTGGATAACAGCGGCATCGCCCTCTAGAGGAACTCACGCTTGAGAAATCCAATACAACTGATCAAGCGTATACAAACGTGTCTGGGCGTCTTAACCCTTTCACAGCTCAGAACATTAGACAGATCACAACGTTGTTATCACTAATCTGCTGAATATTTTGAAATTAATTTGCGCATGCCTACTTGCCTAAAGCAGCAACGACCTACAGGCAAAATATTTTTTTCTATTTACTTATCAAAATATCTAAATGGATGAAGGAATATATGGAAGATATTGTGATATCTTTTACATTTGAATGGTCATTTGACGGATTAGCGGCGATGTCTTTGTATTGCTGTTTCAATAACGGTATCAATACGCGCTATAAGCCGTCTTTTATTTAGCAATAGCGGCTGATTGATTGATTGACTGATCGATTAGTGTTTTATAATGTTTAGCAATACTAGATTGTTAGGTGTTCCCAATTTCTCAACTAAAAAGCTCATCCCAGCAGCGATGTTCAACGATATCATCGATCTACAGGTAGGCATGCGTTAAAATATTGATTTTTTTCCCCAAACAGCGTGTAGCTCAAAGCTCTCCGATACAAGCGTCCTTATTGGATACACGCTAATGTGTTATCTATGCTTCAACCAATCAGCAATCGCGTTACATAGTTACTCCCTATGAATTAGACATATCCGGCTATTGGATGATATATTTTCACTAATTACGCAGTTTAGTCTGATTTTTACAGATTATGTTTGATAAATTATTGTTTAGTCTGATCTTAACCTATGTATTCCACTATATTTGGTCATTCCAGTTAAATTATAAAAAATACACCCGCATTATATCGAAGTAGGTCAAGTCGTCCTTTAGCAAACTCGCCCCAGATACTCGTAATTTTTCAATTCGTCCAAGATCAAGTTAGGGTTTAATAGAAAAATTAATGCAGTGGTCTTTGCTAATTACTATTGTCGTGGTCTTTGGAAATGTTAATCATACAAGGTTGTCAATGTAGGTTGGTTGGTTTATCAGACAACAAACAAGTACAGTGCTTTAAGTTATTGTGTATTGACATGCAATTCAAATGTTATTAGTTAAATATACAAGGGCCACTTCAATAGATCAATTTTAGCCACCATTGTAGATCACAGAATACAAATTTTTGAAAATGTACCACTGGAATGACTGGCACTGTTTTCAACATGTTTAATAACGTGCTTTACAATTAGATCAATGTGTTGTGTTTATTTTAAGAAAAAAACATGGGACCCCCATATTTCAGATGAGGACCCCATGGGACCCCAGATTTTACAATGGGACCCCCAAATCTGAGGGTGTGGGGTCCTTGGGACCCCCAAAAATCAGATGTTGTGGGCAACACCATGTATCACATGAACATAAATTACGATCAACTGTTCAATGAAAATATTTACTAAGCGAGACATGCATGTGTATATGTCCATTCAGAACGATAGTGTTTTTTGTGTTACTGCTTTCGCAATATAGGCCTAAACAAACGACTGGTGGTGGCCTTTATGACCGGTCACGCGTTGCAAATACTGTAAACCGCATTCAAAATCGTAGCATTTTACAGGTTACTTCATTGACTAAATAAACACGTATGGTGCATTTTTACTGTGATATATCACCTACCAAAATTTTAATTTGCAAAAATGTGTAAAATCGTAATTAATTGTGATCGTTATTAGTGAATTAATAAAGAAAAACACCATTTTACATCTGAATAACATCAGTTTTTACACGCACGCATACATCAGCCATTCACTATATACTTGTTTATGTTAGCATAGCAAGTAATTGCAGATGGCGTTTTCGGGCCAGTTATATTCCTGTCGGGCCAGCTACTTATGAACTTAGCTGGCCCGGTTGGCCAGTATACTTTAAAAGTTATGTCAACCCCTGCAAATGAAGTCTGTGTTGTTAGAAGTTGAATGTATTTACATTAGATTTGAATGTATTTGACAGTTAGGGCTAATGTGGAACCAGGTGATACAAATTTTGTATTCAAGTGCTAGATCATTATCTGGCACTACACACAAGCAGTCACTACACACTATCTTCTCGTTGTTGCCATTCATATCGACCTAGAATGGTTCTCTTCATCCAAACCTGTGTGTGTGTGTGTGCGTGCGTGTGTGTGTGTGTTGGCTTACCTCTGGTGATGCTTTACCTTTTCCCTTGCCTCACTGAGAATGGCAAATTTCAACAGTTTTATTACCTTTGACTGATGCTACCAAATCTGTTTGTGATTTAGAACCTTTTCTCGTCCCATCCATTATAATGGATGACTTCTTGTGTTGGAAATTATTGTGGAGGTGATGTCACCATTAACATTGTTGTTGCTAGGGATGCTAGTTTTTGCACTTGTACATTACAGATTTTCATTTCTGTGTAAATTTGCAATCGCAACTGATGGCTCAAATGATGTAGTACTTCCAATGATATTGTGACTCACGATGGAGCTGGAATCAGGGCTTCCACTAAAGGAAGTCCAGGAATCCTATACTCCCAAATTTCATGTTCGGACTCCCAAAAAACTAAGGAAACCGGGAACTTCCTATTTTTTGGACCTGACATATCCCAAAACAGTGATTTTAACCAAATTACATGTATTTGAACAATTTTAGACTTCCATTTTTCTTGCTTAGACTCCCAATAGCATCACCTTAGAAGTCCCAGACTTCCTGTGTTTAGAAATTAGTGGAAGCCCTGGCCGGAATCATTAGTTTTTACCGAAGTCTTTCCAGATCAACACACAAACGCACCGGCGCAACGCAAGTAGTACTACCATTATTATTAGTATCCTTATTACATATCTTATCATTATTACATGCATGCTCATCATCTCATGTTGAAAAGTAATAATCATTCATTATCTTGTGTGCAACAAGTCAACAGCTGCGCCTGCATTACTATATGCTTGTAGACTTGTACATAAACTGAATCTATATAACATCAATCCACAGATTATTAAATGAATAGAAAGCTTCTTGTCACAGCGTAGCCAGAGAGTAATCATTAGTGATGAACCCTCCGAATGGAAATCAGTATTTAGCGGGATACCACAGGGATCAGTTTTAGGACCAGTGTTGTTTGTTTTATATATAAATGACTTACCTAATGTGATAGCTAACAATAGTGAAATATACCTGTATGCGGATGACACAAAACTTTTTCATGGCATAAAATCCAATGATGATGCTAACGAAATGCAACAAGATATATACTTGTTAACAGAACGGACCAGTAAATGGTTACTCCAATTTAATGCTGATAAGTGTAAATCTATGCGAATTGGCAAAACCAATTTACAAAATCATAGCTATATTCTCGGTAAAGACGGGTCCCGTATTAATCCAAGCGAGGATGAAAAGGATATAGGTGTTATTATTGATGATAAACTATGTTTCGAGAAACACATAATAGATAAAGTTAATAAAGCCAACTCCATTATGGGTGTAATAAGGCGCACATTTGTATCCCTTGACACACACATATTTAGAACCCTGTATACATCATTAGTGCGGCCACATCTGGAATTTGCTAATCAGGTTTGGAGCCCTTATCTCAAGAAACATATAGAGCTGTTAGAAAATGTTCAGCGAAGGGCGACAAAAAGTGTCTCGGGACTATCAAAACTAAATTATGAGACTAGGCTCAGGGTCCTTAATATACAAACTCTTGCATACCGTAGAGTACGAGGAGACATTATTGAAGCTTACAAAATTATAACCAAAAAATATGATCCAGAAGTGTGCAACCTATTTGAATTTCGATCAGACTCAAGAACCAGGGGACACAGGCTAAAACTATACAAATCCAGATCACGTTTAAACATACAAAAATACTCCTTTAAACATAGAATTGTGGACTTATGGAACAGTCTTCCGAACCATGTTATAGAAGCAACAACCATGATATCATTTGAAACAAAATTAGATAAACTATGGGATAACCAACCCCTATACTATAACTATCTAGCTGGCAATATAAATCCCATGTTTTATAACCAAATTGAAAAAGGGAATTAGGAATCTGTCATTACAGGCTTTTAGCCTTCTCACAGAAATAGAATATGATTGATTGATATATATTACACCCAGAGCAAGTCTTTGATTAAATGAAGTTGCTGCGGACTGAAGAAGAAGTCTATGACAATAAAGTAGAAATGCCGGGGTAAAAACACAAATAATTCATCAACATGTAAACATCGAAAACTGGTATCAACCTGGTTATATTACGTTTTCATTAAGACGATGCCCACATATTGCAATGAATTTACTTGTCCAGCTGCATCAGCGAATTGCCACCGAGTGGGGGCAATATAATTACAAAGAAAGAGGCATTCCAACTGTGAACAAAACTGTTAAAACACTGAATTAGTGCTTTTCCTCAGGAAAAGTTTATGTAAAGTTTTTCTCAGAAAGCCAAATGTCCATTGGCTAATACGTCACTGGGAATGCGTTTCCGTAATTTTGTAAGCCAATGAAATTATATGTCTCATAATGCGTTAAAATCTTTTTATGTAGGGTTAGGGTTAACCTAGGGTTTCCCTAGTGGTTAACCATAAGGTTTTTTTATTGGTAACTGTCGATTCTGACCCTCTGGGCGCATCCCTGATAACATTCCCATATGGACCCAGATGGGGTGGATCTGGGCCTCTGGGAATACACAGATGGGGTCTCATATGGGTCGTAGGTGCAAAATGGCATGAAACCGATATGGGGCCCATGTGCGGCACATATGAGAATGTTATCAGGGATGGAGCGAACCTGCCAAAGGGCGATTGCGCTACTGGTTGTTGAAAATGATTTTTTCTGTGACTAGTGATTGAACGACATAATGTAATTTGATTCTCTATATACAAAGTGACTTTGGACATAGTGCAGGGTTCTTTACAATATGCTGCACTGACAAAAGTTCTTGCGAGCACTACGTGTGGGACGATAGGACACGCTCTACCAAAACCAGACAGAGCTTGTTTACAATAATAATGGAAGTATAATGCAATAATTGGCTTGCCAGGCCTTTTGTGGGATCTTTCTAAGGTGCGCAATCTGTTTTTGTGCGACAAGTCACTCATACCAGCAGCAGTTTAGTGGCACGTCTGTGCACATTTTCAATAAGATTTATGTCTGATTTGACGTGGGCACCAGACAGAGTTTGCATATTCCAGTAGCGGTCGTACACGCAGCTTGAACAGTAATGAGAAAATCTCATTATCTAAATAACGAAAAGAGCGCCTGATCGGACAAGCCATTTGGATTGCCTTTTCACAGAGAGATCAACATGCATGTGGATGTTGAGCTTGCTGTACATATAGACACCCAAGTCCTTTATGACACTGATCTCATCCAGTGCGACACTTTAATTGCCCATCTTACCATGTCATCATTCTATAGGTGAATTCTGGATGACCAGTTTCTAATCTTAGGACTTGACATTTCTGGGGGTGGAATTTCATTAACCAGTCTCTGGACCATGAACATCGTTCGCAAACAATTTAGCAAAAGTAGACACCACATTAGGTAGGTCGTTGATGAAAATTAAGAAAGGCATCTGGCCAAGTACACTGCCTTGAGGTACTCCACTGATGACGTCTGACCATCCAGAGTAGGTACCATTAACACACACACTCTTTGCTTTCGGTTTAGGAGGAAAGCCCTTACCAACAATTCCACTTCTCCAGTTATTCCATAACTGTTTAGTTTGGTATGTAGTCTGGTGTGTGGGACTGTGTGAAAGTGCTTTTTGAAAATCGAAGTAAATAGCATCTACAGGACTATGATGATGATCTATTTGTCCAAGTGTCCATGGCTGATAGGAGTTTGGTAACACACGACCTCCCTTTCACGAAACCATGTTGCTATTGTGAGAATAGGCTGTTAGCCGTCATATGCTTCACTATGTTATCCCTTACACTTGATTCCATTACCTTGCAGCAGATGGAGGTCAGGCGGCTAGATCTGTAGTTACTGTAGCGTGATCTAGTACAGAGTGACCATTCTGGGTGCATTCCAAGCACGCCCCCCCCCCTCTGGGTAGGATAGTACGCATGTATAAAGCCATATGAGAGAGGTTTTTTATAAAATGGCTAAGTCCGTGAGATCACGTAGCACACATGTGTGCACGTCAGGGCTTCCCTGACAACACGTGTCAGCGTTGGGAGAGAATGCATACTTAAAGTGTACCGAGTTGGTGTACGAGATTTCTTTAAATCACTCCATTCACGTCGTTCTTGTTGCCAGTCAGGACCCGAATCGGGCGAGGATTTCAAAACTATTTACCTTTTGAAAATCGGACGAGAAATGGCAGAGTTATCCTTTAATGGCTCATTGAAATTATTTTCAAAATATTACTGGGACGTCGTAATCGTGTGTATGTATTAAATGAATGGGGAATGCGCCTATCACGTGATAGCATCGTCACCCTTTCTAGCTGGACGCTGATTGGCTATGGGTCGCCAGCTGATTGGCTGGGCGTCCTGCCTCTGATGTCACGAGTAGTATAAAAGGAGCGAAAAATCAAGAATCGGGACCACACTTCAGTGAGAGACAGCCAGTGGCACGTTGTTGGACCAGTGCAGTGCTAGACGTGGGCAACTGCTTACTGACTGTGGTACCCTCCACCACAGCAGTGCCTTTCGGAATTCAGTTCTCCTGTGCTGGTCAGCAATCGACATCCGCAATCACTAAGTTTTTGTAAGCCCTCAGACGGCCATCTAGGGGCAACTAAATAAATAGAAGACTACCTCACTACCAACCATTCAAGAGGAGCCTTCTTGCGGATGGGCCCAGTGGCTCAATGGCCCAGATGTAATCTCTATGACATGTAGAACAAGTGGTGATTCTTTGTGGATAACTCGTCAGATCTTCCGGCCACCACTGAAAAGTGGTATTCAAACTTCCGCACAGCATGTCGTGTGTTCAATTAACTTTTAGGCCACCGTCTGGTGGGGCTCTGCCTGGTACACCGCAAGGGCTATGCGATGTACCATGTACGGTGTACCCATTCATGTGCATGCAATGTTTAATTACAACTGTAGCCCTCTTTGCTATGGGCAACTTTCAAACTACGGTCGCCGGACGGACACTTTTTAAAACCTACTGTTTAAATTTAAATATTAGTTATTATGACTATCTAATGGACATCCATCTACAGTTCTTCTTCTTCACCGTCTTGAGAGTGAACCACATTTCCCAGCAACTTCAGGATCGTGCCACCTCACGCTACTCATCTGTAATGCAGTCTCTACAGTGATTTATGAACCTTTTCCGTAGCGATGACCAATAGGTACTCAAGTAGCTATACTATTGTAGTATTGTATTTATTCATTCATTCCATTATATGTACTGATGACTAATAGGTACCTCCCCGGTCATCTGAGACCGCACTTTATAATTTCTATCTTTTTACTGTATATATCTTCCTTATTTTTGTGTGCTTACAACTAACGAGCACCGCAGTGTCCTGTGACCTGACATACTGTTAGCACTGTGATAGTTAGTTACGTATATGGCAAGCAGCCATACTAGTTATTTTGTTTTGTTTATATAAAAACTCTAGGACGCAGTATGCTAGGCTATAATATACAGCAACATTATATCTGCATCACTTTTCCCCCAGCATCAATTTTACACTGAGGTCATTGTTCATGCTCACATTGTTCGACCCTGGCATGTGATCGACTAAACCTGGCTATTCTGGATCGATAGGATGGGTTTAAAGTAGTTTGGGACAATCCTCTGCAAGAGACATTTGTGTATGCCTCTTTTCCGGCTGTAGCGGATATGTAACACCGCACACTGGCCAGATTGTGTAAAATTGGCCAAATGCCTTAGGGCCTCTTATTATATTGAGGGGTTGTCTCTTTCTACGCTCCTCCAGCCGCAAGGCTTAATAATTGTCTGGACCTCCCATTGACATGTTGGCATGATCTGACTCTGGGAAACTATTGGGGTTTCCGAGCGGTGAAGACCAAAATGTCAATTTCACATACACTCCCCTCTGTATCTTTGGATACCAATTAGCATAGATAACCCTGCCAAAGTAGGAAGCACTGCGAAAAGATATAAATATTATGTAAAACCGGTCTGTAGTGCATCTCTGGGCATTCTGAAACTTACACCTAATGACAGGCAACCGTTAGTTCCTCAACACACGGGTGACGGATAGGACATAGATCTCCATCTAACTCTGTACTGTGACTGGGTGTGGTTTTGAAACCCACCACGCCCTCACGGGAAGGTCAATAGAGATGGATATCTATCTCTTACTCCCCACCATAAAATACTTATGCACTTTCTAAATTGCTTATGGGAATGGTAACTTGTCCTAATGATGTTATATGTGGTTGCGGGGTGATAAGTAACCGGATCGTTATGTGATTCTGTCACTCCGTAACATGTCCGCACGCTGCCTTTTTGAGGGAGATGCTATGTGGGGTGACCTTCGGGAAACCAGGCATTTTCGCCAGTTAGACTCATGCGTCAAAAGATAGGTAGGAATCCCTGCCACTTGCGCCAAAGCTTGGAAGCGAATCTAACAACTAAATGATAGGTTAGAAATTAGCATAACGCCCGCATAAATAAAGCAGCACTACCAATGCAGTATCTTTGGACCTACATGAGATGACAGCCTTTGAATTCTTTGGAAATCATCCGCCCATCTTCATTTAATATGGCATGCATCACATCAATGATAACTTCACTAGGTTGGCACACACTACACATAACTTTTTGTTTGAACAAGAGAGTGGCCCTTTTTGCCAGCGCTCTTCCTCCGCTTCCACGTTGAAGGCATTTTCCTGTAACGGAGGCCCGCAACAAATATATTTGTGTTAGGGATATAATGCTTTATATTAAACTACATAGGTGGCCTCATTAGGACGCTCCCTTGCAGGGATGCCTCACAGATATATACGGATCGGTGAGGTACCTCTGACGAGCCCACGTAAGCAAGACACCAACCTTGTTCTATGTACTGCATATTTTCTCTCGTCTACTTGCAAACGAGTACCATTGTTTGTATAGTGTTTATATTTTGATAACTTGTCATGTTATGGACGACCATACCGGTGACACCAATAGTTTGGATGGGACTGTGAGGGTCAATCTCGGCGGCAATGGTAGCACAGCCCCACTGGAATGTTATCATTCAACCGGCTCTAGAAGCCGGTCTTTGTACCTTCTGGTGAGTCGCGATACAGGATCTGTAACCCTGAGAATCATAGCTAACCAGCCCTCCTGCGCATCCTGTACATGCGGTGCAATGGAGTGGAGCAACATAACAGACCAGCACGAACCCACGCGAGCTACATTACTCGCTTGTCGTTTACTTCCCTTTTTAAAGATTTGAGTAACATCACTACATTTCCCAGGTTGTGGGAGTATGCCTTGGTCTGCGGTCTTACAAAAGATTATATAAAGAGGTAAGAACAGGGTAGTGCTGAGTTCTTTCAGGATTCTTGGATGTATCAGGTCAGATCCTGATGATGTATTCACCTTCAGTGACGTGACTGTAGTTTCTTTTTGACAATATCTATAGTGAAGGATATGTTGTCGAGGGGTGTTTGGACTTGTCTACTAACACAGGGTGGAATATTGTGTGTGTCCTCGATAGTGAACACACTAACAAAATAGTTATTTAGTAGCTGAGCTTTCTCATTATCCATAGAAATGTTGGCCCCATTTATATCCAGGTACCTAATGAACTCCTAGTTTTTAGCTTGCTCTTCACGTAGCTGTGGAATGCCTTAGGGTTGGACTTTGATTCAACTGCTATGTTCCTCTCAAAGTCTTTGATTGCTTGCCTGGTAGATATATGTTCTTGATTGCATAGTTTGCTGTAAGAATCATAGTCTTTCGATTCTCTAGTATGTATAAATTTTCTCCATGCCTTGTTTTCCCTTAACCTTGGTTAGTGATTTTCCATTTATCCATACTGGTTTAGGTTTCTCTAGAGTGGCAGTCCTTTTGTTAGGTATACACTTGTTTAAACCTATGATTTTTGCATTTAGCAGATCCCAGCTTTCTTTGATTGTTTTATCCGATAGCACATGATCCCAGTCAACTTGTGATAGGAATTCATCAAATTGAGTGTAGCTTCCCTTGTCCCACAGATAAGCCTTTTGTTTTGGGTGTGCTCCGTATATTTACAACGTATGGTAAATGTGGCAGAGGTGTGATGACTGACCAATAGGGTGCTCTGATCAAGTATTCTCAGTCATATCTTCTTCATTAGAGAGGATTAACTCCAATGTGTTAGCCTGATGTAGCCCCCCCCCCCCCCCCCCCCCCCCCCCTGTAATGACTTGGGAAAGTGATGTGTTGGTGGAGAAATGTGTCTCATAGTTTCCATAAATATGGAAGATTTGTGATTTGGCCCTGCATTGCATACATGTACACTGTCAGCCCAGTTTATTTCAAGATGGTTGAATTCACCCATTATGACAATGTGTGAATCATTAGAATTGGTGGCCTCCATTAATAAGTTGTGCAACAGAAGCTTGTTTTCGTCTGTACTGTTGGGCGTGCGGTAGATGCATCCAATGAGCAGACTGTCATCGTTGTGGAGTTTGATGCTGCACCTCATAGAATCTTCGCTTGGTAACTGTCTTTTGGAGGTGTGGAGGTCTTTTTGGAATATAAAGCAACCCCTTTACCTTTTGAGTCAATATTGCTCCAACAGGCATAACCATCAACAGTCAATTCCTCTAACACAAGCTTATTCTGTGGATTCTCTGGTTTTAGTTCTGACACACCAACAATATCAGGTGAGTATTATTGAATACAGATTTGCAGTTCTTCACGTTTGTTTGAGACGGTGTCCAAATTTGTGTATATACAGTTCAGTCCAGATAAAACACCTGGAACAGAATTATCAACATTATTTACAGGTATTCTTGTACCAGGCTTGTACATTAGGTTCTCGTTGTTGCTGTGGATTTGCTCTCCAGTCGTTTCTTTATTTTTACAAGTTGGTTTGACCGTATGATTCACAGGTCTTTTCGTGTTGTTGCAACTCTGCATTTTTCGAGTCCCTTTCCTATCTCAACTTATTTTGTTCTTCTCTCCGCTGTGGGATTAGGTCTCGTGCCACAAAGGTTTTGGTCTGTTTGTCTCCTGCTGTGCGCAGAAGTTTGCCTTTTTAGCACTGAGGATCTTTCTGTTTTGTTTGGCATCTGAACTCTGAGTGGGCGAGTAACGTTTTCATCACCCGAAGTAGTATCTATGTATCTAATATCCTTAATTACAGAGGGCGTGTTTAGGTGCTCTGCACATAGGTTTTTTACAGCAACAGTGTTAGCCTTCCTCTGTTCTGGGCCCGATAGTGCAGGACTTTCAGGGAGATTGAAGAACATAGGTTTGTCCTGTCTGAATTGACGATCGGTAATCTCCTATATTACGACTTCTGGTTGGATATGTTTTTGTACGATGTTCCTGTTATTTGTGACTCTAAGTTCCACAACCGTTTGGCTAAGTACATCTACTCTATCTTCAAGAACATGATGTTTAGAGTCTAGTGAGCCAGGATTTTTTTCAAATAAGTCCTGTCGCTTATTTAGTACAAGGATATGACTCATGATCTTATTTGCACCCCATTTGCAGTGGTTACAGAACCAGTTTATGTGTTCATTTTCATCACAATTTAATGCTCTGTATAAGGTGTCCGAGATATGATGGCAATCTTTGTGGTACCAATTATTTTGTTAAAACTAGTAAAAACTACTAATGGGGGAGAGGACTAAGAGACGATACATAGATTAGAATAAAATAAAGTAACATATGAAATTAAATGATCAGACAATTAAAATACTCAAACGCATGATTAAGTTGATTATATATATATATATATATATATATATATACAGATGCATTAAAATCAAACAAGCATAATACATGAAGCAGAGATAATCTATGTATCATACATATACATACACACACACGTGCACGTTTATGCTTGTTTGATTTTAATGCATCTGTATATATATATAAATATATTAAATTAAAAAAATCAAATAAATGAAAAATAAATGTAAAAAATATATAATAAAATTAATACAAAAAAGTACAAAAAATATAAATAAATGCATTAACACAAGGATGTGATGAGATTATTGGAATTTACACCAGTTTAGCAACTTCAATGTTGCCCCAATCTGTTAACTATGGCAGAGCGCCCCTGAGGACTACATGCATATATGCTTACCTCATGTCCCACTCAGCTTAGATATAGGTCAGACAGTCTGAACCAAATTAAACAGCTCATTATTTCCGCATTAGATATATCAACATGGAATCTAATAGCCTCTGATTTAAACCGTGTGACTCAACTTATCATCGACTGTACTATGCTAGTAGACTCTGGTCTCCTTCCTGATGATGACACCTTGCACTGCAATATTTAAAATCATAGCAGAAGATTGTGCTACAGTATACACTGTGGCAGAACTTACATTTCCAACCTGCCGTCCTAGTTATCCATATTCTCTATCTCTGCTTCGTGTAGTATGCTTGTTTGATTTTAATGCATCTGTATATATATATAAATTAAAATCAAACAAGCATACTACACGAAGCAGAGATAGAGAATATGGATAACTAGGACGGCAGGTTGGAAATGTAAGTTCTGCCACAGTGTATACTGTAGCACAATCTTCTGCTATGATTTTAAATATTGCAGTGCAAGGTGTCGTCATCAGGAAGGAGACCAGAGTCTACTAGCATAGTACAGTCGATGATAAGTTGAGTCGCACGGTTTAAATCAGAGGCTATTAGATTCCATGTTGATATATCTAATGCGGAAATAATGAGCTGTTTAATTTGGTTCAGACTGTCTGACCTATATCTAAGCTGAGTGGGACATGAGGTAAGCATATATGCATGTAGTCCTCAGGGGCGCTCTGCCAGAGTTAACAGATTGGGGCAACATTGAAGTTGCTAAACTGGTGTAAATTCCAATAATCTCATCACATCCTTGTGTTAATGCATTTATTTATATTTTTTGTACTTTTTTGTATTAATTTTATTATATATTTTTTACATTTATTTTTCATTTATTTGATTTTTTAAATTTTAATCTATGGTCATCACAATCTGGCTATATTGTTATACCAGCTTAAATCATATGCACATACTTAATGGGCCTTTCATGACTCAATCCTCAGACAGACAATTTGGTTACCGGTACTGGTATTGTGCTATACAATAATACAACCCACTAATGCATTTCATAAGATGGAAAGAAGTTATTGATTTGATTGACGTTTATAGAGTCCCTGACTCCAGGTCCCATTCACACTATATCCAGGCTGGTTTTTATTTCGGTCTATTATTGGTAAATTCCATCTCCAGTTTTTACACCAGTGCACATTTATACTCCTGGGGGGGGGGGGGGAGACAAGGAGCAAAGGCGATTGACCATGTTTCGTAAGGTGCTGCTGAATAGTTTTCATTCATTTAATCATTCATTCATTCATTAGTTGAGTTAATGTTGGTTGCGTGGAACAATGATGAGTGTGGGCACTAATCATTTGTGATTGCTCAGTATAATCTGGTATTAATTAGCTACTCGTATTCAATTCAGTTACTTTGCTACATTAGTGTGTCTAAGCGTAGCCATAATAATGCCTTCTTACTTACTTATGTTGTTTCTGACCACAGGCGTATGCCTCACTGGTCAGATCTACTTCATCATAGTACTGTGCACTTCATCTCCCAGTTACTATCAGCGCTGCATAGTCATATACTAATAGCAGTGAAAACTAGTTTTTGATTAGAAAATTGTCTAACAACTATGAAGAAAAGTGAACAGAGAAAAGTTATTATGAGGTTGTGAATATCTGCACAGAGGCTCAAAATAAAAATCGGTAGATATTACCCGATAAACAGAGAAGATAGAGTTTTTGATTCGTGTGGCATGAGTCAAAAAATCTATCTAGTCGTGTGATAGTGGTTTAGTTGATGATGAAATAAATTTTCTTATGGAATGTGATGCATACAATGATGATAAAAATGAACTTCTTACTGTATTTGAAAAACAAACAAGCACAGAAAAAATCTAACAAAAGAAGATGAATTCCTTTGGTTAATTAATTGCGAAAATTCAGTAAAGTACATCACCTCGGGTAGCTTCTAAGTAAACATCTTAAATGACCATATACACGCTGATCTTATCCCATGCATATTTAGATATACATGGATACACTTATATCTTATTTTCAGTGTTCCAACTTAACCGTGACCCTTTTCCCAATGAAAGCCTTAGTCTTAATTCGCCGTGGCTTGCTTCACAGAGGCTCCTCTCTGGTCAGGCAATTCGCATAATGTCATAAGTGCACATCCAAGGCATATACAGTTATTATTGTATATTGTATGTGTATATATGGTGAGATCTGGGTTGTTGGCCTAGATAGGAGTTCCTGTGGTTTGATTGAGCATTGTTGCTGCCTTCTACAGCTTTAATGCAGGTTGTTTGAACATATTCAGTTCATTATTTTCACAGCACTAAGACATGGTAACATCTGGTATATGATCGTGTAGGGTTTATGAATAGTTTAAGATTAAGTCTGTTTGTTGCTATATTTTGGTTTTTACAATATATTTTTTTCCAAACTGTACTGTGCTGATTAGTCTGAATGGTATAAAAAGCAATACCGTATGTAACTTGCGTTTATAAGAAAGGAACAAAGCAGATTGAACATAGAGCCTACTTCTTCATCATATACACTGTGCAGAAGTTTGCATACTTCAATCATATCACTCCGAACTCAGCGAAATGTCAGTGTAGGCAGTTTCAGTACTTTTAGTATTTCCTTATAGCTAAGCTCCCTTAAACCAGATATCTGTTTGGTTGCTCTCCTCTGCACATTTTCCATGAGAGTTAATGCTTCATTGACTTCGTATATACGCACCAAACAGCTACAGCATAGTCGAGATGGCTCCTCACAATAGACCTTTCCCACATTAGCGTATTTTGGGAAAATACCTTCCTGGAATGCATCGCACATACCACTTCCGGCTGGTAATATGATAGCCGAAGCGCAAACAGGATTACTTTACTATGGGAATCAGATACAGTGCACTTTAGGCAGTGCATATGAAAAACTATTTTCATAATATTTTTGAAGTCATACATCATTGGAAAGCTAAGCCAATTTTCTATACATTTCTGTATTAGCTTTTATTGTAAAATTTAATACAGTTGATTGCAATTTTAAAATATCCCTTTTTTCCACTTGATTTAATGAATCTAAGTCGAATGATGTATTTTATATACGCAAATAACTCAGTGAAAACGTTACAAAAATATAACAAATAATGCATTAATGTTTCGGCAATTGAATGCGCTTTCCAATGATATATGATTTAAATAATATAATGATTTTAGTTTATCATAGGAACGCTTTAGATTGCGGTGTATTTTAGTGCAAAAGTAACTGAATGCGGGTCAGCGGATTGCTGGCGGCTATACCTGCCAACAGTTTTGCTCTGAGCGTTGATTTAGGGAAATTCTGGCGTAATGACGTCAATGTGGGAAAGGTGTATTGCTGTGTACCGGGAAATGAAGATTTTCTTATTTAAGTTGACAAAGGGTCGTCTAAAATTGTCTTCGTCTTGTTGTTGTTGTTGTTGTTGTTGTTGATTTAAACAGGGTTTATTTTTTAGTCTATGTGGGAGCACAATAAGACATGTCTTATGAGCGTGTCTCCCACTGCACTTACATACAAATTATTACCTTAAATAAATCAAGAGGCGAATAATAATATTGCCAACTGTCACAACAGTAATAACAACAATGACATTAATAATAATAAGAAGAAGAAGAAGAAGAAGAGGAAGGAGAATGAGGAGGAGGAGGAGGAGGAGGCAGAAGAGGAGGAGGAGGAGGAGGAGGAGGAGGAGAGATGTTCTAGGTAGCCTAATGATGACAGAATAAAATCTTCGGGAGAGGGAGAAATGCATGGTTTGACGAATCACAAGGCGGTATTAGGAGAATGGAGCTCGATGTGCTGTAGTCACCGGTGCTGGTCCACACTGCATGGCCATCCAGAAACTTCTGCGGCTATGGATTTGTCGACACAATCCATGAGTGGTGTTTGAAATTACTATAGGTCATTTAAATCGACAGGTGTCAGTAATATATTGACAAAGAATGGTGGAAACCGTGATGTTTAATTCTACATCAACGTCAGCACGGCCATATAGAAGTTGCTGAGTGGTTAGGGTTGTTGAGGAGATTTGGTTGGAGGCAAGCTCATTTACAAAGGTGGTTCTTTGTTCATTAAAAAGTGGACAGTAAAAAAGGTAATGTTTAACATATTCATCAGGATGGCCGCAGGCGCAGCTGGCAGAGTCTTGTTGTTGTTGTTGTTGTTGTTGTAGAACCTTGCCAAACAGGAAGCCACATAGATACCGTAAACCATGCAGCAATGTGTGCAACATCCAGATGGCTGTGCTAAACACGCGACTTCTCACCACTCTGAAAATGTGTTGAATGGGGTAATGCAGTTTGTAGTGCGGATTGGGGTGCAGATCCATCCCATCCCCACAAAATTGCCAGACCCGGTAGTTGTTGGGGGTTCTGCACTTGTCATGTAATTTTCCACGGGCTCGAGCATCTCTAAAGAGACACTTTTTCAATCTACTACTATTATAATGTTATCCTTCTCTTATGCCATGACTTCGCGTAGTCTAAACATCAATATGTTTGAGCCACAGTGGGGACGGATGAGAGACCGGACGGACATTGCAGTATCCTGTGAATAACGAGGTGGTGGTGAGAAACTGCTAGGAGCTGGCATTTCCTAATGTTAAAATTCTCTAATTCCTATATGCCTTGGTATTCATTTCGAAAGTAGGGATGGTAAAATTGGTTGCATAATAGCAATAGCTTATTGCAACATTGTTTGGAAATTAAAGCCATAGCTAACAAGATTCAAGATCATTTATTCAGTAGCAAAATATATACAGAGGCCCAAGGGGGCTGTGTCGCTCACCTGGAGCACCATCGATTTTTTGTCAAAATTGTTGGTGGGTGGTTTAGCAGTCTTTTAAATGAGTTTGTGGACACTTTTGCACGTGCAATATGGCCGCCAAACACACTACATTGTGAGTGCCACACGGCGCCTGTGTTTTTTTGATGGATCAACTTCCCTTGAGCAAATTTTGGCCTGATCCCTTCAGCGGTTCTGGAGGAGTCATTATCGTGAAAACTAGGTCATCCAAGATGGTCACTGAACCATTTGGTCAATTAAGTCCTCTTGAACAAACTTGGCTTACCTCTTGGCCTAGATAAAGATTCTCCAAGTGGCTTTGGAGAAGATTTTTAAAGACATTTCCTGAAATTGGCCAAAATCCAAAATGGCCGCTGGGGCAAATTGGCCGATCGGGTTCATTTGAACAAACCTCCTTATGCCCTAAGGATGCTTCCTGCCAAATATAATTGAAATCGGCCTGGGAGTTCTCGAGAAGACATTTTAAATTTCCCATTGCTTTAGCATGGGAGCTTTTGACGAGAAAATTATCCAAGATGGCCGCCAAACCGTTTATCCGACAGTTTCGAAAATTGCAAATTTGGACGCAGAATACACAAAAACATATATAGAACCAATTTTGGCCTCAAAATCCATCAAATAAAAAAATCCAATATGTCTGCCAAACACGCTACATTTTTATTGGCACACGGCGGCCATGTTTTTTGACGGAGCAACTTCCCTTGAACAAACTTTAATGGCCCTTAGTCCCTAATCATATCTCCCAAATTTTGGCCTGATCCATTCAGCGGTTCTGGAGAAGTCGTTTTCGGGAAAACTAGGTCATCCAAGATGGCTGCCGAACCATTCGGTCAATCAAGTCGTCTTGAACAAACTTGGTTTACCTCTGCCTAGATGAGGTTTCATAAGTTTTGAATCGATTCCCCAAGCCGTTTCGGAGGAGGAGATTTTTAAAGACATTTCTAAAAATCGGCCGAAATTCAAGATGGCCACCGGCCAAATTGGTCGATCGGCCTCGTTTGAACAAAATGAAATCTCTAATCCATAAGGATGCTTCCTGCCAAATATAATTCCAATCGGCCCAGCAGTTCTCGAGAAGACATTTTTAATTTCCTATTGCTTTAGTATGGGTGCTTTTGGCAGGAAAATGATCCAAGATGGCTGCCAAACCGTTTATTCGACAGTTACGAAAATTGCAAATTTGAGATCAGAATACCCCAAAACCTATATAAAACCAATTTCGGCCTCAAAATCCAATAAAAAAGAAAGAAAATCCAATATGGCTGCCAAACACACTTTATTTTGATTGGTCCACCGCGGCCATGTTTTTTGACGAATCAACTTCTCTTGAACAAACCTTAATCGCCCTTAGTTGCTAATTATATATCACAAATTTCGGCCTGATCGCTTCAGCGGTTCTGGGAAAGAAGTCGTTTTTGTGAAAACTACATCATCCAAGATGGCCGCTGAACCATTTGGTCAACCAAGTTCCCTTAAACAAAGTTGATTCAGCTCTTACCCTAGATCATATTTTGTGAGTTCTGAATCGATCCCTCAAACGATTTTGGAGAAGATTTTTAAAGACATTTCTAAAAAATCGGTCGAAATCCAAAATGGTCACGGGCCAAATTGGCCGATCGGGTTCGTTTGAACAAACTTGAATCTCTATGCCTTAAGGATGCTTCATGCCAAATATAATTTAAATCGGCCCAGAAGTTCTAGAGAAGATATTTTTAATTTCACATTGCTTTAGTATAGGAGCTTTTGGTGGCAAAATGATCCAAGATGGCCGCCAAACCGTTTAATCAACAGTTTCGAAAATTGCAAATTTGAGACCAGAATACCCAAAAACCTATAAAAAAAACAATTTCGGCCTCAAAATCCATCAAATAAAAAAAATCCAATATGGCCGCCAAACATGCTATATTTTGATTGGCCCACGGTGGCCATGTTTTTTTTATGGATCAACTTCTCTTGAACAAACTTTACTGGCCCTTAGTCCCTAATCATATCTGCCAAATTTCGGCCAGAACCCTTCAGCGGTTCTGGAGAAGTTATTTTCGCTAAAACTAGGTCAACCAAGATGACCACCAAACTATTTGACCAATTAAGTTCCCTTGAACACACTTGGTTGAGCTCTTGCGATAGATCATATTTCATGACGTTTCCTTCAATCCCTCAAGCGGTTCGGAGAAGATTTTTAAAGACGTTCCTAAAAATCGGCCAAAATCCAAGATGGCCACCGGCCTAATTGGCTCATCAGCTTTGTTTGAACAAACTTGGACCCCTATGCCCTAAGGATGCTTCCTGCCACATACAATTGAAATTGGCTCAGCGGTTCCTGAGAAGAAGTCGTTTAAAGGAAAAGTTGATGGATGGACGGGTGAGCTAATAAGTTATGGATTCAACTAGGTTATCCGCCGAAGGCAATGCCTATTGTATTGGCGGACACCTTACACATATATACATACATCTATACAAATAAATTAAACAGGACAGTAGTATACAAACACAGGACGTAGACAAGTTAACTAAAAAATTAATACATGTCTAAGTAGTAGTAGTAGTAGTAGTAGTAGTAGTAGTAGTAGTAGTAGTAGTAGTAGTAGTTGTAGTTGTAGTGGTGATTTTACAATACAACACAAACATTTATATTTTTGGTTGACTTTGATTATGCAGTACATCTCGGAAATAACCAGTTCATCTCAATAGTAAAATAAAAACATTCTGTTGAATGTGTTGAATATTATTGAATTGGAAGCCACTGTTGCTATAGGCAGCAATGCCTTCCAATCCTCCCACTTTCAAAACATATGAGAACATTTCTCACATTGATTTTTAAAATTATTCTAACAGCAAGGTACTGTTTTTGTTCAGAAGTATGTCAGGTCATCCCCGAGCTGTACTGTAGTTGTGCAGTTGATGTGACTTTTACAGGATGCTGGCTAGTGGGGAGCATCATTGGGCAAGGGTGGGGAGCGAGGGAGGGGAGGGGCACGGTGCTCATTCTCCTGCTCATCCAGTAGCTTGGTTTTATGGCTACTGAATATAAAAAATTAATAGTTGTTAGCAGTTGGAAACATCCAGTCGTAGTGGGTGGATTGGAGTGGGAAGGTAGTAGTAGTAGTAGTAGTAGTAGTAGTAGTAGTAGTAGTAGCAGCAGCAGTAGTACTAGTAATATGTGTTAATTAAGTAATTCTTTATTGTTTTCTTGAATGATTTTGTTGTCAGTATTTTGTCTCGGGTTTCCTGTTTAGTGTTATTCCATAATTGAGTGGCTGTAATTGATATTCTATGTTTTCCCATGTCTGTGCGTGTGTATTTTTCATGTAGTTTATGTCTGGTTCTAGTGTTATGTTGATGGATGTTAATATTGTTCACAAAGAAGGGGGCTATGGATTTGGGTAGGGTGTTGTGATGGAAATTGTTCACGATGGTTAACATTTGGGATTTTCCTATGTCAGTAAGTTTGAGTAGTTTTTCTTCTTTAAACATATCTTGGCCTTCTCCTGGTCGAGAAAATAATTTTATGCTCTTTTTTGGAGGCTTTGAATTTTAGATATTTTGTTTTTGTAGGTGTTAGTCCAAACAGATTAAGGTGTTATACAGTGTTTTAACTGTGTCATATATGGTTTTAATCTTTGGATGATACATCATCTTTCTACTTTCGCAGTAACTATCTCAATTTGTTTGGCCCAGGTCAGATTATTATCTAAATATACTCCTAGAAACTTCGCCTACGGGACCTCTTCAATTTCTTTTTTGTTGATATAAATTTTCGAAATATCTTTATTTATATGTTCTCTACATTTTGAAAATAACATATAGGGGCCTAGTTTGTTTTATCCACATTTAATGACAGCTTATTTAACGAAAACCAGTTAGTAATTTCTTCCATTTCCTCATTTACGTTTTTGTATAAAGGAATTATATCTTTGTCAGAGCAAAAGGTATTTGTGTCATCAGCGAACAGTATTAGTGGCACGTATTTGCATATATTGGGCAGATCATTCATATACAAGAGGAACAGCAGAGGGCCAAGGATGGATCCCTGAGGAACACCACAAATTAGTCTGGGTGGTCCAGTAGCGGTGGCCGGTCCGTCAGGTGTGGGAGCCGTCCGCTAGGACTGCTCCGCGGTTTCCTCGTCTAGTGACGACTCTTCGGAGTCTGAAGATGAGGAGGCCGAGGAGGAGAGGTTGCTGCGGCCTGTGATGCCGCGGGTGGGGAGCATGGAGGTCGATTCCGTCCTGGACGGAACTGTCCTCCATCTGTCTGGCTTGGC
The DNA here is from genome assembly GCA_034401795.1 of Chaetoderma sp. LZ-2023a. Taxonomy (NCBI): domain Eukaryota; kingdom Metazoa; phylum Mollusca; class Caudofoveata; order Chaetodermatida; family Chaetodermatidae; genus Chaetoderma; species Chaetoderma sp. LZ-2023a. The sequence goes on from CM067365.1 coordinate 71,347,365, forward strand.
ACAAGCCAGGGCAGCGGCTCCGCCCGTGGTTGAGGCCACTCCAGTACCGGGCACCGGTCCCGTGATGGTTGGTTTGCCGCCAACCAACACGGTGACCGGTGTGGCCGGCCAGGCATGGTACTCACCTATCTCTACGTTTGGCCACGGTTCCTCAACCGCTACGGGTCCGCAACGCTTCCGTGCGGGCCTACTCTGTGGACTGGTGTGTTCCATGGGGTGGCAGCGGAACCGTACGGTACCGGAGTTCCTGGCATATCAGCAATGGCTCCTAGCCGGGAGGCCGTTTCTGGTAGGGCCGTGAACTCCTCCTCGGAGACGGATTGGTCTGATGCTCTGGCTTGGCTAGCCAGGGTGGACCCGTCTGTGGTTTCGACCACGGCCGAGGAGGATGTACCCCGTTCATCGATTAAGATGGGGATCTTGCCCGCAGCCCTGATCCAGTCTGTTTATGGTGTTGCTTGATGCTATTTATAGCAAACAACGCATGACCAAGGGCCAGCTTCTTGCGGCCTCCAGGGAGGTGCGGGTGAGGGGTCGTATTCCACGGGGGGAATACGACACGTATGGTGTTGTCCCATCGGTCACCGAGGATGACCGCTGGGTACTGGGTGTCCAGAGTGCTGGAGCGGGTGGCCCCGCCCCGGCACTGGTGGACAAAGCTCAGGTACACCATAATGAAGTCCTGTCCCTGTGATGGGGGTGTGAGGACAGCAATGAGTGCTGTCAACCACTCTTATCGTCTTCTTCAGTCGGTGCGGGCTGAAGCGGGGGCAGGCCACCCTGTGCCACCTGTGGCGCTTTCGTGCGTTAATGACGGCCTGGTGCTGTCTATGGATGCATTGGCAAGGGTGCAGGCGCGTGTGACTATGTTCAGGAGGCAGATGGTCCTTGACCATATGCGTCCAGCTACTGCCGTCAGGGAGCGTCTTCTTGGGACGCCCCTGACAGGCCTTAGCATCTTTGGTGGCCAGGCGCTGGCCATCTTGGAGGACACGGCCAGCATTGCGCAGAATCGGTTGGCAGTTAATCTGCAGCTAGTGCGTCAAGCGCACGCACTAGGGACTGTAGTCAGGCCGCTGACCGGGCAACCTTCAAGAAGCAGAGAAAAAAGCAAGGTGAAAGCTAAGCCTAGTGCTGCTTCTGTTTTCTGCTGGGTTTTCTCAGCCGCCTTGGCGAAGAAAGCCAAGAAGGTTGCGGGGGCCCTACCCTCCCCAATGTCGCTCCTGATCGCCCGAGAGGCGGAAGGGCAAGGGGAGGTGTAGGTCCTCAAAGGGCGGACAGAAGGGAGTGGATCATACCCGAGGGTACGAGGGCTTCCTTCACATCTGCTTGGACCGCACCTGTGCGACAGGAACAGCGGTGCCAGTTAGACCGGCCAAGCCAAGACCAAAATGGTTCTCTCTCTCTCTCTCGTCAAGAGAGGGGGGGGGGGGGGGGCGGATACGCAAGCCAGACAACCCCATTAGGCGTTGAGGTGTCTATAGTGGGTGGAAGGCTTATGCGTTTTCGTCGAGGTTTGGCGAGGTGTGACGTCAGACAGTCTGGTCCTGGGATGGTTATCCCAGGGGTACATACCAGAGTGGTGGGACTTTCCACCACAGAATCTGTCTTTGGCACCTGTCTGGACACCCGTTCAACGGAACCAGACAAGTTAGAAGCTATTCAAAACGAAGTGTCAGGTTTGCTTCTGAAGGGAGCAATAAACCAGCAAACCGGAACACTCCAGGCTTCTATTCAAACATGTTCCTTGTCCCCAAGAGCACAGGGGGATGGAGACCCGTACTCAGTCTCAGGCCATTGAATTGGTTTATCCATACAGGCGTATGGTTTCAGATGGAAACTCCGAGGTCGGTAATGGCAGGATTGAGGAAGGGGGTGTGGTGTGTATCGATCGATCTGAGAGATGCATGTTTCCCCATTCCAATGAACAGGAGTTGTCACAGGTTTCTGAGAGTTGCGTTTCAGAATCAAGTATGGGAGTTTATATCCTCCTATTCGGCCTGTCGACAGCTCCAAGGGGTTTTCACCAGAGTGGTCCTTGTGGTGACAGCGTTTCTCAGAAAAGAGAACGTGGCGCTTCACACCTACATAGACGATTGGCTGATCATCAGCCAGGTTAGAGGTGGATACTGCTCTGACTCTGAAGTTGCTTTCAGATCTAGGCTGGATAGTCAACAAGGAGAAATCTGAGGTGACACACCACTCAACATTTCGTTTATTTAAGGATGCGATTCGATCTCGAGGAGGGCAGGGTTTTTTACCCGTCAGAGCCCAGTGGTGTCTCTGTTAGCCATCCTCAAGAGTTTCGATTGGGAAACCACATTCAGGCGAGGCGGTTTCTTCAGATGCTGGGCATGATGGTCTCCATGGAGCAGGTAAACCCGTACACTGCTCGGTTGCGAAGACCTATCCATTTGTATCTGATGTCTCTGTGGAAACAGAGAATAGAACCCCTGTCAAAACTGTTGCCAGTTTTGGAGCCAATAATGTCGCGTCTTGTATGGTGGGAAAAAGCGTCAGAATCTCCTAGAAGGAGGGAGCTGCACCTACCCCACCCCAGCTGTCCGTGTACACGGATGCATCGCTGGAGGGATGGGGGGCCTACCTGGGAGAACACCAAGTCTCGGGCACATGGACTCTCCAAGAGAGCCAGCTGCATATCAATCTGTTGGATATGATGGCAGTTAAACTGGCATTGGAAAACGTTTCTTCCAAAAGTCAGGGGCATGGCGATATTGATACGGTCGGACAACTCGACAGTAGTATCATACAGAAATCGCCAATGCGAGACCAAGTCACCCACACTATGTATCTAAGTGTGGCACTTGATTCAATGGTGCAGGAATTACTCGGTTGTTTTGAAAGCAGCTCATATTCCTGGGCGATTGAACATTCTGGCGGATGCTTTTGTCTCGCAGACAGAGAATTCTGCCAAAAGAATGTTCTCTCAACCCTCCCGTTCTTCACAGGATCTTCGAGCATTGGGGCAAACCCAATGTGGACTTGTTCGCCACAAGGGAAAATGCTCAAATCATGACTTATGTCTCGCCGATTCCAGATCCTAATGCCGTCGATACAGACGCTCTGGCATTAAGCTGGAGAGGGATGCACGCTTACGCGTACCCACCCACCATTCTTCTACCGAAGATATTGGTGAAGATCAGGGAGGAACCGTGCCTGGTCCTGCTATAGCGCGATTTGGCCCAGCAGGGCGTGGTTCACGGATCTTCGAGGTCTGCGGGTGGAGAATCCAGTGCAGTTACCCGAGATTCTGAACATAATCTCCCAGGCCAAGGGACGCTTCCTACACGAGCGTCCCGAAATGTTATTGACTGCGTGGTTGTTGTCAAACAACGTTCCACGTCGGAGGGCTTTTCTCGACATGCTGCAGATTTCATCGCAGCTGCGAGAGGGAGGTCAACCTTCAAGTCATATAACAATGATAGACATCTGTGGATCTGCCATAAGGAGCCATATGGCTCCGCATCCGCGGATTCTATCTCTCGTTGGGTAGTCGAATGCATTCAGACTACCCGTGAGATTACGACTGGGCACCAAGTGCAATGCGCAAGGGCACGATGTTAGAGGAATAGCCGCCTCTTCCGCCATTTTTCAATGGTGTTCCGTTTAAGGACATCATGGCTGTTGCACAATGGCACTGTGAGTCCTCTTTCACAAATTACTATATGAGGGATGTGCCAGACTTCGCCAATCCACTCGCTTTAGCTGTTTTGAGACGATAGCTATATGATCACACTGCTCTTCTTCCTTTTTTGGCATTTGTAAGAAAGAATTAAGTAGCAAACATGGTCGAGCGAGAGGATATCAACCAGATTGTGTCACTGATGGCCGGACAAGTGAATGGTTGGAGGCTCCGTGTCTGAAATCCAAATATCATGAGGTAATTCAGGATTGAGAGTGTTTTGTATTATGTCTATATATCATGATCATTCATCTTATATATTCATGCTCATTCCCAGGCTAATATATGCAAACAGCAGTTAACCCTCTTGGCATATTTGTGTTTTCAGGCGAGATGCATGTTCGTGAGTTCTCTCCCTTTTCTTAGGAGAAAAAAGGGAGGGGCAGTGATGCGAATGTGATTCGGTTCCGTTAACTTGATGGTCCCCATTAGTCAAGTTTAAGTCTAGCTCTTTCTCCAAGGGGCAAAATGAGCAGTTATGGCTTGCCCCTTCCCACCAGGTTACTGACTAAATCTGCTGTATATCAGAAGTAATAGAATGGTGAGTATTGATCGAAGGAGAATGAAGGAAATTTCAATTTCCCTTTCTCCGAGATCTAACAATACTCACCATTCTATTACGGACCCAGCCTCCCAGCCCCACGGAGGCAAGCCATGAGTTTCTCTTGTTTGGTGGCTATGCAAACAATATGAGCTTCATGGTAGACGGGTACTCGGCAGTTGGGAGCCGAGTACCCGGTTCCAAGGAGTCGGTAAAGCTTTCTAAGTCTATAGTCCTAGAGCCAACTGTATATCAGAAGTAATAGAATGGCGAGTATTGTTAGATCTCGGAGAAAGGGAAATTGAAATTTCCTTCAGTCTCCGCCAACGTGAGCAGGAAACTGGACATGTTAATGACCGACCACGATTTGGCAGACCGAGAGCAACAACACCACGAGAAGACCGCTACTTAGTGACGTCATCACGACGTCACAGGTTTGAGATTGCGCCGCGGCTGTCCTGTAATTTGCACACCGCTACCAGCACTACAGTGCATGCACAAACTTTGCGAAACAGACTCCATGATGCTGGACTGCATGCCCGTCATCCACTTGTTGCTGTTCCGCTTACAGAGCGTCACATCGAGAATCAGTTTGCATGGGCAAGAACTCAACAGCGATGGCGTGCTCAACAATGGAGACACGTTTTGTTCAGTGATGAGTCGAGGTTTTGTGTGGATGTGGCGGACGGTAGGCAACGTTTAGGAGAACGGTATGATGCAACCAACATCATTCAGCATGACAGATTCGGTGGCGGCAGTGTCATGGTGTGGGCTGGAATCCATGAAAATGGCAAAACAGATCTTATTGTGATTCGCAGAAATTTAATAGCTCAACGTTACTGTGAAGAAGTTGTCATTCCTTTTATGCAGCATCATACAGACTTTATGTTCCAGCAAGACAACGTCCGTCCTCATTCAGCTAGGGTCACCAGTGATTTCCTTGAGGCTAACAACATTCCGGTGTTGGACTGGCCAGCGCGATCACCGGACCTGTCTCCTATCGAACACGTGTGGGATATTCGTGGCCGTATGGTGCGTGAGAACCATCCACATCTTCACAACGTGCAGGAGCTGGAAGCTGCACTGCTCCAGGAATGGGATGCGATTTCTCTTCGTGACATCAGGTGCTTAATTAAAAGCATGAGAAAGCGATGTAAGGCGGTGGTTAATGCGCGCGGAGGTCACAACCGGTATTGACAGCTCAGTGTCATTATTTAAATTGGACCCTTCCGTTGAATGATGCCATGTTAAAGGCGCAATGCTAGCATTACAGTAACAAGAGACTGTTGTTCAAATTGGAAAATGACCTATCAATTAAATAATATATTTGAATCAATTTATTGTTTTTGTTAAATAACATTTATACAGTAATATTCTCAGTGTTGCTAAACTCTTTTGGTTCAGTATACTTCTTTATGACAAGCCAAAACCAGTCTCATGAGAAGACATCTCATAGATGATTATCATCATCATCATCATATGAAGTAAATGCTTTATCCACCATCTGTTTAAAGAAATAACATGCAGTCATAACCGTTAGTCATAATATCTGCTCTTGGCGAACCTGCGGTCAGTTCACTAGAATCTTCAGCTCATGGCAGCCTGTGGCGAGATTGCTTCAAGTTTCCAGCTTCTGGCAGCCTACAACCAGGATGTTTCGATTATTAGCTCCGGGTGGCTCGTTAGTATCTGGGCACTATGTCTGTTACCAGCTGCATTTCTAGCTACTGGCCTTTTGAGAAATGTTTTCCGGATTCGACCTAGATCTCTTCAGTAGTCGATTCTTTCGGATCAGGATTTCACTTTTCGCGAGGTCGGTAGGATGCACCCACAAATCTCCTTAAATATTTGTTTCATTGTATTTTCGTCAGAAACAACATGTACATGATCTTATTGGTATCAATGCAGACTCCGCTGATTAATTTCTAGAGTAATTTGACTCAGGCTAATTGATGCCTAAAACAGCAACTACTTGTAGATCACTATTTACATGTAATTCCTTGAAAAATATTCATATTTTGGAAATCGGAAATGAAAGGAATTATTAATTATTTCTATTATGCTTGTACCTGCTCTTATAAACAAATTTTTTTTAAATATAGATAAAGTGAAGATTTAGAATTTTTTTTAATATAATACGAGATGGAAGTTGTGTGAAAGAACTGTGGGGTTAGCTCGAGCACACAAGAATGACTGGATAAAATTGTAACTTTGAATGCATAAGTGAGTATTCTTGAACGGTGATATTTTGCTCAAAACAAATTTTATTAAAACACTCCTAGTTGTTCTTTCCTATTTAAGAAGTACTCAACCAGTCTGTTGGGCAGTCAATCAATCTGCCAACAATTTTATTAGTCAGCCAGTCAATCAATCAATCAGTTAATCATTTAGCGATTGAGCTTCAGTCACCAATCAGATTGGGAATTAGACACTTAATTGAGCTACCTATCAATCAGTGTCCATCAGTCAATCCACCCAAGTACCCATAAATATAACTATGCTACCCTCCAACAGGTGGTCTCCAGATGGGTGATCATGCAGAGTTGCATGATCTTAGACACCACCTACATAAATGAGGAGTACGATTGTACCAAGTCCTAGCTCCACTGGCTCATGGACCTAACCTCTATGTGAAGGGAAGAGTACTATGCAGTGGAGTTCAATGATGGCTTACATAACTCAGTCCGCAATCAGCACATATGTGTGGGTGGATGTGCCATTCGTTTCCATCCTCAAAAACATCCACCTGAATCCAGCCATGATTCAGGACAAACTGTTCCACATGGTTTACACCGAGCATCTGTTTGATGTCGCAATGACTGCTCCTCGACCCCACGTTTGGCATGATAAACACCAGGAGCTAAAACAAGCAGGCTCTAAACAGCAGATCCTTCACAAGGAGCGAGAGCACCAGCAGGTTCAAGCCACATCCGGAGAGCGGCTCGAGTTGACATTGCAACAAGGTGTCCGAGACTATTGCTGTCATGGTCATGGAGCACAAGGGAGAAACAGTCAAGGAAGTGTCTGTGCTAGATGACTCTGAGACTGTGATGGCCGGGACCAATGTTCTTGGCGAGCCTCGTGACTAGGTTGATGTCTGTCTTTCCTAATAGAGAATGAACTTGTATGCACTTCTACGCCTGGCCAGTGGCCACAAGCTCAAGTTATTACTTGAGCATCAGTACCACCTCAGCGGTAAGAGACATGCCGCCTAATCATGGCAACCAGCTGTTTCCAGGGAGTTTACAGAGAGCGAATAGTGAAGGTGTCTGTAAACTGTTAGCTAACATATACATTGACAAAGCATAGAACATGATGGCATATCTACCAGACTTAAAAAAGAACTTACAAACCAGCTGCCTCCAGTCTACACCATGTTCTTGTAAGCGTTTATTAATCAATGCATCATACTAAAAGAGTGGAAAGACACAAATATGGTAGTCATTTTCAAGAAATCAGAGAACAAAGAAAACTATCGACCAGCATCCCCAACATCAGTTACCTGCAAAATGACATAACACATTATTTGCAGTTCAATCATGAGCTATATAGACACATTATCAATCTTGACCGAGACAAAGCATAGATTTTGAAAACGACACTCCGGCAAGACAGCCAATCAGTAACATAAAGACCTTGCACATACAATAAACAACAAAGGTGTACAAAATATATAAACTTAAAAATAGAACTATCATATAACTCAGATTATAAGGCCATTGGCACTAGGGTTTTTTACAACACAATCTACATATATGTCCCAATAAAACTAAGAAAACTTTCTATAAAACTCTAATACAATCTATCATGGGGTGTTCAAGTGTAATATGGGATGCAGCTACAGACAACACCATCAGATGGTCAGCATCGAGAAGTCAAATCTATTATGAGCGACTCCTAAGACAAGTAGCTATTACTGTCACACAAATGGTTAATAATCTACAATGGGCTTCTCTCCAAGAACGAAGAGGGCAGGCCAAGGCCGTTATGATGTATCGGATTGTACATAGACTAGTGGATATCTCGAGAAAAAGAGACTAACCTTGCCCCATGGCAGTATTATATTAGCACATGCGCACTTGCAGAATTCATCGTACAATGTGCTTCCAAATCTCCTTTTCCCAGATGGTATCAGGCTGTGGAATAGCAGATCATATGCTGTGCCTCACTAGACTGCTTCAGGCAGCAGGGGCAGCTAATTCACCTCAGGTATGTCACATTCTTGACATTTTTAGCATTCACTGTAAATATGTTTTTAATTGTACGAACGTTTTCTGGATTCTCTTTGACTGACTCGCTCAAGTATTAGAATACATCAAATGATAGCTTGTACTCAACTGGAAGATATCACCTTTTCACTTGCTGGGCTGCCGGGCATTTAAGACATACTTTATATGCTGGCATTGCTATCTGATCTTGGCAAGACGTGTAAAGCCTGTGGATTGGTCGACAAGCTGCCCTTTCCAGATTCAGTAGAAATTCGTTTCCAGTGTATCCAGATAGTTGGTGTTCAGCGATGGTCAAATGAATGACGGTCATCTGTTTGTCTCTCTAGAATTTGCTCAGGCCATCTGTGAGAAGACAGGAGTTGACGTGAGGGATGAAATCCAAGTGTTCATCAACTGGCTATCTTGAGGCCCTCTATTACCAGCCAGATGGCTATTACTGTGAGCCGCACAACCTGTTCGAGGCAGCATTGTGTGTCAGCGACAATGTTGACAATTCATGAATCCATTTCCTCACTCAATCATATGACATCATAATTAACTACGCGATGTGTATGCCGATGTCATAATCATGATGTCATAATCATGATTCTATTTGCCCCGTCTTTAACGTTTAATAGTCCGACACGTACGAATTGTCTATTTTTGCTATTTAAAAACATGCTGTTGAATATTTTAAAACTAATTTGAGTGGTCAAATTAGTTTCAAAATATTCAACAGCTTACCTGTATAGTTTACTGGAATTGATAGTCAGGGAGTTCAGAGATCGATCGATCACAACACGAGTAAGGTGCGGGTGGACTTATATAGAGATGGGCGGGGTATAGCTAAGATTGGAGAGATCCATTGTTGGTCAGCACTATTATAGTCCATACAATAACATATATATTATATAATAGACTTCATATAAGTGCCATAACTCTGCTATTTGAGGGTATGGCCACTTCATTTTCAAACCCCAAATAGATATTACCTAAAGGAACATATCTGCCAATATTGGTCTTAATCCATCAACAAATGGCGAAATATGCCACAACTGTTGATAGATGATAGAGAGAAAGACATACGACAAACAGACTAACAAATCGCGATTGTATAAGCTCATCCAGGTGAGCTAACAAAAAACTAACTTAAAAAACCCCCAGTATTGTCAAAGGTCATGATGCCATTGACCTTTGATCTCACTGTCATTGCACTGCCACAGGATGGCAGAGGTAACCATGTGCCCAACTTTGGATACAATATGATTAACCATTCCTGCGATATAAGGCAATATGTAGAAATAAAACCAGAATTTAGCCGAGATTGGATGCAGACAGACACACAGGATAATTATGGTAGTCTCACAACAATTTGTGGTAAGCCTAACAAATAAGCAACCCTACATATACAGTGAGTAAAACTGTATTTACAAAATTTACAACTACATTCACATAATATAGTATTAATTTTCTTTCAACGCATCCTCGTATCGAAATATTTTCATGTAGTTATCCGCACCTGCCGAAATAAGATACTGTGGCACTGACCAATCAACAGCAAGGATTTTATCGTGATGACCAGTCATATTGAACAAGGGCACTTTGGGGCTGAAACAAACATGACATAAATTTAAACGATCATGCGCAGGAACATGGGTAAATTAACCTGAAAGACATTTCATATCTTAACATGTAACTTTTGAAATACATGTCTCAATTTCATGAAGACTATACAGGAATGCTGTTGAATATTTTAAAACTAACTCAACTGGAATATGCAGCCACAGGTCCCTGTCAAATCAATTTCAAAATCTACAACAAATGATTCCATACACCATAAATAATTTGTTTTTTTCTGGGAGGGTTAATGAAATAAAGCTGACATGCCATCTTATAAACTTCACCATTAACTGATTCCAATAATATAGTGGCACACACGGATACCCTAAAAGTACCTGACCATTAGGATTCTGGGTAATAATACCTTGAAGATGACTTACCTAACACTCACTACCCAGTATAAAACCATTCACTAAACAGATTGAACTGTGCCTAGAGTAATCAGATTCTGGCAACATTATCCAGGCAAACAATACTGTGACAGTTCTATTCGTGATTGTGCCACTAGGCGTGTGCCATTATTTCTTTAAGTGATCACGATCGATTATTTAAGAATAATCGTGATTACTCGATTAATCAGCTCGGGTACAAATTACCAAGACATAACAACAAAAGCATACCAATGATGAAAACTGCAATGGTGTTTTAGAAAAGTCCATTTCCAGTTCAAAAGAAGACTATTTTTGATAACGTATCAGTGGAATGCCTGGTTCGATTCACGAGCCAGTCATTCCAGTGATACATTAAAAAAAAAAATAGTCCTCTCTTGGCCTGCAAATGGACATATATTCACTGATCAAAATGCCAATTTTCATGACCAATCTCATTAAAAGGTAATTAAAAGATTAGAATTGAAATATTTTATACAGGATAAATTACTTATGATTATTCGATTATATAATTTCTAATCACATACATTCACGATTTAAAGAAATAATCATGATTTTTGATTTAATCACGTAATCACACATGACTATGTGCCACATAAACATAATGCTCATGTCACTTGGACTGTCTATCATCGCTTAATGGTCAGATTTAGTCATTCAAGATTAAAACATTGCCTAGTGAAAGTCTATTTGCCGGCCAAGAGAAGACTACTTTTTAAACATTCATCGATGCAATGACTAGCTCTGTTATACAGCCCAGAGACTATTTTTGAAATTTTACCACTCGATTGACTGGCCCGAGGCAGTCATTCCAGTGGTAAATTTTCAAAAATAGTCTTCTCTTGGTCTGCAAATGGACATTCAATAAGAACATTAAGATTTTCTTCATAAAATCTGACTATTAACAGGTTAAAGGGAACGACACGTTATTGTGAAAAGATAATTTTTCTCTCCAAATACATGTAACTCACTATTTATAAATTATCAGAGTTAACTACCTAGAGCATTTGGTAAGTGTCTAAGTGAACCTTAGAGCATTTGGCAAGTGTCTAAGTGAACCTTAGAGCATTTGGTAAGTGTCTAAGTGAACCTTAGAGCATTGGTAAGTGTCTAAGTGAACCGTAGAGCATTTGGTAAGTGTCTAAGTGAACCTTAGAGCATTGGTAAGTGTCTAAGTGAACCTTAGAGCATTCGGTAAGTGTCTAAGTGAACCTTAGAGCATTGGTAAGTGTCTAAGTGAACCGTAGAGCATTTGGTAAGTGTCTAAGTGAACCTTAGAGCATTTTCTAAGTGTCTAAGTGAACCGTAGAGCATTTGGTAAGTGTCTAAGTGAACCTTAGAGCATTGGTAAGTGTCTAAGTGAACCTTAGAGCATTTGGTAAGTGTCTAAGTGAACCGTAGAGCATTTGGTAAGTGTCTAAGTGAACCTTAGAGCATTGGTAAGTGTCTAAGTGAACCTTAGAGCATTGGTAAGTGTCTAAGTGAACCTTAGAGCATTTGGTAAGTGTTTAAGTGAACCTTAGAGCATTTGGTGTCTAAGTGAACCTTAGAGCATTTGGTAAGTGTCTAAGTGAACCTTAGAGCATTTGGTAAGTGTCTAAGTGAACCTTAGAGCATTCGGTAAGTGTCTAAGTGAACCTTAGAGCATTTGGTAAGTGTCTAAGTGAACCATAGACCATTTGGTAAGTGTCTAAGTGAACCTTAGAGCATTTGGTAAGTGTCTAAGTGAACCTTAGAGCATTCGGTAAGTGTCTAAGTGAACCTTAGAGCATTCGGTAAGTGTCTAAGTGAACCTTAGAGCATTTGGTAAGTGTCTAAGTGAACCGTAGACCATTTGGTAAGTGTCTAAGTGAACCTTAGAGCATTCGGTAAGTGTCTAAGTGAACCTTAGAGCATTTGGTAAGTGTCTAAGTGAACCGTAGACCATTTGGTAAGTGTCTAAGTGAACCTTAGAGCATTTGGTAAGTGTCTAAGTGAACCTTAGAGCATTGGTAAGTGTCTAAGTGAACCGTAGACCATTTGGTAAGTGTCTAAGTGAACCTTAGAGCATTTGGTAAGTGTCTAAGTGAACCTTAGAGCATTGGTAAGTGTCTAAGTGAACCTTAGAGCATTGGTCAGTGTCTAAGTGAACCTTAGAGCATTTGGTAAGTGTCTAAGTGAACCTTAGAGCATTCGGTAAGTGTCTAAGTGAACCTTAGAGCATTGGTAAGTGTCTAAGTGAACCTTAGAGCATTTGGTAAGTGTCTAAGTGAATCTTAGAGCATTTGGTAAGTGTCTAAGTGAACCTTAGAGCATTGGTAAGTGTCTAAGTGAACCTTAGAGCATTGGTCAGTGTCTAAGTGAACCTTAGAGCATTTGGTAAGTGAAGGGCTAAAAGTAGATCATAATAGCTATTATTCTAAAATATACCCTCATCTCCTTAGCCACATGCATTTATTATCTTATTTGTATCTACATGGACTAAGAGAATATCTTTCAGAAAACTTACCACCTGAATGACTGGGTCTGTTACTGAGCCAGTCATACAAGTGGTAAGTGTTCAAGATTACTTTTCTTTTAGTGTGTAAAATGATGCTCTCTATCCAAAAAAGAGCAATTTTTACATGATTTTGTAAATTAGAGTTTACCCTATAATGGTGAAATCTGGATGAAATACTCTAGATATCATAGAAGTATTGCTGATGGAATAAGAATGACAATCAGACTGCTGAGATTTATGCCAACCACCACCAATTCACCATCACAAAATGCATCAATACATCAATGGACCGTTCCATTTTTAGCTATGCCCCGCCCATCACTAGCTAAGCTCCACCCACACCTCGCCGTGTTGGGATTGATCGATCACCAAATGCCCTAGCTATCAATTTCCTGAAAACTATACGGGGAAGCTGTTGAATATTTTGTAACTAATTTGACTGGGTGCTGTTGCTGCCTATAGCAGCAACAGCGTCCAGTCAAATTAGTTTCAAAATATTCAACAGAATATTTATTAAATAGTAAAAGCAAACAATTTGTACAGCAACGCATAGACCGTCTTCAAATATGCATTCGTGACGTACTTATCGACGTCATTCATGACATCATTCATTATGATGTCATTGTACACATCATGCAGTTCATTATGACGTCATATGATGGGTGGGTACTCTGGAAAGTCGAATTACAGTAGAAATTGAGGCATCACATGGAAATGAGATACTGAACAGACAAACAGACGGACAAACTAATGGACAATTGGAAAGAAAAAGTAAATACAGGGGGTGGGGTGGGAGGAGTTCAGGGCAATAACAAAAGATTTAAACGCCTACCTCCTTGTATCCCATAGCTTCATTACATTGTCATATGATCCGGACAGAAAGTGATGCTCATTTGTCTGTGACCAGGCTACAGAAGACACCCATCCAGTATGAGATGTGAATGTACATTTAACTATCGCACCATCTGAAAGTACAAACAACAAGAGCATCCAGTGTGTGAATGTACATTTAAATATTACACCATCTGAAAGCACAAACAACAAGAGCATCCAGTGTGTGAATGTACATTTAAATATTACACCATCTGAAAGCACAAACAACAAGAGCATCCAGTGTGTGATGTACATTTAACTATTTCACCATCTGAAAGCACAAACAACAAGAGCATCCAGTGTGTGATGTACATTTAACTATTTCACCATCTGAAAGCACAAACAACAAGAGCATCCAGTGTGTGATGTACATTTAACTATTTCACCATCTGAAAGCACAAACAACAAGAGCATCCAGTGTGTGATGTACATTTAACTATTTCACCATCTGAAAGCACAAACAACAAGAGCATCCAGTGTGTGATGTACATTTAACTATTTCACCATCTGAAAGCACAAACAACAAGAGCATCCAGTGTGTGATGTACATTTAACAATCGCACCATCTGAAAGCACAAAGAACAAGAGCATCCAGTGTGTGTCCAGTGTACGATGTACAATTAATCCTCTAACACTAAAACCAGCTAAAAATGGCTTCAACAGTGGTTTTGAGAAACGTTAAATTTTCAAAACCTGTCTTCTCTTGGCCTGCAAATGGACATTTTCTATGGGAAAATTGAAATTTCTTACAAATTCAAGGGTTAAGAACAAGTTGCATTGTAATTATATTCCTATGCTTTATTGTGTAAAAGATTGACTTATATTCTCATTTCTCACCTGTACTGCGTGGGTCGTACAGTCGGATATGTCTGTCTGCCGATGCAGCCACTAATACACCAGACAGCGGAGAATGTGATACACCTAGGAAGACCTTGTTTCCTTGCTGTGAAAACATAGACAAACTTGTCTAAAACAGATTCTCTGTGCGCCACCAAAATGTGTCCACTAAAGACATTTTAAATTTTCTCATATGAAATGTTGATTTGCAGACCAAGAGAAGACTTTTTGAAAATTATTTAGTCATCGAGCCAGCCATTCCAGTGGTAAATTTTCAAAAGTAGTCTTCTCTTGGTCTGCAGATTGATATTTCTCAAGACCACGGCAGAAGCTGCTTTTGGCTGATATGAGTGTTAAAGGGTTAATATAACTACTAAGGAAATAAAGGGATAAATTTTTAGCTATGCCATGTCCCATCTATGGCCAAGCAACTAGCTCCACCCATTTCTAGGCGAGCTCCCCCATTTCTAGCCAAGGCCCGGTCACTGCTTACGCATGTTGGAATCGATTTATATACTTTAAATACTGAATTCACCGAAACCCAATTTCAAGGAGCTCCCAGTTAAATTAGTTTCAAAATATTCAACAGGTTTATTACATTGTAAACCAATCAGACATACAATTCGTACGTTTAAATGGGAACACAAGAAGGGTCACCGTCATTTGCATAAAACATGCAGTTTTATCGTAGAGTCCATATTTAAGCTACTGCGTAAAGCTTTCTTGCGACATTTATATATAAATCTGATTAAATTGGTGTTAAAAACCGCTATGTTACTATAAATTTCTGCGAGTTAATTAAACCTATGACGTCATAGGTTGAATCCCATCCGACAAGTACAATGATAACGACACTCTGACGACAGGAAGGAGTGCATGCATTTGGATGGTGATATCTCTATCGGTGATAACGCTATCAACATCATTTATATATGTACAGATTGAAGAGATTAAGACACTTATAATACCATCACAAATTTATGGAATATATTTGTTATTTTCATACATTAGTTGCCGAATCGTAAGATGGCCATTTTCTATGAAGATACATGCTAATTGCATGAATATTACATTATCTCAGGAATTTCTTAGGCTAGTATGAAAACATAGGTACCTAAAGATGGACTGGATGTATGTAAGAACTAGTTAAACACTCATATTAATAGATGAAACTTTAATAACATTATCTGCCATAGCGCCAGTGAGAGCTTTGATTCAAAAGTTGCAACTATCGCATCATTCAATTATCTCAAGATCAAAACTTGATGTCAAAATCGGCACCATCAGAGAAATCAGACAAAGGACTGTTATTATGTATTCTTCAACATTTCCGCAAATATAGTTTCTATATTCCTAACACTGTTGAAGAGAAACCACTTACAAAACGCAATTCGCAATATAAAATTGTGATAGCATTGGATGACAGCGAGAAAAGCATTCAACTTATGACGTCATACGCCTCATCCGGGAATAGAAATGTAACTAATGTATCACATATTTAAATAACGAAGACATATATTTCTAATTCGTGCACAGAGCTTACAATTATATTTTTGAAAACGTTACGGTCTGTAGATTTATTTAATACAAAGTAGTATAGGGTCTGGTGTTTCCCTTTAAGACTTTTCACCCTCATGACAGAGTTATATTATATTATTGATATTATGATTGTGATGTCAGCCTACATGTGATGTAATTAATTATGACCTCATATACTCAATTAATCAGCGAAAGGGTTAATTGCCAAGCCAGGCAAAATGGCTCTGTAAGTATTACAAAACTTTAATATTCGAATCAAGATGACTAATTTTGCAAATTTACCACTGGAATAATGGGGGTTAGTTGATAACCGAGCCAGTTATTAAAGCGGTAAATTTTCAAAATTTGTTTTTTCTTGCCGTACAAATGAACATTTACAAAGCACTTTTTTTCCACAATCAATTTTGACCATTAGAGGGTTAGGGTTAGGGATAGGCTTCAGCTAATGGCCAAAGAGACTCAAGATGATGTCATATTATCAGTGGCTTCTTCCAGGACCCATACTAAACATGTTCCTGAAATGTATTTAACATTCCCCAAATTTTATGTGATCGAACTAAAACTGCTCAAATGCACGTTGACAACTGGAAATATGCACTGATGGAAGCAAGAAAGCACACAAATTATAATATGCACACATGCACAAACTCACTCATGCACGCGAACACACACACACACACACACACACACACACAAATACTAACGATGCTTGATTTCTGTGTCGCTGTCTCCATGTCCCAGAAACGTATTGTGTGATCCCAGGATGCAGTGCAGATTTCGTTCACGCCAGACCAAAGTACAGATGAAATTCCCTCACCATGCCCTGACAGTGTCACCACGGGTACCTATGAACACAATAATGATGAGAATGAAGGAATCCAGTTTTAGCCATGCCCCGCCCATCTCTAGCTAAGCTCCACCCATGCTTTGCCTATGTTGTGATCGATCAATGCCTGAACTCCCTGAATTTCATTTCTAGAAAACTACACAGGTAAGCTGTTGAATCTTTTGAAACTAATTTGACTGCAGCAACAGCACCCAGTTAAATTAGATTCCTCAATGGACCGTTCCATTTTTAGCTATGCCCCGCCCATCACTAGCTACGCTGCACCCACACCTCGCCGTGTTGGGATTGATCGATACCTGAATGCTATAACTATCAATTTCCTGAAAACTATACAGGGAAGCTGTTGAATATTTTGTAACTATTTTGACTGGGTGCTGTTGCTGTCTAAGGCAGCACCAGAGCCCAGTCAAATTAGTTCCAAAATATTCAACAGATTATTTATTAAATAGTAAAGACGTACAATTTGTACAACAACACATAGACCGTCTTCAAATATTTGTTCGTGACGTACTTATCGACGTCATTCATGACATCATTCATTATGATGTCATTCTACACATCACATAGTTGATTATGACATCATATGATGGGTGGATTCTCTGTAAAGGTGAATTGTATGTCAGCAATAGCTCCCAGTCACATTAATTACAAAATATTTAACAGCTTATCTGTATATATTTAGCTTCTGGGAATTCATGTTTCAGTGCTAAAATTGACTCAGACAACGAAAGTGGGTGGAGCTTAGTTAGAAATGGGCAGGGCATAGTTCAAAAGGACACATCACTGTATCTAGATTTCAACGCGGTTGAGAGTGGGGCTGTTGGGTGTGGTCAAGGATACCATATTAACGACACACCGACAGACCTCCCGGCAGACCTCCCAACTCTCAAGTCACCCATTTGGCTTCCCGCAGCTTTATGTAAATCTCACACATTTGAGGGAATTCTTAGATTAAAAAAAAAATTTTTAATGCATAAGTGTAAAAATAGGCAAAAATATGTAACTGATATTTTAAGGATTTGATTCAAATTGAATGTCAATGTCCATTTCTGATTACTGAAAAACGTGTAACATTGCAAATTCGGCCCATATAAAGGCCTGCTATTCTTAACATATGCTTTACTTATTGCCTCTCGGAGACCTCCCAAGGCCATCTAGTAAGACTGGGTGTAATAAATCAAATGAAGATTAAAATTTCCCAGGGGCCTCTATCTAATTTAGCGTACATACTTTTCCAAAATCTCAAATTCAGTTTTTAAAACGTGGCAAGTGCCGCAAGTCTGCAATAAAAGGTGTAATAATGAATGATACACATACTCGTGTCGGGATTTTTGCTTCATTCATCTTTTTTCTCTTCACTGGTTTATCTTCAGTATCTTCCTCCTCATCACGACTCTCGCTCTCAATGTCTGCAAGGATTAAACATATATGCATTATTTGAAATCGACATCAGAGACAGCACATGCAAGCTAAAATAAATTGTGGAAATTTGAAATATTTTTATTTTAATGTTAACCCATAACACTCTGATTTCAAAATTTCAAATTAAATTAAAAGATGAACTGGTGTTCATTTTTCAACAAATTTGGTGGAAGATGGTGCTGTCGTAGACAGCACCATCTTTCGCCAAAATTATTGGAAAATGTGCATCAATATCTTTGACACAGTGACATTAAGACAGAATATTGCCATCAGTGCAGTAAGGGTTAAGATCTTAGTATACTATTAAAGCATACAAGTATTAATTTTTATACACAAATTCCGACTGTTATTTGTTATGTTATTGTTGTTCTGGAATAATGGAACCCCGCACAAAAGTTTCCTACATTTGTTTACGGATCACTCAGATTGGAAGGAACTCCGAAAATCTTAAATATGTCTCTACAGTCACTGAAAACAGTGGCGACAGTGTGCAGCGAACCCCCAGTGTAACCTCAATGCTTAACAACGCCGAGCAACAATAATTTACAGTGCTGATATTAAACGAATTAATGAGTTGCCGACATTGCTATGATTATGTAATACAACAGCGGCCAGGCTTACTAAATACTCTGGCGTTCTCGGGAATTTTGTTAATTCTGTTTGTGTTCGCAATTTTAATATTTGTGAACTTCATAAAAATTGCATCTCTTTCTTCTTCTTTTCGTTCGCTGATCATACCGCCAGTCCTGTAAGTGACTATCGACGTGATCATAAGCGTTAAGTGCGTGGATCCATGGTTTATTAGAGTGCGCCGTGCGGCCTGGAACCTCCGTCTTCAGCACTCGAGGTTTCTGTCAGGGTTACCTCACCGTTACCTCCTTTAGTCGCCTCTTACAACACGCAGAGGATACGGAAGGCGTATTCTAAGCCCCACCTACAGGGCAGCATCTCTTTTACTATTGAGTAGTCGGATAAGAAACGCTATTCAAGTGCGAGTATTGCAACACCAGAACCATTTTATGAACATACTTCTGTATATTAAATTTTGAGATTTACATGTACCAGGTATCGGGTCTTTAATTTCCAGGAAAATATACAGCTCAGTTGCTGAATATTTTGAGTGTCGTACTTGTTATATAACATAATTAACTTTTGACATCAGAAACCTGAAAGCTGCATCCTCAACACATCACATCTCATCAATTGATGCATCCAGTGTATCGATCAATCATATGATGTCATATTCAACTATGTTACATGTAGGCCGACGTCATCATCAATTACATCCTGAATGGCACGATTTAGTGTGTCATAAACACTTAATAGTCTACCAAATTATATGATTATATGTCTTTACTATTTAATAAACATTCTGTAGAATATTTTGAAACTAATTTGACTGGGTGCTGTTGCTGCCAAATTAGTTTCAAATTATTCTACAGCTTACTTGTCCATTTTTCTGAAAATTGAGATTCAGGGAGTGCATGGATCAATCGATCCCAGCACTGGCAAAGTGTGGGTGGAACTTAGCTAGAGATGGGCGCGGCATAGCTAAAACTGGATTCCTTTTTTCTATCACTATAGAGAGCTACATGTAAACCAAGGAAGATTATGGACTGATGTATAATTTGACAAACAGAATGATTAACAAAGTAAATCATATATATATATATATACACCTGTGCAAAAGTTAAGCACCAGCAAAAACAATAGAACGTAGAAACATGATGGTACAACTAGGCTGCCATACTTTTTGTCCCCGCGTTAGCTGACATAATTCCAAGTACGAAATGCACATGCATGCATGACTTCACGCCGCTTGATGTCCGTGCGTGGCGGTAAACAGCACACGTGTTCAGTTATGTAAAAGTCCAGTTTGAGGTGTAGAACATTACATACAGATTTAGGCGACAAGATTAGGAATTTTGTGTTCATGACCGTGGTTTATTTGTACAGAGAGAATTAGCTCTTGATTGTGAACCGCTATGGCAAGACGAAGGTTAAGTGATCGTGTGAAATGGCAAATCATAGGCATGCATACCACTGGTATGTCATGCAGAGAGATTGGCAGACAGCTGAACATTAACCATACTGTAATCAGTCGTTTGATTGCAAAACATGGGCAAACTAACGAGGTGAAGGACAGGCCTAGATCTGGAAGACCGAAGAAGACTACTGCCCGTGATGATCGAGCCCTAGGAGATCTCCATTCACCAACAGCAGAGTGCTCAGCCAGCAATGGGAAACGCGCAATAGAGTGTCAATGTCTACCGTCAAAAGGAGACTGTATGCTGCTGGCATGAAAGCTAGGAGACCTGTCAGACGTCCTCTCCTCACTGCACACCACAAAGAGGAGCGTCTGAGGTGGTGCAACGAAAGAAGACACTGGAACATGAGATCCTGGAGACGGGTACACTGGTCCGATGAAAGTCGGTTCCTGCTTCATGCCACAGATGGTCGAACTCGTGTATGGAGGTCCAGACGCACGGCGTACGACCAACGTAACATCATGGAAGAAGTTCCATTTGGTGGAGGTTCCGTTATGATACGGGGGTGCATCTCATTTGATTGTAAGCTGGATCTGTTGACTGTACCTGGAACACTAAATGGACAAAGATATCAAGATTCCATACTGGATAGAATTGTGGTCCCTCATTTTGTAGATCATGCACCTGGAACCCACCCTATATTCATGGATGACAACGCCCGACCACATCGTGCTAGAGCTGTGCATGAATACCTCCGCCAGAATGCCATCGAAACCCTACCATGGCCAGCAAGGAGCCCTGACATGAACCCTATTGAGCATATCTGGGACATTCTGGGAAACATGGTGAGAATGAGGGATCCTCCTGTGCAGAACCTACAGGAATTAACAGACGCACTCCATCTTGAATGGCAACGAATGCCACAATGGCGTATCAGTCGGTTGGTGACCAGCATGAGACGTCGTGTCCAGGCCGTCATCCAGGCACAAGGTGGATATACCCGGTATTAATAATGACAGTCTCAAACTCGTGCACAGATGTTAAACTTCGTTTTCAGACACCATTAATGACAATCTAGCCACGTGTGTCAACTGTAGGGCAATAGTTGTCAGTTGTGTCAACGTAACCATATTCAGGCCTCGTTTTCAAGTTCAAACAAAAACATACAGTGTTTCCCCACCATCATAATCAGCATTCCTCTAGTTGCATTATTACCTCTTGCACTAAGATGGCTGGGTACATAAATGTTTATGCTATTGCTTTCTTCATAGCACATGAATATACCCTCGCATGTGCGTAAAAATAGGGTGGTGCTTAACTTTTGCACAGGTGTATATATATATATATATATATATATATATATATATATATATATATATATATATTCCAGCCCTGCACATATCTATGGTTATAGGCTGACGTCAAAATAAGTATACACACATGGGAGGCCATTTTTCTGTCCTTTCGGGGATATGTACTTTCTTACTGAAGCAAGTCTTTCGTGTATATAGACTAAGCACAATGTTAAAAATTAACATCTTGGTAATGCAAACCTTCAGAAAATCAGATTGCTGCCAAAACATTGACCTATCGAAATTCTGAATAGAATTTCCAGAGGCCACGACAATAGGATCCTTCCAGCCAAAATTGATTGAAATCACCAAGTGATTAATGAGGAGTAGCATTTAATATGAATTCCCATTTATCGGAAAACCCAAGATGGCCACCATCAAAATCAAGCTGTCAAAATTCTGTATACAAGTTCTGAAGCGTACGGGCCTAGAGTTCTTCCAGCTGAGTTTGGTTGAAATCGGCCTAGCGATTAATGAGGAGTACTACTAGCCTTTTAACTGATTTCCCAAAATATTCATAAAATCCAAAATGGCCGTCGGAAAAATGGACCAATCAAAATTCTATATGAAAATTCTATAAGCAACTTCTAAAGCCTACCGCCATACGCTCGTTCCAGCCAGTCTGGTTGAAATAGCCCCCCAAGTTAATGAGTAGTCGATTTTCAGCCATTTTTCGGATAATTCAAGATGGCAATAAATTGACCATTCAAAATTCTATATAGAGCTCTCTCAGCTCTGAGCATAGCACTTTAGCATCCTTCCAGCCAAGTTTGCTTGAACTCATTCAAGCCGTTAATGACGAGTAGCCTTTTAACTGATTTCCCAAAATTTTCAGAAAATCCAAGATAGCCACCGGAAAAATGGACCAATCAAAATTCTGTATACAAGTTCTGAAATCTACCAGCCTAGTATCCTTCCAGCCAAGTCTGGTTGAAATTGCTGAAGCAGTTAATGAGGCGTAGCATTTTATCAATTTCCCGCCATTTTTCAGAAAATCCAAGATGGTTGCCGGAAAAAATTACTAATCAAAATTCTGTATACATGTTCTGAAGCACACTAGGCTAGCATTCTTCCATCTACGGTTGATTGAAATCGGCCCTGCTGTGCCGGAAAAAATTACTAATCAAAATTCTGTATACATGTTCTGAAGCATACTAGGCTCGCATTCTTCCATCTAAGGTTGATTGAAATCGGTCCTGCTGTGCCGGAAAAAATTACTAATCAAAATTCTGTATACATGTTCTGAAGCATACTAGGCTAACAGTCTTCCATCCAAGGTTGATTGAAATCGGCCCTGCTGTTATTGAGTAGGCTTTTAAGTGATTTCCAGAAATTTTCAGAAAATCCAAGATGGCCACCGGAAAATTGACCAATCAAAATTCTGTATAAGTTTCGAAACGTACAAGCCTAGTATCCTTCCAGCCAAGTCTGGTTTAAATTGCTCAAGCAGTTAATGAGGAGTAGTGTTTTAAACGTTTTCCCGTCAATTTTTGGAAAATTCAAGATGGCCAACAGAAAAATTGACCAATCAAAATTCTGTATACAAGTTCAGAACGATATCACGCTAGGGTTCTTTCATCGAAGTTTCATTGAAATCGGTCCAGCAGTTATCGAGTAGGCTTTTAAGTGATTTGCAGAAATTCCAAGATGGCCACCGGACAAATTGACCAATCAAAATTCTGTATAGAAGGTCTGAAACATACCAGCGTACTATCCTCCCTGCTAAGCATGGTTGAAATTGTCCAAGCCGTTAATGAGGAGTAGCGTTTTAAACGATTTCCCGCCACCACCCCCCCCCCCCCCCCCCCCCCCCCGGGTACCTTCCAGCCAAATTAGGTTGAAATCCGCCAAGCAGTTAATGAGGAGTAGTGGTTTTAAGAAAAAGTTCACGGATGGATGCCGGACGGACTGATGGACGGTCGCCATGCCATAAGCTCACTTCGTCATTCTCACCAGGTGAGCTAACAAGGCACATCAGTAAACTGATATATGCTCCATCAAGGCATAGTCCTTAGGAACACTGTATAAACTATGGTATAGACAAAAATTCTCTATAATTTTGACTGAACCATTAAAACTACTGTAAGTCAAAGGTATATTCAGTGAACCCTGAAAAGTAGGTCACAACTTTTCATATGCGACACACCTGCAGCGTATAATACCTTCGTACATGTTTAAGTTTCAGTATGCCAAAAACTCTTGAAATTATATCCCCGGACTAACATGTTCTGTAATGTTCCATGGACCATAAAAAGTAGGTCAAATGTAGGTCACACTGACCTACTCTTCAGAGTGTACACCTCCTCCCAAAGATGCATCCACATATTAAGTTTTGTTCCTGTATACCAAAAACTCATGAAGCTACAGACTGGACAAAAATTTTCTGTAATGCTGAATGAACTGTGAAAGTAGGTCAAAAGTATGTCACACTGACCTACTTTTCATATACTGCACACTTCCTCCATAAGATGCAGCCACATATCAAGTTTAGTTCCTGTATACCAAAAACATTTGGAACTACAGCACGGACAACAAATTTCGGTACTATTCAATGAACCGTAAAAAGTAGGTTACAAGTATGTTACGCCGACCTACATTTTACACTCTGCGCATCGTCTCCGTAAGATGCATTAACACACCAAGTTTCATGATCGTACATATAAAAGTCTTGAAACTATGGCTTGGTTATATACACCTCCCACAACCCCAAATTTTTCGGGAAGCATTAAAAATACTCATATCTTGGGCTGCAAATGGGCATTCCTCAAGACCACTACAGAAGCCATTTTTTTGTCAGCTTGACAGCTAGTGTTAAATAATGGTACTTACTTGCAGACCAAACTTTCAACATTCTGTCCCAGGATCCACTACAAAACTGAAACATTAAAACACAAACCAATATTCAACATCTTACTGGTCAAGGTCGGTAAAAAAGCAAAAATTCTGCAAATAAAGGGATATGTTCTGTCACTCAAATATCTCAACAACTTAATCAATGATGTCACGTGTTAGCTGGTCACGTCTTATTCAATGTCACATGTCAGCTGACCTCACAATCAATGACGTCACATGTCAGCTGACCTCACAATCAATGTCACATGTCAGCTGATCTCACAATCAATGATGTCCTGTGTTATCCGACTTTACAATTAGTGAAGTCACGTGTTATCTGACTTCACAATCAATGATGTCACGTGTTAGCCGACTTCACAATCAAAATTCATGGAATTGGTCCAACATCCACTGGTACAACGGGGAAAATAAAGTAATGTAAGTACAATTTAATAAGCAGTATTTTTTAATATTTTGAAACTAAGTTGACTGGGATTTTGTTTCAAAATATTCAACAGCCAGTGATTCTCATTTAAGGGTCCTTTTGATGGTGTATACTTCCAAAATACAGCTTTGGACCCCCAAAGTAGTAGCATGGGTGTCTAGGGACCCCTGAAAATCTGGTATGATTGTTAAATATTAATTAGTTTTATAGGTTTCTGCACAAACATCTCCACACAATCTAGCATGGGACACGCATAATTCATAGCTATAGTACTCTCTAATTTTAGCATGGATGAGAAAAAACTATGGGAGGCACAGATTTCACATTGGCAACCACAGCTTTCAGTTTGTCATCCCTAGATAGGCTAGATTATTACATCAGGGTGTGGGGTCCCTGGGACTACCAAAATTTAGCTGCCATGGGAACCACGGTCAACAGCTTACTGTATAATTACCTTGAAATTTAGATTCCGGGAATCCAGTTTTCAAAGTCTCAACTCAATTCAAACATTATTAAAATGTGGGAGCTTAGCTAGAAATGGATATTTTCATTGACTAAAATGGATGCATGCCAATGGACATTTCCAGTTTATCCATCAATATGACATCATAGTCAACTACATGTACGTGGCGTGTAGGATGACATCATAATCAATTACATCATGAATGACGCAGATAAGTTCAGCACGAATGCTTAATTGATGACGGATTGTTGTACAAATTGTATGTCTTTACCATTTAATAAACATTCCGTTGAATATTTTGAAACTGATTTGACTGGGTTTTGTTGCTGCCATAGGCAGCAACAGCACCGAGTTAAATTAGTTTCAAAATAATCAACAGCTTACCCGTACATTTTTCTGGAAATTCAGTCAGGGAGCTTAGGGATTGATCGATCCAAACACAGACGAAGTGTGGGTGGAGCATTGCTAAAGATGGGCAGGGAATAACTAAAACTGGATTCGTCCATTGGTACATACTCGAGCCAGTGTCGGATCCACAGCCACACAGTCAACGCTCCCAGCATGCCCTTTGCACACGTGGATACAGTCCACTTCATTTCTTTCACCATTCCATTGCCATAGCAATAGCCTTTGGTCATGTGAGCCACTAACAAACATATATTTTTTAGATTCAGGATCTGTGAAAATAATAAAAAATATTTCTTCACATCACGGATGTTTTTCATCATCTTTATCCTGGGTACGGTTTGACTGGCTATCCATAGTCAGTTTACTGGTTTACTGAACATGCACAGTTACTACATGTATGCCCAACCTAACGCTGGATAGTTAACTATAGTTCATTGGTTCCCGATTCCCCATTGAATTACTATTGCAGAAAATTTGGAACCGAGTACCAGTCTCCATTAACCCTTTCTGTTGTCTGTTTTGATGGCCCCTGAAAATGGGTTATTCTGGTCCGCTACGACGTCAAAAAGGGGGATGGAATAGGAGCTTGGGAACATTGACATACAATGGGAAAGCATAAATGCATCAAACCCAAGTTATTTAGTGAAATATTTACACTTTTATATGAATTTATTCATGGCAAGCGATAGGTGTCCGCCATTTTGAAATATATGCAAATTTCGCACTAACCATCTGAACCAAGCTCGGGTGCTCGGTCGACTATAGTTGACTAGCTAGCTAACTATTTCAACTTCGACTGGGATCTAGTTAGCTATAGATAACTATGGTTAGTGAGTCGAACTTGACATTCATCTACCCATTAACTGTCTGTCTGCTGAATTTATGCACACTAGATTTTTAAGTGTTTAACTCTGGATATGGTGAACTAACAACTTTCAGGCAAATTGTTTTCAAAATATTCACCATATCCAGAGCTATTGCCCATTGAAATTATTGTCTGGTGGCTTGCAGCAGTCAGAGTTAAATGTTTTCATGTTTCAAGATTTCTCTGACAATGGACCTTTCCAGAGTAATGACGTCATAATCAGCTAAGCGGCGTGTAGGATGACGTCATAAATGATTCTAGATACGGCCCGGCCCGTCTTTAACTCTTAATAGTCTGACACATTGTACAAATTGTATGTCTCTATTATTTAATAAATATGCTGTAGAATTTTTTTAACTACTTTGACTGGGCGCTGTTGCTGCCATAGGCAGCAACAGTACCCAGTCAAATTAGTTTCAGAATATTCAACAGCTTATCTGTATAGTTTTCTGGAAATTGATAGTCAAGGAGCTCAGAGATCGATCAATCCAACACAATCGAGGTGTGGGCGGAGCTTATCCAGAGATGGGCGAGGCATAGCTAAAAATGGAAACGTCCATTGTCTCTTAAATCTTGAGTTGATATAAACTTCAATTATCTCATGCAACCAGCTCCCAATCTGTTCTACTAAATACTATATGGGTGCAACAGGGCACCAGTCTCTGCTTGATCAGCATAGACGATTATGACATTGAAATATCTTTAATGGTCAAATTGGTAACAAGAGTTTTAGTGAAACTCAACATACGCCCGCAGGCATGTTTGAAGAATGCTAAATGTGAACAGTTAGTCTTTGATAATTCTCTGAGAAAATGTTGGAGATGGGGGGGGGGGGGGGGGGGGGGGACTTTTATTAGGTACACATTTGGAATTCATGGCAAAGACGTCACTAAAAATCTTGAGTCTTCACAGCTGCATTGATCATTACAATTACAAGACAATTTTGATGAATTTTAATCTTTCAAGGGAGATAACTCTGAAAAATATGGGTGGATTTTGCCGAAACGAAATCATAACACTTTGTCTATCCCTAACACATCTGCTGAAAAAAGAATAGTGAGTGTAGGTTCAAAACTCTTCGAGACATGGTTTGGACAAGAAAATTTTGACAAATTTTAGCTTTTCAGGGGAGATAACTCGAGCAAATATGGGTGGATTTTGCCGAAACAAAATCATGACACTTCGTCTAAACCTAACACATCTGCTGAAAAAAGAATAGTGAGTGTAGGTTCAAAACTCTTCGAGCTATGACTCAGACAATGAAAATTTTTGCTTTTCAGGGGAGATAACTCAGGCAAATATGGGTAGATTTTGCCAAAACGTGATCATGACACTTCGTCTTTCCCTAACACATCTGCTGAAAAAAATTGTTAGTGTAGGTTAAGAACTCTTCGAGATCTGGTCCTGACAAAAAATCAGACGGACGGCGAGCGCCATCACATAATACGACCCCGCTTTGCGCGGGCATATAACGCTTTGCGTGGGTGTATAAAAAGGCTTCTAAATTAGTTTTGAGCGATGTCTCTTAGCACTTTAGCATCTAGCAACAAAACAATATTTTAGAAAACTTAACACTGGAATGACTTCTTGGGCCAATCATTCCACTGGTGAGTTTCCAAAATACAAATTTTTACAGAATAGTTAAATTTTCTAGAGTAATTTCTAGCTCACTTAAGCAGTAAGTTTGTAGCCGATATAGTATATTTAAATCCTTATTGAAATGGATAAAGTAAACATATCTACGTAGCCAAGGCCATCCGTAAATAATAGTTTGGTTGTCCTCTCCTGACCGATCCTCAAAAATTATTTTTTTAGTAGTTTCCTGTGAAGAAGAATTTTTATTTTCTGATGCAAGTCCGTTGGGAGATTGAATTGACTCCTTTCATCAAAATGGACTCATATAACCTTAAAAACTGCTTACTTCATAGATTATGCTTCAAGGTCAAATAAAAAACTTCCGAGTTTTGTTATTTAAATTCAATTTTGTTATGTATTATTCAGCAGGTAAAAAAAAAAAGAATTTCCCTACCTACCTACCCTACTCCATCCCCCAGGATCGGGAGAGGACAAGCAAATTATCTTTTAAGGATGGGCCAATGCACTTGAGACAAAAACACTTTGACCCTTGGAAATCCAGTATTTCAATTTCAGGAGACCTACATGTATACAACAAAGGGGGGGGGGGGCGAATATATTGAAACTAACCGGACTGGAGCTCTCAGTCAAATTCGTTTCAAAATATTCAATACAATATTCCTTTAGATAGAATTTGTCCTTTCTGTTCTGAAAGTGTTAAGGGACAATAGATACATTTAGTCGTATTTTTAGCGAACAAACCATTTTTAATCCAAGCCACACACTTTACAGGGGCTGTATGGCCAGGTATGGTCATCAGTGAACGTCCATCTATTGACCATAGACGTAGTGTGTTGTCATAACAACCAGATAATATACTGAAACAAAAAACACAGATCATACACGTATACTACAGGGTTTGTACACATTTTTGTGGTTGAAATTCCATGACTTTTCATGAACAAAATTAAAAAATTCCATGACCTCTAAGAATTCACCTTTCCAGAGTGCACACCCATCATATGACGTCACAATGAACTGAGTGATGTGTACAATGACATCATAATGAATGACGTCGATAAGTACGTCACGAATGCATATTTGAAGACGGTCTATGCGTTGTTGTACAAATTGTTTGCTTTTACTATTTAATAAATATTCTGTTGAATATTTTGAAACTAATTTTACTGGGCGCTGTTGCTGCCATAGGCAGCAACAGCACCCAGTTAAATTAGTTAAAAAATATTCAACGGCTTCCCTGTATAGTTTTCAGGAAATTGATAGCTAGGGCATTTGGAGATCGATCAATCCCAACACGGCGAGGTGTGGGTGGAGCTTAGCTAGTGATGGGCGGGGCATAGCTAAAACCGGAAAGGTCCATTAATATCAAGATCTGTTTTTATGACATGGCTCCATAAATCATGATCTGCCTTTATTCTGCAAAATGTTTGAATATTGTACCGTTTAACAACCAATCCAAAGCCTTGATTTGATAAGCTGTTGCCATAATTTTATTGCATAGAGGTGACGGCAGAAATTTATGCCAAGAGATTTCTTTTATTTTTGCATGATTACCATTTTCCATAACTTTTGCATGACCTATGATAAAAAATGCAGATTTTCCATGACTTTCCAGGCCGTGAATTTTTATTTTCAAATTGCATGACTTTCCAGAATTTCCATGACCAGTACGAATCCTGATACTAGAAATACGGTTATTAAATGCTTAACCCTGACACTCAGACTGATCAATGGTAACCCTGACACTCAAACTGACCAAAGGTAACCCTGACACTCAGACTGACCAAAGGTAACTCTGACCCTCAGACTGACCAAAGGTAACCCTGACACTCAGACTGACCAAAGGTGGGTTCCATAGTGGTCTTGTAAAAATGTCCATTTGTACTGTTTGAAAATTTACCACTGAAATGACTGGCTTGATAAACGAGCCAGTCATTCTAGTGATAAATCTTCAAAAATAGGCTTCTTTTGATCTGCAAATAGACAAAATTGAAATTTCTTGAACAATTTGGCATATTAAAGGGTTAAATAGTAATCTTCATGCTATAAAATAAGTACAATGTTATTACACTGGCATAGGCATCAAATTAAGTAATGGACATATCCAGTTTTAGCTATAGCCCACCCATCTCTAGCTAAGCTCCGCCTACGCTTTGCCCATGCTGGGATAGATCGCACTCTCTGAATCTCAAATTCCAGAAACCTATATAGGTAAGCTGTGGAATATTTTGAAACTAACTTGACTGGGTTTCAAAATATTCAACAATGTTTATTACATAGTAGAGTAAAAACATACAATTCGTACATCTTGACAGACTATTAAGCATCTATGACGGGCTAAATCGGGTTATTCATGATGTAATTGATCATGGTGTCAGTTTTTGACATAATATGATTGATTGATAAACTGGATTCATCCATTACTCCTTAAAGCTGAAGGGTTATTATGAAAGTAAGGAATTTTTTTAGCAAAAAAAAAGTAAGTGAATTAATTATTCATGTTTGCAATTTGTATCAAGTAATCGTCCACCATTTTGTTTCGCGGTGGCCATTTTCTTTTCCCCACACCTCCAGCCTAATAAAACTAATCGCTAAATCTAAATTTGTCCCCATTCTCATTTTGATGCCTCGTGTGTAAGACATCTAGCGAGCACCCAATATCAAAGTTTCGTCACATAAAATACACAGAAATCATGAATTAAGGGCACAAACATGAAATGAATATGTTTATAATTATGTTCTATCCCATCCAGGATAAATATCTATTCAAAATTGGATATAGATGTGTAGTTATTCTCTCTCAGACAAGCTATTCCGCCTTCCACAAAACCAAGACATTTTGGAAATATCAATAACACTGACATCACTGATCTATGTGTAGATCAACTCAATCCAATCCAATTAGTTTATTTGCATATCAAAGCGAATGAGACCTAAAAAAAAATATAGTCGCTGAAATACTGCCTCTAAAATGTGTGTACATGTATATCTGATAGGAAGGCGATAGGATGCATGATTTCAGGTTTTTACACCAAGCCACCAATAAGAATTCACAGTAATATAGGGGAGATCAGGGTAATATGTACACATACACTATATTTGGCAAGGGCCGATTTTGGTAAAATGCAAAATGATGTGGGTTGGTGTTGTGGTGAGCTATCTGTACCAGTACCACTACTAAAGAATAATGCCTTGTCGTCTTCAAATATGTTTTATTGTCGAACGATGCCATAACCTGACAAGAAAACAATAACAACATTAACTAAGTAAGTTAGATAGGCCAAATCTAGTTTCGAAAATAGGTAATTATGAAATTAAATAGGCCTATATAAATAAATGATATGTGACGATGACAATGAAACAATTATGAGACGATTACACAAACACTACATCTAAATATAGCGAAATACCTTAAATGTTAAAGCTGTCAAGCTGTATAAGTGAAATTGTAAACTAAATTGAATTACTTCTTATTCTTCTGTAAATTACCCTCGTGTCACTCAGGACAAGTATTTACGAACCAATAATAACGGAACCGGGAAATCTATACAACTACGACTACCAATATCGTTCCACTAACACTATCAACATCACCATGACAACCAGCACCAACAACAACAATAGTAACGGCAACAACAAGACACTGACTGCCACCTCCCCCCCCCCCCCACCAGAACCCCACCAAACCCCGAGTGCCACTACGACTACTACCACCACCACCTCTACTACTACTACTACTGCTGCTACTACTACTAACTTAGTACCACAATGGCGACCATGACTGCAAGCATGACGATCCCTCCTTGCTTACAGAACTAGCGCTGGGCGATATTGGATTTTGGTAGATGGTAACAGTATCTGGGAAAATACTGCAGTATCACGGTATATCGTCCAGGTAACCGGGCCTTAGGATAAGATGGGTTTGTTCAAATTGGTAGTAATTGCCACGAAAACTCAACCTTTGTGAACATCATAGCACAAACAAAACATCTGACATTACTGATCACCACTAGCGTGGATTAAGGTGATCTAAAAGTAACATGTGATATATACACCAAGCATTAACTTCGTATTTTATGCCGTTCTCGAAGTTTTATTCATCCATTTAACGAACTTCTGTCGTAAAAAGAACATTCAGCATTTGCAAAATGAAATTCCCAAAGCTTAAAAAAATTCCAAGCTATTTTATCAATATAATTAGCTGGTTTAGTCTGATCGATTTTTTTTCTTATTTCTAACATTTTAATATAAAATTTAATATAAAGATGATTAAAATACTCTGAATGAAGGTTATTATCGCTAGTCTAGAGGTAGACATCTAACTGTCTAATTCTTCCCCCCAACCACCCACTAATCCAACAAGTAGGCCTAGTGATCTAAGACGGTGTCCGTTGTGATCCATTCTTAATCACTTAACAGATCAAGTAAAGATCAGGGGTGGGGGGGGGGGGGAAGAGAGGTGATTACAGTAGTTGTTTCCTAGATCCGAGCTAAGTTTTGTTTTTTGAACAACACAAAGCAGAGCTCTAATATATCCGCTAGCCGATATCGGTTTGCATAGTGTAATGACTTCATCAAAATGGTATGCGAAATGAAAGCGAGGCTTGCTGTGAAGATGACAGTGTATTTTCATTTCACGGAAATAGAAAGAATTATTGGATGTTTTAGAGTTTATTATCATGAAACATTAAATAAAATGATTTAATTGAAGATAATATGAGGATAGCACACTGATACGACACACATGCGGATATATGGTAGTTTATTCAAACTGATGAATTGACGTGACAATGATAGACATACGACAGACTAGTTAAATTTGTTTATTTGGTGAATTTATTTTATGAACAAGAGGCCCAAGCGGCCTGTGTCGCTCACCTGCAGCACCATTAATTTTTGTCAAAATTGTTGGTGGGGGGTTTAGCAGTCTTTTAAATGAGTTTGTGGACATTTTTGCAAGTGCAATATGGCCGCCAAACAGACTACATTTTGATTGGCCCACGGCGTCCATGTTTTTTTGATGGATCAACTTCCCTTGAACAAATTTTAATGGCCCAAATTTCGGCCTGATCCCTTCAGCGGTTCTGGAGGAGTCATTTTCGTGAAAACTAGGTCATCCAAGATGGTCGCCCAACCATTTGGTCAATCAAGTCCTCTTGAACAAACTTTGCTTATCTCTTGGCCTAGATGAAGATTCCCTAAGTGAGAAGATTTTTTAAAGACATTTCCTGAAATTGAAAATGGCCGCTGTGCAAATTGGCCGATCGGGTTCATTTGAACAAACTTGGATCGTTATGCCCTAGGGATGATTCCTACAAAATATAATTGAAATCTACCTGGTAGTTCTCGAGAAGACATTTGAAATTTCCCATTGCTTTAGCATGAGAGCTTTTGACGAGAAACTTATCCAAGATGGCCACCAAACCGTTTATCCGACAGTTTCGAAAATTGCAAATTTGAGCTCAGAATACCCAAAAACATATATAGAACCAAGTTTGGCCTCAAAATCCATCAAATAAAAAATCCAATATGTTCACCAAACACGCTACATTTTGATTGGCCCACGGCGGCCATGTTTTTTGACGGAGCAACTTCCCTTGAACAAACTTTATTGGCCCTTAGTCCCTAATCATATCCCCAAATTTCCGCCTGATCCATTCAGAGGTTCTGGAGTTGTTTTCGGGAAAACTAGGTCATCCAAGATGGCCGCCGAACCATTCGGTCAATCAAGTCGTCTTGAACAAAGTTGGCTTACGTCTTTGACTAGATGAGGTTTCATAAGTTTTGAATGGATTCCCCAAGCCGTTTCGGAGAACATGATTTTAAAGACATTTCCTAGAATCGGCCGAAATCCAAGATGGCTGCAGGTCAAATTAGCCGATCGGCTTCATTTGAACAAACTTGGATCCCTAAGCCCTAAGGATGCTTCTTGCCACATATAACTGAAATCGGCATAGTAGTTATCCAGAAAAAGACATTTAAAATTTCCCATTGCTTTAGTATGGGCACCTTTGCCGGGAAAATAATCTAAGATGGTCACCAAACCATTTATCCGACAGTTTTGAAAATGGCAAATTTGAGATCAGAATACCCCCAAAACAGACCAATTTTGGCCTCAAAATCCATCAAATAAAAAAATCCAATATGGCCACCAAACACACTATATTTTGATTGGCCCACAGCGGCCTTGTTTTTTTACGGTTCAACTTCCCTTGAACAAGCTTTATTGACCCTTAATCCCTAATCATATCTGCCAAATTTCGACCCAATCCATTCAGCGGTTCTGGAGAAGTAATTTTCATTAATTCGCCGAACCATTTGACAATCAAGTTCCCTTGAACAAACTTGGTTCAGCTCTTGCCCTAGATCATATTTCATGAGTTTTGCATCAATCCCCATAACGGTTTTGGAGATTTTTAAAGATGTTTCCTAAAATCGGCCGAAATACAAGATGGCCACCGGCCAAATTGGTCGATCGGCTTTATTTGAACAAATTTGAATCCCTATGCCCTAAGGATGGTTCCTGCCACATATAATTGAAATTGACCCAGTGGTTCTTGAGAAGTCGTTTAAAGGAAAAGTTGACGGATGGACACACAACGAACGGTCATCACGGCATAAGCTCACTTGGCCTTTCAGGCCAGGTGAGCTAAAAATACAACTGATAGTATTGATGGTATTGACAGTAATTATAAATGAGACGATAACGACAATGGTAATATCGCGGTATTCCCGATATTATCGGGAAATCGTCCAGCTCTATACACTGTCCTTTTCCTGTCCACCATCATCATCTGTCATCGTCAATGTTGTTTTCATTGCCATCATCCCCGCTACCACCACCACTACCATGTACCATCATCAGCAGCCCCACCACGGCCACCACCACCCACCACCTGTTCTTGTTAGTGCTTTTTATCTTTTAAGTCTTCCTCATCACCCTAGTGTCCTGATCGTGGTTATATTACTTTGAGGTTGATTGTGGTTGATAGTTAACCCACATGTTGAAACAAGCTCGAGATAATCTCAGTAGCTGCGGGTTCCAGATGTGTTTATTTTCCAGATTTTATGCCTTTTTCTGTGTTAAAGTTTGAGTCAAATCGGACCAATAGTTTCCGAGATATCCACAGATTCCGTGTTTATCTGATCCAGATCTGGATTCTTTTATCTGGAATATGGCCAAAGTCTGCTAATCCTTCTTTCATTGCGTTAAAATTTTAGCCAAATCGAGGAGGCTTTAGGTATTTCCCGGAATATGCTTTTGACTAACTGACTAAGGAAATGGCGGTTTATTGAGCTACGATCCGCAGCTAAGCAGTTACAAGGTATACCTCCTGTCTGTCTACCTGCATGCTTGTCTGTCGTGCTTTCTGTCTTGCCGTTTGTCTGTCGAACTGTTTGGTGGAATTCAAACAAATTTGGTCAAAACAGGGAAAATGGCAGCGCCACTTATGGCTCTCTCAGTGAGATGGCAATATCAAGAACTAGAGGAAGATAACTTGTATGACTAATTTGCTTTCTCATTGTTGGGAATGTGTATCCTAGGGCCAGGACCGTGATCAACAGTTTATTCGTTCTTTGCGATATGTCGTCCAAAATCTCTCAGTGAAATTCAACCAAATTTGTTATGAGTTATCCATATCATTATCCCAGAGACGAGGGAGCAATTGAGCACATCAAAATCTGATCTGTAAACATCGTGCAGATTTCCGATGGCGCAATTTAGTTTTCCTTGTTGCAGTGGTTAGTGGTGGTGCGGCTGGTGGTTATGGTAGTGGTGGTGTTTGTGCTGATACAGGAGTGGTGGTGTTCGCTATTGTAGGTTCTTTTGGCTGTGTTGCTGGTTGTTAATGATGGTGGTTCCGTGTCTTTTACAACAGCTACAGCGCCATGACTAGTTGTAGCTGTTACTGTTGGTGGTCCTGTTGTTGTTAGCAGCGGCATCCGTGGCCACAGTGTCGGGAGCGACGGTGGTGGCGGCGGCCACGCCAGCGGCAATGGTGTGTATACATGCGTGCACATGTGTATGCGCCTGCGTGCGCGTGTGTATGAGGAGGGATGGGGTATAGTATAGTTGCTTATTAGTCCCCTCTCATCAAACTACAATATTTTCTAAAACCACTCATAGTATATTAAAACGCCTACACATTGCCCAATGCTCCCCTATTATATTAGGAATTCAAGCCTGTGCGATTTTATAAAAAGGCGCTCAGTGGACTAGACCGTACTATTTGCCTAGCACGAGTAACTTTGATAGGCAAATAAACTAATTGAATTGATCTACACACATATCAATGACGCCAGCGTCTGGGAGTTCGTGCAAGGTGGGAATGCTGGTCTGAGAGAAGAAAATAACTACACATTTATAGCCAATTTTGAATGGATATTTTATTATCCTGAATGGGATAGAACGTAATTATAAACTTATTCATTTCATGTTTATGCCCTTAATTCATGATTTCTCTGTATTTTATGTGACAAAACTTTGATATTGGGTGCTCCGCCAGATGTCTTACACCCGAGGCATCAAAAAGTGAATGGGGACGAATTTAGATTTGGCGATTCCTTTTATTAGGCTGGAGGTGTGGGGGAAAAGAAAATGGCCAGCGCAAAACAAAATGGCATGAATAATTAATTCACTTACTTTCTTTTACTAAAAAAATGTCTCAATTTCATAATGACTCTTCAGCTTTAACCAGAGGCTTGTTTGAAACACCCATGGCTTGGAGGACCCTGTGTTCAGGGCATACATATAATGAAAACTAACCATTCTTTATGGCAGCGATCTAGCATTTTCTGAAAATCCCCAGGCAGGGACAGATCTACCCCCTAGCCAATTAACCAAATGTTAGCAAAACTTAAATCTGGTCAATGAAAAACAGAATTGGCTAAATCATTGGCTAATGATTAAAATTAAAGTGTGGGTGGAACATAGCTAGAGGTGAGCATGGCCTAGCTAAAACTGGATTCCTCCATTGAGACTGACATTTCAAGGTTGAAAGGCTAACTTACAGTTGTTGATTGGCTCTGATAGTGCTGACCCAGTCATCATGCATGAGGGCTGTTTCTGGTGACGGAGCTGCATGGTGCTCCAAATACTCGATCTCCAAAACAGATTCCTATCAACAGGAAAACAAATTACCATACATGCAATTTTTAACTGTTTCACCGTTAAATTTAACAAGAGGCCGAAGCGTTCGGCCTGTGTCACTCATCTGGAGCACCATTAATTTTTGTCAAACTTGTCGTCTTCTAAATGAATTTGTGGACATTTTTGCAGGTGGAATATGTCCGCCAAACACACTACATTTTGATTGGCCCACGGTGCCCATGTTTTTTTGATCGATCAGCTTCCCGTGAACAAATTTTAACAGACCAAATTTCGGCATGATCCCTTTAGCATTTTTTCGGGAAAACTAGGTCATCCAACATGGTCGCCGAACCATTTGGTCAATCAATGCCTCTTGAACCAACTTGGCTTACCTCTTGGCCTAGATGAAGATTCCCCAAGCGGTTTCGGAGATTTTTAAAGACATTTCCTAAAATCGGCCGAAATCCAATATGGCCGCCAGGCAAATTGGCCGATCGGGTTCATTTGAACAAACTTGGATCCCTATGCCCTAAAGGATGCTTCCTGCCAAACATAATTCAAATCGGCCTAGTCGTTCTCGAAAAGACATTTTAAATTTCCTATTTCTTTAGCATGGGAGCTTTTGACGAGAAAACTACCCAAGATGGCCGTCAAACTGTTTATCCGACAATTTCGAAAATTGCAAATTCGAGCTCAGAATACCCAAAAACATATACAGAACCAATTTTGTCCTCAAAATCCATCAAATAAGAAAATCCAATATGGCCGCCAAACAGGCTCCATTTTGATTGGCCCACAGCAGTCATGTTTTTTGACAGAGCAACGTCCCTTGAACAAACTTTAATGGCCCTTAGTCCCTGATCATATCTCCCAAATCTTGGCCTGATCCCTTCAGCGGTTCTGGAGGTTGTTTTCGGGAAAACCAGGTCATCCAAGATGGCCACCGAACCATTTGGTCAATCAAGTCTTCTTGAAAAAACTTGGCGTGCCTCTTTGCCTAGATGAGATTTCATAAGTTTTAATCAATTCCTAAAGTGGTTTCGGAGAAGATTTTTAATGACGTTTCCTAAAATTGGCCGAAATCCAAGATGGCCACTGGCCAAATTGGCCGATTGGCTCCATTTGAACAAACTTGGATCCATATGCCCTAAGGATGCTTCCTGCCAAATATAATTGAAATCGGCCAAGTGGTTCTTGAGCACAAGTCGTTTAAAGGAAAAGTTGACGGACGGACGGACAATGGATGGACGGTCGCCACGGCATAAGCTCACTTGGCCTTTCAGGCCAGGTGAGCTAACAAATGAACTGTTTTAAAGGCTAGACTATTGGATGGTAGAAGAATGTGTACTTAGGTGTGAATTGGTCTTAAACACAGGTAATGTCAGATTTTGCATCAGCCCCTAAAAGAAATTGTAACAATCATTTTGATTTCTTTTATTTTGAATGATCATCATTTTCCATGACCTATGATAAAAAAATGCTGATTTTCCATGACTTTGCAGGCCTGGAATTTAAATTTTCAAATTCTATGACTTTCCAGAATTTCCATGACCAGTACGAACCCTTGTAATTGTAGGACGAGTACGTTGTTAAACTATACACATGTACCTGTGAGATTTCATTCTCTTGAAGATGTGTTTCGAGGGATGTTTGCAAAAATTCACCATTAATGAGAAAATTAAATTTAGTTTTCGCTGTCTCAGCATCGCCTGTATCTGCAACAAATAGATAAAGTGTACATGTTAGAATATGGATTTGTTGAACCGTTTTAACGATCAATAATAACGCGTGCGTGTGTGTGCCTAATTGAAGCCTATGCTCTAATAGAAGCCCACACCCTAACTTTCACATATGAGCTCCTATGATTTCTTAGCTGTTTCAAAATGGCAAAACTCTGTAATATTAGAAGCACACCTCCTAGCTCAGCAGATTGCATAGGAAAACAATTTTAAGAGCAAATTTGTAAGAATAGCTTGCATAATAATAACAATCATGTCACAGGTGTTTCTACTTTACATCGATCTCTGCCCTGCTAGATTTGTGAACCCACTAGGCATAGGATTTGTAAATCTGCCACCTATTAAACTAATACTAATAGTAGTAGGCCATGTATGTTCAAGATATAATAAAGTTTATTCCACCTTTTTGTAGTCAAAATGCACGTAAGAGCCGTGGCGCGATTAAATACCTTCCTTATAAATATATTTTAAGACCAAATTTATGTACTAAACAAGTAGTCGCCCGTATTATGCATCAACTTTGTAACGCCGATCAAAATTAAATGATCCAAAATGGAATTAAGACGAACAACAAAAATTGCTAGAAAGTCCGAGAATTAAAATGGATGGCTTCTTATGTTGGCGAGTCGTTGGCTGTTTTGCGATTGGAGGGGTTGTGTTCTTGCGAGATCTCACACTAACAGGAGTTTGTTATCAATTTGGTAACCATTATTCAGATCAGGACAATCTTCATTTCCTATCGCTCAATGATAATATACAGAAATTTCCTAGTTCCGACTATTTATATCAGAGTACTCGCTCTAAAATAAACTCTTTCTGAGATTGGAGGCAAATCACGTGATTTATATTTTTTCGCGACACCATTTTATATCAAATCTGGATTAATTTTTAAGTAATAAACGACCTTTATTAAAGGATACGCAATATTTAGGCACTCCAATTAAATAATCTCACTCCCCCAGTGATGTTTTGAGGTATACATTAAACATAAGGTGTAAGGCGGCAGGAATTTTTATGGGGGAAATGAGTTCAATTTTCGTGGTATCAGTTTTAGAAATTTATTTTGGGAAAACCCTAATATAAGCCCACCCCCTTTCTCAGAGATGTTGGGTTGGAAATTAAACACCTTCAATTAGGCGAAATATGCTACATGTTTTAAACACTTATGAGGACATATCCCCTGTCATCCTATGACCCGTGCTTGATACTCACATGACATGTTACAGTTAATGTAATAATATTCACCTGGATGTAACAAGCGATTGATTAAAGCTGTAAGTTCATCAGACGTCACATTGATTGGAACAGAGAATGGTGTATCAGGCACAGAATACCTACATACAAATAAACAAATGAAAATAAATTTACTTATAGAAAGCAAAGGAGAATTACTAGTCAAAAACTGTAACAACAGCTAATAGAAGGCCTGTGAATCCAAACATTTCAGATAAGAACACATCAAGCATGTCTAGAGGTTACATAATTGTTAATTGCATGAGACAACATTTTCTAACAAAAGCTCCACAAATGCTCTGTAATACCCTGCCATGATGACAAATCAATGAATGAGAGCTATCAGAAAATGGTGATTTTTTCCTCAGAACTAGACCAGTCATCCTATGAAGTTTCAAAGCGATCCGCTAAATGGCAACAGAGTTGTTATACGGAAACCAATTGTCAAGATGGCTGGTGGCATTATGGGATTTCTGATCATCTAAATTTCGATAAGTTTTTTCCTATGAAGGTTCAAAGCGATCCGCTAAACAGAAATGGAGTTATCGTACAGAAACCAATATTCATGATGGCGGCTTGGCAGCCAGTGACTGGTGGCCATCTTGGAATTAGGATCATTGTTGATTTCAATAGGTCTCCAGACCTCAGTGCTCTAACTTAATATTAGAGATGAATGCCATCAGGGCATACTAAATCTTAAAACAGAGTTCCCTCATTGAACTTAGGCTGTCCGGATTCTACATGTCATATTATAAATCGATACACGTACTTGCATTAAATTATAAAATACAAGAGGCTCCTGTGTTGCACTATGCATTTTTGTCAAAATTGTTGGTGGGTGGTTTAGCAGTATTCTTTTAAATGAGTTTGTGGACATTATTGGCATGTCCAATATGGCCGCCAAACAAACTACATTTTGATTGGTCCACTGTGGCCATGTTTCTGACGTAGCTCCTTCCCGTGAAAAAACTTTAATGGCACTCAGTACCTAATCATATCTCCCAAATTTCGGCTCAATCCGCTCAGCGGTTCTGGGGGTTGTTTTGGCAAAAAATAGGTTATCCAAGATGGCTGCCAAACCATTTGGCCAATCACGTTTCCTTGAACAAACTTGGTGCAGCTCTTGGCCTAGATGATATTTCATGCGTTTTGAATTGATCCCTCAAACAGTTTTGCAGAAGATTTTTGAAGACATTTCAGAGTCGGCCGAAATCCAAGATGGTCACTGTAATAAACAACTACTGGCCCATCCTTCAAGACAGCCAGAGATGCAGGGATGCTTTCCAGAGAAACCACTATTCGGTTATCACCGGAATAAAACCATCAAAGATCACACAGTCCGGGCCAGACTACCAGACACCATCAATACTGCACGCCAACACCACAACCCCTTCATAGAATGCACTACCAAAAATTGCATCATCTGCAACAACATGGACAAAACGAGGTTCTTCAAAAGCTACCACACTGGCTTATCCTATAGATGCAAAATCATAGGCAACTGTCAGACACGCAACGTAGTCTACCTGCTAAATTGCAAACTATGCCACAAACAATATGTGGGAGAGACTTTGAGACCATTCAAAACAAGGATACAAGAACACCTTAGATCCATAACTAATCTCCACAAAAAAGAAAGTTATGACACACCTGTCTCACATCACTTCAATAAACGCAAGCATACAAGAGCCCACATGAGTCACCGCATTATACAGGTACTCTCCTCCGACCCCTTAGACCCAGAATCAACACCATGGACGAGATCCAAAGAATCCCATTGGGTTCACCAACTCCACACCATGGAACAAAAGGAATAAACCTAGCAGGGTAAGGACACACCTTTTCATGTGGGTCTCGGGTCCCAACTCGACATCCACATACGTTGTTATTATCCCGTTATATAATATCTCTCATTGACTCACTGTAAGACAGTACAGTGTTACGATGGCTGGCTAGCCTGCTGGTGACGCAAGAATGAGTTATATTCAGCTACATTACTTTACAATCACAGTGAATCCGAAAACAACCAAATGTCACAAAAAATAAATCCTTAATTGCAATTGGTGAACTAATGCATTCATATTAACTTTTATTGCTATTATCGTTTGAGCATGTTAGATTTCTTTGATTTTATAACGAAAATCGTGATAGTTAAAAAAAACTTTTTCATTCATATCATGAGAGTATACATCGTAAATCTCAGAATCTTGTCATCAACGCACAGAATCAGTCGCTATTAGATCCATACTAATCCTTATTAAATCCCTCAGATTTCTAAACAAGAGGCCCAAGGGGCCTGTATCGCTCACCTGGACAATAGGCATTTCAACTAGAATGCTCTTTATCAACAAGATGGCCAGAAAACCATTTATCCGACAGTTTCGAAAATTGCAAATTTGAGATCAGAATACCCAAAAACACATATAAACACAATTTCGGCCTCAAAATCCATCAAATAAAAAAATCCAATATGGCCACCAAACATGCTATATTTTGATCGGCCCACTGCGGCCATGTTTTTTGACGGATCAACCTCTCTTAAACTTTAATGGCCCTTAGGCCATAATCATATCTGCCAAATTTCGGCCCGATCCCTTCAGCGCTTCTGGAGAATAAGTCATCTTCACTACAACTAGGTTAACCAAGATGGCTGCTGAACCATTTGACCAATCAAGTTCCCTTGCCATAAATCATATTTCATGAGGTTTGCATCAATCCCTCAAGCCGTTTAGGAGAAATTTTTTAAAGACATTTCCTAAAATCGGCCTAAATCCAAGATGG
This sequence comes from Chaetoderma sp. LZ-2023a, assembly GCA_034401795.1. Taxonomy (NCBI): domain Eukaryota; kingdom Metazoa; phylum Mollusca; class Caudofoveata; order Chaetodermatida; family Chaetodermatidae; genus Chaetoderma; species Chaetoderma sp. LZ-2023a. Next base: position 71,390,616 of record CM067365.1, read on the forward strand.
CGGCCGGACAAATTGGCCGAACGGGTTCATTTGAACAAACTTAGATCTCTATGCCCTATGAATGCTTCCTCCCAAATATAATTGAAATCGGCCCAGTGGTTCTTGAGAAGAAGTCGTTTAAAGAATTCCCCATTGCTTTACTATGGGCCCATTGCTTTACTATGGGAGCCTTTGGCGGGAAAACAAACCAAGATGGCAGCTAAAGCGTTTATCGGAGTCTCGAACGTGGCATATTTGAATTCGACACACTGATAAGCATATATAAAGCAATTTTCGCCATCAAAATACATCAAGAACAAAAAAGCCAATATGACCTAGAAACGCTGAATTTTGATTGGTTGATGGTGGCCATGTTTTTAACGAACAAACTTGAAAGGCGCTTGGTCCTTAAGCATATTTACAAAATTTCAGCTCTATCCCTTCAGCGGTTCGGGAGAAGTCGTTTTCGCGAAAACTGGGTCATCCAAGATGGCCACCAAGCAAATCGGCCAATCAGGTTGCCTTGAACAAACTTGGGTCTACCGCTGCCACAGATGATGTGGTATGAGGTTTGAATCAATTCCTCCAGCGGTTTCGGAGAAGATTTTTTAGTGTTTCTAAAAATCAGCCATTTTGGCCGACGGCCATCTTGGATTTTGACCAATCTGCTTCGTTTGAACACACTTAGATCTCTATGCCATATGAATGCTTCCTCCAAAATATAATTGAAATTGGCCCAGTGGTTCTTGAGAAGAAGTCATTTAAAGAATTCCCCATTGCTTTACTATGGGCCCATTGCTTTACGGGAAAACAAACCAAGATGGCAGCCAAACTGTTTATCCGATAGTCTCGAAAGTGGCATATTTGAACTCACCACACTGATAAGCATATATAAAGCAATTTTCGCCATCAAAATACATCAAATACAAAAAAGCCAATATGACCAACAAACGATAAATTTTGATTGGTTGATGGCGGCCATGTTTTTTAACGTACAAACTTCCCTTGAACAAACTTGAACGGACCGTGGTCCCTAAGCATATTTACCAAATTTCAGACCTATCCCTTCAGTGGTTCGGGAGAAGTCATTTTCGCGAAAACTAGGTCATCCATGATGGCTGCCAGGCAAATCAGGCTGCCTTGAACAAACTTGGGTCTACCGTTGCAATAGATGATGTGTTATGAGTTTTGAATCAATTCCTCCAACGGTTTCGAAGAAGATTTTTTAAAGTGTTTCTAAAAATCGGCTATTTTGGCCGGCGGCCATCTTGGATTTTGGCCGATCGGCTTCATTTGAACAAACTTGAATCTCTATGACACACAACGGACGGACGGTTGCCACGACATAAGCTCACTTGGCCTTTCAGGCCAGGTGAGCTAAAAATATTATAGCCTGCTTCATTATAAGAGTTCCTCGTGATATCGACAAAACATCAACGTAGTAAGGTTCATACTACCGAAGTCCAACTAGTAAACAGTCTGATTACGGCAAATCCATCGGCCAGAAATTTAGGTGTAATATTTGATCAGTTTACGGATATGGATGCGCAGGTAACATCTATTTGCAATGCGGCATATTACCATCTAAGAAACATTAATTCAATAAGAACTGTTTTAACACATCAAACAACAGAAACGCTTATCCATGCATTTATAACATCACGTCTGGATAATGGTAACTGCCTACTATATGGTATAACGGCAAAGTCACTGAACAAGTTACAACAGGTTCAAAATTCTGCAGCCCGTGTCCTGGTGAAGATCAAGAAACGTGATCACATAACCCCTGTACTGAAACACCTCCACTGGCTACCTGTCCGTCAACGAATTGACTTCAAACTTATCCTCCTAACATGGAAATGCATGCACGATGAAGCTCCGGAATACATGAAGGATCTCATTATGCCCCACCATCCGCACCGTGCTCTTCGCTCTACACCTGCTAAACATTCCACGATCCAATCTGAAGTCATGTGGAGACGGAGCTTTCAGCATCGCCGCGCCAAAACTTTGGAATACCCTACCACTGGATATTAAAACGATAAGCTCTAGGGAGAAATTTAAAGAAAAACTAAAAACACATATGTACCGAAGCGGCTTTGAAAATTAGTCAAATTGATAAATGGCGCTATACAAATGCTGTATTATTATTATTATTATAAACCTCGTTCAATAATTCTGGAAAATTTACTGAGGGACATAACGAGAATTGCCCAAGTAAAGTTGATGGAATTCTCATCTCTTCTGAGCAATTTGTGGCATCCATCTTGGACATTATCATATTATAATTACTACCTAATGTGGCTCTCTGATTGGCTGTTTTGCAACACACCCTCGATCCTGTAAATTTGCGAAAATATATCGTAGTTGAATATCTGTGGATGTTTGTAAACATCTTTTTTGCGGATTTGAGCCTAGTTGTGCCAGGATTTAGTTTTAAAATAACCACACATGGCACATTTATTGTTTCACCATTCGATATGGAATATATATCAAGATTTATTGTGGAAATCACGATTTTTTTTCAATCGACCGGTGCTATTTCTGGCTCGAAAAGTTAATTTGATTATGTTTTTGTAAGCTGTACTCGGCATACTGTAATTGTGGTAACCTTTTTGAATAAAAAAGTTGACTAGTTTGAGATTTACGCAGCATCGACGTAACGGTACCAAAATTTTGGTAATTTGAGATTTGCTACCTGTACGGTATTTCGATATTGTCGCAATACCGATACTGTACGGTAAATGCAGTCTACCGAACAGCTCTACTGTCGATTCGATTCTTGAACGAGTTGAGTGATGGTGCTGACATGACGGACTCTGGTAAACTGTTCCAGAGCTTGCAATTTCTGACTGAGAAGTTCTGTCAGACATTCAGTCGTGGTCCTAATTGGAAGATTCTTTTGCTGTGGCCTCTAGTTCTGTGGTCTTCCTGTAGGGACAGTAAACAGTCTAACTCCTCATCACAGAGACCGGTCAGCATTTTATATACCTCGATTATGTCTCCCCTGACCCGTCTGTAAACCATTGTTGACAGCTTGAGTGTTTAGAGACATTTACTGTATTGCATATTTTTTAGGGAAGGAATGAATTTCGTTGCCTGACATCGGACTCTCTCAACAGCTTCGATGTGCATCTTTTGTATGGATGAACTTCATGGAACTAAAAGCATAGCACTGTCTCCTGAAGCACTATGACTAGTAAAGAAATACATTTAAAATTTTTAAAGATCCGACCCTAAAATGACAATTTTGATGAATTTTATGTTTTTCATGGGAGAAAAGTCAAAACAATGGTAAATGTGCCTTATGGATGGATTTTCGCAAAAAGGCAGGGTTGCCAATTTCCTGGGAAATACTAGTATTTTCCATGGCAGTGGGAAGTACCAGGAAATACTGGGAAATACTCAGATATCAGGTGGAAAGTTTATATATTAAACCTCATGGTTGTATATCATGCTGAGGAAAACACTAACAAGCATTAGTAAACATCATCTAGTGACATATAGATAAGTTGCAAACCTACAGTATGCATAAGGAACATAGTCTTCTAACTGCTAAAACAACACTACATCAGACAAATCCAATGAAATACCATTATACTTTTATGAGATATCACCGTCTATAAATCTGTTTGGAGTTAGATCTATACAATTACCTACCCAATAATAAAAGGCTTTGACTACTGTCAGAACATGCAATGTAAACTTACTCCTGAGATCTTTACCTATTGCTGTGTACTTGCTTAACCCTTTGGCACTCAAGTCGGTGAAAAATACCTTTTGCAATGGTTTTGATAAATGTCCATTTGCAGACCAAGAGAAAACTATAATGTAATAGTATAGAAACCAAATAGCACATAATATTAGTATATGATCGTATATAACAGAATGAAATGTGTTACCATCTCAATCAGTTGATTCCCAATTAGACACCTTGCTGTCTTTCCATTGTGAGACAATATCACACCTGTATATATGAACTGAGTGTGGGCATTGATTTACATAGAAATCTAAGGCTAACTAAACAAGAGGCCCCTTGGGCCTGTGTCGCTCACCTGGACCACCATAAATTTTTGTCAAAATTGTTGGTGGGTGGTTTTGCAGTCTTTTAAATGAGTTGGTGGACATTTTTCCAAGTGCAATATGGCCGCCAAACACACTACATTTTGATTGCTCCACAGCGCCCATGTTTTTTTGATGGATCAACTTCCTTTGAACAAATTTTAATGGCCCAAATTTCGGCCCGATCCCTTCAGCGCTTCTGGAGGAGTCGTTTTTGTGAAAACCAGGTCATCCAAGATGGTCGCCGAACCATTTGGTCCTCTTAAACAACTTGGCTAACCTCTTGGCCTAGATGAAGATTCACCAAGTGGTTTTGGAGATTTTTTAAAGACATTTCCTGAAATCGGCCGAAATCCAAATTGGCCGCTGGACAAATTGGTCGATCGGGTTCATTTGAACAAACTTGGATCATTATGCCCTAAGGATGCATCCTGCCAAATATAATTGAAATCGGCCTGGTAGTTCTCAAGAAGATATTTGAAATTTCCCATTGATTTAGCATGGGAGTTTTTGACGAGAAAATTATCCAAGATGGCCACCAAACCGTTTATCCGACAATTTCTAAAATTGCAAATTTGAGCTCAGAATACCCAAAAATATGTATAGACCCAATTTTGGCCACAAAATCCATCAAATAAAAAAATCCAATATGTCCGCCAAACACGCTACATTTTGATTGGCCCACGGCGGCCATGTTTTTTGACGGAACAAAGTTTAATGGCCCTTAGTCCCTAATCATAGCTCCCAAATTTTGTATAGACCCAATTTTGGCCACAAAATCCATCAAATAAAAAAATCCAATATGTCCGCCAAACACGCTACATTTTGATTGGCCCACGGCGGCCATGTTTTTTGACGGAACAAAGTTTAATGGCCCTTAGTCCCTAATCATAGCTCCCAAATTTTGGCCTGATCCATTCAGCGGTTCTGGAGAAGTTGTTTTCCGGAAAACTAGGTCATCCAAGATCGCTGCCGAGCCATTCGGTCAATCAAGTTGTCTTAAACAAGCTTGGCTTACCTCTTTGCCTAGATGAGGTTTCATAAGGTTTGAATCGATTCCCCAAGCCGTTTCGGAGAACGAGATTTTTAGACATTTCAAAAAATCGGCCGAAATCCAAGATGGCCACCGCCCCAATTGGCCGATCGGCTTCGTTTGAACAAAATGAAATCTCTATGCCATAAGGATGCTCCCTGCCAAATATAATTCAAATCGGCCGAGCAGTTCTCGAGAATACATTTTAAATTTCCCATTGCTTTAGTATGGGAGCTTTTGGCGGGAAAACTATCCAAGATTGCTGCCAAACCATTTATTCGAGTTTTGAAAATTGCAAATTTGAGATCAGAATACCCAAAAACCTATATAAAACGAATTTTGGCCTCAAAATCCATCAAATAAAAAAAATCCAATATGGCTGCCAAACACACTATATTTTTTTTATTGGTCCACCGCGGCCATGTTTTTTGGCAAATCAACTTCTCTTGAACAAACATTAATCGCCCTTAGTTCCTAATTATATATCACAAATTTCGGCCTGATCACTTCAGCGGTTCTGGGGAAGAAGTCGTTTTTGTGAAAACTAGGTCATCCAAGATGGCCGCTGAACCATTTGGTCAATCAAGTTACCTTGAACAAACTTGATTCAGCGCTTAGCCTAGATCATATTTCGTGAGTTTTGAATCAATCCCTCAAATGGTTTGGGAGGATATTTTTTAAAACATTTCTAAAAAGCGGCCGAAATCCAAGATGGTCGCCGGCCAAATTGGCCGATCGGGTTCGTTTGAACAAACTTGAATCTCTATGCTTTAAGGATGCTTCATGTTAAATATAATTGAAATCGGCTCAGTAGTCTTCTTCTTCTTTTCGATCGCTGGTATCACACTTGGAGAGCCGTTCTCAAGATGAAATCTGTGGTTTTCTGCAGTTCTTCCACAGGCCCATACAGCTTCTCAAGAAAAGAGGTTGATAAAGGCCAGATCTCTTCTCTCAGCAGCTGATACGTACTGCAACATTGAAGTATGTGCTCTGTGGTCTGTGCTGCTTCTCCACAAGGACAAGCGGGCGATGTCGTAAGGTGGAACCGCCTGTACATGTGTTTGTTTAGTCTGTTGTGTCCAGTTCTGAGACGAAAATTGGTCACTTGCTCTGGCCTCGAGAGATGATGGTAGGCATCTTCTGATTGAGGTGTTCTATAGAGTGACTTGATGATAGTCTTCATCTCTGTATGGGTAACCATGTTTTCTGTCTGATTCTCTTCTGCACCCACCTTTGCCATCTTGTCTGCTTCCTCATTTTCTTGGACTCCACAGTGTGAGGAGATCCACTGCAATGCTATCCGAAAGCATTTGATGGTCTGTAGTGCTTCTTCAAGTTGTGGCAGCTTACCTTTGGTGATAGCCTCAAGGACGGAGCGGGCATCAGATAAAAAGACAATCTGTGCAATAGGGTCTGTTATTCTGCTGATGGTATTAGCTGCATGAACCAGTGCTTCGACATCAGCTCTGTAGTTTGTGCAGTGTTTGCCCGTCGGTATTGCAGCTGGCTCATGTTGTCCGTTTGGATACTGTATGTGCAGTCCGGCACCTCCGCTCCTAATTGCATCTTTGGCTGATCCATCTGTGTAGATCCTTATCCATTTCTTCCAGCATGGCTAGGGTCAGGGCCTTCTTGCTCACATCACTGTGTTCATCTTTGGTTGTGAGATGAGGTACTGTGGTGCGAATAGCTATGCTCTCTAGTTTGTTTTCCCATGGTGGAGGATCAAGAGTGTGGTTTGGGTCTTCTATTTGTGCTGGCAACATTTCTTGGTGTTTCCTTTGAAGTGCTTTTGTCTCTTTCACAAAACTTGATCTTTTAAGTCTTCCTGATGACAGCTGTGCTTGCCTGATCTTCATCGGGTGGTTGCTGAACAATTTGAACTTTGCAGCTTGGATCAGTGCTTTGCATTCCCTTCCTTTGCTAAGTGGGGGGGATGCCTGCTGTCTGCTCCATTTTTTCTATTGGTGTTGATCTCATTCCACCAGTGATGATGCGCAATGCCTGGTTTTGTACTCTGTCGAGGTTCTGGTGATGAGATTTAGCTGCTGTCATCCATGAGCTGGATCCATACTCAAGGTGTGGTCGTACGGCACCTAGGTAGATGGTCTTGAGGATCCTTTCATTGGCACCCCACTTTGTTCCTGCCAGCTTCCTCATGATGTTTAGCTTTCTTCTGGCCTTTGCCTCTGCATTCTGTATGTGCCACATATAATTGAAATTGGGCCAGCGGTTCCTGAGAAGAAGTCGTTTAAAGGAAAAGTTGACGGACGGACGATGGAAGGTCGCCACGACATAAGGTCACTTGGCCTTTCAGGCCAGGTGAGCTAATAAACAATACTTGTAGATACATGTACATGTACAGGCATAGTTTGGTAATCTAGGCTTAGATCTCTATTTTAAATCAATATTGATCGGCTGAGAATTCAAGGCAGTATAATGGATTTGTATTATATGGCACAATATGTACAGCATGTTAATGCATTACATATCAGTTTAAGTAAACCATTCATGACATGAACGTTTCTTAATATTTTGAAACTAATTTACTGGAAGCTGTTGTTGTAGCCTCTACTGAAAATGGTTTCAGAAAATTTCCAAAACTGTTTGTGCAATACATAGATGTTTTATCTGCTATGTAGAGTTGAAAAGGTTATAGATATGCTATGATGTATGCCTATTTGATCTCACATGTCAACCTGTATTAGATTATTGCATCTTTTACCCGGACCTACACCATTAAATAGTGGCACCCGTCCAATGGCGCTATAAAATTTGTACCGACATATCGCGGTGCTCCTCGCTATTTGGGGAAATACAAACAAGTTCATAGTAACTATGACGTCATAATGAAATGTCGTCTGCTAGAATTTTTAGATCTCGTTTATCCAGCCATAAGCTGCAAAAAACGGGAATTAATGCATGTCTGAGCGTAAATACATGAATGTACATTCCATCCAGGTGCAAATCACGTGGCACCCGGCCTTAAATGTCTTGCTATTGGAGCTAAATACATACCACATTGACAACGACTTGCCCTGGCCATAAGTGTTAAAAATAATACGAGACAGTCAATTAAACCTCATATTGCATTTACAAGACCCATAAATAGGAATAAATAAAGCTTTTATCCAGTCTGCGTCAGACTATTTAATCGTTTTACATTCTAAAGTAAATGTACGCTATTTCGTGATAACAATATCACACAAATTTTGGACATTGAAAATGTGCAGTAGGTTTCCCTAAAACAACAAGAGGAACATACGCATAATGAAGAACCATATCCCATAATACAACGGGGCCCCATGAAGAAACCACAAAAGCTATATCATACGCCGAAACCGGAACCAAAAAAAAGCTCATGACCAGAAAGGAAGCTTTCACAGTCGCATGGTATATGTATTTTAGCCTAATTCCCTGTCTCATTATCTGTTGATTTTTTCCTCATTACACGTACGTACATGTTATCTATATACGCTCACTATAATTTATTACAGACAAATGAATCAAATGCGTACCCGAAATGTATGGTTTTATACATTGGGTTTAAGGGATAGATCTTTAGTAAAAGGTTATAGCGGCATTGGTCCATTTGTTAGTGGGCCTTTCCATATTTGATCCAGACTCCTGGCGTTTCGTACCCATGTTTGGGTTATACTCATCAGAGGAAATGTGTAGACACTTTATCACAGTAGTTTTACTGGGATGTGTATAATCGAAAATCATTGTATAGTAGTTAAGATGATAAAGTTTTTATCGTGTGCTAAGATGGCTGTGTGCCATTTTTCTTATAGTTCGTCCAAGTATAATTGCTACTAATGTTATGAAGTTAAAATCGTTAGATAGTTTGTAACGTTAGGGACGTCATGCAGGTGTGACGTAATGTGATTACATCATAGGATTCGCCAAGGGGGGAGCGTGGTGTTTTTTGTAGTACTGTTAATAGCTGAAGCACAGTAGACCGGCCGCTTATAATGCCAAATTGGTTATCTGACAGCATACAGTTGTCGGTTAGATGTTTCATAATTGAGTCTTTTACAACTGATTCCATTACTTTGCACCCTATTGAAGTGAGACTGATAGGGCGGTAGTTATCAGGCTTTCGTTTGTCACCTTTTTTGAAGATATTAGCATTAGCCCAACCGCCTGGTATTTTGCCTAAATCTAATGATGCATTAAAGAGTGGATAATGGATTACTAAGAACATTACGAACTCATATAATAAGCTGGGGTGGATCTTGACAGGTCCTGGAGATTTAGAGGTTTTAATTTTGGACAGTTTATTGTTTACAATATCAGGTGTGATGCATACAGAGGTTAGTTATTTTCTGGTAATTCCTACTAGGGAATGCTGGAGCTTCACCATCAGGTTCTATTGTATACACAGATTGGAAATATTCTGCTAAAACTTATACTTTCTCAAGGAAACTGCATGCCGCCATTCAGGGGACTGGCATGCTGCCATTCAGGGGACTGGCATGCTAATCACACTTATTGTTCATTCAACCATTGCCAGTATCAGAGTACTATTCAGATTACTGCGTAACATGTTATCCCGAAAATACAAAACAATATTACTACGAAAATACAATAGTCATAATTTAATGAGAAATTCTAATGTAAATAATTAAATTGAGTTTGAAAATATATACTTTCAGATAGACCAAACAACAAATTAACCAATACTTTATCCAGCAATACTTACTGTGTTTGTTTTGTAACGAAAATCGCCTGCACATGTGAAATATTATTATCAATAGAAGACGCCATGTTTAGCTTTGGTGAAATTCCGGACATGCAACAAATGCCTGCAGGATTTGACCTCTGAAAATGACAAGCTCATAGAGTGTGAAGATGAGAAATGGCTCTGCATTGAGTTCTCTGATCTCTCAGGCAATGAATATGAGGTCATATCCAGCGACAAACTGATCTGAGCAGGCTGCCGACTATGCCCTCAGTGATATCTGATTATAAATGCAGATGACGAGGATTCAATAACGGTACCTCTTCCAACAACGCAGCTATCATCCTCACAGAAATAATTGCTGAAGCTAAAGATGACAAAGATCCTGTCCGTATCGCCTTCCTTGATGCGCAGAAAGCATTATATGTGGTATGGCACGAATCAATGCTCCGTAAACTGCACCAAGCTGACATTTCTGATGTTAACTGGCTGTTGTTGAGTGTCTGGTACAAGGATAATGTCCTCACGAGTAAAATGGGAAGTAACAATTTCATCAAGCTTCCTGGAATGTCAAGGTGTACACCAAGGTGGTATATGGTCTCCAATGGCCTACAAAATGTTCATCAATCCATTACTAAGCTTCATCTCGGACTAAAATATAGGTGGCCTGATCGGGATAACCCCTGTAGCTCACCAACTGTTGCTGATGGCGTCTGTCTAGTCACTTCAAATGAAGAAGACCTCCAACTACTATTAAACATACAAGATGCATACACAAACCAGGAACATTACGCAATCAGTAAATCAAAATCAGTAGTCCTTTCCATCAACAACAGTGATGCTTTGTCAACCTTTCAATTCAATGGAGCAACCCTTCCATAAAAAAATGCTATTCCTGAAAGGATAAACATAGATAGAAGAGCCATCTATGCGCTGATGGGCGCCAGTCTCCATGGAGCAAATGGTCTTAACCCTAAAGTATCAGTACATCTGTTTAATATATATGTACTTCCACGTCTTATCCACGGTCTCGAAGCAATTCGTATAACTACAAAAGATCTAGAGCAAGTAGACAAATTCCACAAACAACTCCTGCATCAACTGCAACACTCAACAGAAAGAGCCGCAGATTCTACTATCTACCTATTATTAGGCGAAATTCCGCTTCAAGCTGAGATACACAAAAGAATATTAACAGCAGCCTTTGGCAATGTAATCAGGGATAGGGACTCCATCGAACGCAGAATTGCAGAAAGACATGCAACTTGCCATAAAAACAAAAGCCTCACATAGTTGGTTCAGCAGCGCAAAAGACATTCTGTAGTGATATAACTTAGCATCTCCCAATGACCTATTTGAAGAACCACCACTCCCCCACAAAATGTCAGTGGAAGACAGTAGTATCAAAGACTGTTAATACCTACTGGGAGAATAGACTAAAGGTAACAACACGCGAAAAGACATCACTAAAATATATGAACATCGACAACATGAAGATAGGCAAAGTTCATGCAATCTGGGACAATGCTGGCTATAACTGTTACTCTATTACCAGAGCCTCAATTAAATGTAAAATTCTCTTCAGGACATACATTCTATTAACTAACAGACATAAGTTCAATCAGCACACAGTGAAGACAGATTGCCCCTTTTGCAATACAGGGGCAGAAGACCGTATTCACTTCATCAATTCATGTCCATCACTTGAAGCTATTAGAACACCATACTTAGTAGATCTTCAAAAAAACTGACCAATGCAAAAATAGAAACTAGTATAATTATGAGAATTAGGGCAGATCCCATTGAGCTGACACAACTGTTACTAGACTGCTCAGGGGACACATTCATTCCCAATGATTTGCAGCCATCATCATCATCATCATCATCAGCTGGTATGAAGAGTCGAAGTGTGCAGCCACGATTACCTCTAAAAAGCCCATGTCCAGCGATGCCATCAGATGGATGTGAGACCATGAGATGATGATACTTAAGAATAATTTTTTGTCTAAGACTACTCTGCACTGATGTGGGGGACATGGTCCCACCTATTTGGCACCCTCAAGGACGATGATGTGTACATATTGACCTGCCTTGATATGACACACGCTACCCATATACGCGGTTACTCAATATAAATCCCTATAAATGTGCGCGGAATTCGAAACAGAGTTTTATAATATGCAAGAACCATAATGCTCAACATCAGAGAAACCAGGATGAACTGAGTGCGCCTAATGAAGAGGTGAGAGATCCTCTACTGAACTGAACTCTGGCTATGTCATGCCACCTGTACTTCTACATGGTGTAGTTCGGATCGACTGGTCGGGTACCGGCTGTACCAGCTAAGCTGGGTACGCATCGCCCGTCTTGGATTCGTTACCTGAACACGCCCCCCCCCTGGGTAGAGCCATAAGCGTATATGGGCCTATGAGAGAGATCGCATTGCGAAAACAACTAAGTTCATTAAAACGCATGATGCGCATGCACGCCTCTAGATGCTGTTTTTGATAGAGCACATAGTTTACGACCAAGATAGGATGGCACTTTTGGTGTACCGAGATGGTACACTGTAATCCTTTTTGATTACCTCTTCCCGTTGACTCTGCCATTAATCAAGACCGGAATTCGACAGGCTTTTTAAATCTGTAAACCATTTCAAAATTGGTTAAGAAATGGCTGAGTTATCCATGGAAAACCATTCTTGATTATCTTCAAAATATTGCTGTGACGTCATAACCACGTGGACTCAGAACTTCTAGAATGTTCTAGAACATTCGGCTGCGCTATTATTAGCTACACGCTGATTAGCTGTTGCTCGAACGATGATTGGTTGGAGCCCGCGCCTGTGACATCATGCGGAATATAAAAGGAGACACGATCCAGAGATCGAGAGCATCCTCAGCCAGGGGCCGAACAGGTTGGATCTGGACCAGCTACTATCAGCGAGACAAACAACACATGTATTACTTCACTATGTGTCGGCGTTTTCTCCAGTAGCTGGCAGTTGCCCAACCCACCCCACTAAAACAATTTTGTAGCTCCCTACTTACGGGAGTAATTTGGAACTTTCTGATTATTGTTCACGAATATCAAATATCTACTTCGGAACACGAATTTGCGGTGAGGCCTTCACGGCCTGAATATGTGATGCTACAGATGTAGAGGCAGGATGTTCTTTGATGGATGACTCACCGGATCTGCCGGCCACGCCTAAAAGTTGTATTTCAACTGTCACCGCACTAATATCGTGTAGGTTCTTCTGACTTTCGATCGCATCAAGTAAACTCTGCCCGATGCGTCCTCAGAGCTGGCTGACGTACCCAGCACTGTGAAGCTTTGTTTTGTAACTTCATTCGCATCTGACAACCCCTGCTTGTGATCGGGTTGTTTACAACTTCCATCCGTGCCGTCGGTGTACGGGAACTTTCTTCACCACGGTAGTACTATCGTATCTTTTACTGACTGCACATTAGACATCCTATTAGGTTTACAGTGCTGAGCGACGTAGTCCCGCCATGAGCGTTCTTGCGGGAATCTTGTTTGCGGAAAACAGCTTGCGAGAACCAACCTGCAGGAACTTTCGAGCTTCCTGGGAATGCATCAGCGCACGTCAACTATGGAATGACGTATCAATTTCAGTAACACAGTAGCCTAACTTAAGAATGACTACTGAGTATTCATGTAACCATACTTCACAGTTTAATTATTTCTATATATGTATTTCGTTAATTATATTGTATCCGTAAGAATGGACCAGATGACTAAAAGGGAACCGTAATGGTGTTAGGACCGCTAGTTATAATTTCTGTATTTGTTTATAGTTATTCTCATTTTCCACAATGTGTTGCTAACTGCACTATAGTAGGTTCAATAACCTGTACTAAGATATATACCTTTGATCATTTGATACCGTATTGATTGTTCTGGTTAGATTATGTATATATATGGCCAGTGGCCATCAGTTCATATGTTTTGCTTATTTATAGGAAATATAGGACTGCAGTGCACGTAGGAAACACTATACCACAACACTTATATACACAGCACTTTCTCCCAACAATTTTTCACTGAGGTCGCTGTCCGTGTTATAACTCTGTTTAGCCCGGCATGCCACCGACTAAACCTTTTCTATTCAGCTCGATAGGATAGGTTCAAAATGATTAGAGACACTTTCTTTATTACCAACTCGGTAATATACTCTTCTCTTCCGGCAGTGCGATAATCTAGCCCCACACTCCGGTAAGACCCATAACTCCAAGATTTTGTCTCTCCTCATGCTCCATTCAGCCTTGTGGCTTCTTAATTGTTTGGATGTCCCCATCCGCCTCATGGGCTGATCGGACTCTGGGAAACTGTTGGGGTTTCCGAGCGGTGATGGCAAGGGTGCGGTATCACATACATTCCCCTTGTATCTTTGGATACTTAGTAGTTAGCACTTTAGCCAAGGTAGGAAAGCACTGCGAAAACATATTAATTATTATTTTATTTACTGAACAAACCTTCCGCACCGCAATGCAAAACAGGGCAACTTGTATATAAACCTAACGACAGGTTAAACGGTTAGTTCCATAGGACCCGGCGACGGGTGAGATGCGTATCACCACCGAATTCCATCAGAATGTCTGGGCATGATATTTAGATCTGCCACGCCCTTACGGAAAGGTCAATTACGGTGGGTATTCGTCTCTCTTACACCCACCATAACGATAGAACAATGATCTAATAATGCTTTCGTGAAAAGTAACCTATGTCTTGTAACGTTTTATGTGGTTACGGAGCGGAATGTGCGGATTCTTATCCAGTTCGGAGATCTTACTAAGTAACATGTATGAGTGCTGTCTTCAGTATTGATGTCTTATGGCATCTGTTCTCAGTGACAGCCATGTCAATTAGCTAGGTAGATACCAGCCATTTGCGGCCAAAAATAGTTCTTGTTTTGAAACCAACTAAACGCCAATTAAGCAAAGCAGAAGGCCCACATAAATAAAGCGGCAACTACTAATTCAGCACACTAAGAATCACATAAGACGGTGATGAGAGAATCCATCGTGAATCGCTCTTCCCGTCTTCACGTAAAACAACACGCAGTCCTATAGTCATAATCTCACTAGGTATGGTCTTTTCTTTCTCAAGGATTTTTGGTTGAAATATTAGAGTCGGCCCATTTTTGCCTACTACTCTTCTCCCGCTTTAAGCAGTGGCGACACCTTCCCGAGACGGAGGCCTGCGCGAGGCACTTGCCTCTCGCAAGGATTTAGCGACGACAGTCCACGCGAGGATAATACTCTTCACCCAAACTAGCACTAGGAGTAGTGCCCGTGTGAGGCACATAACTTTTCGTCCGAGATAACCTTCTTCCTTTCAGCTTAGAGGTATAATAACTTATATTAAGTTAAGTAGTTAAGTCTCGTGTGCGGGAGCCTCCCTTGTGGGGATACCTCTGCGGACCTACGAGTCTGTGTGGTACCTCCGGGAGCCCCATGTTTAAAAGTTCATCTACCTGTCTCTATTTTAGTTTTATCTAGCATATTTATAATTGTTTAGGTAAAATCATTGTATAGACTTATATTTTTAGGTCACCAAAATCAAATCTTGTAAGTCCATAGATCACGAAATTGCTATGGACAGGCATACTGGTGACACAAATTCTTGGGATGAGATAGTTGTGTTTAATGTTCACGACGACGGTCGCACGGCCCCACCAGAACGATTGAGTTCCACTGGCCTTAGGAGCCGGTTTTTGTTGCCCGCAGGGCAGTCTTGTACAAGGTCCGTCACACCGAGACCAGATGCTAACCAGCGTCATCATTCGTCGTGCATTTGTGGCGCGGCGAGTCGACATGCTACACCGGAATGGCCCGCCACTACCCGGCGAGCTACAATATACATGTGCATGTGCATGTCCTCTTCTGCTGCTTAGGATAGTTAGCCTGTAACAAAATTTTCGCTATCTTCTTAAACCTGTTTAACTGATTTGCTGATTCACATTATAATGCTTGTTCTGGTTAGTTTTATATATGGCAAGTAGCCATCAGTTCATATGTTTTGTTTATTTATAGAAAAATGTACTATATAGCAACATTTATATATGCAGCACATTCTCCCGCCACCAACAATTTTTCACTGAGGTCACTGTCCATGCTATAACGCTGTTTGCTACGAGACAGATGCTGACCAAGACCGAAGTGATCGATTTAATACTGTCTTGGCTGATCGTAGCTGCTTTTGCAGATTTAACCTGTTCGGCCCCTGGCCCCTGGCCGAGGATGCTCTCGAACTCTGGATTCCATCTCCTTTTATACTACCCATGACGTCATAGGCGTAGGCTTCAACAAATCATCAGCCGAGCAATAGCCAATAAGTGTGCAGCTAATAATGACACAGTTGAATGTTCTAGAACATTCTAGAATTTCTGCGTACACATGGTTACGACATCACGGCAATATTTTGAAGATAATCAAAAAAGGGGTTTTCCGTTGATAACTCTCAGCCATTTCCTAACCGATTTTGAAATGGTTTACAGATTCGGAAAGCCTGTCGAATTCTGGTCTTGATTGATGCCAGATTTGGCGGAACAAGTAATTAGAAAGGATTCCAATGTACCTACTCGGTACACTAAAAGCGCCACCCTATCTTGGTTGTGAAATACATGCTCTGTCAAAAATAGTATTAAGCGCGCATGAGCGCGCGCTATGCGCCTTAACGAACTTAGTCGTTTTTACAATGTGATCTCTCTCATAGGCCCATATACACTTATAGCTCTACCCAGCGGTGCATGTTCAGGGAATGAATCCAGGACGGGCGGGGCGTACCCAGCTTAGCTGGTAGGCCGGCATCTGCCTGGTCAATCCGAACTACACCCCCCCCCCCCACTCCTAGTTTGACATCCGTCACACATTGCGGATCGACGCACGGACATATGCTGGGCAGGAATTACAAACTTTATTTTTCCAGGTTTTTTTTTTTTTAAATATTTTGGTGCGTGGTTTTAACTTTATTTAGTCAATGATTCCTAAACAATAGCTCGCATGGGTGTTCTCTTTGGGTGCGGATAATTATTATCTCCGCAGAGAACACCCAAGCTCCAACGTACCACAATTTAAGCTAGGATATATAATAATATATAATATATATGTATATCAAATATATAATTTCTATGTAACATAACACTTACGGGGTATTTGAAATATTACAGCCGAATTACTTGCACACCCCGGGTAAATAAAGGGGTATGCAACACGTAAAATATTTGCGGCCCGTTATAACGGGTCCGCAACGGGCAGCTCTCGCTGACCCAAGAGCCGTCCTGACATCTAAGACAGGAAGAAAAATAATAAGAAAAATAGAACATAATAATAACTCAAAAGTAAGTTTATCAGGCAGCCTCAGCATAGCTGAGACTGCATGACGGGATTATGGCATTATTGCACTGCGGGGTGTTGAATACTTTACGTCGCACACGACGTTCTTACAACACCAGAGTCCGCAGTGCTCATTTTGTGTGGGACACAGCTGGGCAACTAAGTTGCGCAGCTGTGTCAGATTACTGTAGTCATCCAGTGACGGGATTCAATTGATCTAACATATCTAATAAAAAGAAAAGTATTTCAAAAATAAATAAATAAATAGTAATTTTCCATGAGTCGCACCACTGATGTTCTGTTGTAACACAAACGATCACACCACTGCCGAAAAATTTCCCCACTGAGTCTGGTTCCCGCAACTGACAGTGGTTGGTCGCAGTGGATGAATTATTAATGCTGAGATGCGTTCACTATCACTGGCCCTTTCGGAAATGTCTGAAGTGATATTTGCGGGAATATGAGCGTCTATAATGTCTCTCACAGTTACTGCTGATGCTAGAATGTTTGTTCATACGGCGGCGGTAGTGCTGGTTGGGGTTGAGGCGGCTGATGCTGTGGTCTTCGTGATGGTCGTGGTGGCTGTGGTGGTTGTCATCGTGATGGCGGTGACTCGTATTGTAGGCCGAGGCAGTGGATGCGGCAGATGATGACATCTTGCGAGACTTGGCGTACTTCAAAAGGCGGTTTGCGGTGACATTGGGCACAGGCTGGATGTCCTGCGTGTGAGCGCTACGTCTTTTTCCCACGTATGATCGTTCAGGCGTAGTCCCCTTCCTGATTGCTGGATCAGAAAGACAGGGATGCGGATGCTGGATGACACAGGTCGGAGTGATGCTAATAGATGTAGGCTGCGATGGTCCCGGTCCCTCGTCTATGGTCAGGTGGAGATGGCGACTGCGGGTAGCTTGGAATCTCCATCTCCGTAGGCGGCATGATAACTACCGATATAGGCTGACTGGACGCAATTGCTCCGGACAATATGGGTGCGGGTGTAGTGGTTATGGTATTGTTGCTGGTTACAGATGCGGGCGCTGCCGGACTGGATTCTGCGGAGGATTTGTGCTTCTTGCTCTGCTTCAGGACCGTTGTGGATGTGGTGACTGGAGGTGTCATAGCGCTCCCTGATGCGACTGAGGGTAGAATTTCACGTCTGGCTGCTGGTATATTAGCTAAGGTATCTGCGGTAGGACGATGACAAACGGGATGTCTGTGGGTAGTATTCTTCGTGCGGGCCATCTTCTCGGTCGGGAGAACTTTAACCGGTAACCGAGATTCAAAACGTGTGGCTAAAGTGGCACAATCCTCACTTTCTTCCCCAGGAATTAATGTCACTTCTAACACACGGTGCTTATGACGGAGTGCATGGGTCACTCCGTAGCGGGTAGTGGTATAGATATATTGACACGTTACACAGAAGGCTGTCTGGAGGAGATGATCCTTGTTAACATGAAGAGTGCTGTCGAAATTTCTCGTAAAAGTTCTGGTACAGGGTTCTCCGCTGGCTAATAATGAGCTGCACGGGAATCTTTTGGAAATTGGTACCGATTCTGCTTCAGATGAATCCGACATCTCTAAATCTTCGAGGAGTGACATCTCGTCCCTGCATGGTACTTGGTTGCGGGAACCTAATTGAAACATTAAACCCTATCTCTTCATTTTTAACTTTCCAGGTCAAGTATTGTAATAATGAATTAATAATAAAGAAACAGTAGAATTTAGTTTTCGACACGAAAGAAGCCTAATGTTATTTGTTCTTCCCTGGTGTCGAGTTTTGACAGGAAGACGAAGTTTCAGAGCGCGCTTCCTCCTTTTATACTATTTAGTGATGCCATAGACGGCGGTTGACCACACCTGGAAGTTTTGAAGGTGATTCGGTCAGCCCTATATGGAAAGTTTTTCTCTTTCCCATTCTAAGCGTGACAGGATTAATCTCTCCCGTATAAAGGGAGTACTTTTAATTATAAGAGGAATGCCTCACTAGCTTAGTCTTACCTTAGCGCATTCAAAATTCTCCGATCAACATAAAAACAGGGTACTACTTATTCCCGTGGAGCATCACCTTTTAATTAGTGTGATGGGGTTTTACAGATTGGATGCTTATAAACATGCCTGTTTTAATTTTAGGCTGGAGCGCCGATGGGGTGTGTGGGAGCCTGGTGACGTCAGCGGTAATTACCCCAACTCACCCTCGCCACTCCTCCATCACGCTGTGGTAGTCGCGTATTTGGGTGGCTCTTTTGTTTAAAGCATTTGATCCAATTTACTGGAAATAGCAGTAAAAGTTACGTGGCCCTTGGAAACACATCGTTGATCGGAAACATATGTGCTGTTTATAGCGATGGGCGAAAAACTGTTGCTGAGGTGTAGTCTTTGCAGATGCGAGATATGGAAATATATGTTATATCAAGATTCTGTATAAAATAATGTCCCTATTTGCGCGGGTTCTTAAACATGCGTCTTGTACTTGTCTGTAAAAGGTAGTTTTCAGCCCATGTTGATTGTGGACTGGAACGCAGAGAAGAGAATTTTTGAAATTCTCTTTGTAATTATACTGTTAGATTTTTTATGCCCGTTTAAAAACTTCTGCTTCTGATTGGAATTCTGGGAAGTGGTCTGTGGTGGTGATTGTGCTGTAGGTGTTGATGATGCGGTTGGAGCATTGGTTGGTGTGGCGATAGCTGCACCTTCTACCTCATTGATAGGGTGGAGTTGGCATCGGTGGCCGTCAATTGAGCTAAGCTCCCGTGGTCGGCAAGAAAGAGTTTTTCTTTCAGTGCGGGTTTACCGCTTAACGAATCGATGAAAGTGTCAAAATGGGGATGCGTTATGCCTTCTATATTGGTGCTAGGGTACGCGCGGGTGACTAGTCTCCTGATTCGACTATGAAGCTTGGGTAGAGTTTCTCCCGCGTGTCATCAGAGATTTTTAAGTTGTAAGTGGTTTGTTTCTCTGAAAGCTGTATCGCCAAATCGTTCTGTTAGTGCTCGTTCCAATTGGGGGTAAGTGGGCGTATAATCAGTCCTGAGATCTGCAAGAACTTGAATGGCTTTTCCGGAAAGCTTTGCGGCGAGATATTCACCCATCTGCTGATCATTCTAGTGGTTAGTTCGACTTATAATCTCGAACTGTATTTTATAATTGGGCTGGTCGCTTTCCCCACTAAATTCGGGAGGGGAATGACTCGGCCAAGACCACGGGAAGAATGAAGTAGTTGAAACCCGGGTGGTGGTGGTATCCGGGAAACTGATGAATACTCTGATGCTGGTCATTGTGCGGGTGGTGGTGGCGGTGGTGGCGGTGGTGTTGGTGTTTCCAGTCGATGCCGATGCCGAGGAGTAAGAACGCACATACTCCAATCCAGTGAAGCCTGCCCCGTTGTAGAGCCATAAACCGGCATGTGTCTATGGACGGGAGGCGGACTATTGTGAAGATTACGTGGACGTTCTTCTCGTGGTGAGGGCTGATATTCCTCATATGGCGGTGGTGCGGTGGCTGGTGGTCGTGGTGTGTAGCATGACTGATGTACCAGTGAAAAGGTGGTGCCGATTCCTCCCGATGATGCTGTGGGGTTCCCCTAGAATAGTGATGTATTTGATGGCGGCGATGTCTAGGATATGGATTGTCATCCTGCCATACAGTTTCCGTAGATGACACGGGTGAACGATAGTAGTCTGAAGGATTGTAGGTGTGCCCATAATCGGGTCTTTGTCCTGATCATCCACGATTCGGCCCTGATGGAGTTGGCCTATCGCGGACGTCCGATATAGTCCTAAGCTCTGTTCCCGCCTGTGAGGCATCCCGGAAGGTGCCTTCACTGATAGGTGAAAACAGGTTGTATTGCGGAGTTGTTGATCCTGCTTGTGAATTTCTGGCATGGTCGGTGAGCATGTGAGCTGGGTATCCATCACATGCTGCCACCTTTACGTCGAGGGAGTCGTCGCTGAATGGAGATGGTATAGAACTAAGCTCACTATACAGTGTGGGCGTGAATTCAATGCGCGTTAATAATGATGTTCTTCGAGCCCCACATCGGGTGCCACTTGTAGCTCGCGGGGTAGTGTTGGGCCATTCCAATGTCTGGTGTCGACTCGCCGCATTGCATGTGCATGACGAGTGAAGACGCTGGTTAGCTTCTGGTCTCTGGGTTACGGATCCCATGCGATACTGCTCTACGGGTAACAAAGACCGGCTCCTAAGCCCGGTGGAACTCAATTGTTCTGGTGGGGCCGTGCGACCATTGTCGCGAACATTAAACACAACAGTCTCATCCCAAGAGTTTGTGTCACCAGTATGCCTGTCCATACCGATTTCGTGATCTATGGACTTACAAGATTTGATTGGTGACATAATTAAAATAAGTCTATACAATAGTTTTCCATAAACAGACCGTCAAGTATGCTAGATTTAAAATGAGCATACGAAAATACAAGACATAGAGACAGCCTGATGCACTCTTAAATGCAGGACTCCCGGAGGTACCACACAGACTCGTAGGTCCGCAGAGGTATCCCCACAAGGGAGGCTCCCGTACACAGGATCACTAATTAACTTAATATAAGCTAGTATACCTCTAAGCTGAAAGAAAAGAAAATTATCTTTTATAGTGTCGAAAAGCCATGTGCCTCCCGTGGGCACTACTCCTGGTGCTAGGTTGGATGAGAAGTAGTAGCCTCGCGTGGGCCGTTGCCACTGAATCCTTGCGAAACGAAAGTGCCTTGCGCAGGCCTCTGTCACAGGAAAATGTCGCCATCACTTAAAGCGGGAGAAGAGCATTGGCCCAAATGGCCTACTCTAATATTCAACCAAAATGCTGTAAAGAAAAGACCATACCTAGTGAAATTATGACTATTACGTTGCGTGCTGTTTTACATGAAGACGGGATGAGCGATTCCCGAGGGATTCCCATGCCACTGTCTTATGTAGTGTCAAATATGCTGAATTAGTAGTTGCCGCTTCTATTTATGCGGGCCTTCTGCTATGCCTAACCTAACATTTAGTTTTTAGAGATGAGAACTATTTTAGGCCGCAAATGGCAGACGCCTACCTAGCTTTAGATACGGCTGTCATTGAGAACGGATGTCTTACGGCATCAATACTGAAGACAGCGTTCATACATGTTATTGCGCAAGATCTCTGAGCTGGGTGAGAATCCGCACATCTTGCTCCATAACCACATAAAACGTCACCGGACATTGGTTACTATTCACAAAAGCAAGTTTAGGCAACTGATCCCTCGTTACGGTGAGGGTAAGAGAGACGAATACCCACCGTGAATGTCCTTCCCGTGAGGGCATGGCAGATCTAAACATCATGCCCGGACATTCTTATGGAATTTGGTGGGGATGCGCATCTCGCCCGTCACCAGGTCCTATGGAGCTATCTTTTTAACCTAATGTTAGGTTTAAGTTGCCCAGTTATGCACTGCGGTGCGGGAGAATTGTTTAGCTGATGAAACAAAAAATAATAATAATTAAAATATGTTTTCGCAGTGCTTCCTACATTGGCAAGGCTAACTAACTATTAGGTATCCGAAGATACACGGGAAATGTATGTGACACCACACCCTGGCCATCACCGCTTGGAAACCCCAATAAGGTCGGATCAGTCCATGGTGCGGATAGGGACATCCAAACAATTAAGAAGCCATAAGGCTTAGTGGAACATGAAGAGAGACAATAACTTATAAATATGAGGCCCAATAGGTGTTAGCCAATTTCACACGACCTTGCTGGAGTGCGGGGCTAAATTATCGCAACTACCGGAAAAGAGGCGTGTGTCTCTTGACGAAGAAATTGTCTCTAATCATATTAAACCTATCCTATCGAGCTGAATAGAAAGGCTTTTTTACTCGGTAGCATGCCAGGCTAAACAGAGTTATAGCACGGACAGCGACCTCAGTGAAAAATTCTTGGTGGCGGGAGAACGTGATGCATATATAAATGTTGCTATATAGTGTTTCCTACGTGCACTGCAGTCTACATTTTCCTATAAATAAACAAAACATATGAACTGATGGCTATTTGCCATATATAAAACTAACCAGAACAAGCAATAAAATGTGAAATGATCAGAATAATATATAAAGTACAGGTTGAGAAACCTACTACGGTGCGGTTAGTAAAACACCTTACCGAAAATAAGAATAACTATAAACAGATACAGAAATTATAACTAGCGGTCCTAAGACCATTACGGTGCCTTTTAGTCATCGGGACCGTTTATACAGACAAAGTATAATTATTTAAAATGTAATTAACGGAATAATTAAAATGTTAAGTATAGTTACTTGAATAATCGGTAGCCATTCTTAAGCACGGGCTATCGTGTTACTGAAATTGATACGCCATCCTTGGTGTGATGTGGATTGATGCATTCCCCAGAAGCTGGAAGTTCCCGCATGTTGGTTCCCGCAGACAGGATTTCTGCATGCAGTCCAGGACGGGAGCGGATCGAACTCAGGACTGTATTCACAATATAGAATGTCTAACGAGCAGTCAGTAGGAGAGACAATAACATTACTGCTAAGATGAAAGTTCCCATACACCGATGGTACGGATGGAAGTTAATAACAACCCGTTCATAAGCGGGGGTTGTTGAATACAGATAAAGATACATAACTAAGCTTAACGGTGTGGGGTACGTCAGCTAGCTCTGAAGACGTACCGGGCAAAGTTTACTTGCTGCGGTCAAAAAGTTTAAATAAACCTGCACGACATCAGGGCTGGGAAGGTTGGATAACCACTTTTTGGCGTGGCCGGCAGATCCGGCGACTCATCCATCAAAGAACATCGCTGCCTCCACATCTGTAGAATCACATATTCAGGCCGAGAAAGGCCTCACCGCAAGTTTGTGTTCCGAGTTAGTTCTAGCATTTATTCGTGAACAATATTCAAAAGTTCCAAAAATGCTCCTGCACAATCGGGAGATACAAAATTGCTTTTAGTGCAGTGGGTTGGGTTGCTGCTGTGGCTGTGGGAGAGAAACTTCCCGAGACAGAAGTGATCTACTTAATGCCTGTCTTGCTGATAGTAGCTGACGCAGATCCAACCTATTCGGCCTCTGGCCGAGGATGCTCTCGAGTTCTGGATTTCATCTCCTTTTATAATACCCGTGACGTCATAGGCGCAGGTTTCAACCAATCATCGGTCGAGCACTAGCCAATCAGCGGGTAGCTAATAATGACGCAGTCGAATGTTCTAGCACATTCTAGAATTTCTGCGTACACGTGGTTACGACGTCACGGCAATATTTTGAAGATAATCAAAAAAGGGGGTTTCCGTGGATAACTCAGCCATTTCTTAACTGATTTTGAAATGGTTTACAGATTCGGAAAGCACGTCGAATTCTGGTCTTGATTGATGTCAGATTTGGCGGGAGCAAGTAATTAGAAAGGATTACAATGTATCTACTTGGTACACTAAAAACGCCATCCTATCTTGGTCGCGAAATATGCGCTCTGTCAAAAAGAGTATTAAGTGAGTGCATGCGCGCTACGCGCTTTAACGAACTTAGTCGTTTTTACAACGCGATCTCTCTCATAGGCCCATATACGCGTATAGCTCTACCCAGGGGGGGGGGGGGCGTGTTCAGGAAACGAATCCAGGACGGGCGATGCGTACCCAGCTTAGCTGGTACGGCCAGCACCTGACCGGTCGATCCGAAGTACAATAGTTAATGTATGGAAGTTCATCATGCTAACACTGTATAGTTAGAGATCATATGGCACTAACACCTCGCGGGTTAAATTAAAGCCTCACAGTAACATTGTACCAAACTGACGATTTCACAACTTTAATAATCCACTTGCACCTTATTAAAATTTTAGAATAATAAAATTTTAGGTTATCAGCTATTAACGATTTAACAGGTATATAACATATAATTTATTTGAAACAGCATGACCCTGAATTCCAGAGGTTATATGAATTAAATTTCTATTAAGGACAAACCGCACACAGAGCCACTAATTGATGCATATATATATATGACCTTAATGTTGCTACACTTGCATTGTATAACCTACATAACCTAGTGAAGTCTAATTCTGACATCTGCATGTACACCACTGAGTTAAGAAAATTGGTGTAAATAATCTTGCGCTTAATGCGCAACATTGATAAAATAAGTTAAATACAGGTCCATACATTTCTACTAAATATATATGGCCTTGGGGAATGTTCTATTTTAGGTGAATTATTTATTCTTGGCCGTATGACCTTATATATTGATAGAATGTGTCTTAAGATTTAATCATGCCTGGTTAAAATAGATTCCGAAGTACAGAGCGTTACATTATCTAATAATATATTCAAATATACATGTAGTGAAGGCTAGTTTTTAGGTTAGGTAAACTTGATTAAGCACATGTAATGCAGTTCTCCTTGAAAGGTCAAGATTGCATACAAGACACAAGTTGGAGCTGATACAATGTGGTCTGGTAAGCTGTTCCAATGATTGTTTACCCAGATGCTGAAACAAAAAGTATGCTACCTGGTATGGCCGGAAAAGCACTATTTAATGAGCTTGTAGTTGTTGCCTCTGGTGTGGTTACCTATATCTGGTGGCAGTAGTTGCTCCCGATTCACATTGCACATATCGTGTGTGTATTTGTATCTTTCATTGAGGTCACTGCGTAGCTGTCCATATACTAAGCTTGGTAATTTGAGCATAGTTAATCGATCTTCGTATGGTATGTTACTGAATCCTGGAATCTTGCACTTAGTTGCTCTTCGCTGACCGTTTTCAAGCAGCTGTACATCTTTTTGTAAAGTGGAGGGCAGACCACATTTTCCATATTCCAGATGGGATCGCACACCGCTTTTGCAAAGCAATTCCAATGGGCACACGACGTTGTTTCAATATTGTTCAACGTTGAATGAGCAATGATATTTTAAAATAATGTTGAAACAACGTTGAAACAACGTCGTGTGTCCGCTGGGATGCAAAAGTAATGGGGTCCAGGAAGTCAAAAAATTTATCATCCCGACTATTTTGTTAGCTTTGCTGACTGCTCGCTCTCTCTCTCTCTCTCTCTGCATGGTTGTTGAACTTCAGTGCATTGTCAACGTAGACACGTAGATCTTTTTCACAGGTTATCTCTTCAGGGGTTACAGGTTGTTTCTTATTGGATTTACACAGCTACATGGTTTTGCACTTGGATGCATTAAAACGTAGCTGCCAAATAGCTGACCAGCCTTTCAAATTGCTAAGATCTGTCTGCAGTTGATCATGGTGTTTATCCAAAGCTATGTTTGAGAAGAGCTTGGTGTCATCGGCAAACAGTTTTATTATGCTGCTTACTGTTTCGGACATGTCATTGACATAGCAGATGAACAACACTGGTCCCAGTACGCTGCCTTGAGGGATTTCACTGAGGATCCCAATTTGAACTGGAGCCGTTACCGACAACCTTCTGTCCTCTGTTACTTATAAACTGTGAATCCAACCTAAGGTGTCTCTGCAGATGCCGTAGCTTTTTATCTTACTGAGTAATCTCTGGTGGGGGACAGTATCAATTGCCTCACCCACCTTGATCTACTCCATCTGTGCAATAATCTAGTGTCTCAGGCAGCTACAAGACCATCCACCTAAGAATCCATGTTGACATTCGGAAATAGAGTTAGACATACATTTTATGAGCTCATCTGTAACGAACCGCTCCATCACTTTACACACTACTGAGGTCAAGCTTACCAGTTTGTAATTACTGATGATTTACTGCCATTCTTGAAAATCAGAGTAACCTGACCATTTTTTCATGATTGTGGGAGGGTTCTCTCATGTAAGGATCTGTTGAAGTCTATCGTTAATGGCTGGGCAATACAGTGGCTCATCGCCTTCATGGCTCTTGGATGAAGCCATCAAGTCCTTGCGAATTGGACACTAGCAGACTGTCCAGCCTTTTCTTGGTGTCCTCCTCTTTGATAGTGCAATTGTCGCGTATATGTCCAATCACTGGGATTTCCACAAAATGGGCATTGACATGTTACGAGCCTTTGACACAATTAAACGCTCAAAGATCCTAGATGTACTATGCCAGGACAGTTACAATGAAGATGAGCTACGACTTGTGAGACTACTGCTTGCAGACACTAAGCTGAGAGTACGATAAAGTCAGTAAAGTCTGTAGAGTTTGAGACATCAATCGACTCCCCACAGGGAGATGGTCTATCTCCAGTGCCCTTCACCTGTTACCTTGCTGCTGAATTGCAATCTGTGCGGGAAGGTTCCACATGACCAAACCCTCAGTGTCAATACTGGGTATGCCGCTAGAGATGGAATATGCCGACGATGTGGACTTCATAGATGAGGAAAAGAAATCCCTTGACGAACTTCTCCCAACAACTGCAAGCAAGCTAAAAATTGAGAATCTCTTTATGAATGAATCCAAAACAGAGTTCACTCACATATACCTATCTACAAAGCATAACACTAAAAAAATGACGATCCACTTCGTGGCGGCAAACCATGGAGGAAAAGTAAGGGATCACTGCTTTGCCGTACTGCTGACATTGCTGCCCGCTGCGTCATGGGGAATACAGCTTTCCAGTCCTTCTGGAAGCTATGGATTCATAGATCAAAGATGCCCTTGATAAAAAAGGCTACGTTTATACAATGCAACCTGTGTATCCTTGATGCTGTATAACTGTAACAGCTGGCCAACTCCAAAGGCAGCTCTAGACAAATTTGATGCCTGCCACCGCAAACACATACACACCATCACTGGACACCGATGGCCAGAGAGCATAATTTCCAAAGATGTACTTTACAAGCTGTGTAATACGTTGCCGCTGTCTGTGAAAGTCGCCCAGCAAAGATGATCCCTGCTTGGCCATATGCTAAGGATGCCAGAAGATACACCAGCACAGAGAATCTTGGAATTCGCTCTACTCGGAGCCAGCAAAATCAAAGCCAGGAGAGGACGTCATTGCATAAATCTGCTAAGCGTGCTACGAGGTGACCTCAAGAAAGCAGGACTCAGTACACTCAAGTCAAAAATGGACATGAGGAAGCTAAGGATTTCGGCAGAGGACAAGACACAGTGGGCAAACGTGAAGAAGGGCTGATTGCAGCTGTAGGATGTTTCTACTACTACAGCCGCAGAACACAGTAATCATACATACTTCTAGGATCCCTGTTGCTGCACTTGGGCTAATACAGTGGTATTATAGCCGAGCTTGATAGGGACTGTGGCGGTGGCTGACTTAAGCCAGCATGGACCTCTGCCTCGAGTAGGTGCTCGCTGAGGGTGACATTCTGCACCTGCAGCTGTGCCATCAGTTCCCCAGGTGCTCTATCTGCTCAGCTTGCACATCGACCTGCTACTGCAGCTTGGACACAAGACCCACCTCATCAGCCACCACATGAGATGCGTCACGACCAAATCTGATAGTTATATTGCCTATTGGAGGGTACAAAACTTCACTAGCTTCTAAACTTAGTGTCTGTGCTCTTGCCATGTGCACATCCATATTTTGTGCTTGGGGCTCCGAAAGGCTCAGCAAACCTGTGCGAGAGTATGAAGACTCTGCATGGGCCTCTTCCAATATGCTGTTTGAGTTTCTATGGGCAAAGCCCACAAAAGTGCGCTCACTGGCATTCATTGGCCGCTTTAGATTATTTTTGAAATTATTAAAGTTGGCCGTAGTATATTAAACGTATAATTTATATTTGTACTGCTTTCTGACTCATCAGTGCTTCCTTCCCCTATTTGTGAGGGTATGTGGGGTGGCGCGCTGTTGAATTGCATAGTGCGCTACACTGTACCTCACAAGTTCCTTTACCGTGAATTCTCTTAGTGGTGTGCGTGTGCTGGATGGTGGTGCTGCCAGTTTCGCTGACTGATGACACACTAAGAGTTAATAAGCGTCACTGGTACATTGCTTGCCGTCTTGGTGTCCAGGTGTGGCAAGTGTAAACGGTATGTGTGTGCAACAAGGCCGTGAGGGTTCTCTGTGTAGCTGCGGTGCCTGTAATGTATGAGAGTTGTATTGGTGTGAGCGTGTATATTTTGTGGCGTAGATGTGAGCAGAAACTAATTATGTCAGAGTGATTAGAATTTAGAAGTGCCAGAGACCTTTCTAGCACTGATTGCTAGCTTATGATGTACAGTGGATCTATTCCTGTACGCGCCACTAATATTTTCTATGTTTTACGATTTAATGTGATGCAAATTGTAATAGGATCACACTATTGTAAAGTGTAAGAGGAGTAATGGCTTGGCGCAGTAGGCATATTCATGTTTGCGTTAATGTGACTAGATGTAGTTAAAAGGATTTAGAATTTCTATCAGCCATTTGCTGCTAGAATTTCGAAGTGCCAAGGATAACTTCTTAAAACCGCCTGCCAGAATCGTATCAAATTTGAATATGTCCTACAAGGCGTGTTCCTAGCGCTTGTAGACGCAATTTGTCCTGCGCTTGCAGTGTAACTTTGATTGAGTGGCAATGATCGAATTGTGTAAAATCCAGATGGGAATGATATCTGCACCGTGAGACTGAGAATGAAATAAGATGGTTTGGAATTGACTATGTGACTTGTGCAATTTCAAACAACTAAACATACAGAAATAAATTACTAAGTGAAGTTGTGGTCTTTTTTAACAAGACTAAGCTTTATTTGGCATGCAATTTTAACAAAGTCCCAATGCTGGCGCAAGGCACTTGTGGACTCTGTCGGTTTATTGGTGAAATCTGTGAAATAGTTTTGATATGCATCACATACGACGCATGTAGAATATGTGTGGAAAGGTCTGGTATTTGATCTCTGTGCTGTTGGGAAGGCAGCATGCAGGATGCTGGTGCAATAGCGCTTGTAAAAGGATACGTTGTAGAATTTTCAGATATTGACAACTGAAATTAGCCTTAGCTTCCAGAGGAGTCTGCATCTATAACAAAACACAAGTGCGAACTAGGCAAATCACTACGTAAACGTTGCTGGCATATGTGCAGGAACTTCGGCCAAGAGCGCTGCTATTAGTACTCACATTCAACTACTGTGAAATTTCAGAGTCCGTGCATGGGATAGGCGCAAGTGCTACCCGCCACCAAAGTGTTAGTAGTAAACACCAATGCACAAACACTTAGTTTCATAGTCTTTTTGTAGACGTTTGAAAAATAGACTAATTCCGTTAGCTGGCATTGCTGGTGCATCGTGAATCAGATGTCAGAAATATATTAAGTCCATAGCTGGGGCAAGGAGATACCAACACGCCACGGAAAATCAGACTAATTCCCAACGGTTGATGCACATGCCTATACTAGCACCGGCTGCCGCCGAGGTGTGGATAATCGCCAGTGTATAGCAGTCTTGTACTTGGCCTATTGCTGGTGAATAGCTATGGTTGCTGGCATATCTAGCTGGCATTGCTGGTGCATCGTGAATCAGATGTCAGAAATATACTAAGTCCGTAGCTGGGGCAAGGAGACACCAACACGCCATGGAAAATCAGACTAATTCCCAACGGTTGACGCATATGGTTTGTACTGGCACCGGCTGCCGCTAAGGTGTGGATAGTCGGCTGTTTATAGCACAGTCCTGTACTTGGCCTATTGCTGGCACATAGATAGCGTTGCTGACTTATAGCTGGCATTGCCGGCGCGGCCTATTTTACAGAGTCGAAGAGCATGCTATTAGTCGACTGCTCACTTTGAGCCGCTTAAGCGAACTAGTTTTTTTGTACTTGTTTCTGGGACTACCGCAAGTTCATCCATAGGCCCTGTGTCACATAGATATAAATAATATTTTGAAAACTGAGATGATCAAAAACAAATTTGCTGTTTAGGATGAATGCGGCATTGTTGCTGCCTCCTAATGTACTGTCGCAAAGCATGCGCGTGTGGTGCAGTGGTGTTTTTTGGTTGGGATGGGCTGCGGTGTAGAGGGGTGGGTGGCTGGTGTACCTTTTATTGAGTAGACATAACTTGCGTTTTGGTCTGGAGGAGGGCAGTCTGTGAAATTAAATCTAGAAGGTAAATTAGGCTAAAATTGAAACAAATATATTAAAGTGAGATAGATGAAAATCAAAATTAACGCTATCAAATCAAGAAAAAAGTAATTAAGTTAATGCCATGTGAATAAAAGGATCAAGAAATGGGAAATATTGAACTGAAAACCTAGTGTATGTAAACGAAATATCCTGAGATTAGAACTCCGAATCATAAGCTGTTGCTGTTGAACTAATAGAATGGGTGCGTATGTTGCAGTTCAAATGATAAAAAAAGAAAAACAAGATTATTTAATATGTCGCTTAATATGCGGTCGTCGTCTGCTTCCTACTTGTGTATCTATAAACCAGTCCATCGTAGACTGCCTGTTGAACTCTCGTTATCGGTGGTCGTGACCTAGTGATTTTATAAAGGGCTGGTGACATCATGGCTAAGAAGTTATTGGTGTGATTGGCATCTACTGAGTCCCTGATTCCAGATCCCATTCGCGCCATTCTAGGCGGGTTTTTATTTCAGTCTATTATTGGTTAACTTCCACAGCTTTTACACTGGTACCCATTTATATTCCTGAGTGGAGAGAGACAATGAGGAGTGAAGGAGATTGCCTATGTTTCCAGCGAATGTCAGCGGCAGTCGCGACCTAGTGATTTTATAAAGGGCTGGTGACGTCTATGTATATCAACTGATAACCTAGTGTCACAAATCAAATTACTAAGGCATGCCAGGAACCTAGCAAAAAGCGAAGCATCAGGAAGATATTCATATAAAGTCATGACCAGACTAGAGCACGAACTGCAGCGATCGCAGAGCACAGGAGTCAGAGGAGGAGAATGTCATGTGGATCATCAGCCAGGATGGACGAGTCCAAGTAAAGCCGCCTGAAAGTAGATGTAAATAATTTTAACACTAATGTAAATACATTCAATAGCATCAAGAACACACGCCTTATGTGCATTTCACTGAATGCATATTCTCTACTAAATAAGCATAATAAACCTGAGGTGCTTATAATACAAGAACAGAATCCTGACATAATTACAGTTACTGAGTT
Organism: Chaetoderma sp. LZ-2023a; assembly: GCA_034401795.1. Classification (NCBI taxonomy): domain Eukaryota; kingdom Metazoa; phylum Mollusca; class Caudofoveata; order Chaetodermatida; family Chaetodermatidae; genus Chaetoderma; species Chaetoderma sp. LZ-2023a. The sequence goes on from CM067365.1 coordinate 71,422,735, forward strand.
GCTACTGAAAAATAGCAAAGACCCAGTTTCAACATCAGAATTAAACCTAAATGGCTATGACATATTTAGCAACATAAATTCAGCTTCCAGAGGAGTCTGCATCTATACCAAGCAAGCATTTAACTTTAAAGGATTTACTTTTGAGTCAGTAGCAGTACAGGAATCCATATGGATAGAAGCAACACTCAGAAACAATGACAGCGTGTTAATAGGTTGTATGTACAGATCGCTCAAGAGCACAGCTACAAAAGACAGTAATATCAGAGATATGATTAAGCTAGCGTGTGAATCAAACCACAGACATATCCTAGTGTCCGCTTCAAGTGCAGTGTTTGGCAACATGTGCTGAACACCCACCCCATATACCTCAAACTAACATCACGTCTAAAGAACACAAAATAGTATTTGCAACACGTACATGTAATATTAATAATTTAATAGAATGGAGATCGCGTCTGACTGGAAGTTTTATTGACTTTCAGAAGGTCATTGACAACTGACAGAGAGACATATCATGTGATGCAATGGAATCCCACGAAAGTTGAGATGGTACATGCTATGCACCAGAATTGTTGCATTAATGGATGGAAAATGGATATTTGCTTGGCTGTGGTGTACAATCAGAGTGAAATATGGTTGAGCGATGCCAGGATTTCTGTTCTTTCTTGCGCACACTTGTTCACGAATGAACATTGGGATCAGATAGAAGATGATAACCTGCCTTGAAGGCCGTTATTTTGCAGATGAACGTAACATATTGTCAAGCAAACCACACACACACACACACCATCATCTCTCGAGGCCAGAGCAAGTGACCATTTTTCGTCTCAGAACTGGACACAACAGACTAAACCAACACATGTACAGGCGGTTCCACCGTACGACATCGCCCGCTTGTCCGTGTGGAGAAGCAGAACAGACCACAGAGCACATCCTTCAATGTTGCAGTACGTATCAGCTGCTGAGAGATGAGATCTGGCCTTTGTCAACCTCTTTTCTTGAAAAGCTGTATGGGCCTATGGAAGAAATGCAGAAAACCACAGATTTCATCTTGAGAACGGCTCTCCAAGTGTGATACCAGCGATCGAAAAGAAGGAGAGAAGGAAATAGGCCAAATCAAGATCTCTTACTCCAGATTAGTCTCCAATTCCTCGGATGCGGATGCAGTAAGAGCTTGTATAGGCGGTATTGCACCTATAAGCAAGTCACATATAGAGACTTCTCCAGTCTTCTATATATTCCACCCTATATTATTGCCATTTATGGTTGCATCATGTGGATGTTGAAAACCCTGTATAGTAAAGCATGCAAACTTTGGGGGTATACATAGATGATACATAGTTATCAGTTAATCACAGGTTTTATACGTTTCTCAAAATCATACATATATTTCTTTACCTTTCTGTAGAATAGGTATGTCTTAGTTTTGTTCTCTCAAAATGCTGCATTATTCGTTTAGCAATGTGCAATCAAAAATGTCTACAAGACGAGCCATTAAACTGTGATCCTGAAAGATGTGGCCATTTTTTAGGAGCTCAATTAGCATTTAGTCAACCGCTTATTAAATTCATGAATCCATTTCCTCACTCAATCATATCATGTCATAATCAACTACGCGCCTTCATAATCAACTATGCGGTGTGTATGCAGACATCATAATGATGACATCATGAATGATTCAATTAAACCTGTCAAAGACACGTTGTATGAATTGTATGTTTTTGCCATTTAAGAAACATGCCGTTGAATATTTTGAAACTAATTTGACTGGTCGCTGTTGCTGCCTATATAGGCAGCAACAGCACCCAGTCAAATTAATTTCAAACTATTTGACAGCTTACCTGTATAGGTTTCTGGATATTGATAGTCAGGGATCTCAGAGATCGATCGATCGATCTCAAAACGAGCGAGGTGTGGGTGGAGCTTAGCTACAGATGGGCGGGGCATAGTTAAACTGGAAATGGCCATTGGATGATAGGTACTTATGATAGCTTGTTATACACCCACCGATCCTACAAAACTACCATGTTCCCCTCCTGGTGTCTGTTGTAGGCAGGTTTGACTGTAATTAATTCAGTTGTAGGTTATATTAACCATATTTTAAAGACCAGTTTATATATAGGACTAACATGGTAAGACATAACATGTATATCTTAATGAAGCTGTCCTTATTCTCTTTTCTTATTTTTGTGATTTTCAGTCGTACAGGTGGCTATTTCAAAGCTAAGAGCCATTAAGCATTCTACATGATACTAAAATTTAATTTATCCTTTCTCTGAAGTACAGTTTACTATGTTCTATAAGACATTTTCACTTGTTAAATGTAAATTCTGCGTGATTATAGCAAGTTTATTGTTTGAAACGTCCAATGTGCCCAAATTATACTATGAGAACTAATGCTATCAACATTTCTCTGTTAGCAGCACTGACCACAATGTCAAGGATGTAAAGAGGGGAGCCATCAAAGCGCACTTCATAACTTGCACATATATTGTAGTCAAAGCTAAGCAGATTTAATCAAAACAAATCCGATTTTACCTGTTCTTTGCGTCACATTGCAACCGAAGACTACAGACACAACCGTATCCAATGTGGTGCTCTGCATAACTATACGAAACACAGTTTACAATGTATAAAAGCTGTAGTGACCGAATGCTGTGGGTCCCATCACTGGGACTAAACTTATTATAGACTGTATTGCGCTGACTACCTGTGGAATACTACCGTATAATTCTGACCTTCTAAATACTGTTGAACTACTCAGCAGACAACTCTGTTACAGCATACACCATGCCAGAGTTCATATTTCCAACACTTATCAGGATGATTAGCCTATTTCTAATCATGCAACTCATAACTGTTCACACAATTGATCCGTCAATGCATCTGCGGGTGTTGTGTCGAATTACTCTGCCTGTTCCACACATCCCCTAGGCGCTTGGGATGCCTGGTCCGAGGGGAACGTACGACATCTCGTGTGGTTCACCTATGGTCTCTCGGCATTATCCGATGTACCAGATGGAATTGCCAATCTTAGTTTTAATACCAATACAAACTTGTCATCGATCAACCAATTAATACTGGATGTATTTTGGACTTATAAACCTTCTTGTGTTTTGTTAAATTGATTAACGCCATAGCATCGAAGCATCAAATAGTACATTAGCGCTTTATTTTAACTCAAATGTTTTGAACCCATGATAAAATAAATGTGCCGGAGTGATAGAATTTTAAACTGTTCTTGTTCAACCACTCTAGTTTGGTGTTTTTTTTATTTTGTAAGAGAAAATATTGATAAAGTTTACCATTGGAATGACTGGCGCGGTTACATTAACTTGGTAATTTTTCTAAAATAAGGGCAGGTGGTTTCCGACGTCACATTTGACTACAGTAACATTGAAAGCTCAAACACATTATAACTTTCACCAAAAAAAGACATTGCTGCAAAATAAAATTTTTATTTGTTTGAAGTAACATTTACAACAGCTTACTAAAGCCGATAGTAATCCACGGCAATGTAAAATTACTTAATATTCATTACGTATAACATTTTAACACCTTAATGGTCAAGAAAATTAAAACATTTTCTTACTGAATATCCATTTACAGGCCAAGAGAATAGAATTTTTCAAAATTTATCACTGGAATGACTGGCTCTGTTATCGAGCCAGTCATTCCAGTGGTAAATTTTCAAAAATCCTATTCTCTTGGCCTATAAATGGACATTCCACAAACCATAGCGAAGGCCGGTTTTGGCCGATATGACCATTAAAGGGTTAAATAATTCTAGTACTACTACTACAATACCAGTAAATACTACAAACTACAACTGTTATGAGAATTACACAATAAATACATAAATACAAATATGTACAATTAATCATAATTTACAAAATTTAGAATGATTCTGTTTTGAATTATTTACAGAGTTATGAAGTGAACACGCAGGACATGTATATGCGTGCATGTGGAGTGTGTGCGTGTGCGTGCCTATGTGTGTGATATCACAAGATAATTAAATCAGTGGTTATTATCAGATGAGTGAAATATTTACGCAAGAGGTTACAGTTAGTCATTTTATGATGTCAGATTCAGCAATGGAGGATTCCAGTTTTTCAGTCAATCATTACGTCATAATCAACTATGTGACGTGCAGGATGACATCATAATAAATTACGTCATGAATGATGTAGCCGAGTTCGTCACGAACGCATAATTGATGACGGACTAAGCGTTGTACGAATTGCATGTCTTTACTATTTAATAAACATGTTGAATATTTTGAAATTAATTACAAAATATTCAACAGCTTACCTGTATAGTTTTCTGGAAATTGAAAGTCGGAGTTCAGGGATCAATCGATCACAACACGGGCGAAATGTGGGCAGAGTTTAGTTACAGATGGGCAGGGCATAGCTAAAACGAGATTCATCCATCATTTATTAGGTAAGAATTGGGTGAATGTGTATATACAGTGAGGCCTGCTTTCCATGTAAGCGATTCTGCACACGTTGTCGTGAGCGTGTATAACTGTATATATACACCTGTGCAAAAGTTAAGCACCACCCTATTTTTACGCACATGCGAGGGTATATTCATGTGCTATGAAGAAAGCAATAGCATAAACATTTATGTACCCATCCATCTTAGTGCAAGAGGTAATAATGCAACTAGAGGAATGCTGATTATGATGGTGGGGAAACACTGTGTTTTTGTTTGAACTTGAAAACGAGGCCTGAATATGGTTACGTTGACACAACTGACAACTATTGCCCTACAGTTGACACACGTGGCTAGATTGTCATTAATGGTGTCTGAAAACGAAGTTTAACATCTGTGCACGAGTTTGAGACTGTCATTATTAATACCGGGTATATCCACCTTGTGCCTGGATGACGGCCTGGACACGACGTCTCATGCTGGTCACCAACCGACTGATACGCCATTGTGGTATTCGTTGCCATTCAAGATGGAGTGCGTCTGTTAATTCCTGTAGGTTCTGCACAGGAGGATCCCTCCTTCTCACCATGTTTCCCAGAATGTCCCAGATATACTCAATAGAGTTCATGTCAGGGCTCCTTGCTGGCCATGGTAGGGTTTCGATGGCATTCTGGCGGAGGTATTCATGCACAGCTCTAGCACGATGTGGTCGGGCGTTGTCATCCATGAATATAGGGTGGGTTCCAGGTGCATGATTTACAAAATGAGGGACCACAACTCTATCCAGTATGGAATCTTGATATCTTTGTCCATTTAGTGTTCCAGGTACAGTCAACAGATCCAGCTTACAATCAAATGAGATGCACCCCCATATCATAACGGAACCTCCACCAAATGGAACTTCTTCCATGATGTTACGTTGGTCGTACGCCGTGCGTCTGGACCTCCATACACGAGTTTGACCATCTGTGGCATGAAGCAGGAACCGACTTTCATCGGACCAGCGTACCCGTCTCCAGGATCTCATGTTCCAGTGTCTTCTTTCGTTGCACCACCTCAGATGCTCCTCTTTGTGGTGTGCAGTGAGGAGAGGACGTCTGACAGGTCTCCTAGCTTTCATGCCAGCAGCATACAGTCTCCTTTTGACGGTAGACATTGACACTCTATTGCGCGATTCCCATTGCTGGTTGAGCACTCTGTTGTTGGTGAATGGAGATCTCCTAACAAGGCGTACTAGGGCTCGATCATCATGGGCAGTAGTCTTCTTCGGTCTTCCAGATCTAGGCCTGTCCTTCACCTCGTTAGTTTGCCCATGTTTTGCAATCAAACGACTGATTACAGTATGGTTAATGTTCAGCTGTCTGCCAATCTCTCTGCATGACATACCAGTGGTATGCATGCCTATGATTTGCCATTTCACACGATCACTTAACCTTCGTATTGCCATAGCGGTTCACAATCAAGAGCTAATTCTCTCTGTACAAATAAACCACGGTCATGAACACAAAATTCCTAATCTTGTCGCCTAAATCTGTATGTAATGTTCTACACCTCAAACTGGACTTTTACATAACTGAACACGTGTGCTGTTTCCCGCCACGCACGGACATCAAGCGGCGTGAAGTCATGCATGCATGTGCATTTCGTACTTGGAATTATGTCAGCTAACGCGGGGACAAAAAGTATGGCAGCCTAGTTGTACCATCATGTTTCTACGTTCTATTGTTTTTGCTGGTGCTTAACTTTTGCACAGGTGTATATATACTTCCATGCACGCGAGATTAGAGCAGAAACCAGCTTGTTTGGCCTGCCTTACGCGTAAGCGATGACCGACTTTAATGTTTTTCTGCGCGGTATATCGCTTACATGCAGTGGGCCTAAGTCTGTGTGTGTTATTTATCAACGCGGTTCAATAACACTGTAGTGGAAACAGTCTATCTGTCATCTTTAATCTTATTTGAAAGTTCTGTTCATAAAAGAGCAAGCTTGTCATATGCAGTTATTTAACCCGTAAAACTCATATCAGACAAAAACATCCTCTGCAGTGGTCTTGAGAAATGTCGATTTGCAGACCAAGAAAAGACAATTTTTGAAAATTTACCACTGGAATGACTGGCTCGATAATCGAGCCAGTCATTCCAGCGGTAAATTTTCAAAAATTGTCTTCTCTTGGTCTGCAAATCGGCATTTTCTATGAGAAAATTGAAATTTTCTTGAATAAATTAGAGGGCTAAAGAGTTAACAGTTATATAGTACAGAAAGAAATCTTTTATCCTTTGAATCGTGAATTTATATGATTAACAGTTATATAATTGAATAATCGTGAATAATTTCTACTGCATAAAATATTTCAATTCCAACCTTTTAATTACCTTTAACTTTAATGCAATCGGTCAAGAAAATGGACATTTTGCTCGGTGAATATATGTCCATTTGCAGGCCAAGAAGACTATTTTTGAAAATGTATCACTGGAATGTTCTTGAGCCAGGCATTCCAGTGATACAATTTCAAAAATAGTCTTCTTTCGGCCTGCAAATAGACTTTTCTAAACACCAATGCAGCTTTTATTGTTGTCTTGGTAATTTGTAACAAAGCTGATTATTAATCGAGTAATTGCGGCTATTCTGCAATAGACGATCGTGATCACGCAAAGCAATTCACCTTTCCAGAGTACCCACCCATCATATGACGTCATAATGAACTGCGTGATGTGTACAATGACATCATAATGAATGATGTCATGAATGACGTCGATAAGTACGTCACGAATGCATATTTGAAGACGGTCTATGCGCTGTTGTACAAATTGTTTGCTTTTACTATTTAATAAATATTCTGTTGAATATTTTGAAACTAATTTGACTGGGCGCTGTTGCTGCCATAGGCAGCAACAGCACCCAGTCAAATTAGGTACAAAATATTCAACAGCTTCCCTACAGTTTTCAGGAAATTGATAGCTAGGGCATTTGGGGATCGATTAATCCCAACACGGCGAAGTGCGGGTGGAGCGTAGCTAGTGATGGGCGGGGCATAGCTAAAAATGGAAAGGTCCATTATCACAATGTCTAGCCGCCATAACGTGTAAATCCTGTAAAATCATTGTTCCCCAGAACCACTGGTTAAGAACAGCACTATACTAATCACAGAGCCACTGTCTCCTCGTGCCTTCAAATTCATAGAACATGTCCATTTGCAGACCAAGAGAACATTTTTGAAAACTTAACGGTATATCGAGCCAGTCATTCGTGGTAAATTTTCAAAAATAGTCATCTGTTGGTCTGCAAAGGAATACACTGGTGTTGGTCATTCCAGTTTTTTGTTTTTTTCTCACTTGCCTCTGAAAGCGTACATTAGGAGAAAATTGAGCTAGATTGACAAGTAACAGGGTCAAATGACAGTAATGGGTCAAATGATAAGCTTTGTGAGTACCAGTAGGCATTTCATGACCATATTTGGGTATTAAAGGGGTAATCAAGAAGAATGAGTACCATAGAAGAATAAACCTATATACATGGATCATTCTGAAAATGAAGAGTTCTTCTTAAATTATAAATTACATTGAGTATAATTACAATTGTACAGAATTCATTTTGTCCGAGTCAATCTTGTAGAAACAGCACAGCTAAATGACACTGTAACTACTGTGTTATAAGCAGCTTAATACATGTGCGCAGCAAGCACGCACGCATGCACACACACACACACACACACACACACACACACACACACACACACACACGTCAATCCTTGTCGTTAAAATTTCACCAGGGCAATAAAAATTTATGCTTAGTGAATGTCCATTTCTAGGGTCAGTGAAGATTATTTTTGAAATCTTACAACTGAATCCAGCCAGTCATTTCAGTGATAAATTTTCAAAACTAGTCCTTTCAATTAATGCACCAGGAATATGTTTCGTGAAAATTTATATAAGGTTTTCATAGATTTTAGATAAATTCAGGGATTTTAGTCAACTTGTTAAATCCATACATATTAAAGGGCCTTGAGCAACAAATGGATGAATCCATTTCTAGCCATGCCCCGCCCATCTCTAGCTATGGTTCATCCACCTCTAGCCATGCCCTACCCATCTCTGGCTAAGTTTCACCCACGCTTTGTATGTGTTGGGATCGAGTAACCCTGAATTCCCAGAATCCAAATTTCATGGTAACTATGCAGCTAACCTGCTGAATATTTTGAAACTAATTTGACTGGGTGCTGCTGCTGCCTATGACAACAACAGCATCCAGTCAAATTACTTTCAAATTATTCAACAGAATGCTTATTAAATTAGCTAAGTTTTTCATTACGTAGTTGATTGTGACGTTAGCCTACATGTTATGCAATTGATTATGACATCATATACTTGATCGACAGATTGGATTCATCAATTCGGGATTCAAGTACTTTAACTCTTGCAAGAGGAAGTCGGCCAAAACCAGTCTCTACAGTGGTCATGAGAAATGTTCATTTACAGACCAAGAGAAGACTAACCTATTCCACCACACCTTGGGGGTGGCGCCTAATGTAAACATTGCCTCGCATTCCGCAATCATATGGGTCACTAACATACAAAATTTGGTTGAATTCCGCCAACTCCCACCCTGCCTCCAGCCCTAGGAGTGGAGCGTAATGTAAATGTTGTCTTGCAGTCAGGAATAATATGGGTAACTCACATAACAAATTTGATTGAATTGCACCAAACGGTTATGGAAGATAGCTACATGTAGGTGGACAGACGGATTGAGGCAACTGCAATATCCTCTCCATTTTTTCAAAAACGTGGGTGGATAAATGCCCGCCAAAACTATTCAAAACAATTGAAACAATAGCATTACAGTGGATATGGTTATAAAGAATAAAATACATTAACTCAAATATTCCTTCAGGCCTGAGAATCTCAAGGCAAGTATACACGCGAGCTGTTAAATATTTTGAAACTAATGTACCTAGGATCTGTTGCTACCATACGCAGTAACAGCTCCCATTCAAATTAGCTATAACATATACAACAAGAGGCCCAATGGGCCTGTATCGCTCACCTGGAACATTGGCATATCAACTAATCTTACTTAAGTTTTACATCTATCAGTGTCACTTCCAATGACTTTCAGTCAGATGATTTAGTTTTCGAGATATTGACAACAATCTCTGGACAGTTCTTTTTCGCATTAGTGATTTTGAACAATGTTTAAGTGAAAATAGATGATATCAGTGCTAACAACAGCTGGTTTCTTAACTGTCTCACTGCTGCAAGCCAGTGCAGCCAATAATTTCAATTTTCAAAAGCTCTTGACTTGTTGAATATTTTGAAAACAATTGGACTGAAAGTTGTTGGTGGCTTAGCCACCAACAACTTTCAGTCCAATTGTTTTCAAAATATTTATCACGTTCAGAGATATAACCTTTGGAATATGTCGTCTGCAAAAACTCAGTCAGACGCTTACTAGAGGTTTAAATACAATTTGAAGAAAATGGTCTCTAAAGGCAGGTAGGTGGTCTTTATAGCAGGTTATTCCCCACCACCACACAATCCATTTAACACATGCACATCTGGCTGAATCACCAAGTTAGCAGCAGGGGTAGGGTGAGCTGGAGTTGATTTAGAAAATAATTTGACTGAAAGTCATTGCTGCCTTAGGCAGCAACAACTTTCATTGCTGCCAAAGGCAGCAACAAATTTCAATCAAATACATTTCAAATATTTTTAAGAGCACAGATGTCAGAGCACATAATACATATCTTAAATATTTCTGCAGGATTGGAAAGGTTAATCTGTTAATTGGAATTTAATATCTAGTTTGGCAATAAAATCTGACATGGTGATAAGACTGTGGGAACAAACCATTTGCCCTATTAAAGTGAGACTGCAAATATTTAAGGAGTGATAACTCTGGCATTTGACGTCCTATCAGTTTAATTTTCACAACACAGATATTAGATGCCGTCATTAACATTGTGACCAAGTTTGGTGTCAATCCGTCAAGAAATAACAAAATGAGCCGTCATTGTTGGTGACGGACAAACAGATGGATGGACGGACATACAGAAGACGGATAGGGTTATCGCTATACGATAGCTGACTGACAAGTAAGCGGAGTTAAGAAAACCAATTTCGGCTTCACAATCCATGAAATAAAAAAATTGAATATGGCAGCCAAACACGCTAAAATTTGATTGGTCCACGGCGGCCATGTTTTTTACCTATCAACTTCCCATGAACAAACTTTAATGGCCCTTAGTCCATAATCATATCCCCAAAATTTCAGCCCGATCCGTTCAGCGGGTCTGCAGAATAAGTCGTTTTTACGAAAACTAAGTCATCTAAGATGGCCGCCGAACCATTTGGCCAATCAAGTTCCTTCGAACAAACTTGGTTCAGCTCTTGCCCTATATGATATTTCGTGAGTTTTGAATCAATCCACCAAGCGGTTTCGGAGATTTTTAAAGCCATTTCCTAAAATCGGCCAAAATCCAAGATGGCCACCGGCCAAAATCCAAGATGGCCACCGGCCAAATCGGCTTTGTTTGAACAAACTTGGATCCCTATGCCCTAAGGATACTTCCTGCCAAATATAATTGAAATCGGCCCAGTGGTTATTGAGAAGAAGTCGTTTAAAGGAAAAAGTTGACGGACGGACGGACGCCGGACGGTCGCCATGGCATAAGCTCACTTGGCCATTCTGGCCAGGTGAGCTAATAATACCTCTAAGATTTTGGATTTGGTTATTCTGGTTCAAATTTTGAACTGATGAATGATTTCATAAAATTATAAAGCGTACACTGGAGATATTACATATCAGCAGTTAAAATATGAGAGACAGTGAAGTTTAACCCATTAACTCTCGAATTTGTTCAACATTTGCAGACAGACTATTTTTGAAAATTTACCAGTGGTCTTGAGAAATGTCCATTTGCAGGGCCAAGAGATTGTTTTTTAAATTTACCACTGGAATAACTGGCTCGGTAACCGAGCCCATTCCAGTGATACATTTTCAAAAATAAACTCTTGGTCTGCAAACTGCTGTTTTCTATGAGAAAGTTTTCTTGAACAAATTTGAGGTAACGGGTTAACGAAGGCATAAACAAGCCCCTTATATGTAAGCTTATAGCATAGAAACACAGTCACAATGTTACGCGATAAAAAGGTAGCCGTCAGTTAGATAGTTAGCGGTCAGTTAGATAGTTAGCAGTCAGTTAGATAGTTAGTGGTCAGTTAGATAGTTAGCGGTCAGCTAAGAGTTAGTTACAGGTAGTCAAAATTGTATAAATCTAAGGAACCTGATAATATTTATTAAACCTAGCTGCATTGTATTTACAGAATTTCTTCATTCAAATAAAAATTTTAATGCAATATTTTCTATACAGAATTTAATATACAGAAATGGATGTTTTCACCCATAATCCCACTAGGCTTGAATGGTTTTTCGATTTGATCATGGTTTTTTAGATCGCGACTTTTAGGATGCAATGGATTGATCTGATCTGCCACTCAAGTACCGGGTATATGAAATCATAACCAATTACCTCATTTCTGTCATGAACACTGAATAGTCTGTTAAGTGTATGAATTGTATGTCTTTAACATTTAATAGTCTATTGAATACTTTGAAAGTAATTTGACTGTGCGCTCTTGCTGCCATAGGCAGCAACAGCACCAAGTCAAATTACTTTCAAAGTTATCAACGGGCTACCTTTAAATAGGGATTCTGGTAATTCAGGATTCAATGTATATAAATTGATCGCAACATGCACAAACCGTGAGTGGAGCTAAAGCCAGAACCAGATCGTTTTATTAATAAACTAGAGGGCAGGATTTGCATGTCCAGCCTATGAGGTATTTTAAAAAACCCCATTATCATTGACCTATTTCTCGGTGGAAAATAAATTAAGTCCAAACCATGTAACATATGAACAAATATGAACAGCATTTTCATTATAATGTAGACTAGATACAATGATGGTATAGAACAAATCTGTATAGTTTTATTGAGATCGGCTTAGCCTTTGATGAAGTAAAGGTTCATCGGATTGCCATTTGGCTTTGGGCATGGCTCAAGAACAGCAGCTGTGCAAATATTTCCATTAACTCTTTCAATGATGAATTACCCATATCTCATTTTAATGATACCATACATGAAAACTGTTGAATATTTTGAAATTAGTTTGACTGGAAGCTGTTGCTGCCTTAGGCAGCAACAGCTTTCAGTCAAATTAGTTTCAAAATATTCAACAGTTTTCATGTATGGTACCGTACGGATTACACTTTTTCAGGGATTTGTCTGTGAAAGGGTAAAATTTAACATTAAACAGATCATTAATCTACACAACTACGATGACAAAATTTTAAACCTTCAAAATTAAATTTAAAATGAACTGGTGTTATTTTCATAGACAGCAACATTATGATAGCAACATCATCCGACAAATTTTTTGACAAATTTAGACCAGTTTCTTTGCTATTGTAAAAGATAGAAAATTGACATCAGGGTGGAATAGGTTAATCTGACAAGGTAGATGTGGAATTAAGAAGTTAAACTCATCAAATTTTATTCAAAGGTTTTGCAAAATAACCATTCAATTAAATTATATTCATCAATTAAAATGGAAAAATTAGCTAATTCCACGTAAAAAATAATACAGACCAATTCATTTGATCACTGCTTCTCTTATGAGAATTCTTTGTCACGATCTAATTGGTCAATTATTTTCATTAATCAATCAAAATTTGAGAAGAAATGTGTTTGCGGAAGAGAAAATATAAGGTAACAAGAGGCCCAAGGAGCCTGTGTCGCTCACCTGGAGCACTATGCATTTTTGTCAAAATTGTTGGTGGGTGGTTTAGGAGTAGTCTTTTAAATGAGTTTGTGGAAATTTTGCAAGTCCAATATGGCTGTCAAACACGCTACATTTTGATTGATCCACTGTGGCCATGTGTCTAACGTAGCGCTTGAAAAAACTTTAATGGCAGTCGGTGCCTAATCATAGCTCCAAAATTTCGGCACAATCGACTCAGTGGTTCTGGATTTGTTTTGGCAAAAAATAGGTTATCCAAGATGGCCACCAAACCAGTTGGCCAATCAAGTTCCCTTCAACAAACTTGGTCCAGCTCTTGTCTTAGATGATATTTCATGCGTTTTGAATTGATCCCCCAAGCGGTTTTGGATTAGATTTTTTAAAGATATTTCAAAAAATCGACCAAAATCCAATATGGCGCAAGAATACATTTTAAATTTCCCATTGCTTTAGTATGGGAATTTTTGGCGGGTAAATGATCCAAGATGGCCGCTAAACCGTTTATCTGACACTCGAAAATGGCAAATTTGAAATCACCATACGCAAAAACACACATAAAACCAATTTCGGCCTCAAAATCTATCAAATAAAAAAATCCAATATGGCCGCGAAACACGCTATATATTGATTGGCCCCCGGCGGCCAGGTTTTTTGACAGATCACCTTCTCTTGAACAAAGTTTAATGGCCCTTAGTGCCTCATCATTTCTTACAAATTTTGGCCTGATCGCTTCAGCGGTTCTGGGAAAGAAGTCGCTTTCACAAAAACGAGGTAAACCAAGATGGCCACTGAGCAATTTGGTCAATCAAGTTCCCGTGAACAAACTTAGGTCATCTCTTGCCCTAGATCATATTTTATGAGGTCTGAATTGATCCCTCAAACGGTATCGGAGGTTTTTAAAGACATTTCTAAAAATCGGCTGAAATCCAAGATGGCAGCCGGACAAATTGGCTCAATCTGCTTCGTTTGAACAAACTTGAATCTCTATGCCCTAAGGACACTTCATGCCAAATATAATTGAAATAGGCCCGGTAGTTCTCAAGAAGACATTTTAAATTTCCCATTGCTTTAGTATGGGAGCTTTTGGCAGGAAAATGATCCAAGATGGCCAACAAACCATTTATCCGAGTTTTGAAAATTGCAAATTTAAGATCGGAATACTCAAAAGCCTATATAAAACCAATTTCGGCCTCAAAATCCATCAAATAAAAAAATCCAATTTGGCTGCCAAACACGCTATATTTTGATTGGCTCACGGCGGCGATGTTTTTTGACAGATCAACTTCTCTTCAACAAACTTTAATGGCCCTAGTCCCTAATCATATCTGCCAAATCTTGACCCGATCCCTTCAGCGGTTCTGGAGAAGTTATTTTCACTAAAACCAGGTCAACCCAGATGGCAGCCGAACCATTAGACCAATCAAGTTCCCTTGAACAAACTTGGTTCAGCTCTTGCCCTAGATCATATTTCATGAAGTTTGCTTCAATCCCTCAAGCGGATTTGGACATAATTTTAAAGCCGCTTTTAAAAATCGGCCAAAATCCACGATGGCTGCGGGCAAATTGGTTGATCGGCTTCGTTTGAACAAACTTGGATCCCTATTTCCTAAGGATGCTTCCTGCCAAATATAATTGAAATCGGCCCCCGCGGTTCTTGAGAACTTGTTTAATGGAAAAGTTGACAGATGGATGGACGACGGACGGATAGTCGCCATGGTATAAGCTCACTTGGCCTTTCAGGCCAGGTGAGCTAAAAAATTAATATTCAGTTTATAGAATCATTATTCTTCAGAATGAGTACATATATAAAAGAAGCATCGTGATTATATAACAATAGCAGCACAGGTAACCATGTATCCGAGGTTAGGTATAATAAGGTAGGTCACGAAAATTACACGTTCCTGAGGTCTGGGCCAACCACTTTTTATTGCAGGGCAACCAAACTTTAACACACTGGTTGCCCTGGTGACAACCTAGATACTGGACCTTTCCATTTTTAGCTATGCCCTGCCCATCACTAGCCAAGCTCCACCCACACCTTGCCGTGTTGAGATTGATCGATCCCAGAAGGCCCTCGCTATCAATTTCCTGAAAACTATACAGGGAAGCTGTTGAATATTTTGTAAATAGTCAAATTAGTTTCAAAATATTCAACAGAATATTTATTAAATAGTAAAAGCAAACAATTTGTACAACAACGTATAGACTGTCTTCAAATATGCGTTCGTGACATACTTATTGACGTCATTCATTATGATGTCGTTCTACACATCACGCAGTTCATTATGACATCATATGATGGGTGGGTACTCTGGAAAGGTGAATTGCCCCTGAGGGAAACAATATTTCTCTAATTTTCGAGCACTGTAAGGTTAACCAGTCCTCAAATCTACAGTGGGAGGTTTTCATAAACATAAACACTTAATGCTGATGGCCGGAAAAGAGATAGAAAAACACGCGTGACAAATTAATTCTGACTAGCTGAAATTGTAAACAGATAAACAAGTATCACTTACTATATAAGCAATACATTTACACTTTCCATTAACACTTTCACTGACAAATCCCTGAAAAGTACATTCTTGCTGATGCATAGCATATTCTGTTGAATATTTTGAAGTTAATATGATTGGAAGCCATTATCGGCTTGCTGCTTAAGGCAACACCAGCTTCCAGTCATATCAATTTCAAAATATTCAACAGATTTCCGGTATTATTGTCTTGAAAGTAAGATATGGGGAATTCATCAATGAAAGCGTTAACCTGTTAATGGTCAAGCCGGCCAACTCACCTCTACACTGGTCTTCGGCAATGCCCATTTCCAAATCAAGAGACCATTTTTTTCAAAATTTAACACAGGAATTACTGCTCTGCGAGTAAGTTCTTCCACTCTAGTGGTAAATTCCCAAAAAAATAGTTTTAACTTTTTTTGACTAAACTTGACCCATTAACGAATTAAAGTCGCATTAACAGTGAAATGAAAATTAGGCAACAGAAAAACGGACTTATTTTTAACCATTTAATGGTCAAGAAAAACTAAATATTTGCTCACTGAATGTCCATTTCCAGGCCAAGAACAAAGTATTTTTTGAAAATTTACCTCTGGAATGACTGGCTCGATTATCGAGCCAGTCATTCCAGTGGTAAATTTTCAAAAATAGGCTTCTCTTGGTCTGCAAATGTCCATTCCTCAGAACCACAGCCGGCTGGTTTTGTCCTGCTTGCCGATTAACCCTCATATCGGCCAAAAATGGCTTCAACACTGGTCTTGAAAAATGTCCATTTGCAGACCAAGAGAAATATATTTTAGAAAATTTATCACTGGAATGACTGGCTCGATAACCAAGCCAGTCATTCCAGTGGTAAATTTTCAAAAATAGGCTTCTCTTGGTCTGCAAATTGACATTTTCTATGAGAAAATTGAAATTTTATTGAAGAAATTTGAGGGTTAAAGGATCAGAATTACCGTTTTCAACCATGAAATCATGCATGTCCATTTTATCGCCGGACAGCAGATGAATATTTTGAAACTAATTTGACTGGAAATTGTAGCTTCATGTGGCATCAATGATCTGTCAAATCAGATGTGTAGTGTTGAACGTTACTTTAACCCTTTAACATGGAAGCCGGCGAAAAATGGCTTCTGCAGTGTTCTTGAGTAATGTTCATTTGCAGACAAGAAGACTACCTTTTGAAAATTTACCACTGGAATGACTGGTTCCATAAACGTGACAGTCATGACAGGTGGTTAAGTCTGAAATATAATATTCTCTTGGTCTGCAAATGGACACTATCTATGAAAAAATTGAAATGTTCTTCAGTGAATTTGAGAGTTATAGTCTTAAGACAATATTGACCAAGTATGCTCTCTCAAAGAGGATGGCTGAAGATGATAAATAAATAGTATACAACTCTATATTATACAACTTACATTTTAATAAATTCCTGTGTATATTTATATATTTATACACTGCAAGAGATAGAGACACAAACAACTCAATGCTAATATTGTAGTATAAAATGTAGATATTTTAGATTTAAAAGTAAAGATGGCTAATTTTATTATGAGATTTTTACATTAGTATTTTCACAGCTTGACCAGTTCAAAGGTCAAGGAATATACAAACGTTGGTGATAACAGAACAGATGTAACAAGCGATGTCAGAATATAACAGGAGAAAATCATTATGTTTACACACTGTTGTAAAAAAAATGTGTAATTGATGAATCCACTTTCTCAGTCAATAAATGTTAAATAAAGCTTTATGTATAATATATACGGTGGAAAAAAGTACATATAAGCAAATTTATAGCAAGTTTTCGCAGTTTATACAGCTCAGTTCATTTTGTGGCGAGTTCTGATCAGTTTAATGATCATATTATAAGCAGATGTAACACAAATAACTGTCCATATTTGAGGCATGACATGGGCTAGAAACAAGCTGGACTATAGTGACCAGTAGATACTCTTTTTAATGCTTTAATTGTCAAATTTGGTCAAGAAAATTTAAATATCTGCCTATTGAATGTCCATTTACAGGCTAAGAGAACAATTTTTGAAAATTTATTTTCTTAGGAAAATTAAAATATTTGTTTATTGAATGTCCATTTGCACGCCAAGAGAAGATTATTTTTTGCAAATTTACCGCTGGAATGCGGTTACCGAGCCAGGCATTCCAGTCATAAATTTTCAAAAATTGTCTCAGCCTGCAAATGGACATTCCTCAAGACCTCTATAGAGGCCGGTTTTGGCCGACTTGACCAGTAAATGGTTAACCCTAATGATTACACTTAGATAGTGCTTACGTGGCAGAGTAAGCCATTACTTTCAGCCATTATATTTCAGCAAGCTTGTTGCATAATAGATGAATCCAGCTTATCGATCAATCATATGACATCATAATCAACGTCACATGTAGGCTGACGTCATAATCATTTACATCATGAATAACACGATTTAGTGTCATAAACGCTTAGTAGTCCGTCAAGTTGTACGAATTGTATGTCTTTATTATTTAATAAACATTCTGCTTAATATTTTGAAACTACGTTGACTGGGTGTGCTTGCCGCCATAGGATCCAGCACCCAGTTAAATTAGTTTCAAAATACTCAACAGCTTACCTACAGTTTTCTAGAAATTGAAATTCAGAGTGCATCGATCGACTAATGCCAATGCGGGCAAAGCATGGCTGGAGCTTAGCGAGAGATGGGCGTGGCATAGCTAAAACTGGATTCCTCCATTCAGTTTCCTTTAGTGTAAGAATGGTGAGATTCTAAAAAAGCAATGTTGCTGGAAAGTGTTGCTGTCTTAGGCAACAACACCTTTCAGCAAAATTGCTTTCAAAATTTCTCTATCATCTCCGAGCTGCCAAAGAATGACTTAATCATCATCCAGGTCATTATAGTTAGTATCCATGTAGGTTATACAAATTCTTACTAGCTCATGGGAGCTCATCAATCCAGTACCAGAAATGATAATCTAAATGTCTACTAGCAATATGACACAGTACACTAATAAGCCACTTAATCACTCGTGTTGGCTTCTGCGATTATTTGAGTGATTATGATCGATTATTTAAGAATAATCATGATTACTTGATTAAGAAGCCCGGGTAAAAAATAGCCAGACATAGCAACTAAGGCATATTAATGATGAAAGCTGCAATAGTATATTTAGATATATCCATTTGTATGCCAAAAGAAGACTATGTTTGAAAACATATCACTGGAATACCTGGCTCGATGCTCGAGCCAGTCATTCCAGTAATACATTTTCAAATAAGTTTTCTTTTGGCCTGCCAATGGGCATGTATTCGGTGAGCAAAATAGCAATTTTCATGACTGATCACAATAAACAATGATTAAAAGGTAGGTTTTCAAATATTTAATGCCTTAGAAATTATTCAATATTATTCAATTATTTAATTTTTAATCATATAAATTCACGATTTGAAATTTTTTTTTGTTTTTGGCTGGTATGAATGTTAGAGTTAAGATGATTCAAGAGTGGCTAAATGACAGCTGGCACTACTTCCGCAGTGGAGTCTGCTTGTTCTGACGGGCCTTTATCACACGACTATCATGCTGCCATGGCAAGTCAAAGTCACTGAAAATACACAAAACGTTTATTTATTAAAGATGGAACTAGATAGGTCTGCCCTGTGATCATGGTATTAGTGTGCGAACGGTGAACATAACTATTTAACCCTTTCATGTAAATGTTCCCTGGGGACCCACCCCACCTCCCTGGAATTCTGCACATGTGTGCGTGCGTGTGTACTTTCTTAAAATAGCACCTATGCATATATACTGTTGATGGGATACATGGTAGAAATTACACATTATTGTGTCCGTCTAAAAGATAAAGGTAAACAACTGTTTGTCAAATTTTGCTAGTAATGACACTGTAGCGTGTAGGCTGGCCTCGGCCAGTGTAGGCACGAAAGAGTTAAAGAGCCTGTCATCAGTAAAGTATAATAATAATTTCTGTTAGGGAGCTCAAATCTTCTTGTGAACCACAAGATATCAAATACATACTAAATCCTAACAAGCTAGTCAGTGGACAAATAGTATGAGACCAGACAAATCTCTATTACCCAGAGATTAGTAGTGTGCCTCAATAGATGAATCCAATCTGTTACTCAAGTACTTGATGTCATAATCAATTACATCACTCATTAGCCGACATCGCAATCAAAATGATCAACATATCCCCTTTCCATGAACCTTGAAGTATGTTACAAAGGTGTACAAATTGTATGTGATATGTATGCGGTGAATTAAAAATTTAACAAACATACTGTTGAAAACTTTTAACCATTTCATGACAAAGACAGCCAAACCAGGCCTCTGCAGTGGTCTTGGGAAATATCCATTTGTAGAATAGGAGACTATTTTTGAAAATTTACCACTGGAATGACTGGCTCGATAAATGAGCTCACCACAGCATCAAATTCACCATTGAATCCTCAACAAAACAAGTATCTTTCCTGGACACCATGGTCAGAAACAGTGATGGCCACACGATCACATTTGATCTATACACAAACCCCACAGACACACAT
The DNA here is from genome assembly GCA_034401795.1 of Chaetoderma sp. LZ-2023a. Taxonomy (NCBI): domain Eukaryota; kingdom Metazoa; phylum Mollusca; class Caudofoveata; order Chaetodermatida; family Chaetodermatidae; genus Chaetoderma; species Chaetoderma sp. LZ-2023a. The sequence goes on from CM067365.1 coordinate 71,443,034, forward strand.
GGATACCTCCACAATGGAGCCCATAGGCATCAATCTAGCAGGGTAAAGGTCACTCACTTCCCTGGGTCAACTCGCTCTCAAAAAAATCGGACAGACCCAGTACGTCGTTATCACCCTTCTATTCACAAGTAACCCCCGACCCATTCTTTCAATCAGATGGATTGAATAACCTGCATCTATGACATCAACACGGTCGCCATATGACGTCACAAACGTAGTCATTACCTCCCTCCACCATCATTTTCTCCAATTGTTATCAGTCCTATAATTGGCAGACTTCTACTGCACAGAATGTGACACAGTCTATGTGCACAGAAGTAGTCTGACAAGACACATGAACACTACCCACACAACGCTTCCGGCTTGGACATGTGAATGGTGCCTCATACCAATCAGGACAGACTATATGCGGAAACACTTAGCCAGACACGGATTGGAAAGGAATCATATAATAGCTTCAATGGCCAAGGTGCACTCAGTTACAGGGATTAAATTTGTAGATCCAGGACAACCCCTGGTCAGACCTAGATGCTGTGAACGATATGACTACACGGGAAAATCTACAGTCAGTTACTCAAAACGGAATGACTGGAAGCTACCGCTGGCAATGCAAAAACTCATACACCCGAGACTCCCGGTTTACAAGATGCCAAAAGTAAGTGTCACAGAAGACATTGACACTTTATGCGGAGATGAAGATCATAACATTTCAGACAAAAACATTTCAGACAAAACCCTTTCAAAACTCTGCTTAGAATTTGTTTTACCGGCTACAACTTCCAACGGTGTATCAGAATTATCATGATGGTCGCTCAATGAACCTTCCATTATCAGCACCATAGCAGTAGTGGGCCCCACCAACACTGACCCACCGAGAGCTACAGAATCCTTGGAAGCATGCAAAAGACGCATTTTTAACAGAACTTTTAGGATCGGATTCGCTTCCTGACATTCTACCTTCTAACCAAGCGAACACACACCACGCATCCAACAAAACACTCACACGCGCCGACACCAACACCGCACCGTCACACCACTCCACACCGCACTCACCACTAACCAGCAACAGCCGGGCTAACCTTGAATTATTCAATTCGGACAGTTATGTTGACACCTCAGTCACACGCTCACCTCACCAGACATCACCACAAATCAATGCAGTCAAGAATAGGAATCAGGATATTCTAGCAGCTTGCAGACTGATATCTCAACTCTGCCCAGATCACAAATTTAACATAAATTGTTTTCATTGCGGCACCACAATCCAGTCAGAAAACGCAAAATCACACGATCCAAAGTGGGACCGCATACTTGCGATCATGCGGGAAATGAGCTATCACATTGATTGGAACCCGCCACACATGCAGTAGCGGGAAGATATACACAGATCAGATCACGCCTATGTCACGAGTTCCACAAAGATCTTCTCAGCAGTTTTTCAATCTTCATTTTTCTGTTAAAGACTTACATCTGCTATATATTCATTTCAATTTTTATTAAAAATAACAAACAACAAAGTCAATACTCACCAGTACATTTCGTTCTTCCACTTTTTATTCTGTACTATTTTTTCATACATACATCTCCCATCCCCTAGTCTTCGCGACCCTTTATAAATACGTATAAACACGTAAAAAATTTAACTTCTATACATAGGACATGGGTATGAACAAAATTCAACCCAAAAGCATACCGACATGCGCCTCTGATGAGTTCCACTCAAGGAATGAAACGCCATAAGTCTGAATCATCCAAAACGGTAATGACTACATAGGTCTACCCCCACCACCCACGGGCCAAAATCACACCAAACCGCCAAGAAAGAACCCGCCACAACAAGGGTTATCTTTCACCCAAAAACCGCCATAAAATATTTTAAAAACCTTCAAAATACCGCCAACACAGGTATCTAAAGTACCAAGACCGCCAGTAAAAAGCGCACCTACCTCAACAGGTAAAAATTCTTTTCACCAAAACGCCAAAATGGACACAACCGCTAAATAGGGCCAAAACCGCCAAAAAGTTACCCACAACCGCCAAAAATTTCCAAGGCTACTTCAACATAGCACAACCGCCAAAAAACTCCCAGCCGCCAAAAACCACCACAACCGCCAAAAATCCCCCAAACCGCCAAAATCCCCACAACCACCAAAAATCCCCCAATCGCCAAAACCACCATAACCGCCAAAAATGGCGTCCAGCTGAACCGGTAAACTCCAACCTGATTACCCATATATGGGCATGTCCCGGCCAATCCACAGGTTGAGCCGAAAGAGGGTATATAAGGGGCTGAAAAAACAGCCTCAGACCATCAGACTTCTGGATTCACAAAATTATCCAAGCGTCAGGCTTTCTTACTCGTTTTCTATTCTTCTTGATTACGTTGTTATTAGCCTCCTAATAACATTAAATAATATATACGATTATAATAGCATAACAAGTATATAAATCAAATGAAACTAAGCTAAAACTAATAATAATAGAATAGAATAGAATAGAATAGAATAGAATGGAATAGAATAGATGGGCTTAGGATGCAGCTTCCCCACTGCCTGCCAGCACCGTCTTGGCTCGCATTGGGCAGATCGCTAGTTCAGAGCACAACAGATGCTATTTAAATTGATTAGTTTCGACAATATATTTGCAAAGCATAGTAGTTACTTGGAGATTAATCTCAGGAGTATCATCGTCATTCCCGTAGATGAGTTGTGTAGCTGTTAATGCTGTAAGAGGAACATTGTTGGAAACAAGTTCATTGTAAAAAGAGGCTCTTTGGTTGTTATACAGTTGACAGTGGAAAAGGTAGTGGTCAATTTTCATCGTTATGACCACATAGGCAGCCAGGAGTCTATTAGAAAATTATCATAGAGATGTCTATTCAGATTACTGCAACCATTTCGAAGCCTGCAAAACACTGATAGTGAATAACAAAGAACTTACCTCGAGGTTAGACTGGGCACTTGATGGCCAAACACCATCACTGGGATCTGGTCACAAACTTCAATATGAGTTACTGACATAAAGAAGAACGCAAGGAATTAACCATTTGATGCTCATCACTCGGATGGCAAAATTTGTATTTTTCAAATTAAATTAAAAGATTAACTGCTGTTCATTTTTCAACAAATTTGTTGGACGATGTTGCTGTCATAGACAGCAACATCAGTTGCTGTCATAGACAGCAACATCATCCACCAAAATTGTTGAGAAATGTAGGCCAGTTTCTTTGCTATTGAAAGATAGAATATTGACATCAGTTGTTAATGCTAAAAATTGTTCAAGAAAAATCAAATTCCTGCTTTTTGAATGTCAATCTGCAAGTCAAGAACAATATTTTTGAGAATTTTCCACTAGAATGACTGGCTCGATTATTGTAAGAGTATGAAGTGATAATCAATTGCATCATTATTATGACTCACTAGTTATCTGGCGTCACAATCACAATGACGTAGTTCAGTTACGAAAGTCAAAACGTCTGTCATGATGGTGTATGAATTGTATGTCTTTGATGAATTTATAATTCAATAAACATTTTGTTAAATATTTTGAAACTAATTTGACTGAACTGTGATATGTATAGTCATCTGTAAATGGATTCCAAAACGAGCAAAAAGGGGCATAGCTTAGCTAGAAGTGGATCCCTCTTAACATTTTCACACTTAAATTTGTTCATTAAAATTTCAATTTCCTCAGAAAATGTTCATTTGTAAGCCAACAGAAGACTATTTTTGAAAATGTACCACAGAGCCAGTCATTCCAGTGGTAAATTTCCAAAAATAGGCTTCTCTTGGTCTGCAAATGGATATTTCTCACCACGACCCCAGAACCCATTTTTGTCGGGCTTTCAGGAGCGCTGAAAGGTCAACCATTTACTGATCATGTGTACATTGTATCAAGGGATACTTCTCCGATATATATGATAAACAATCAATCTATGTGAAGTGAAAAGAAATTTTTGAGCACTTTTCATGTACGACTGACTTTAGGTGCCATAAAAAATTTCCATATCATTGGCATAAGTCTTAAACATATGCATTAAGCCCTTGCTGATATAGCTTGCTTGTCATCAGGAGTTATCTCCCTCTACATGAGTGACCAGTAATTGGTTTAAACCTCGCATTATTACTCACCCCTGTTTAAACGTGAGAAAAATGTCGATACATTTTCAGCATCATTCGTTTTTTTATTAGATGGAGAAGGCTCCTCGTCTGTTTTTTTCAGTCGCTGATATGCTCGTAATTCCCGCAATCTCTGCATATCCCACCTGTGGATAAAGCATTACATACAAGATGCAAATAAGATACTCCTAAAAGAGCTCAATACTCCAATAATCTTGATGACGTCAGCCTACACGTCACATAGTTGATTATGACGTCATATCATTGACTGAGAAACTGAATTCATGGATTGCTACAGGTATTTGAGTCTCAGAAATTAATGACAACAATTCTTGTCGAAAAATACACATGTACGATAAATAAAATATCAAATTCATTCTACCGAAGCGTATTCAAAATAATATTTACTAAAACTTCTTAATGATAATTTTGATATTAAATATAAATGAGTTCGTGATCATCTATCACTTCAAAATCAAGCACAGATGTATAATTTTGAATGTTTAGGAGAATTACTGCCTAATTTCTTAAAATACACATTTTTTTTAATGAAATGCCAAATTTTACAGCATTCAAATTGCTAAATTAATTTTTTAATTTAATTGTTGTTTATTACCGTTTCCGACGCTTTTCCTCTAGCTCTGGTTTCATATGGCGTTTTGAAAAGATTTCATCCTCAAGGTTCTGAAATAGATTTACTAGGATCAACAAACGTCTTTTATTAAGCGAGCATCTACATAACCTTTTAATGGGCAACACTTTTGTTCAGTGAATGTCCATTTGATGGCCAAAATAAAACAATTAAAAAAAAATTTACCACTGCAATGACTGGCTTGATTATCGAGCCACTCATTCCTGTGGTAAAAAAAAAATTTCTTATTTTGGCAATCAAATGGACATTCCTCAATAGCATTGCAGAGGTCCGTTTTGGCCGGCTTGACCAGTAAAGGGCTTTCTATTGCAACAATGCTATCTATAATTGTTTCCATGATTATAATTATTATAAGTGCTTAGTGTTCCAAGAACACAAACAGAGGATGGTCATAGCATGCCAAATGATGCTTTTGCATACTTTAAATAGCCCAATGGGCCTGTGTCGCTCACCTGGAGAACTATGCATTTTTGTCAAAATTGTTGGTGGGTGATTTAGGAGTAGTTTTTTAAATGAGTTTGTGGACATTATGGCCGCCAAACACGCTACATTTTGATTGGTCCACTGCGGCCATGTTTCTGATATAGATCCTTCCCGTGAAAAAACTTTAATGGCACTCAGTACCTAATCATATCTCCCAAATTTCGGCCCAATCCGCTTAGTGGTTCTGGAGTTGTTTTGGCAAAAAGTAGCTTATCGAAGATGGCCGCCTAAACATTTGGCCAGTCAAGTTCCCTTGAACAAACTTGGTGCTGCTCTTGTCCTCCCCCCCCCCCCCCCCCCCCCCCCACTCCCACCACCAGCCCCGTGGCTTTGGAGATTTTTAAAAGACATTTCTAGAAATCGACCTAAATCCAAGATGGCGTGAGAAAAATACATTTTAAATTTCCCATGTATGGGGAATTCTGGCAAGTAAATGATCCAAGATGGCTACTGAACCGCTTATCCGACAGCCTCGAAAATAGCAAATTTGAAATCACAATGCGCAAAAACATATATAAAACCAGTTTCGGCCTCAAAATCCATCACATATAAAAATCCAATATGGCAGCCAAACACACACTATATATTGATTGGCCCACGGCGGCCAGGTTTTTTGACGGACCAACTTCGCTTGAACAAACTTTAATGGCCCCTTAGTCCCTAATCATGTATCACAAATTTCGGCCTGATTGCTTCAGTGGTTCTGGGGAAGAAGTCGTTTTTGCGGAAACGAGGTCATCCAAGATGGCCGCTAAACCATTCCGTCAATAAGTTCCCTTGAGCAAACTTGGTTCAGCTCTTGCCCTAGATCATATTTCGTGAGTTCTGAATCGATCCCTCAAATGGTTTGAGAAGTTTTTTAAAGACATTTCTAAAAACCGGCCGAAATCCAAGATGGCCACCGGCCAACTTGGCCGATTGGTTTCGTTTGAACAAACTTGAATCTCTATGCCCTAAGGATACTTCCTGTCAAATATAATTGAAATCGGCCCAGTAGTTCTAAAGACATTTTAAATTTCCCATTGCTTTAGTATAGGAGCTTTTGGCGGGAAAATGATCCAAGATGGCCAACAAACCGTTTATCCGAGTTTCGAAAATTGCAAATTTGAGATCAGAATACCCAAAAACCTACATAAAACCAATTTCGGCCTCAAAATCTATCAAATAAAAAAATCCAATATGGCCGCCAAATACGCTATATTTTGATTGGCCCATGGCGGCCATGTTTTTTGACGGATCAACTTCTCTTGAACAAACTTTAATGGCGCTTAGTCCCTAATCATATCTGCCTATTTCGGCATGATCCCTTCAGCGGTCCTGGAGAAGTCATTTTCGCTAAAACTAGGTCAACCAAGATGGCCGCCAAACCATTTGACCAATAAAGTTCTCTTGAACAATCTTGCTTTAGCTCTTGGCTTAGATCATATTCCATGAGGCTTGCTTCATTCGCTCAAGCGGTTTCGGACATTTTTAAAGACGTTTCTAAAAATCGGCCAAAATCCAAGATGGCCACCAGCCAAATTGGCTTCGTTTGAACAAACTTGGATCCCTATGTCCTCAGGATACTTCCTGCCACATATAATTGAAATCGGCCCCGTAGTTCTTGAGAGGTCGTTGTTTAAAGGAAAAGTTGACGGATGACATATGGATGAAGGACGGACACACGACGGATGGTCACCACGGCATAAGCTCACTTGTCCTTTAAGGCCAAGTGAGCTAATAAATTATATTGTTTGCATATTTTTAAATTCCTTAATAGTAAATTTTGACCCAATCATTTTCTTTAATTTCTCATGATGATTACATAATGACGGCATCGCGTGAATGATAGAGTTATGACATCATCTTGTGAAGTGCTGTATAGTTGATGATTGACAGCACACAACAGCTCATTCAGACACCATCATATTAATGGGATGCAAGTGAAATACATGTACTACCGTTTGTTTAAACTAAAACTTGAATCGGAGCTGATGCCCCATTTCATAACTGTATAAGACTCTAGCTTCTAATCTAAACCATGTGGCTGACAAATCACGCTATGTTTGACAAATCATGCGATGACGTCATACCGTGTATTTTATGGGGGTGTCAAAATTCATGACGTTAGCCAAAATTTTAACAATTGATAGAATTTATGAAAATCTGTCAACCTGTTTTTAATTTATAACAAGAGGCACAAGGGCCTCTGACGTTCACCTGAACCATTAGCATTTGAAGCATGTGCATTTAAATATACACGATTCGTTCGTTACATTAAACAAGATGGGAAAAAAATCTAACAGGAAAAATCTACCAATCAAAATTCTGAATGCAAATTCTGGCGCCTATGATCATAGGATTAGCCAAGTTTGGTTGAAATTGTTCCAAGTAGTAAGGAGAAGAAGCAATTTGACAATTTCCAATAAATTTGTAATAAAATGTATGATTTTTACCCCCAAAAATTTTATGAATCAAAATTCTGAATGCAAGTTCTAGAGCCTATGATCATATGATCCTTTTGGCCATATTTGCTTGAAATCAGTTACGTTGACAAGCAGAAGAAGCAATTTGTTAATTTCCAGTAAATTTATCATAAAATCTAAGATTTCCACCCAAAAAATAGCTCAATCAAAATTCTGAATGGATGTTCTGGAGCCTACCACCATAGAACCCATTTAACCAAATTTGATTGAAATATGTCAAGCAGCTATTGAGGAGTAGCAATGTGACCAGTTCTGGTACATTTTTTATAAAAAAAGATTTTCAATAAAAAAATTGACAAATCAAAATTCTGAATGGATGTTCTGGAGCCCATCACCACAGGATCCTTTCACCCAAATTTGGTTGAAATCGTTCATAATGGTAAGGACAAGAAGCAACTTGACAAATTGCAGTACATTTTTCACTCAAAAAATTGATGAATAAAAATTCCGAATGGAGTTCTGGAGCCCATCACCACAGTATCCCTCAGAATGGTAACGAGAAGATGCAATTTTTACAATTTCTGGTACATTTTTCATAAAATCTGAGATTTTCACCCAAAAAATTGATGAATCAAAATTCTGAATGGATGTTCTAAAGCCTATGGCCATAGGATCCTTTCAGCCAAATTTGGTTGAAATCGCTCAGAATGGTAAGAAGATGGTCGCCACAGCATAAGCTCACTGCTACAAATTTATAAAATCTTTTATTTTTGGATTTTTAAAAATGAAATCTAATTCTCATTTGTGATTGCCTTTTAAAGCATGCTATAGGATGGAGCTAGGCACATAAATATTATTTTTTACAATTTTCTTTACAAATCTAGACCACAAAAGGCTTACTACAACGTTTGACTGTGTATCACCTTTCATGCAATGGCAATGAACTAGTAATTTTCAATAAATATACGAGTTAGTTTAACCCTTTAACAATCATACCAGCCAAAAATGGCTTCTGCAGTAGCCTTGAGAAATGTTTATTTGCAGACCAAGAGAACTGTTTTTTGAAAATTTACAACTGGAATGACTGGCTTGATAATCCAGCCAGTCATTCCAGTGGTAAATTTTCAAAAAACAGTTCTCTTGGTCTGCAAATGGACATTTCTTGAGAAAATTAAAATTTTCTTGAACAAAATTTCAGGGATAAAGGATGTCTAGGAGTACAATATCATGTATTATCATCTTTATAGGTATTTCTTGCCACTCAGAGTAAATCATCACTCAAATTAGTTTGCTTGTTAAACAATAAACATGAAAACAAATAATATAACTCATTTAGAAAAATATTAACATACCTCTGTGCCCTCCAAAACATAAGCATTTGGAAAATGTTTTGTTCGCCAAGTCGGTACTTCAACTGGAAACATAGAAAATTAATATCAGTTAACATTTCACTCTAATGGTCAAGCCAACCAAAGCCAGCCTTTGCAGTGGTTATGATAAATGTCTATAAATTGCAGACCATCAAATTTTCCCACTGGAATGACTGGCTTGATAACTGAGCCAGCCATTCTAGTCATAACTTTTCAACAAGAGGCCCAAGGGGCCTGTATCGCTCGCCTCCAATTATTTGCCACTTGCACAACCGAACAAAACGAAATGACAACTGGAAAAATTCACCAATCAAATTTCTGTGAAGGTTTAGCCATATTTTACTACAATTTTCCCAGTGGTTAATTAGTTGTTTCTTTTTAAATGATTTTCTCAGAAATTTGCAGAAAATACCAGATGTCCACCAAAAAAACTAAATTTTGTTTGATTCATGGCGGACATGTTGTTTTGACATATCTCCATGGAACAAACTCTAATGGCCTTTAGTCCTTAATCATATCGCCCAAATTTTGTCCTGACCCATTCCCCCCCCCCCCCCACCACCCCAAGAGAACCCCCTTGCGGGTTGGTCTGTAGTTTTATTAACCACTATAAAACATACTTACCACTCAATCACTACTTGCTAAATCAACTACTCTGCATTTAGCTACCAGAATAAGATTTTTATACTTGCTTACATAACCCCATATGCTATTCCATTTCAATATACCCTCAACCAGGCTACTGGTAGGGTACACCCCAGCATATGCCCTGATAGAGACTGACACCAGTCTGTAGTCATTCCTTGGTGACACCTGTCACTAAGCATGTCCGCACATGCGCAATGGAGCCCAAATAGGAAACAGATTCATTTTTCTAAATTTAAGTGCCAAATATTAACAGATTCTCAAATCATTCCCACACGGGGTGGCTGAGACCGGGACGTAGTGATTGAATGGTAATTATGTTTTATAGTGGTTAATAAAACTACAGACCAATCCGCAAGGGGGTCTGTTGGGGGTTGTTATTACACCACGAAAACATCTATACCGTTCAATCACTACTTGCTAAACCCGTAGATTTGGTCAGTGCCCCACTTAAAACCCTTGGTGGGTGGAGATTTGAGAATCGTTACACAAGGATATAAATTAAACAAATCATATCCAAATGTTAATAACATAACATAATAGTGCATCTTAATCAATCACACAGTGATTATCAAACAAGGAAAACTTTAAACTTAAAGAAATAAATAAAACCAAAGAAAACTCTCACCATTTCGCACAGACGCAGTCTTAACGAAAATGGCAGGATGTGCTTGATAAATGGTCTTCGGCTATTTTAGTTAAAATCGTAATATTTCTAAAAAAGAGGACGCTGCACTCTGATCCTTTAAATAGAAAGAAGTAAAAGTTGACTCAGATTTCCAGCCTGTGACCTGCATGACCTCGTCTAAAGATGAGCCAGCGAAAGAGGTAGCCATTCTCCTAACATCGTGAGCCTTAACATGGGATAGATTAACTTGTTCAGGAGAAGCAATCTCATAACAAAGTTTGATGGTCTCACAAATCCATCTGGCAATCGTGGCCTTAGAGACTGGTCTGGCTACCTCCTTCGCGTATGGACCCCATAAATGGGACGGATCAGATCTTTTAAAATTGGTTCAGTGCTTGTAAACCTTTAATGCCCTGACGGGACACCAATATTTGTCAGACGGCGAAAAGGAAGATAACGATTTTAAAATGATCGGCTTAGCTAGGTAACGGTTAGACTATGTCTTCGATAAAAAATCCCTTCTGGGATATAAAACTAAACCATCCCCAGATTCGATAAATCTATCCTTTTCGGCAGAAAGAGCATGAATTTCTGATCGTCTTCTAGCAGAAGCAGATGCAACAAGAAAAACAGCCGTAAGAGTTAAAAATTTCATACTAATAGAAGCAATAGGTTCAAAATGATGGCCTGCCAAAACCTGAAGAACGAAAGCCAAATTCCAGGAAAGCAAAGGCTTAGCTACTGGAGGACGAATATTGCCCAATCCTCTGATAAAACGATTAAGAATCGAATCCTTGACACCAGCATTCAAACGACAAGGAAGCGAAGAAGCCAAAGAAAATCTATAAACCCTGACTGTGTTAGCAGATACCTGTAAAGAATCATAGAGATAGGATAAAAAATCTAACACATGGGGAATAGAAACAGAATCGGGCAAGAAACCATGGTCTGAGCACCTTGCTCCAAAAATTTTAAAGCGGCCCTTGTAAACTCGACAGGTCGACTCCCTCCTGGAAAAATCAATAATTTCCTGAGATCTTGAAGAAACTTTGATCTCAGGGACTTGATGCTCGATATCCTCCAAACACACAGACTGAAGATTTCTGGGTTTGGATGAAGATACGTGCCCCTTACTTGAGAGAGAAGATCTGGGGAGACTTGAAGGAAATGAGGGAAGTCTACCAGATCGAGGTTCACGAACCAGATCCACTTTGGCCAAAAGGGAGCTATCAGGAGAACTTCGCAGACCTGGCCCCTGACCGTCTTCAAAACCAAAGGAATCAGGATCATTGGAGGGACCGCATAAGCGAACAATCCTGTCCAGGACTGAGACAGGGCATCCACCGCCAGCGCCTGACTGTCCGGAAAAGGAGACATGAAAGAGGAGATCTGGGCATTCAGACAGGTCGCAAAAAGATCTACGATGGGACGATCCATAAGCTTGAAAATCGCTTTGGCAACAGACCTCTTTAACTGCCACTCTGTGTGGGCGAATTTGCTGGGACATGACAGCTGGTCCGCAAGAAAATTCAGACTGCCTGGGACATGAGTGGACACTAGAAAAATTTGATTCTTGCTGCACCACAAGAGGTTCCAAATCTCCATACAGAGGAGGGAGGACCTCAGTCACCTCTGTCTGTTGATGTAAGAAACCACCGTCGAATTGTCCGATCAAATCGAGACTTTGAAGCCTTTCACTCGATCTGACCATGAGAGGAGAGCCTTCTTGACAGCCCACAATTCTGAAATGTTGATGTGAGCTGTCGACTCCTCCAGAGACCAAAGACTGGAGAGCGACGGAGTCCCAGACCGCGCCCCATCCCTCCTGAGAAGCATCTGTGAAGATAATCACCTGAGGGGAGGACTTGACCAGAGGGACACCCATCAGAAGCAGAGAACGATCTTTCCAAAAATGTAGATGGGGAATTAAGTGTTCTCTTATGGGAATCTGATGGTAAATGGAGTGAATAGACTGCTTCCAAAGGGACATCAAGTACATTTGAAAGGGTCTTCCCATCAGCGCCGCGCAAGGAATGACATTCTCGACGCTGACCATCAAGCCTATCACCCTGAGAAAGAATCTTGCTCTGACCGTGGAAGAAGTTGACAGAATGTACATTGCCAACGAAATAGCCTCTACTCTTGGATCTGAAGGAATGACTAGGCCGAGCCAGATCGAAAGAAACGCCAAGGTGAGTGAAGACTTGACAGGGAACTACTTGATTTTTTTTAGATTTAAAATCCAACCTAGATTGCATGCCAGACTGCAAACCTCTGGAATGACTTCTGAAAGAATTGAGGAAGACTGCTTTTATTAACCAGTCATCTATATAAACATGAAGATGGATACAACTCTACACACAACTCTGAAGGACACTTTATCGGGACTGACCAGGGAAAAGTCGAGGCAATTCGAGGATGGTTCAAGGAACAGTTCACTGACCACAATGATGAGCCCTTGCACCCATTCTCAGGAGACTCCAGGCCATTACTAACACCAATTAATACAGCAGAAGTTGAGAAGGCACATAAAGCCCTGAATAATGGACGTGCATCTGGACCCGATGGCATGGGCAATGAACTATTCAAATATGCAAGTGACATTATCTCAAAACCGATCACGCACATAATCAATTCAGCTTTTATGCACCACCTTCCCCTCAACGCTGTAGGCCAAGGCATCCTTATTGTGCTACCCAAGCCCAAGAATCCACCTGCCTCCCACACAACACCCGCCAGCTAGCCAATCTGCGGCCCATTGTGCTCCTTAACAGCATACGGAAAATCCTACCCAATGTTACTCTACATACCGCATCCGAGACAAGATCGACGACTTCACCGGATCATGCCAAAGTGGCTTCAAACGTGGATGCAGCTATGCAGACATTGTATGGGCTCAATGCATGCTTGTGTCGGTTGTCATGTCCAAACACTGGGATTTCCACAAAATTGGCACTGACATGTCACGAGCCTTTGACACAATTAAGCGCTCAAAGATCCTAGATGTACTACACCAGGCCAGCTGCAATGAAGATGAGTTACCACTAGTGAGACTACTGCTTGCAGACACCATGCTGAGAGTACGAGTCAAGTCAAGTCTGTAGAGTTTGAGACATCAATCGGCTCCCCACAGATCCCCTGTACTCTTCACCTGTTACCTGGCTGCTGCAGTGAAATCCGTGCGGGAAAATTCCACAAGACCAACCCCCCTCCCCCGGTGTCAATACTGGGCATGCCGCCAGAGGTGGAATATGCCGACAATGTGGACTTTATAGATGAGGGAAAAAACCCTTTGACGAACTTCTCCCAATAGCTACAAGCAAACTAAAAATTGAGAATCTCTTTATGAATGAATCCAAAACCGAGTTCACCCACATATACCTATAGAGCATGAAACTAAAGAAAATGACGGTCACCTCCATGGCGGCGTAAAATCCTGGTCTCGCTGCTTTGCAGTACTGGTGCACGCAGCCGCAGCATCATGAGGAACATAGCTTTCCAGTCCTTCTGGAAGCTATGGATTCGTAGATCAAAGATGCCCTTGGTAAAAAGACTACGTTTATACAATGCAACCTGCGTATCCTTGATGATGTATAACTGTAACAGCTGGGCAGCTCCAAAGGCAGCTCTAGACAAACTTGATGCCTGCCACCGCAACACCTATGCACCATCACTGTACACCGATGGCCAGTGAGCATAATTTCCAACGATGCACTATACAAGATGTGTAATACGCCGCCGCTGTCTGTAAAAGTCGCCCAGCAAAGATGGTCCATGTTTGGCCATGTACTAAGGATGCCAGAAGACACACCAGCACAGAGAGCCTTGGAATTCTCCCTACTAGGAGCCAGCAAACATAGAGCCAGGAGAGGATGTCATTGCATAAATCAGCTAAGCGTGCTACGATATGACCTCAAGAAAGCAGGATTAGGTACACTCAAGTCAAGAATGGATCTGAGGAAGCTAGGGATTTTGGCTGAGGACAAGACACAGTGGGCAAAAGCGAAGAAGGACTGATTGCAGCTGTAGGATGTTTCTACTACCACAGCTGCAGAATACAGTAATCATACATACATACATGGATAGAATGACGGTGCAAGATTCCTGCCACGGCTGAAACTAGACGAATGAAGAGAAAGGGGGCCGTGGCCAGGCCGAAGGGCATGGCTCGAAATTGCCATACCCAATCCTTATAGGCGAACCTGATGAATTTTCGGAAAGACGGGTGGATAAGCACATGGAAGTAAGCGTCCTTTAGGTCGATGGAGGAAGTCCACATGCCTGGATCTAGACTGGCGATGATATGGGAGATGCTCTCCATTTTGAACTTTGGGGTTAAAATAAGGTTTAACGTCTTCAGATTGATGATAGGACGCCAACCTCCTGGAGATTAAGAAAATGCTTGAATAGTAGCCTGCGTCTACTCTCCAAAGGGGAACCTCTTCTATGGCCTCCTTGACGATCATAGACCTGATTGCCCTAGTACGGCAAGAAAATTAGCAGACTTAAGCTGTGACCTACACACAGACTCCCATTTAAAAAGATCAGAAGCCGCCTCGACTTTCGCAGAATCCTTTAAATTAGAGGAACGAACTTCCCAAGCAGGGCCATTGACCGATTGAGGGGAGGCAACTCGAAGATAATCATCCTTGGGAATCTGAACAGGAGCATCGAATTTGGAAGTGAGAGAAGTCCTTAGAATGAACATCGTTCACATAGAAGTTCAACATGTCAACTACCAAATTATCAACCAGGAGGACCTGAGGAGACATGGAGGAGTCAGAGGAGGAAAGAGCAGACCCAAAAGAAGGCGGGTCTATAGAGAATTCATCCTTAAGAGGAAGAGAAAGACCAGAAGGAATCCACCGATGAGCCAGGGACCAGTCTTCCGAAGAGGTCCAGCCCGGACAAAACCTCTTCAGATCCCTGGCCCTGACTGATCTGGGAATTGAGGGTACAGAAGTGCGAGTAGAAGATTGATGAGATGAATCAAAAGATGCGATAGAGTCTAGAGTTCTAGAAGAGGGAGGAGCGCAAGACCTCCGAGCCACTTGAGGGGTTTACATAAAAAAAGAATCTGAAACTGAAGAAAATTGGTCAGACAGAATGGCATCAACGTCACCCTGCTGACCAGAAGACAAGGGAAATTGAACCAGACTACTAGCCGAAAACTTCGAGAATGGAAAATCGAGCCGACACAAAAGAATGATTGATGGAAGGGTCTCTAACAACAGAATACAAGGAAAAATCCAGACCGGAGTCAACGATTTGAAACTAATTCAGGGGAAAGCACAACAGAAACTATAGGGTCAAGATGATCAAATGAGGAAGAGGGAAAAGAGGAAGGAGGAAGAGAAGAATTAGGATGAACAGAAGAAGAGGAAGAGTGAGCAGGATCCGAAGAACCTGGAAAGGAATTGATAGCAGAAGGAAGGCTGGAAAACCTCGGAGGAGGAGGGATAGACCAGGACTGAGAGAGGAATTAGAAACATGACTGGAGAAAAAATCTCTAGCCGAAAGAGAAGAGGAAGAAGGAAAAAATCTATCTCCCTGAACTTGAGAAGAATGAGAGGGAGGATGCCTAGAATCAGAAGATGAACCTGAAACTACATCACGAAAAGAGGAAGAAAAGGAACCTGAAGAAGCACCCACATTAATGACTGAGAAAGAGACGAAGAGGATCCAAAATCCTTAAGATTACTATATCTACTTAAATCCTGATCCGGATGATCGCGAAAATAATATGAGTCTGAACTATCCCTAAGACGAGGAGAATAACCGGTGCTAACTAAATTTCTATCGACAGAAACATGACCCGCATCAACCAAATGCGAATCCGAAAAAAGGGACCAACTAGAAGAGGAACCTGTAAGCCCAGGAAACGCTTGACTGGATGTGCAAAATCTAACCCTGGAAGGAGAACCGGAAGCGGAAGTTGGCGGTGGGATAAGGCCTTAACCGGATCCTGCAGACCCTGATAATTGACCAAACCGGAAGTCTCAGCAAAACCGGAAGCGGAAACAGGATGCTTAGCCGGATCTTGAAGACCCGGAAGAGCACCCCTTAAACTGGAAGCGGAAGAGATAACACCGGGATCAGAACCGGAAGCGGAGTGCGCCTACCGGAAATCGGGAATATTAATATGGTTTTGAGGATCCAGACCGGAAGACCCACTAGAAGCGGAAGTACTAGCACCGGAAGTGGAAGTGGATAAAAGCCTACCGGAACTCGAAAAATAAACAGGATCCTGAGGACCCGGATATTCGGCAAAACAGGAAGTCATACCGGAAGCGGAAGAAGGACCGGAAACGGAAACCGGAAGTAGCCCCGGGGCTGGCAGACCCGAATCTACCAAGCACCTACCGGAAGTGCTTGACAAACAGGAAGCTACCGAACTTCCTGTCGAAACTAAGATAGGAACAGGCGATCCCTTGACATTTCTGGCTACCGGAATTACGGAAAACTTAACTTTGGCATAGGCAGCTGAATCGGGGACTTCCGTTGCCGACACCACTGCTTGAGGGTAATGCCTCGCCTCAAGGCGTAGGTGGGTTTTGCCCGGTGACTTACACGAAACCACCTTTATGGGTTTTTTCTTCGAGTCCTTAGATTTCGGTTTTGGGGACCGAATCTCTTGCCTGGACGTGAGGGAAGCCAGTTCTCGTCCGACTCCATGACTCTTCTTTTGCTGCACGAATGGCTATCGAAATCCGCTCATCTAAAGACTTGGTCAATACGGTCGTAAAAGACTCAAAATGCGCAAAAAAGAGCCATTGCTGGCGTAGATGACACGGAAGTACTAGCGAAAGAAACGGCTTTAGACTTGGAAGCAACTGAGGGGGAGCGATTAGAGGACAACATGGACTTGGCAATAAAACCCTTAAAAATGATTTGGAAACGGTCGGCGACCATCCCATGCATATCCCGCACATCGCTATTGGAGTACACGTAGTACATTTGAGGCAAACATGGCCCCCAAACTCCACAGAGTGGACCCGATTGCACTTAGCCGACGTGCACTTTACCTTCTCAACTGATTTAACACTCTTAACAACAAAAATAAAAATAGAGAATGAAGCATGCAGCTTCGAGAAACTTAAAAGAACTTCTTTGAGTCTCAGTTAAAGAAAACAAACGCATGCTTAGAAAAGGCGGGAAATATCAAATTCAAATATCCCCAATGAAAAAAGAGTACTAGACTTCAAAATTTTCTTAGAGATATGATTTGAATTGCATTAAAACATGTAGATAATGGAAGAGCAATTGAGGGTTAACAAATGATGATGATGACTTAGGCATGATTGACTACCACGAAAATGGTTTACTACCACGAAAACTGGTAATGCATTCATAAAGAGCATAAATTGCAATAAAAACCACAAAATACTCAATAAACATAACTTAGGGAGGATGGACTTCATGGATGTCATAATCCTGAGCAGAACTCTCAAATATGTACGCTGAACTCAGCGCAAAGTATAAAAACTTAAGCTGGAATATTGGCAGACTGTACTGCTTGCAGAATATTTGAAAAGTGAATCTGTTTCCTATTTGGGCTCCATTGCACATGCGTGGACATGCTTAGTGACAGGTGTTACCAAGGAGTGAGTACAGACTGGTGCCAGTCTCTATCAGGGCATATGCTGGGGTGTACACTACCAGTTGCCTGGTTGAGGGTATATTGAAATGGAATAGGCATATGGGTGGTATGTAAACAAGCATAAAAATCTTATTCTGGTGGCTAAATGCAGAGCAGTTGATTTAGCAAGTAGTGATTGAACGGTATAGATGTTTTTGTGGTGTAATAACAACAGCGGTTCTGGAAAAGTTGTTTTGGCGAAAACTGCAGGAAATGTCAATTTCCCTTTCTCCGAGATCTAACAATACTCACCATTCTGTTACTTCTGATATACAGCTGGCCTTGACAGCGGCTCTAGGATTATAGACTTAGAAA
Organism: Chaetoderma sp. LZ-2023a; assembly: GCA_034401795.1. Lineage (NCBI taxonomy): Eukaryota > Metazoa > Mollusca > Caudofoveata > Chaetodermatida > Chaetodermatidae > Chaetoderma > Chaetoderma sp. LZ-2023a. The sequence continues at coordinate 71,461,289 of CM067365.1, forward strand.
GCTTTACCGACTCCTGGGAACCGGGTACTCGGCTCCCAACTGCCGAGTACCCGTTTACCATAGAGCTCATATTGTTTGCATAGCCACCAAACAAGAGAAAACTATGGCTTGCCTCCGTGGGGCTGGGAGGCTGGGTCCGTAACAGAATGGTGAGTATTGTTAGATCTCGGAGAAAGGGAAATTGACATTTCCTGCATTCTCCTTCGATCAATACTCACCATTCTGTTACTTCTGATATACACCAGATTTGATCAGTAACCTGGTGGGAAGGGGCAAGCCATACATGCTAATTTTGCCCCTTGGAGAAAGATTTTAGACTTCAAACTTGACTAACGGAGACCTAAAAGGACCGTCAAGTTCACGGAACCGAATCACATTCGCGTCACAGCCCCCCCCCCCCTTTTTCCTCCTAAGAAAAGGGAGAGAACTAACGAACATGTATCTCGCCTGAAAACACCAATATGCCAAGAGGGTTAACTACTCCCTGCATATTGCTTGTATTAGCCTGGGAATGAGCATGAATATATAAGATGAATGAACATGATACATATACATAATACAAAAAACTCTCACTTATTGAATTACCTTATGATAACAGGACTTCAGACGTACCGCCTCCAACCATTCACCGGTTCGGCCATCAGTGACACAATCTGGTTGACATCCTCTCGCTTGACCATGCCTGCTTTAGGTTCTTTTCTTACCAAAGTGAAAAAAGGGGAAAAGCAGTGTGGTCACTAACTATCGTTTCAAAACAGCTAAAGCGAGTGGATTGGCTGAGTCTGACACATCCCTCATATAGTAATCCGTAAATGAGGACTCACAGTGCCATTGTGCAACGGCCATGATGTCCTCTAACGGAACACCATTGTAAAGGGCGGTCGAGGCGGCTATTCCTCTAACATCGTGTGCCCTTACGCCCTGCACCTGGTGCCCAGTCGCCATCTCGTGAGTAGTCTGAATGCATTCGACCACCCAACGAGAGATAGTATCCATGGATGCGGCGCCATAAGGCTTTTTATGGCAGATCCACAGATGTCTATCGTTCGACCGTAACGAGTCAGTCCGTTTCTTGTACTTAGTCAAAGCACGGACCGGGCACCAGACACTGGCATCACGATCAAACCTAGTTAACTTCGGTATAATGATCGGTTTGCCGGGATATCTCAAAGATTGGTTCTTTGACATAAACTCTGCTCTTGGCAGAAGACGCAGACCTTCTCCAGAAACAATAAATCGGTTCCTCTCTGCCGAAAGCGCATGGATCTCACTGCGCCTTCTAGCTGAGGAAGCTGCCAATAGAAAGACCGCCTTTAGAGTCAAATGCTTTAGACTAGCCGAACGCAACGGTTCGAAAGGGTGCTTGGCCAGTACATTAAGCACTAAAGATAGACTCCAGGCTGGAATGACTACCGGTTGTCTCGGGCGGAGATTGCTCATTCCCTTCAACATCACATTTAACTGGGCCACCTCTGGACTATCCCTGTTGGCTAGACAAGGGATAACTGATGCCAAAGCTGACTTGTATCCAGCAACTGTGACGGGAGCTAGTCCTGCAAAGAACAGCTCACAGAGAAAGTCTGCTATTTGCTGAATAGTGGATTGAAAGGTATCAATACCCTTTTCTTCACACCAGTCTGCAAATCTGTTAACCTTGTTGTTATATGACTTGAAGGTTGACCTCCTTCTCGCAGCCGCGATGAAATCAGCAGCCTGTCGAGAAAAGCCTTCCGACGTGGAACGTTGTTTGACAACATCCACGCAGTCAATTTGAACATTTCGGGACGCTCGTGTAGGAAGCGTCCCTTGGCCTGGGAGATTATGTTCGGAATCTCGGGCAACTGCACAGGATTTTCCACCAGCAGATCTAGAAGATCCGTGAACCACGCCCTGCTCGGCCAATACGGCGCTATTAGCAGGACCAGACACGGCTCCTCCCTGACCTTCACCAATACCTTCGGTAGAAGAATGGTGGGTGGGTACGCGTAAGCGTGCATCCCTCTCCAGCTTATCGCCAGAGCGTCTGTATCGACGGCATTTGGATCTGGAATCGGCGAGACATATGTCATGATTTGAGCATTTTCCTTTGTGGCGAACAAGTCCACGTTGGGTTTGCCCCAATGCTCGAAGATCCGTCGCAGAACCGGAGGGTTGAGGGACCATTCTGTTGGCAAGATTCTCTGTCTGCGAGACAAAGCATCCGCCAGAATGTTCAATCGGCCAGGAATATGAGCTGCTTTCAAAACAACCGAGCAATTCCTGCACCATTGAATCAAGTGCCACACCCTGATGCACAGAGTGGGCGACCTGGTCCCGCCTTGGCGATTTATATATGATACTACTGTCGAATTGTCCGACCGTATCAATATCACCTTGCCCCTGATCATCGGAAGGAACTCTTCCAACGCCAGTTCCACTGCCATCATTTCCAACAGATTGATATGCAGCTGACTCTCCGGGAGAGTCCATGTGCCCGAGACCTGGTGTTCTCCCAGGCAGGCACCCCACCCCTCCAGCGATGCATCCGTGTAGACGGACAGCTGGGGGTGGGGTAGGTGCAGCGAAACCCCTATTAGGAGATTCTGACGCTGTTTCCACCATAGAAGATGCGATATTATCGGCTCCAAAACTGGCACCAGTTTTGACAGGGGTTCTGTTCTCTGTTTCCACAGAGACATCAGATACAACTGGATAGGTCTTCGCATTAGAGCAGCGTACGGGATAACCTGCTCCATGGAGACCATCATGCCCAGCATCTGAAGGAACCGCCTCGCCTGAATGTGGTTTCCCACTCGAAAACTCCTGAGGATGGCTAACAGAGACACCACTCTGGGCTCTGACGGGTAAACCCTGCCCTCCTCGAGGTCGAATCGCATCCCCAAATAAACGAAATGTTGAGTGGGCGTCAACTCGGATTTCTCCTCGTTGACTATCCAGCCTAGATCTGAAAGTAACTTCAGAGTCAGAGCAGTATCCACGTTCAACCTGGCTGCCGAGTCTGCCTTGAGCAGCCAGTCGTCTATGTAGGTGTGTAGCGCCACGTTCTCTTTTCTGAGAAACGCTGTCACCGCAAGGACCACTCTTGTGAAAACCCTCGGAGCTGTCGACAGGCCAAACGGGAGAACTGTAAACTCCCATACTTGATTCTGAAACGCAAATCTCAGAAACCTGTGCCAACTCCGATTCATCGGAATGTGGAAATATGCATCTTTCAGATCGATCGATACACACCACATTCCTTTCCTCAATCCCGCCATTACCGACCTCGGCGTTTCCATCTGGAACCGAGGCGTATGGATAAACCAATTTAATGGCCTGAGATTGAGTATGGGTCTCCATCCCCCTGTGCTCTTGGGGACAAGGAACATGTTTGAATAGAAGCCTGGAGTGTTCCGGTTTGCTGGTTTTATTGCTCCCTTCAGAAGCAAACCCGACACTTCCTTTTGAACGGCTTCTAACTTGTCTGGCTCCCTTGGTACGGGTGTCCAGACAGGTGCCAAAGACAGATTTTGTGGTGGAAAGTCCCACCACTCCGGCATGTAACCCTGGGATAACCATCCCAGGACCAGACTGTCTGACGTCACACCTCGCCAGGCCTCGACGAAACGCATGAGCCTTCCACCCACCATAGACGCCTCGACGTCTAACGGGGTTGTCCGGCTCGCAGTCCGCCCCCCCCCTCTTTCTTAACGAGAGAGAGTGAGAACCATTTCGTTCTAGGCACGACGGGTATAACTGGCACCGCTGTTCCTGTCGCACAGGCGCGGTCCAGGCGGATATGAAGGGAGCTTGCGTACCCTCAGGTACGCTTCGGCCCCTTCTGTCCGCCCTTTGAGGCCTTACCCTTCCCCTTGCCCTTCCCGCCTCTAGGGCGGTCAGGAGCAACATTGGGGAGGGTAGGCGCCTCTACAACCTTCCTGGGCTTCTTCGCCGGCGGCGGCTCCGAGAACCCAGCTGAAGCAGAAGTCGCAACAGGCCTGGCTTTCGCCTTGCTCTTATGCTTCTTCTGCTTCTTTGAAGGCTGTCCCGTTAGCGGTTTCCCCACAGCCCCTAGTGCGTGCGCTTGCCGCACTAGCTCTAGCTGTAGGTTTACCGCTAACCGATTCTGCGCGATACTGGCGGTGTCCTCTAAGATGGCCCGCGCTTGGCCACCAAAGATGCTAGGCCCTGTCAGGGGCGTCCCAAGAAGACGCTCCCTGACTGCCGTAGCCGGACGCATATGGTCAATGACCATTTGCCTCCTGGACTTCGTCACTCGCGCTTGCACCCTTGCCAATGCGTCCATTGACAGCACCAAGCCGTCATTAACACATGAAAGCGCCACAGGTGGCACAGGGTGGCCTGCCCCCGCTTCAGCCCACACCGACTGAAGGAGACGATAAGAGTGATTGACAGCGCTCATCGCTGCCCTCACACCCTCATCGCATAGGGACAGGACTTCTTCCTGGTGTACCTGGGACTTATCCACTAGTGCCGGACCGGGGCCACCCGACCCGGCACTCTGGACTCCCAGTACCCATCGGTCATCCTCCGTGACCGACGGGACTACACCATACCTGTCGTATTCACCCCGCGGAATACGACATCTTGCCCGCACCTCCCTGGAGGCCGCAGGGAGCTGACCCTTGGTCATTAGTTGTTTGCTATAAATAGCATCCAACAAATCTATGAACCGTGGATCCAGTCCCACTGACTGGATCCGGGCCGCGGGCAAAATCCCCGTCCTAATCGACGCAACCGACGGACGGGGCGCATCTTCATCGGCCGTGGCCGAAACCACAGACGGGTCAACCCTGGCTAGCCACGCCAGAGCATCTGACCAATCTACCTCCGATGAAGACACCCCCGCAAACACGTCACCCGTTGACGTGCTCACGGGTCTGCCAGCCACGGCCTCCCGGCAAGGAGCCACGGCTGACACGCCAGGCACTCCGCTACCACACGGTTCCGCCGCCACCCCATGAAACACTCCGGTCCATGGGGTAGGTCCGCACGGAAAACCGTACGGACCCGTAACAGTCGCGGAACCATAGCCGGACACGGGCGCCAACGGCACCCCACGTCCGGCTGCCGGACCAGGCGAGATAGGTGAGTACCACGCCTGGCCCGGCACACCCGTTCCCATGACGGCTGGTGACAAACCAAGCCGCGCGGAACCGGTGCAAGGTAACGGATTGGCCTCAGCCGCAGGCGGAGCCGCTGACCTGGCTTGCGCCAAACCAGACAAATGGAGGCCGGTTCCGTCCAGGACGGAATCAACCTCCATATTCTCCACCTGCGGCTTCACGGGCCGCAGCAACCTCTCCTCCTCGGCCTCCTCGTCTTCAGACTCCGAAGAGCCGTCACTAGACGAGTCAACCGTGGAGCCGTCCTGGCGGACGGCTCCCACACCTGACGGACCGGCCACCGCTACTGGACCACCCGGAGGTGGCCGCAGAGAGACAGAACCCGTCTGACCGAAGCCAGACGTGCCTGCCAGGGGGCCGTACGAGACGGCCCCCTCGGTAACCAGTCCAGAATCCTGTCCGAGGACAGGATCCGTACCAGGCATGGGGAGAAACTGCCCCCCAACCTTTGGTAGCAGGGACGACACCAGCGTGGGCAGAACGCTATGCAGAAAACCCTGCATAGCCGGACCAAACCACGCCGGCGGTGCCATCTCCGCCACCTCCAGCTGGGGACGTGGAGCACCCCCACCGGCCGAACCGGGCGCTCCACGATTTCCTCTCGGACCGCCTGACCCCGCGTCAGACCCAGCCAAGTCCTTCTGGGCAAGGAACTTAACCATCATTTCGACGGACCACACTGCACAAACATTACACCTATGATCTATATTACACAGGGAACACCTAAAACAGACATGGTCCTTGAACATTACACGGACAAACTTATGGCAGTCGTCACATGATGGCGGGGCTGGCTTGGCCTATAAAATAAGCACAAACCTACAATAAACAAGCGGAACGAGACCCGGATGGAAGGCAGACAATTAATTTTCAAATAATTTTGACTCATAAATTAACCGTAACCTCCCCGCACCCCACCCCGCCACGTTACAACAACGATCGCATTGATTATGACGACAAGCACGCGGCGGGCACAAACACACCCATAATAGATCCTCCAGGATGTGTAACGGCTCCAGGAATCATATCGCATAGCATTCAGGGTATATTTACTAATCAATATAAATTATACTCCTAACGAAAGCAGCACGATATGTGAAGAAAACAACAAAATGTATAACAAACTGCTGTCTCACACGGTAAAACCGCAGACCACGCATCTACTCAAGAATTTTGAAACCACCGATCATTGCAAACCGATCGTGATCGCACGTAAACTTGATCATTCTAAAGTTTCCGGTACCATTTTTAGTACGCAGCACCCAGAATAAGATGCGCGAATTAATGAAAAATTTTTCTTCACATAAACATCCGAGCGACCGGGTGTGACGTCACCCGCTCGGATTCTACGGAGAACGACGTCAGCCGATATTCGTGTTAGAAATACCGTAGCAAACACCTATTTTCATATCTGCCGATCGCCTGTTGGGGGTTAAAGAAGGCGATCGTCTGGCATATATCGTTGTTAGCACACGTCCCAGATTCTATGGGGTCAGAAATTGGAACATGCGACACAACGAAATTTAGAGACCTAAGTCTTTTAACTATGGATAATAAAGAACAATACAACCTGGTTGTCTTGGGCGGTATTCTCCATAGTCCTTAGTTAATCCTTTCAGAACACACAAACTATCACCGATTAAAGACTTAGATTATTTAAAACACTAAAATCCCTAATGCAGAAAGCATGTATTGCTCTTGTTGCTATGCAAACAAGAATGAGCTCTATGGTAAACGGGTACTCGGCAGTTGGGAGCCGAGTACCCGGTTCCCAGGAGTCGGTAAAGCTTTCTAAGTCTATAATCCTAGAGCCGCTGTCAAGGCCAGCTGTATATCAGAAGTAACAGAATGGTGAGTATTGATCGAAGGAGAATAGGTCATCCAAGATGGCCACCGAACCATTTGGCCAATCAAGTTCCCTTGAACAATCTTGCTTTAGCTCTTACCAGAAATGATATTTCATGAGTTTGAAATCAATCTCCCAAATGGTCTCGGAGAATATGTTTATAAAGATCGTCCAAAATCCAAGAATTACACCGAAGGGTTTAAAATGATCGTCATTTTTGATAGGTTTCATCTCCAGGCCTAATCCAACAACCCTATAAAGTTTCAAAGCAATCCAATAAACGGCAATGGCATCATAGACTGGAAAACAATTTTCAAGATGGCCGCCATTGGCTGGCAGCCATCTTGGATTGCGAATTATTGTCAATGTCAAATAGGTTACTTCTCTAGCCCTAGTCCAACCACCCTATGATGTTTCAAAGCAATCTGATAAACGGTACGGAGCTATCATCTGGAAACCAATTTTCAAGATGACAGCTGGTGGTCATCTTGGATTTCAAATCATTGTCAATTTTTATAAATTTCTTTCCCAGACCGAGTCCAACCATCCTAAGAAGTTTCAAAGGGATTCGATAAATGGTACCGGAGTTATCATCCGGAAACCAATTTTCAAGGCTGCCAGTGTCTGGTGGCCATCTTGGATTTCGGATATTGTCAATTTCGATAGGTTTCTTCCCTGTACCTAGTCCAATTACCTATCAAGATTCAATGTGATCCAATAAACAGCTAGTCGAGTTATCGTGCGGAAACCAATTTTCAAGATGGCCACTGGTGGCTGACTGCCATCTTGGATTTCTGATCATCATCGATTTCCATAGGTTTCTTTCTCAGACCTATTACAATCATCCTATGAAGTTTCTGAATTCAAAGCGATCCAATAAATAGTAGTGGAGTTATCGTGCAGAAACCACTATGTCGCCCGCCCGTAAACGCCATCACATAATACACCTCCAATTTTTTGGCCAGGTTATAAAAATTGGTCAAAATCCAAGATGGTTGCCGGCCAAATAGGCCGATTGGCTTCGTTTGAACACAATTGAATCTCTATACCCTAAGCATGCTTCCTGCCAAATATAATTGAAATCGGCCATGTGCTTCTTGAGAAGACATCGTTTTAAGGAAAAGTTGACGAATGACGGGCAGACACATAACTGACGGTCGACATGGTATAAGCTTACTTGGCATTTCGGGCCAGGTGAGCTAAAAACAGTTCTCTTGGCTAGCAAATGGACATTAATCGCAAGACAGCTCGAAATTGCGGAGTACAAGTCTCAGAGGCCATTTCCATTTGGCTCAGCTCCCAGGGGGTGCCACAGGGGGTCAGGTCAAGAAATGGATTATAACCGTATGCGACTCCTCCGAAAACCATTCGACTGAATTCAAACAAATATGGGATGTGAGTTATTCTTATGATAGGACTTTTTCATTTGGCTCACCCATTTGGGAGGGAATTAAAGGGTCAAGAAATTGATAATAATGCAATTACTCCAAAAGCGCTGGATGAAATTCAACAAAAGTTGGCAAGACACACATTGAGAGTTACCCATATGATTGCGAGTGCAAGAGGACATTTACATTTGTCACTGCTCCATAGTGGATGTAATTCAAACAAATTTGGTACACTACCGCATCTAAGCGAATCTAGAGCACACCTAAAGCATGAGTGAAATCTGCACAGTCGAGCGAGTAAGAATTATATTAGTCGTGTCTTAATCGCAAAGCATTCGTGTGACACTTGCGCTACAATTTTTTTAAACTGAGAGCATTCAGTTTTACTCGAGACTAAGTCGCGAGCTTACCCACGCTTTGTAAATGTTGGTCCACACACATGCCAAACAATGAATTGGTAGGGCTAACCACGACTATTTTCAAAGCAAGAATTTATAGCGACGGTGACCAACATACAGTGATCCAAAATGGAATCAGATGTACGACAAAAATTACTTGAACACCCGATAAATTTAAATGAGGTAGATCCTTTATTGTTGGTGGGCCGGTGGCAAAGTAAACCTCTTGTGATTGGAGGCATTCCACTGAGACTCTTAAGTTATCTAATAAAATACACCAATGACGAGGGTATTTGACAAATTTGTCCTTGTTATTGAATGCTTACTCAAGAGTCTAGACTGTAACTCTTTTTCTTAGGATATTTTGTGGTCAGTAAAGTTATACCAAACAGACAACAATCTAAGGAGATTCATGTAGGAATTCTTTCCACTGTCTAAATTCATAACGAATTTAAATTTCCATGACTTTTCTATGACCTCTAAGAAATAGTGGATATTTCTGGGCCTTGAATTTAACTTTCCAAATTTCATACATTTCCACATACAAAGACAAAAACTTACTTGGTGTCTCTTGTAATCTGCTTTGCGTGGTATCACGCACAGAGTGAGCTATTGGTGAAAAGCAGAAACTGTCCTCAGATTCACTGTCAGAATGCGGCATACAACGAGAAACGAAATATAACTGGTCACTTCTCAACACTGACTGCTCAGCGGTATCCGGCTCCTCAAGAACACTAGAGTCACTTTCACTGTCACTTTCACCATCAGTTTTTTGCCTACGCGATCTCGAGTTAGACTCTGTTTCATCTATCCGTTTTAGCCAACGCCTCCGCGAGAAAGTCTTCTTTGAACTACTATCACATTTCTGTATTGTTCGCGATGGCCCTATATTCGGTGACTGGTTTTCGTTCTGCACAGAGCTTGCTTTTTGTGATGAGAATCTTTTTATAGCACTGTTATTTGTATCAAAGTCACATTTCCTGACAACATTAAGAAAATCCATTTGTAAAACTTAGATTAACCCGTTATCCCATGAATTTGTTCAAGAAAATTTCCTCATAGAAAATGTCTATTTGCAGACCAAGAACTTTTTTTGAAAATTTACCACTGGAATGACTGGTTCGATTATCAAGCCAGTCATTTGTAGTAAATTTTCAAAAATAGTCTTCTCTTAGTCTGCAAATAGACATTTCTCAAGACCACAGCAGAAGCCATTTTTGGCTGATGTCAGTGCGTGCGTGCGTGCGTGCGTGCGTGATTTGTAAGTAATATCAAGTAACAATCCTAAAGAAAATTGACTATGGCCAGGGGGTCGAAATAAGGCACTTTTACAATGCAGGTAAAAAATTGCTGGTGCAGGTATATTTGTAACACTGGGTGTACAGGGTGCTTGCACATTTCTGTCTGATAAGCTATAATGATAAGCTGATAAGCTCTCCGACAAATCCCTGAAAAAAGGTAATTCTTTACGATATAAAACGTATTCTATTGAATTTTTGAAATTAATTTGACTAGAAGACGTTGCCGTCTAAGGCAGCCGTGCCTAAGGCAGCACGGCTTCCCGCCAAATTAATTTCAAAATATTCAAGTTTTCCTGTATGGTTGTGTTGAAACTGAGATATATAGGGAATTCATAGGTGTCAGGTAAAAGGATTAATTTATGTGAGTGCATGGACTGTGCAGGCAAAATCCAAATGTTAGATGCACTTTGTAAATGTAGAACAAAATTCTTATTTCTACCCCTGGCTATGGCCAAACAAAATAATATATATGTGTCCTATTACATGCCCCCAAAAATTCAGGTAGGTAGGCATGGTAGGGAGGGAATTCTTTTTTTTTGTGGGTGGGCTTGTTTTACCAAATATGTATCAAATTAAAGGGATGCTAATCTCATCTCAAATGTTGTATTTCACCGATGGAATATGGTTGATAGATTCCATATTATTCATATCCTGTCACATTCCCTGAGCTGCATCGCGATTATCTGTTTTGTAATATCGAGTAAATGTTGAACAGTGATCGACACCATTTTGTCTCAAGCTATCGTGTGTGATGTCATGTAAGCTCCAATGTATCACATTCCTTATTATGTAATGCTCATCCAATTGAATATTTTGAAACTAATTTGACTGGAAGTTGTTGCTGCCTATGGCAGCAACAACTTCCAATCAAATTGGTTTTAAAATATTCAACAGCTTACCTGTAAGATTGCTTTTATACCACATTGCCAAACTATAGCTGGCGCCTCTATGACTGAGCGTATATACCGATGCAGACACACTAGAGTTTTTATGATTGGTTGAAAAGTAAATCATGACAGCCATCATAGGGTGTAGAAATGTACCAACATTTAACTACTAAATCCTGAATATCTTTTCTTAGCATATCTTTCCTTAGCGGTGTGATAAAAAGCTTAAAATTACCTGGATAGTTTATGAGCGGCGTGTTAGATCACCTGAATAGCTATCAAGAGATGTGATTAGTTATCCTTTAATGGTAGAAAATATAATAGACACTAAAAATTCAATAAATCTAGCAGTCAAAATTTTCTGGGTAGAAATATTGTAGCAACATTTTTGGGGCATGTATGTCACAGCTATTATTGCAGGAAGGTACGAAATAGGAAACGTGCATATAATTTTGTTTGGTCTTTAGTTACTTATTTTATATTTTGAAGTCAGACAAACTTTACTTAAAGGAACAGTTGACGGTGTAAACAGATAGAGGATTGCCCAAGTGAAAGTTCATTTGGCCCAATATAATTCAGCTAATTATGATAATGTTGTAAATACTTGTAATTCATTGTAAGTGTTGTTCACTCACCTTTTAGCATTTTGACTTGGTGTAAACCCAGCACCTTTAAAAGCATCATCTCCAGGGCGTTGCGGACTCTCCTTTTGTTTGAACACTGATAAACGTCTTTCCATACGTTCCAGACGCATTTGAAGCTGTAACACAAAACACACTCCTTTTCTTAACACTCAAAATGGACAAAATTGCCTCTGTAGTGGTCTTCAGAAAATGATGTCCATTTAAAGACCACGAAAAGACAATCATTGAAAATTTACAACTGGAATGACTGGTTTGCGGTCCTTGAAATTTCATTAATTATAATCTTTGTTATACTCTTGTTAAGTTGTTGAACCATGCGTCAATACCTTCACTGATAACTTGCCCAATCTCCGGGCAAATAAATGGGAAAGCTGTTGAATATTTTGAAATTAATATGACTGGAAGACATTGATACCTTAGGCAGCAATGGTGTAAGCAGCAAGGGCTTCCAGTGATATTAATTTCAAATTTTCAACATCATATGCTATACATTGTAAAAAAAGAATTTACTTTTTTCAGTGATTTTTTGTTGAAAGTGTTAATATGACATTATGATTGATACCTTGTATCCATGGTAAAATCATGTATAAGTAGATAGGTCTACAATTTTCAAATTGCACATATTTGCTGTGGCAAATTAGGTTTACCACGTCTTTGCTGATTGCTATGGTGAATTTCGAGGGCTGGGCTTGATAACCGATCCAGTCTTCCCAGTGGTAAATTAAAAAAAGATTGTCTTCTCTTGGTCTGCAAATTTACATTTTCTTTGGGAAAATTTAAATTTTGGCTTAAAAGGGTTAAATATCAAGGAATTTTGATAGCAATTCAGAGTGTAAATGGGCATTAACATCTGCTATCAACATTTGTATCCATGTGCACCATACATCCACTGTTTGTGACAGGGTTCACAGATAGACCAGTAAATAACCACCTCATCCACCCCAAGGGAAATATTACAATAAGCACAGTAATTATATTTATTAAAATCACTACGCCTACATTATTGACGAACATATCTTGATAAAACTTGAGGGGCTATTCTAGCAGTAACTATTTATCTCATCATGGAGCAGATAAAATTTCCAATTCACCTCAAGGTGGGGTTTAATTGACCTTAAATTTAAAAAATTGCTCTACGTTCTAGATCTTAACTCGCAAAGCCTTTTTTCTAGTTTTTAAATAAATTATTGCTGGTAAACTGCCGCTAGACAATAACTTCAATGAGCAAAAACTTGACTTGGTGGATATTTTGAAATTAATTTGAATGAAAGTCATTGGTGACTTAGGCACCAACAACTTTCAGTCAAATTGTTTTCAAAATATTTAGCAGTTCCAAATATATAACCCCTGGAATATCATCTGCAAGAAATCAGCAATCACACAGTTAAATCATGTACATGTACAGAGATGTCTGTATAATTATTCTAAGTAACCTTTCACTTACAATCCTGGTATCCCAATTTCAAGACCACTTAAAACAGGAAAGTTGTTGAATATTTTGAAAGTAATTTGACTGAAACTTGTTACTTCATCAAATTAGTTTTAAAATATTCAACATATTATTATTAAAATTCCTTAAAATTGCGCCAAACGGAAATGTCCGTTTCTATTCTTTAAGGTGAAAATGAAAATAATATGAATGCACTAAATACATACATGATACATGTACTTTCCTACATAATGGAAGAATCCAGTTTTAGTTATACCCTGCCCATCTCTAACCAAGACGGGCCCCACCCACGCTTTGCCACTGTTGGGATCAATCGTTCTCTGCACACGCTGAATCTCAATTTCCAGAGATATCCAACTATATAGGTAAACTGTTGATAGGCAGCAACAGCTCGCAGTCAAATCACTTTCTAAATATTCAACAGCATGTTTATTAAATAGACATAAAAATCGTACAACCCGAGATGATTAAGCATTTAAGATGAACTAAATTGAGTCATTCATGGCATAATTGATTATGACATCAGCCTACATGTGACGCTGTTGATCATGACATCATATAATTGACCAATAAAATGGATTCCTTCATTGTACTATTAGATACATGTTTTGCCTGCCTGCTGCAGGCAAGGAACTTCCCGAGTAATAGTTTTGAGTCAAAGCATGAAACATGGAGTTTTAAAATGGTTGACATACATGTAATTTGCTCAAAATCATTAAGCGGTGTCTGGGAAAAAAATCAGAAAGTTCAGGACTGCCTGGGTACTTGTTTTGGGAGGCCAAACACAAAAATTTGGGAGTATAATTCTCCCGAACACCACTAGTGGATGCACGGGTTAAACCAGCTGAATTTGGCATGTACAGTGATTTTGGAGATATCCATTTGTGAGCCGAACAAGACCATTGTTGAAAATTGACCAAGTCTGGAATCCGAATGACTAGCTTTCAAGATCATTCCATTGATAAATAGTCTTCTCTTGGCCTGCAAAATGGACATGCATTCACTAAGCAGACAATTCACATTTTCTGGCCCAATCTTGACAATTGGCATTAAAGGGTTAATAATACTTATTAACCCTTTACTGGTCAAATTTGGTCAAGAAAATCCAAATATTTCCTGTCCAGAAGAGTACTTTGAAAATATCCCACTGGAATGACTGGCTTGATTATCGAACCAGACATTTCAGTGGCAAATTTTCAAATTTTTAGCTGCAAGATTACTGCAGAGGCCGGTTTTGGCTTGCTTGACCATTAAAGGGTTAAATAGCTAGTACATGTGACCACAACATAATATAAGAAACATGAGAAATAACTTACTAAATCTGGTGATAATAAAGCCAGCTGGTCTAAGAGCATGCCTCCCATCTTGTGAATATAATCACCAAGTTCCCACAACAACTGCATACTGACCTATCAACTATCTATAATCTCAAACTAAATGTGAAAATAATCCTATCACTGCAAGATCTGCTTTTAAGTCTACTATCTATAAATATTTGTTGTATTAAAATTTCAGTGCCCAGTATTTGCTACACACAGAAACCTATTTGTGATTCTGTGTATATTATATATATATATATATATATATATATCGTCTTATCACATTTAAATCTATGGCGAAGCTGTACTACATATATGAATATATGCAGCTAAATAGAGCTGACCCAGAGAACATAACGCTACACTAACTGCATGTCAGATTTAGCTTGCATCTAGTGCCATTATTTCAATAAATTATGCAGAAAGCCACACATGCACTTCAGCTGGCTATAAAGTCATACTTGTAAGCCTAATATCTCTAGCTGGTCAGGGCCAGTAGTAAGATCAGTAAGTCTGTCAGCCTAACAGTAGTAGCAATGTGTTCACACAAAGGCCATTCAAGTCTGATGTGCAAACCAATACTCTATCTCCTAGCTTGTACTCTGCTGTTGTCTAGTCACATGACCAGGATTAACACAGGCAGCAAATTCCAAGTCACATGATAACTCACATGACCTAGTAGCAATGACAGAGCGTGGATCAATACTATTTGTAGACCACTTGAGCACAGTGGGGCGAGATATCAATGGTGATCAGAAAACATATTGAATTTTCCCTCCTTTTTCCTGTCAAAAATCATTGAACAACACCTGCCATTTTCTTGTATATTGTTGATCAGTCAGATTGTTTTTAACATTTAACCCTTGAAATCCCAGTGCCTCAATTTCAAGACAAGTAGTCTAGACATAGCCTACAGAGCACAGAAGGCTGTTGAATATTTTGAAACTAATTTGACTGTAATTTGTTTCATCTTCCAGTCAAATTAGTTTCAAAATTTTCAACAGAATATTCTTTACATCTGATAAAGAATGGCTTTTTGATCTGTAAGTGTTAAAATACAAAATAGGTAAGTAGCATCTGCTTAAATATATTACTTTGCAATAAGTTGAAGAGTGGACATCTCCAATAAACATGATTGGAATCTTCCAATAAGGCATTAAGGAATAGTCTATGTTAGCTTAAGGGTGTCTGTGCTAACAAACATGGTATTTAAACAACCGTTAAACGGAAATTATATAATGCAAATAGATACATGAAATCTATTCGTTATCAAAGTAATGGCATATTATTACAGATATTTAGTGTTTCATCTTGTCTACAATGTTGCTGTAAGGCATTATTGTCTAATAGCAACAACTTTCAGCAATATAGTTTCCAAAATCTTTCTTGCACTGGAATCAGAAGGACAAATTTGTCCAATACCCGCAACGTTGAATGTTGTTGATATGACGTAAGGTCCAGTCGCTAGTTTAGAAACAATTCAAACAATGTTGCCGAAAGCTGTTGCATTTGACCAAAAAAATTATTTATTAGTATTATATAGTAAAATAGCTTAGCGCTTTAACACTCAAACCATCAAAATTTGTTCAAGAACAAGAAGACTATTTTTGAAAATTTACCACTGGAATTACTGGCTCGGTTATCGAGCCAGTCATTCTAGTGGTAAATTTTCAAAAATAGTCTTCTCTTGGGTCTGCAAATGGACATTTCTCAAGACCGCTGGAGAGGCCGCTTTTGGCTGATATGAGTGTTAAAGGGTTAATGCTCAAACCAGCCAAAAAACCTGCTTCTGTAGTTGTCTTGAGAAATGTCCATTTACAGACCAAGAGAAAACTATCTTTAAATTTACAATTCCAGTCGTAAATTTACAAAACCACTTATTTTGGTCTGTAAATTTACATTTTCTTTGAGGAAATTTAAATTTACCTGGCTTTAATGGTCACTCAAGATAATAAAACAACTTTTTCAAATATCTATTTGTAAGCCAAGAAGAAACTATCTTTAACAATTTACCATTGGAATAACTGTTCAAATTCAAATTCCATAACCAAGCCACCAGAGGTTCCAGTAGTACATTTTCAAAAAATAATCTTGCCATGCAAATATATTCATTTAAAAACAGAAACCTAGATTTTCTACACAAATCTTGATCATTAAAGGGTTAACTGAAATTAAGCAGAAAGGGGTTAACAATACTATAAATAGCAAGAATAAATTTACGAATGACAGCCATCTTCAAATTAGGTGATTATTTTTAACCCTTTAACCCGCAAGCTTGCTGGAAAATGACCATTTGCAGACCAAGAAGACTATTTTTTTTTAATTTACCACTGGAATGCCAGTGATAAAACAGCTGTCTTCACTCTTGGGATGCAAGTGGACATTTCTCAAGACCAATTCAGAAGCTGTTCTTGGCTGGCCTGAGTGTTAAAGGGTTAAACTAATGTCTTGAGACAAAAACTGCATTCCAGCAGCATCGTCTGACCGTAACTCTTGAATTTGTTTTTAAAAATTAAATTTTCTCATAAAAATTGTTCAAATCGTAGACCATGAACACTATTTTTGAAAATTTACCACTGAAATGACTGGATCGATTATCGAGCCAGTCATTCCAGTGGTAAATTTTCAAAAATCGTCTTCTCTTGGTCTGCAAATGGACATTTGTCAAGACCACTGTAAAAGTCATTTTGGGCTGATATGAGTGTTAGTTAAATATGATTTTATCATAGATACAAGATATCAATTGTGAATTCGTGATATCACATTAAAGCAAGTTTCTACAATTCACCAAAAGTAGAATACAGATTAAAATTAATGGAATTTAAAAACGATGTAGTAGTGCCGTGTTCTGCTACAGCATTTTTGTGCCGTGGCAAAATTGTCCAATTTCAAGGACTAGTTCATATGACAATTTATGGCATGTTATTGCAAAACATAATTGTCTCAACATTTTAACCAGAATTACAAGTTGGAACTATTAGCCAAACTATTCTCAACATGTTTCTTATCCATCAAGTATTTGGTTCGTAGGAATATAGAATGAAAGTTGTTATTCACACATGGCACATATTTACATGAGTGAAAAAGCTACAGTTAACTTGCAATTTCCTCTGTCCATCTCTTCGGGTGTCTCTTTGTTTGGCTGAATTCATTCAAATTTGTTGAGCTACCAATATGATTAAAGATTGTGAGACAACATTAAAATAGGACTCACAATTTACATCAATATTGGTGCAAGTATGGCGATTTGCGATAGCGCACCACTGGCCGCACATTCTATCTATCTATCTATCTATCTATCAATCAATCAATCAATCATAATCTATATCCTGTAAGAAGGCCTATCAGCCTGTTATGACAAGTTGTTTGGGTATTTACATTTTTATCTGAGGGTATTAATTAGTGTACCGTTTTTAATAGTTGGTCTGATACCAATCGGGTTTTATATCGATTGCGAGGTAATCATAGTATAACGGTTGAGTTTCCATAACTTATCCAGCCTAGATTCAAAAGATAATATTGTTTGGGCTTCAACTCTATCTCTAAACCTTTGTGTTGAAATTGCAGTAATATTAATAATTGTAACATCAAACTCACCGCATCTCTTTCAGTTTGAAGTGCCTTTATCTCTCTATCTTTCCTGTTTAATAACTCCTGTTGATGTTCAACAAGGTCCGTTTGAATTGTTAATAACTCCTTGAGTTTATCATTCACCGTTATAGAACATTTTTCTGAGGCATCGTCGGTTTCCTTTTTCATCAGTGGATCCCTCGCCAACTTTGTACAATGACTAGAACTTTGATGAGAAGTCTGTGGTTTCAGACTTGATTTTGAAATCAGGTCTTTTTCATATCTATTAGCATGGACTGGTTTTGATTCTAATTTTATTGGGTGCTCTGTGCTGCCATTAACACCATTGTTATTAATGTTTTCTTTACACTTTGTTTGGTTTGTACTAGGCATGTCCCGATCTTTCTTGTTGGCGGTTTGTTGGGCTAATTTCAAACTTTCTTGAATGGCCAGTGCTAAATCGGGATCACATTCGCCATTTTCTAAGAAATGCGTAGGGCGGGACATTCTCCGTGGCCGTTGTTGATGCAATATCAATTGTTGTTGCCGTGATAACGATTGAATATGCAGTGTAGATGATCTTGCAGATCGAACACTCGGTGAGTTCATACGAAATTTCCGCCCAGCCGTTGACAAAAGCGCTGATTTCATTCCCAGAGCCGCCATCGGTCCATGAATTCGTAATATTATATATATTAGTTTTCAAGCAAAAATAATCACATCTGACAACTACAAATAGCCTATAAAAACAATAAAACACTGCGTTAAGAGGTTTGTTTTGACATTGTCAGAATCAGAATCTAGATTGGATTTCCAACGACACCAATTTTCGTGATTTTCCGTCGAAGCAGCCGATCAGTACGAGTTGCGTCCCTTTACGATATGTTTCGGGGCGGTTCGTACCAGGAACAATTCACCCGGACGTTTCGTTCCATTCTCTAAAGGGTCTATTCGTTCTGTTTTCTGGGACGATTCGCCCCGAGTTGATGATTCCGTGTACCGTATGATACAGTATGTTGTTTCTGGACGAAAGGCTATGCCTATGAGTCCAGATCCTCAGCTTCAATACTCATTAGCAAAACTGCTGCATTCTGTCTCGAAGCAGCTATCCCCAGAGGTGCCTCGAAATTGTAGCTCATTTCCTGGTTAGACCATTGCCTGTCCAATCGTGCTTCGAAAGCCTTCACTGTCGGTGCTTTTACCACTTACTCATGCAGACTATTCCATGGTTCAGCGACCCGGGTGCAGAAGCTGGTCTTTGCTCTCTGCTTGAAGATCTTAAGTTTGTGTCACCTGGTGGCACTGGACTCTGAGTGGTATGTGCGGGCATCTTATACGTCTCAATCATATCGCCTCTGAGCCTGCGGAATGCCAAATCGAGGTGTGATCTCACAAGTGCCTTGTACGGCCAAGTGAAGCTATCTGAGTCTAGGTAGATCATCCCCATGATTTGCATCGCCTTGTTGATCTTTTCATTAACATGCTGCTCAAAGGTTAGCCTGCTGTCGATGTTAACGCCCAGGTCCTTCTCGTTGGTCACTCTTCCCAGCTTGTGTTCTTCCATCTCACCAGGGCTACTTCTCATAACATATTCTCTCTGCATCTTCATAATTCGCGCCAGGTGAGTTTCGTCATATTTTACTTAGCCTTAAACTGTAACCATATGTTGTTTCTGGATGAATCAGAATCAGAATCTTTATTGGCAAATGCTATGATGCAGATGGGGTGTTCTCCGCATTAGCTGTGGTGTGCCGGCTACACTCATGGTCACACCCTACTGCGCCTAGCATCTGCTTGTGGAGGCCGTGGCTGGTCTAATTGCTGTTGTTTTCATTTTCTGTGTTCATCGCTATCTGAGACACCTCCTCTATGCAAGTGTCTCTTCATGCAACCACAAAGTGTGGACGTGGAAGCGGAGAGTATCTACCGATAATTGGAATCACTACCGAGCATGTTCTTGTCTATGCAGAGGCTACTGTAGCTCGCAGGGGTATGGGCTGGTCCATTATGTTTCACTCCATTGCACCGCATGTACAGGATGTGCGGGAGGGCTGGTTAGCTACTGTTCTCAGGTTAACGGATCCTGTATCGCGACTCTGAAAAGTAGAAAGACCAGCTTCTAGAGCAGGTGGAACGAGAACATTCCAGTGGAGCAGCGCGACCATTGCCCCCCGAGATTGAACCTCACGGTCTCATTCCAACTATTCGTGTCACCGGTATGACGGTCCAACACTTAATTTAGGAGTCTGGACATGATAATTAATCAAAAATATAAATACTATACAAACAATGGTACTCATCTGCTAGTAGACGACAGAAAATATACAGTACATAGAACTAAGTTGGTATCTTGTTTACGTGGGCTCGTCAGAGGTACCTCACCAACCTGTGTATATCCATGAGGTATCCCTGCAAAGGAGTGTCCTATCGAGGCCACTTATGTAGTTTAATATAGACCATTATACCACTAACAAAAATATTATTGTTGCGAGAGGAAAGTGCCTCATGCGGACCTCTGTCACAGGAAAATGCCTTCAACGCTGACGCGGAGGAAGAGAGCTGGCAAAAAGGGCCACTCTCTTGTTTAAACAAAAGCTAAGTGTAGTGTGTGTCAACCTAGTAGGTCCAAGATACTGTATTGGTAGTAGCCGCCTTATTTATACTGTCCTTCTGCTGAATTCTAACCTACCATTTAGTTGTTAGATTCGCTTCCAAGCTTTGGCCGCAAGTGGCAGGGATTTCTACCTATCTTTTGACACATGAGCCCGACTGGCGAAGATGCTCAGTTTCCCAAAGGTCACCCTACAGAGCATCTCCCTCAGAAAGGCAGCATGCAGACATGTTACAGAGTGACAGCTTCAGAATCACATAACGAGCCAGTTATATATCACACCACAACCACATATAACATCACTAGGACAAGTTATCATTTACATAAGCGATTTGGGAAGCGCATAAAAGTTTTATGGCGGGGAGTAAGAGACAGATATCCATCTTTAGTGACCTTCCCGTGAGGGCGTGGTGGGTTCCATGACCGCACCCAGTCACAGTACAGAGTTAGATGGAGATCTGCATCCTATCCGTCACCCATGTGTTTGCCTGTCACTAGGGTTAAGTTTCAGAATGCCCAGAGATGCACTGCAGGCTGGTGTTACATAAAATATATATCTTTTCGCAGTGCTTCCTACTTTGGCGGGGTTATCTAAGTTAATTGGTATCCAAAGATACAGATGGGGGTGGGGGGCGTAATCGAAATCGACATTTTGGTCTTCACCGCTTGGAAACACCAATAGTTTCCCAGAGTCGGATCATGCCAACGTGTCGATGGGAGTTCCAGACAATTATTATGCCTTATGGCTGGAGGAGCATAGAAAGAGACAATCACTCAATATAATAAGAGGCCCTAAGGTATTTGGCCAATTTTACACAATCCAGCCGATGCGCAGTGTTACATATCCACTACAGCCGGAAAAGAGGCGTATACAAATGTCTCTTATGGAGAGATTGTTCCTAACTACTTTAAACATATCCTATCGAATTAGAACAGCCAGGTTTAGCCGATCACATGTCAGGCACGAGCAATGTGAGCCTGAACAGTGATCTCAGTATGAAATTGAAGATGGGGGAAATAGTGATGCAGATATAATGTTGCTGTATAGTATAGTCTAGCGTACTGTGGTCCTAGAGTTTTTATATAAACAAAACAAAATAACTAGGGTGGCTGCTTGCCATATACATAACTAACTATCACAGTGTCATCAGTAAATCAGGTCATAGGACCTTATGGTGCTTGTTAGCTGTAAGCACAAAAATACGGATAATATTTACAGTTAAAAAGATATAAACTATAAAAAGCAATCTTAGATGACTGGGGAGGTACCTATTAGTCATCAGTACCTATAACGGAATGAATGAACAAACACAATAATACAATAGTATAGCTACTTGAGTACCTATTGGTCATCGGTATGGAAAAAGTTCATAAATCACTGTAGATGCTGCATTACAAATGAGGAAACCGAGATGGCACGATTCTGAAGTTGCTGGGAAATCTCCGCAGGTGAACTGTTGATGTGGCTCACTCTCAAAGATGGTGAAGAAGAACGACTGTAGATGGATGTCCACTAGATAGTCATAATAACTAATATAATAATTTAAACAGTATGTTGAAAAGTGTCTGTCCGGTAATGGAAGTTTGAAAGTTTCCCGTAACATAGAGGGCTACAGTTGAAATTAAACAATGTATCTACATGACTCGGTACATCGTACATGATACATCGCATAGCTCTTGCGGTGTATCAGGCACCAGACTGTGGCCTAAAACTTAATTTAACACACAACATGCTGCGCGGAAGTTTGAATACCACGTTTCAGTGTAATCCGGACGATCTGACGAGTTATCAACCAAGAATCATCACCACTTGTTCTACATGCTGTAGAGATTACATCTGGGCTGCAAGGCCCATCTGTGGGAAGGCTCCTCTGTAGTGTTGGTAGTGAGGAAGTCTCTTCTATTTATTTAGTTGCCCCTGGATGGCCATCCGAGGGCTTTCAAAAACTATGATGTGGATGTTCGATTGCTGACCAGAGCAGGAGAACTGATATCCGAGAGGCACTGCTGCAGCTAATATGGAGCCACAGTCAGTAAGCAGTTGCCCATGCCTTGTACTCCTCTGGCCACACAACCCACCACTTGCTCTCTCTCGCCGAAGTGTGGTCTCGATTCTTGATTTTTCACTCCTTTTATACTACTCATGACATCAGAGGCAGGATGCCCAGCAAATCAGCGGGCGATCTGTAGCCAATCAGCGTGCAGCTAGAAGGAGTGACGATGCTATCATGTGATAGACACACCATCACCATTTATTTAATACATACATGCGGTTACGACGTCCCAGTAATATTTTGAAAATAATTTCAATCTGCCATTTAAGGATAACTCGGCCATTTCTGGTCCGAAAAAAAGGTAAACAGTTTTGAAACCCTCGTCTCATTCTGGTCCTGATTGGTACCAAGAACAACAAGAATGGAGTGATTTAAAGAAATCATGTGCACCAACTCAGTACACTTTAACTATGCATTCTCTCCCAACGCTGACACATGTTGTCAGGGAAGCTCTGATGCACGCGCAAGTGCGCTACACGATCTCACAGACATAGCCGTTTCATAGAAACCTCTCTCATATGGCTTTATACACACATACTATCCTACCCAGGGGGTCGTGCTTGGAACATACCCGGAGCGGTCGCTTCATACCCAGCCGAGCTTGGATGACACGTACCCATCCGGCCGATCCATGCTACACCACCCCTTCCTAGTTTGACACCCGTGAGCACAGGAGCACACTAGGCGAGTGGTGCTTTCTAGTTGTTGACTAAATGATGCGGAAATGTTGCGTGATGTTGTCGCTCCACTGGTTGCAGATATTTTCCTAATTTGTACAGCCTGAATAAGTCTAGTCGTGGATGTTCTGGGTACCACTCAGATCTCTGGTTGATGGGCAATGCATCGTTTCCCTGAGTATGGTCTGTCCTGCGTGGTAGATTTTCTGATGACAGGATCTACTGGAATGATAATGCTGTGCGTGGATGTCGGAGTGCTGGTATGCGGTGCTGAAGCGCTGATGGTGGCTCCTGTGAGACTGATCTCCTCATTGATAACTAAACTGAGCGGAGATATTGAACTGTCTGAATGTCCTGTAATACTGGATCACGAATTTTCACTGGAGTTGTTATCACTACCGAAATTGGCTGTCCGGACACGGATGCAGATGGTGTTGTAGTAATGAGTGTTGCCAGTGTGGTCACTGCAGATGCTGCCGGTGTGGATGCTGCAGTTGGTGTCGCTGCCGATGCTGCAGGTGCTGCCAGTGCTGTTTTTGCGGGTGCTGCCGGTGCTGTGGTGATGACTACTGGAATGCTGGAGCTGGCTTGCTGTGTTGTGGATGCGGATGCTGAAGCTGCTTGCGGAAAGTCAGGTTGCCGTCTTTTTGCACGTTTAGTTTTGGCCATCTTCCTGGTCGGAATTACTACAATTGGAAGTCTATTTCCAAAGTGTGGCGCGAGGATATCTATGTCCTCATTTTGCTCACCAAGCTTTAATGTCACAACCAACACATGATGCTTAAAGGATAATGCATGTGTTACACCGTACTCCCTGGTAGAATATAGGTACTTGCAGTCCGCACAGTATGCTCTCTAAAGTAAATGGTCGTGATTGATGTGAAACTTCAAGTCCGAATTTCTGGAAAATACACGCTTGCATGGCTGTCCATCGTACGATATGGAAGTACACAGATATTTATTGCTGATTCTTCCGAGCTATCGGACAAGGCGAGATCTTCCACAAGTGACATACTATTCATGCATGATGGTTAAATGTGGAACTAAACATACCTAATTAAACTTTCCTAACTTTCCTAACTCTTCATAATACTTTCCTGGCCAATTATAACATAAAATAATAATAATAAGAAAACAACAGAATTTGGTTTGCGACATGAAAATGGCCTAATCACCGATCTTCCCTAATGTCGAGTTTAGAGGGAAGATGAAATTTCAGTGTGCGCTTTCCTCCTTTTAAACTTTTTGGTGACGTCACAGGAGGGCGGAGGACCACGCCCGAAAGTTTCAGAGTGAACTGGTCACTCTATATATGGAATTTTTTAACTTTCACTCTCCTGGAGTCTGATTATATATTCCCTTCATAAGAAGGCAAATATATATATATATATATATATATATATATGTATTTTTATTTTATTGACGCACTGGCAACGCGCGGCTTCAATTTCCATGTGCTAACTTAGCCGACAGTCATGCACCCATTAGTTTAATTTGTTGATCACCATCTCCCGGTCGGGGGATCGAACCGCCATTCTGCAACTCCGCATAGCATCAGCAACCAGGCATCTTTCCACTGGACCACCGCACCAAAACTAAGAGGTCAAGGATTGGCCGATCAGCTTTCACATGTCTGATATACTGACACACTGACGATTCATATGGGACTATCTGTGGATGCACCTGCCACAATTCAATCCTAGACTTTTACGCCTATTGTACTCTGACTCCAGCACGGCTCTGGCAGTATATGTATTTTTATTTTATTGACGCACTGGCAATGTGCGGCTTCAATTTCCATGTGCTAACTTAGCCGACAGTCATGCATCCATTAGTTTAATTTGTTGATCACCATCTCCTGGTCGGGGGATCGAACCGCCATTCTGCAACTCCGCATATCATCTTTCCACTGGACCACCGCACCAAGACTAAAAAGTCAAGGATTGGCCGACCAGCTTTCACATGTCTGATATACTGACACACTGACGATTCATATGGGACTATCTGTGGCTGCACCTGCCACAATTCAATCCTAGGCTTTTACGCCTATTGTACTCTGACTCCAGCACGGCTCTGGCAGTATATGTATTTTTTTTTATTGATGCACTGGCAACGTGCGGCTTCAATTTCCATGTGCTAACTTAGCCGACAGTCATGCACCCATTAGTTTAATTTGTTGATCACCATCTCCCAGTCGGGGGATCGAACTGCCAGTCTGCAACTCCGCATAGCATCAGCAACCAGGCATCTTTCCACTGGACCACCGCACCAAGGCTAAGAAGTCAAGGATTGGCCGACCAGCTTTCACATGTCTGATATACTGACACACTGACGATTCATATGGGACTATCTGTGGATTTTGGTGACGTCACTGGAGGGCGGAGGACCACGCCCGAAAGTTTCAGAGTGAACTGGTCACTCTATATATGGAATTATTTAACTTCCGCTCTCCTGGAGTCTGATTATATATTCCCTTCATAAGAAGGCAAATATATATACATAGGCTGGAATGGCCGATGCGGTGTGGGAGAGTGTGATGATGTCAGCGGCTGTGGCCCCGACTCACCACCTCTCGCCTCCTCTATCACGCTGTGGTAGTTTCATGAAGGGCCGTTCTTTTGTTTATAGTCTGATCCAATTTACTGGAAAATAGAAGTGATGATCACATGATTCTTGTTTTGAAACCACGTGGTTGATCGGAAACTTAGGCAATCTGTATATGGGTGGAGTTTTGATGCTGTTAACTATTCGTATTTGATGCGAAACATAGAAATATATGTTTTCCTTATTCTGTTCCTCAGAACAGCGTCCCTTTATATGCACGTGATCTTGTACATGCGCCGCCTCTTGTGTGTAGTAAGTTTATTTCAGACCGTGTTGATTAGTGGCTGGAATATGTAGGTAAGAGAATATTCGAAATTATCCACGGTGTTATACTGTCTAAGTTTTGATGCTGCTTCATCAGCCCATGCACTAATGATTTGTGTACACGGTAGAACAGTAGTGTTCTTAATCAAAATTAGGACAGTATAGCTGACAGTAATTTATTGTTTGGCTTAAACAGCTCCATGTCTTGCGGATTCCAAGTCTACTGATGCCGCCAAGCTGGACTGTATTTACTGGGTGGGCGGACTGCCAAGCATCCTCCTTTATGGATAGGACTAGTCTCACCTCACCTAGACCAAACTTAATTATTACGATACCACTCGGAAAGTGCGTACCACAGTTTACAATTTACAATACCGTCGTATGGAGGTTGTGATACAGTCATCCTCAGTGTCTGTGTCTCTGCCATGATGGTGAATTTGATTGATACATGTGGCTGCTTATCTGTGGATGAATCTTGCGCTGTCGTGAAGTGTGAAAGTTTTTATTGTGGTTGGGCAGGGATACTGCAATGCTTGTGGTGTCAACTTTATCGGACATGATGTATTTCACTCTGTAATGGGCGAGTCCTAGGACGGGACAGAGTTGCTTTAGAGTGAAGATGACCAGAATGGGAGTTGTCATACTTGAATCAATCCATTATCGAATTTCCTTTTGGTAGCAAAATCCCAGGCGATACCGATGACAGACGGTGGGCATCTTGCTCTCTTAATAATATTGACTGTTATTATGTGGGAATGAAGTATCTTTGTTTAGCTGATTATGTACAACGTTTCCGGGGGTGGGTGATTGGGGTTGGGGGTGGTGGTGGGGGAGTGGGGAATCCCCTGTAGCACGTACTGTAGATGGCTGCGAGGTTGTTCCTCCTTTCCATATGATCGATTTTCTGCACACTGGATAAGGGGATGTTTGCGGAAAATGTTGGCTCGTGCTGATGATAGTAGTGTTCTGTTGTGGGGAAGTCGGGGTTGATGTGTGACACTGACGTAGTGTGTAGTGGGAAGACCCAGTTTTTCAAGCTGGGGAATGCCGAGTCTGTTGCTGTTGTGGAAAGGTTGGGTTGCGGTGGGTCATGAACTCACCGCATTCGTGTGGGAGGGAATGTTGCGGAAAAAGGTGTCTCTAACTTTTTCTGTTACAAAAGCTAGGTGCATGCTATCCATGTTGTTGGTGATGTTGATTGTCTCCATTATACTGTCTATATATAAGGGTATACATGTAGTGTTCGCGCAACGATGAATTGGCATATCCAGCCTTGCAGGCAAGTGTGTTCTGTATGCTCCTAGCTTTCTGTGTCTTGATGTGATTTTCTGACTGCTCACGAGGGCCTTGGTAGGGTGGTTGTGGTCGGGGATGCCCTTTGGATGGGGAGGGTCATCTCCCATTACATGATTGTTGGTACTCTGTAATAGTTTTTAAGTACCGGGAATATTCGAGTCGAGAGTCTGCTGAACAGGCTGCTTCCCTGCCCACCACCAGCGAGGGGTGGGTGGGGGTGGGGGAGAGGGGTGGGGGCGGGGTGGGGTGGGGTAGTGGTGGGGTGGGTGGGGGTGGGGTATGTATGTAACTGTGGTGCGGGATGCCTCCTCCTCTGTAACAGCCGACTCTCATATCTGAAGATTGATAGTCAACAGACGACGAGTGGAATGGACAGGACCAGTGATGTCCGAACTTGGTGCATAGACGAGAGACGCAAGTTGGAGTGGGGGTGGTGATGCTAATGGATGGGGTGCATCTTGGAGTGGGGGGGGGGTCTCGCGATTTCGGGTGTTGAAGGGGTACACCGAGTTGTGCATTTTTCCTGTTCTCTGTAACAGGCCAAGGCCTCATCCAGCCTCTTAACTTCCATGCTATTTATTATATGTTCCACCCCACAGGAAGAATGGCTTGGGGCAGCCTCAGCTTTCGCTTGTGGTAACTCTATAATTGGGGTAATAGCATGAAGTGGGTGGGAATAGGAAGAGGTCGACAGAACAACTTTCCCATCCTTCCCCTTGGACAGCACAAACGAAAAAGTCTTCAGATACAACTTCCCAGATCATGTAGACCTGCTCTGAGGAGGGAGAGGGCGAGCACATATCTCGTCATCGTCCTCAGC
The DNA here is from genome assembly GCA_034401795.1 of Chaetoderma sp. LZ-2023a. Classification (NCBI taxonomy): domain Eukaryota; kingdom Metazoa; phylum Mollusca; class Caudofoveata; order Chaetodermatida; family Chaetodermatidae; genus Chaetoderma; species Chaetoderma sp. LZ-2023a. Next base: position 71,489,544 of record CM067365.1, read on the forward strand.
ATTAGTCATATGTTTGCCGGACTCCTGGCTTGGTAGGAGAGGGATCTAACTGGCACCACAGTGCTCTGTACTAACATCGGGAATACTTGTTTCCATAGAGACATCTGTCTGGGTACCAGTGTTACGTGGAACACCCAGTCCGAGCTCTGGCACTGGGTTGTCACTAATACAAGGTTTAAGTCAATCGAAGTGGATGACTGAGGTCAGGCCATCCGAGGATATGGTAGGTCACATCCGACTTCTTACCTACTACAAAATACGGGCACTTCCACTGGTAACTCAGTTTACTCAGCACGTTTGCAGAACGTCGCGAATCTTGAACCCAAACCATTTCCCCCACCTCATACGGGTCTCCATGCACTCGCTGGTCAAACCCATGTTTTCTGACACTGGTATGCAGTGGATAATGTTGTTCTCACTAGCTCATGGGATTGTTCTATCCATTGCCGAATGAGCTCTATGTGGAGAGATGGTGAATTTTTCTCTCCTGGAATCCTGGGCATGGCCAGATCCAGAGGTAAGGTTAATTCATGGTCTAACATTAACCGAGCAGGGATATAACCTGTGCTGTAATGTATCAAAGTGCAGTACACCATGAGCGTGTATGGGAGTCGTAGATCCCAATCACGACAATCAAGGTGTGTTTCCTTAGTCAACATTTCTGTGAAGGTTCGATTGAACCTCTTTACCATCCCATCACTTCGTGGGTGGTACGGAGTCATTCTTGTTTTGACTATGTGAAACAATTTGCAGAGCTCGGAGGTCAGCCAGCTCTCAAAATTACTTCCTTGGTCAGAGTGCAATTCATATAGTATAACGAAGCAGCAGAGCACATTGCCAGTCAGTACCTCCGTTACTGTGGATGCCTCTTGGTCCAGCAAAGCAAATACTTCTACCCACTTTGTAAAATAATCTTGTAATACGAGGATGTACTTGTTTCCCTCATCCGTCATATTCAAGAGTCCGAGCACATCAGTAGCCACTCCCTCCCACGGTGCACCAACAATTTTAACTTGTAGGGGTGTGGAATGGTGCTGGCCAACAGCGCATCTTTGGCATGGGATACATTTAGCGACCCATGCCTTCACACTATCGTGTATCCCGATCCAGTGGAATCTCTGTTTGATGCGATCCGCTGTTCTTTCTACGGCCAAGTGCCCAGCGTTGTCATGGAGTTGTTGAAGAATTATCACATGATAACACTCAGGGATCACTATCCGGTTATTAATGTAGAGGATGCCACCTTGGATATGACACTCTCCAAACCTCTGATAGTAATATTTTGCCATCGTGGAAGGTGGAGTAACAGATTCCTTAGGAGGACGTACCCCCTCCTGGATCCATGCATTTATGTTTCGTGTTTGTGCATCTGTTGCTTGTTCGTGAGCGACTGTCTCTGGATCCCACTCTGCGCACCACAATTCGAGGCACACAGGAGATGGATGTGTTGTATGTGTCATGGTGGTGGCCACTTCCTGTTCATCCTTGAGCCTAATTCTGCTCAAGCCATCGGCATTTCCATGCAGTTTGTGGGGTCTATAAACAACATTGACGTTAAAGGCCTGCAGGGATTCCTGCCACCTCGCTACCTGGCCCTCCATTTTTTTAGGTTTCTGAGCCAGCGTAGTGAGGCATGATCTGTACGTAGGGTAAATGGGTGCCCGTAGACAATGTGTTTGTAATATTTGACAAAGTACACAGCAGCTAGCAATTCCCTCTTAGTGGTCATGTAGCGTTTCTCTGTCTTGTTTAGAGTACGCGAACTATGGCCCAGTACCTGCTCCGTTCCATGTTCTGTGACCTGAGATAGAACTGCACCTATTGCATAAGTAGATGCATCAGTGTCTAAGATGAAATCGAGGTTAGGGTTAGGATGAGCAAGAATTGGTGTGGCTGTCAATTGCTCCTTCAGCGCCATGCAGGAATCTTCACACTCACTTGTCCACTCGAATGGTTGATCCTTTTCGGTGATCCTGAATAATCGTGATGCAATCTCACTAAAGTGACAGATGTATCGAGGATAGTACTGGCAGAGACCGAGGAAACTCCGGGTATCCATGACTGAACTGTGGGTTTGCCACTCCACTGCTGCTTTGTTTTGGAAGGTTGAGTAGCCACTACATCACCGGATATGACGTGTCCCAGGAACTCGACGCTCTGTCTAAAAAGAGGACACTTTTTGGGTTTGAACTTAAGATTTGCGGTATGAAAACGCATTAAGACCCTGCCCATGTTGGACAGAGTTTGCTCAAACGAAGACCCAAAGACGATTACGTCGTCGATGTAACAGAGACAGATCTCCAATTGCAGGGTGGTTAATACCTGCCCAATGAGATGCTCGAACATTCCAGGAGCATTGCACAAGCCATAGGGCATCTTGCGGAACTGGAAAAGACGATCTCCACATATGAATGCGGTCTTCTCCCAATTAGCCACATCCATGGCTACCTGCCAGTACCCACTAGCTAAGTCAATGGTGCAAAACCACTTGGCTCCGGACAATGAATCTAAGGCCTGAACTATTTGGGGTAATGTATACGTGTCTCTGACGCTAAGATCATTAAGTCGGCAGTAGTCGATACAAAACCACAAAGATCCTGCCTTTTTTTCTGCTAGTACAATGGGACTGGCTTAGGGGGATGCTGAAGGCGCTATAATGCCTGTCCGCAACATGTCGTTCACTTGTTGATGTGCCTCTGCCTCCTTATGAATGGGAAGATGCCATACAGGTTGTCAAACTGGTCGGTTGTTTCCAGTGTCGATGGAGTGTCGCACGAGATGAGTTTCTGCCAGATCCATGTCTCCGGCCGAAAAACTTTCACGATATTTATATAATAGTTTCCGTATGTCACGTTTATGAGACTGTGCCAATCCAATTGTGGCGTGCAAATATATGTCATGCAGATGTTCCGGTAAATCATCAGAAGTTGTTGCTGGTGTAGGTGCGGTAGGGGGTGTCTCCAGAGATATCACATCCACAAAATGGCCACAACGAACTCCCAGTACTAGTGTTATTGGGTCCGCTGTGTCATTGAATATCCTAAACAGTATATGATCCTTATTGGTGGTGTCCACGATCATTTGGGGATTGGCGCATTGTGGGGTGATCATGTATTCAGGGTCGGGTTCCAGCATAGCTATGTGTGTGTTGTTTCCTGACTGTGGTGTGGTGGCCCATAACATTTCCTCATGTCCCGGCTCAACTGTGGCCTTAGATGCCAAAATCACCACACAAGTATTGTACAGAGATGATTCCGGTCCAAGGGGTATGCGTCGGCCATGTATGTCTAGTTCCTGTTGTCTGCAATATATGACAGCTTCGCTGGCACTGAGGAAGTCAGAACTGAGAAGGGCATCATTTTGAATAGAGGCAATGACAACTCGCTGTATGAATTGCATTTCCTCTATCTGTATTATGAGGTTTAATGTACCAGCCACCGGAACATCAGCTCCAGTAGCTGTTTGTGAAAAATATGCTTGTAGGCCTAAGGGGTGGATTTTTATGAGGTGGGATGCTCTCATATAAGCGCTTGTTGAAAACGGTGATGGAAGCTCCAGTGTCGACAGTGGCACTGGTTGAAATGCCACTAAACAGACAAGCACACTTATATATTACTTTGCGGTCTACCTGTGGAAGGGTTTCCAATGATACTGCCTGAGGATTTTCTTTTGGTACAGTATCATCCTGTATGTAGACCGTCTATTTTTTATTAGCTTCCGTTAGTGCAATTGGTGGCTGAGTGAGGAAGGGGCCAACTTGCTTAGGCGATGACGGGTCTGGGGGTAGCAATGCTGGTGTTGTTGATGCTGGTGTGGTCTACCGTGAATTCGTGTATACAGTAGTCTGGACGGGACTGGTGTGGTCACAGATAAGGGTGACCTGCGTGAGCCACCTTTTGCAATGCATCATTGGGTGTTTGGTAGATGCACAAAAGAAGCAGTGACAGCATTGAGGTTTGCCATTCTTAGGATGATGCTTCCTCTTGCGGATCCATGATGCCAAGTGCTGACAGCAGTCTGTGTCACTGTTACTGCTGCTGGATGCAGTGGGTGATGCTGTCAGAACCTGTGAGTTGCATACCACCAAGGGACACCAGGTGTTAAGTGCTTTGGCGGTGGGTCATGGTGCTTGTATAAATGTTGTTTCAGTGGAGGTGCTACAACAAACCACTGCCGTTTTTCATAGGAAAGAAGGTTTGTGAGAGACGGATGTTGCAGGGTCACAACCTCTTGCAGAGGGAGATGTCGGCGCCGTGGATGTCGTGTGCAGCATTGGTACCATCATATTTGAAGCCAGGTGTGTATGATTGAGTACTGTCGTGGAAGTGTAATTTGTTCTGTTAGCCACCTGACGTTGTTGTCCGGAGGCCGCAGTTGAGCTGGATTGTGAGAGTGGGCACAGAAGTGACTCTGTAATTGGTGCCCATTCTAGTTTGACGTAGGCTCACGTTGCAGTGTACATCAGTCAGCGGTAGGAGTTGTAGATGGAGGACGATTTGGACATTGCTCCTTCCAGTGGCATGGCTGACAACATCCAAAACAGGTTTTCGGTGGCTGTGTAGACGTTACCATACTTGTTGCTGGTCGTGTTGTCGATTGTGTGGCGACTGGCTGCTAAGCATGGTGACTAAGTTGGTGAGTGCTGAGATCTGTTTTGGTATCTCTTCTAAGCTATCGTGCATGTTCTGTGATTTGTTGTTGTTGTGCTGGTTCCCACATCCTGATGCATTCTTGTGGTTCCCCCTCAATGGGACTGGCCATGCCCTCTTCCTCTAGGCGCGAGCCTTTGACTGGTGGGGTGTTCTGCTTGTGTGGTGTGCGGGTCTGTTGCTGATGTAGATGCAGATGCAGAAGTCTTGTCAGCTGCGATTACGAGGTTTGCATTGTTCACTTCATTAATTGGATGCAATTGGTGGCGATTTGCTTTCTCCAGCTCCAAGAAATTCTCAATCCAGACAGCAGTGACTGTTAACGACTGAAGGCTCCCATGTTCTATGAGAAATTATTTTTCCTTGAGGGCGGGTTCTCTGCTCAACGCATTGATGAACGTGTCTAGATGTAGATGCATGACTCCCTCTTGATTCGTGCTGAGGTAGGCACGCGTCACTAGTCACCGAATATGACTAGCTAATTCTGGCAAGGTCTCCCCGGCTCATCTACACAAGTTTTTTAGCTGAAGACGACTTGTTTCACCGAGGGCTATGTCCCCGAATCTTTTCGACAATGCGCTTTTCAGTTGACGTGACGTTTTTATGTTGACGTGGAGTCTGATCCCAAATCTGCCAGGACTTGAAGAGCTTTTCCTAACAGTTTTGCGGCCAGATACTCTCCCATTTGCTGATCCGTCCACCGGTTTGTACGACTAATGATTTCAAATTGGCACTTATAATTAGCCCAATCATTCTCCCCGCTAAATTCAGGAGGGAGAATGATTCGGCCATGGCCATGATGTGGTGTTATAGGCGCATATCCAGGTGGTGGTGCTGGGGAGAATGGCGTGAACACGATGCGGCTCTGCATGTTGGTAGTGGTGTTGTTGGTTGTTCCCGCTGATGTTCTCTCTGATACCGCATCCATGATAGTGATTCCTGACGATAATGTTGAGCTCCATATGTTGGTTCCACCGAATTACGACCTGATGCGTGTCCATAGACGGGTGTTGGTTTATAGACTGGTGGAGGCGTACTGTGTAGACGGCGTGGACGTTCTGTCGGCTGTTGTGACGGGCGTTCCTCGTACAGAGGTGGTCCAGGAGACTGACGGTGGGGGGGGTGTGTGTGTGTGTGTGTGTGTGTGTGTGGGGGGGGGGGTGCATGCCGTCTGATGTGGTTCTTCTGGAATTTTGTTGAAAGTGAGGTGCTGCATCTCCCAATTTGTATCGCGGTACTGATGGATAGTACGGTGATGACGTTCATGTTGGAGGAGAGGCGGGACATGGTGCATGAGGTGCAGCCCATTGGTCACCCTGTGACGACGTTGGTGAACATAATGGTCGTGAAGAATTAGTATGCCCCTATAGGGGTCTTTGTCGTGGTCGACCATGATCTGGCAAAGATGTTGGGTGCCTATCACTGATATCCAACAAAGTGATGTATTAAGTACCCGCCTGCGAGGCATCGCGGAATGGCCCCTCACTGATCGGCGAAGATTCGTGTAAAAATGATGCTGGTTGTTCCGCACCGGGGAGATTTCTAGCATAGTTGGTGAGCGCACACGCTGTTCTCCCGCCATATGATGCTACCTCCATATCTAGAGATTGCTGACTGTCTGGTGAAGCAGATTGTAATGCGTGTGTGTTGAGTGTTGGGGTGGGTTCACTTCTCATTCGAGCCCCACATCAGGTGCCACTTGTAGATTGTGGGGTATGTACTGGTCCGTTATGTTTCTCCACTCCATTGCACTGCATGTACAGGATACACGGGAGGGCTGGTTAGCTACGGTTCTCGGGGTAATGGTCTCATCCCAACTATTCGTGTCACTGGTATGATGGTCCAGAACTTAATTTAGGTGTCTGGACATGATAATTAATCAAAAATATAAATACTATACAAATAATGGTACTCGTTTGCTAGCAGACGAGAGAAAATATACGGTACATAGAACAAAGTTGGTGTCTTGTTTACGCGGGCTCGTCAGAGGTACCTTACTGATGCGTGTATATCTGTGAGGTATCCCTGCAAGGGAGCATCCTAACAAGGCCACTTATGTAGTTTAATATAAACCATTATATCCCTAACAAAAATATTATTGTTGCGAGAGGAAAGGGCCTCGCGCAGGCCTCCATCACAGGAAACTGTCTTCAACACCGAAGCAGAGGAAGACAGCTGGCAAAAAGGGCCACTCTGGTTTAAACTAAAGCTAAGTGTAGAGTGTGTCAACCTGGTGAAATTATAATTAATGTGATGCGCGCTGTATTACGTGAAAATGGGGCGGATGATTTCCGAAGAATTCAAAGGCCTTCATCTTATGTATGTCAAAGATACTGTATTGGTATTTGCAGCCTTGTTTATATGGTCCTTCTGCTAAATTCTAACTTACCATTTAGTTGTTAGATTCGCTTCCAATTTTTGGCCACACGTGGCAGGAATTTCTACCTATCTTATGACACATGAGCCCAACTGGCGAAGATGCTCAGTTTCCTGAAGGTCACCCTACAGAGCATCTCCCTCAGAAAGGCAGCGTGCAGCTTCAGAATCACATAACGATCCGGTTACATATCACACCGCAACCACATATACATCACTAGGGCAAGTTATCATTTACATAAGCAATTTGGGAATCGCATAAAGGTTTTATGGTGGGAGTAAGAGACAGATATCCATCTTTAGTGACCTTCCCGTGAGGGTGTGGTGTGGTCCAAGACCGCACCCAGTCACAGTACAGATTTAGATGGAGATATGCGTCCTGTTCATCACCCGTGTGTCAGGGAACTAATGTTTGCCTGTCGTTAGGGTTAAGTTTCAGGATGCCCAGAGATGCACTGCAGGCCAGTGTTACATAAAAAATATATCTTTTCGCAATACTTCCTATGGCGGGGTTATCTAAGCTAACTGGTATCTGAAGATACAGAGGGGGATGTATGCGAAACCATCACTTTGGTCTTCACCGCGCAGAAACCCCAATAGTTTCCCAGAGTCAGATCTTGCCAATATGTTGATGGGAGTTCCAGACAATTATTAAGCCTTACGGCTGGAGGAGCATAGAAAGAGACAATCACTCAATATAATAAGAGGCCCTAAGGTATTTGGCCGGTGCGCAGTGTTATATATCTGCTACAGCCAGAAAAGAGGCGCATACAAATGTCTCTTATGGAAAGATTGTCCCTAACTACTTTAAACCTATCCTATCGAGCTAAAATAGACAGGTTTAGTCGATCACATGTCAGGCTCGAGCAATGTGAGCATGAACAGTCTCATCAGCGTAAAATTGAGGCTATAGTATAGCCTAGCGTACTGCAGTCCTAGAGTTTTTATATAAACAAAAAAAAACAACTAGGATGGCTGCTTGCCATATACATAACAGACTATTACAGTGTCATCAGTAAATCAGGTCATAGGACCTTACGGTGCTCGTTAGTTGTAAGCACAAAAATAAGGATAACATTTACAGTTAAAAGATATAAACTATAAAAAGTGGTCTCAGACGACTGGGGAGGTACCTATTTGTCATCGGTACCTATAACAGAATGAATGAACACATAAAATAGTACAATAGTATAGCTACTTGAGTACCTATTGGTTATCGGTACGGAAAAATTCATAAATCACTATAGATGCTGCATTACAGATGAGGAACACGAGATGGCACGATTCTGAAGTTGCTGGGAAATCGTCGCAGGCGAACTGTTGATGCGGCTCACTCTCAAAGACGGTGAAGAAGAACGACTGTAGATGGATGTCCAATAGATAGTCATAATAACTAATATAATAATTTAAACAGTATGTGTTCCTCCGGTAACGGAAGTTTGAAAGTTGCCCGTAGCATAGAGGGCTACGGTTGTAATTAAACAATGCATGTACATACCTGGGTACACTATTCATGGTACATCGTATAGCTCTTGCGGTGTAGCAGGCAGAGTCCCACCAGACTGTGGCCTAAAAGTTAATTAAACACACGACATGCTGCACGGAAGTTTGAATACCACATTTCAGCATGGTCCAGAAGATCTGACCAGCTATCCACCAAGAATCACCACTTGTTCTACATGCTGTAGAGATTACATCTGGGCTGCAAGGCCCATCTGTGGGAAGGCTCCTCTGTAGTGTTGGTAGTGAGGAAGTCTCTTCTATTTATTTAGTTGCTCCCGGATGGCCATCCGAGGGCATACAAAAACTATGATGCGGATGTTCAATTGCTGAATGGAGCAGGAGAACTGAAATCCGAGAGGCACTGCTGTGGCTAATAGGGAGCCACAGTCAATAAGCAGTTCCCCACGTCTTGTACTGCTCTGACCACACAACCTACCAATTGCTCTCTCTCTCTCTCTCTCTCTCTCTCTCTCTCTTTCTCTCTCTCTCTCTCTCTCTCTCTCTCTCTCTCTCTCTCTCTCTCTCTCTCTCTCTCTCTCTCTCTCTCTCTCTCTCTCTCTCTCTCTCTCTCTCTCTCTCTCTCTCTCTCTCTCTCCTCTCTCTCTCTCTCTCTCTCTCTCTCTCTCTCTCTCTCGCTGAAGTGTGGTCTCGATGCTTGATTTCCCCCTCCTTTTATACTACTCGTGACATCAGAGGCAGGACGCCCAACCAATCAGCGGGCGATCTGTAGCCAATCAACGTGCAGCTAGTATGGGTGACGATGCTATCACGTGATAGGCACATTCCCCATTCATTTAATACATACACACGATTACCACGCCCCAATAATATTTTGAAAATAATTTCAATGAGCTATTTAAGGATAACTCGACCATTTCTGGTCCGATTTTAAAGAGGTAAACAGTTTTGAAATCCTCATCTCATTCCGGTCCTGATTGGTTCCAAAGAACGACAAGAATGGAGTGATTTAAAGAAATCGCGTGCACCAACTCGGTACACTTTAAGTATGCATTCTCTCCCAATGCTGCCACGTGTTGTCAGGGAAGCTCTGATGCGCGCTACGCGGTCTCACAGACTTAGCCATTTTATAGAAACTGCTCTCATATGGGTTTATACACGCATACTATCCTACCCATGAGGGCGTGCTTTGAACGTACTCAGAGCGGTCGCTTTGTACCCAGCCGAGCTGGGATGGCGCATACCCGTCCAGCCGATCCGCACTACACCACTCCAAAATCAGCCAATTATATTGGCAGATTTGTAGTATGGCTTTATGACGGTATGATAAACATATGGCCTGATCAATGTGTTTATCGCTATCTGGGTCTCCTTCTCTATGCTGGTGATTCTTTATGCAAATCATGTTTAGTCAAAATCATGACGCTTTGAAATACTTGTCTAGAGTACTTTTGAAGGATTCAACCGTTGGTGCCTATATAACTATTGTTGAAAGTGAATTCCAATAGGGTACCACTCTGTTAGAGAAAAAGTATTTGCGAATATCCTTAGTGCTGCGTTTCATGTAGAGCTTGAACTTATGTCCTCTAGTGAGTGTATTAGTGGAGGGTTCGAAGAAACTGGTTTTGTCAATGTTGTACGTATCATTAAGAATTGTATATGTTTCGACTAAGTCTCCTCGAAATCTTGTGTGTTTCAATTACATTAGATTTGGGGTTTTAGAGTCTTTCTGTGTAGCTGTAGTCTCTAATTTGTGGTAACAACTTTGTTGCCCGAAGCTATACTCTTTCTAATAGCTGAGATTGTCGTTTAAATCTTAGTGACCATGCCGCGTTACAGTATTCAAGGATAGGTCTTAGCAAAGATTTGTAGAGCAAAGTAAGTATAGATGGGTATATACAGGAAAAAGTTCTTTTGATTTTATCTAATCTACTATTTGCTTTAGATACGATGTTATTTATGTGTGTATCAAAAGAAAGGTATTGTCGATATGCACTCCCAAATCTTTCTCTAGCTGTGATGTTGGTATTGGCTGTATGTGGGATGTACCAGTTGTCATAGAGTATTGGATTCGGGAACTGTTACTGCCAAAATGTAAGACATGCGTTTTACTTGTATTGAAGCCTAGTTGCCATACCCGGGACCAGTCGCACACCTTGTCTATGTTATCTTGGATATCATTGGTGGATGGGTCTCCACATATTTTCATGTCATCGGCAAATATTTTGCAGTGACAGGTTAGTGATTCTGGTAGATCATTTATGTAAATTCGAAAAAGAACATGCCCCAGAACACTTCTTTGTGGTATGCCACTGGTTACATCTGCCCAATCTGGTGCTGTATCATTAATTCTTACTGTTTATTTTCTATTGGTTAAATGGTTTTCTATCCACTTGGTTACTTTATTTCCTATACCGTAGCGTAGCAATTTTAATTGGAGTCTCTTATGTGGTACTGTATCGAAAGCCTTGGAGAAAGCCAGATATACAGCATCAACATTGTTTCGCATCTAGTTTAGTCGTTATGTATTCGATATACTCTAGCAGTTGAGTTTTGCATGATCTGTTATGTCTGAAACCGTGCTGGCATGTAGAGAATAGGTTGGCTTCGTCCAAATAGTTTACGATACTGTCCCTAACAAATGATGCAAGGACCTTCCACAGGGTGCAGGTAAGGCTAATTGGGTCTGTAGTTATTTGGATCAGTTTTTTAACCTTTCTTGTATATGCAGCACACATTTATTAATTTCCAGATGTTTAGTAGTACACCTTCCACGAGAGATTTGTTAAAGATGCATAAAGGTACGCGAATTTCCTTGGCTACTTCGATTAGTATTCTCACTGGAATTTCGTCTGGGCCATTGCTTTTATTTGGATTTATGGCTTTCAGTTTTTTCTCAATAGCCATAGGTGTTATTAATATACTGTCTAAAATAGTGATGGTGGCCCTGTTGCTGATACTTCGTATATTATGCAAGTCCTCAGAAGTGAAGATACTTGAGAAGTTGTTAAGAATATTGGCCTTTTCTTTGTCATCTGTGCTAATGGTGCCAGTATCTGGGTTCTATAGATCACTAATCGATTAATGTAGAGTTGTTTTGCTTTTTACATAGTTCCAAAATGCTTTAGGGTTATTTTTACTTTCAGATGACACTTTTCGTTCAAAGGACTGTTTGGCTCTTCGGATGGATGATGTAGCTTTCTTTCTGGCAGTCTTGTAATGCTCATAATCTGTAGTTTTCATAGTTAAATTATAATTTTTGTGGTCTCGGTTCTTTAGTATAAGTGACTATGATGCGGTGTGGTCAATCCAGAGATGTTTCTTCCTACCCTGTTGCTTAGAGGTAGGAATATATTACTCTTTTATAGTGGTTAATTTCCTGTGTAATAGGTTCCATGCTTCATTTGTATCGAGTTCGTTCAGATCCTGCCGGTCCATCATTCCAAACTCTGTTCGCATTTCAGCATACATACCTTTATTCAATAGTATGTATGATTACTGTATTCTGCAGCTGTAGTAGTAGAAACATCCTACAGCTGCAATCAGTCCTTCTTCATTTTTGCCCACTGTGTTTTGTCCTCAGCCATAGTTCTTAGCTTTATCAGGTCCATTCTTGACTTGAGTGTGCCGAGTCCTGCTTTCTTGAGGTCACCTCGTAGCACGCTTAGCAGATATGTGCAATGACGGCCTCTCATGGCTTTGTATTTGCTGGCTCTGAGTACGGAGAATTCCAAGGCTCTCTGTGCTGGTGTCTCTTCTGGTATCCTTAGCACATGGCCAAACGTGCACCATCTTTGCTGGGCGACTTTTACAGACAGTGGCGACGTATTACTCATCTTGTATTGTGCATCGTTGCAAATTATGCTGTCTGGCCATAGGTGTCCAGTGATGGTGCAGAGGTGTTTGCGGTGGCAGGTATCGAGTTTGTCTAGAGCTGCCTTTGGAGCTGCCCAGCTGTTACAGTTATACAGCATCAACGATACACAGGTTGCATTATATAAACGCAGCCTTTTAATCAAGTGCATCTTTGATCTACGAATCCATAGCTACCAGAAGGACTGGAAAGCTATGTTCCCCATGACGCAGCGTGCACCACTGTCAGCAGTACTGCAAAGCAGTAAGCCCAGGATTTTACTTTTCCTATATGGTTCGCCGCCATGAAGTGGATCAACATTTTCTTAAGTTTCATGCTTTGTAGATAGGTATATGTGGGTGAACTCTGTTTTGGATTCATTCATAAAGTGATTCTCAATTTTTAGTTTGCTTGCAGCTATTGGGAGAAGTTCGTCAACAGGTTTCTTTTCCTTACCTATGACGTCCACATCATCGGCATATTCCATCTCTGGCGGCATTGACACTGGGGGGTTTGGTCTTGCAGAGCTTTCCTGCACAGATTTCAATGCAGCAGCAAGGTAGCAGGTGAAAAGCACCGGAGATAGACCATCTCCCTGTGGAGAGCCAATTGATGTCTCAAACTCTATATACTTCACTGACTTGACTCATACACTCAGCTTGGTGTCTGCAAGCAGTAGTCTCACTAGTCGTATCACATTTTAATTGCAACTGGGCTGGTATAGTACATCTAGGATCTTTGAGCGTTTAATTGTGTCAAAGGCTCATGACATGTCAATGCCCATTTTGTGGAAGTCCAAGCGTTTGGACATGACTACCGACACAAGCATCTTGTCTAGGATGCGTCATAGAGTAACAGTGGATAGGATTTTCCGTATGTTGTTGAGGAGCACAATGGGCTGCAGATTGGCTGGGGCCCAGGTGGCTTCTTGGGCTTTGGTAGTGCGATAAGGGTGCCTTGGCCTACAGCGTTGATGGGGAGTTGGTGCATAAAAGCTGAATTGATTAGGTGCGTGATCGGTTTTGAGATAATGTCACTTACATATTTGAATAGTTCATTGCTCATGCCATCAGGTCCAGATGCACGTCCATTTTTCAGGGCTTTAAGTGCCTTCTCAACTTCTGCTGTTTTAAATGGTGTTAGTAATGGCCTGGGGGTCTCCTGCAAGCGGGTGCACTGGCTCATCATCGTTGCCAGTGAACTGTTCCTTGAACCATTCTCGGATCGCCTCGACATTTCCCTGGTCAGTCCCGATAAAGTGTCCTTCAGAGTTGTGTACAATGAGTGGTGGTGTGTAGTCAGGAACTCGCAGGGCCCGGGCCGCCCAACACATTTTGTGACAGTCATCCATGGCAGTGATTTCATCTGCGAGGGAGTCTGCTTGTTGAATAGCAAGATCTTTTAAGCATTCGCTAATGTGGCGCAGAATGTTATTGTGCTCCCGGTGTAGTTTGGTGCGGTTTTCACTTCAGCCACTTTGGTAGATGTACAGCCGTAATGCTTTCTGCTCTGCTGACAGTTTTGCTACTAGAGGGTCGTCAGTATACCTAGTTCGGTTGTTTTTAAGACCACCTATGGTGCTGGTAGCTGATGATTCCATAGATTTGAGTATTTTGGTTAGGGTTTCATTCGGATCGGAGCTGACATCAATGTTAGTGTAGCACGGATCGACCATGCACGTACTGGCCATCCCAGCCAAGCTGGGTACGGGCCACCCATCTTGGATTCGTTCCCAAAAGCACCCCTCCCCCCTGGGTAGAGCAGTAAGTGTATACAAGCCTATACGAGAGGCATTTTGTCATTCGAGCCCAGCATGCTACCGTCTAACCTTACTATTCAGCTCGATAGGATAGGTTAAAGTGGTTAGGGACAATTTCTTCATTAGGAGACATATAGTGTACGCCTCTGCTCCGGTTGTTGCGGTAATCTAGCCCCGCACTCCGGCAAGATTGTGTAAGATTGTTCAAATACCTATAGGGCCTCATATTTATCAAGTCATTGTCTCTTTCCACGATCCACCAAGCCATAAGGCTTCTCAATTGTTTTGATACCCCACCCACACGTTGGACTGATCCGACTTTGGGAAACTAGCAGAGGTTTTCGAGTGGTGATGTCCAAAGTGTGGGCTCACATACATCTCCTCCATATCCTTGGATACTAGATAGTTAGATACTTTGCCAAAGAAGGAAAGCACTGCGAAAACATATAGTTATTATTGTAGGATGATATTTTATTCCCGGCGCGCAGTGCATATTGGGCATATTGGTATATAAACCTAACGACAGGCAAAAAATTAGGTCCGTAGAACTGGTGACAGATGAGACGCGCATCTCCACCAAACTCATTGTAGTGTCTGGGCAGGATCTTGGAATCCGCCACGCCCTCACGGGAAGGACACTCGCAGTGGATATTCGTCTCTCTACCCCCACCGTAATAATATGGCAGTCATTAAATTTGCTTGTGTAAAATGTAGCTATCGTCCAGTGATGTTTTATGTGGGTACGGAGCATGGTATCCGGATTCTCACCCAGTTCAGATAGGTTGCGAAGTAACATGTACGCCTGCTATCCATGGAGGTAGATGCTTTCCAAAGCAACACATGGGAAGCGGGGCATCTGCACCCGCTGGATAGCCATGTCTAATGGTAGGTAGGAATCTCTGCCACTTGTGGCCTAAACTAGTTCTCATTTCTAAACCCTAAATGGTAGGTTAGGAATGGCAGAAGGCCCGCATAAATAAAGGCAGCACCTACCAATACAGTGTCTTGGAATAACATAAGGCAGGGACTTGTGAATCCTCTGGGAGTCGCTCGCCCCGTCTTCACGTAAACCAGTATGCATCACGTTAATTATATTTTCATTAGGATGGTCTTTTTCCGTAGCATTTTTGTTGAACAAAAGAGTGGCCCTTTTTGCCAGCTCTTTTTCTCCGCTTCGGCGTTGAAGGCATTTTTCTGTGATGGAGGCCTGCGTGAGGCACTTACCTCTCGCATAAGCGAGATTTCCTGGATGGAGGCCCGCGCGAGGCTACTGCCTCTCACACCATCCTGAAAACGTCTAGCTGATGGAGGCCTGCGTGAGGCACTTCCCTCTCACAACATCAGGGATCTCTTTACTTGTATAATGAAGATATGATAGCTTATATTAAGTTAAACAGTCACCTCGTTGTGCGGATGCTTCCCTTGCAGGGATACCTCTGCAGATTTACGAATTCGTGTGGTACCTCCGGCGACCCCACGTGCAAAGTACACCAGCTAGTTCTACTTTATGTATTATCATTATATGCTTAATTACTGTTAAACGATTTCCTTTGTTTGACTAAATGGTTACATCTTTTTATAATTTATTCTCCATAATCCTAAATTGATATGGAAAGACATACCGGTGACACCAATAGCTGGGATGATACCATGCAGTTAAATCTCAGCCGCAATGGTCACACGGCCCCACCAGAATGATTGCGTTCCACCGGCCGTAGGATCCGGTCTATGTATTTCGTGGAGTGACATCACATGGGATTCGGAACCCCAAGACTCAGAGCTAGCCAGCCCCCTCGTTCGTCATGCATGTGTGGCGCGACGGCTGAGCATTTCATGCCGGAACGACCCGATGGACCCCCGTGAGCTACATTAGCTATCTGCTGCCCGAGGGCATTTTTGTATGACATTTGAGTGTCAGTGTGGCTGATGACCTTGGGTAGGTTGGAGGTGACTCTACCCTCTTGCCTGGTATGGCGTTTATACATCAGGTAGAGATCGTTCATTTGAAGGCATGTAATGACTGGCTTATGGTCAGAATTGAGGTCTGTGCCTCCATATGAACGAGCATTCCGAAGTATGGGTTTTGTTTCTGTCTTGCATAATATGAAGTCTATCTGATCTTTTGGTGCTTTGCGCTCAGCAATGTCTCCAGTCCATGATGTCCGGTGATGGCATGGGTGTTTAAAAGCCGTATTTGTGGCAAAGAGGCCATTGGAACTAAAAAATGCCACCAGTGCATCTCCATTGCTGTTGTGTGTCTCTATACGACCCCATGCATAAGTCAAGCCCTGAACTTTTGTCCGCAATTCCGAGTTTACCCAGCTTGGAGTTCAAATCTCCATGCATGAACAGTTGTCATCTAGCTGGGATTGTAATGGCTGAGCTCAGTTCTACATAGAAGGAATCTAATAATGCTGGATTCTCTTTGGCTTTTTTGGTGGTTGGGCCATATGCGTTGACAATGCGACACCTAGTGGTGGGGTGTTTTCGCGTGGGTATAGCCAGATCGATGAATGCAACACAATCACTGACATGTCCAAAACTAATGACATGGTTCAAGACCCTTGGTCCGATTACGAAGCCTAAACCCCGATATGTGGCCTGTTTTTGATCCATGAGTACTAGCTTATGTCTGTAGTTATGCTCTGAGTGTTTAGCTAATTTAGTCTCTTGAATGCATGTAATATCTATGTTATAATGTTCACAGTCTGCACCTAAGGTTTGCATCTTTGATGTTGCACTCAGACCATGTACATTCCACGTAGCTATGGTAAGCTACTGGGAAAATTTCATCGTCTGAGGATGTCAAGCACAGTTACTTGTTTGAAGAAGGATAGACATACTCAGAGTTGCCTCTGTATGCCGATGCCAGTCGCAATCCTTGATGACAGTTTCCCAACACAGTTGGGACCTTTGGAGGAGACCGGCGTGGAGGTGTCATCTTCCGCCCCCTTTATTCAATACTAGTTTGGATTTGGTTGTCTGTTTGTCATGGCTTAAAATGGTCGGGTGCAGTGAAATTTGGAGAATGTCATGATCGCTTTTACATAGAGGTGGTAGGTGGGTTATTTCATGGATAATGTTCCTGTTGTTTACTAAGATGAGATCTAGTGGATTTGATTTTTTGATTTATTCTATGCCTTGTTGGGTTAGTAACTATTTGTGTAGAATTTCCTTTTAGTAAAATCCAGAAATGTATCTTCCTCTCCATTAGTTGAAAGTCCAGTGCTCCAGTTAAATGTACTGAAATTGAAGTCCCCTACTATAAGAACGTGGCCAGCGCCTAACTCACCTGTCATGTTTAGCAGATTTAGCAGATTTTTGTTGTTTGGGCCATCTGAGTTTGGACTTCTGTAAATGCATCCAACACGGATTGCTTCTCTTTGTTGTGAGATCCATGATAGTCACACTGACTCGTTGAACAATGATTATTTAGTGTATCACAGTCCTTGGCGTTTATTGATTTATGAGTATAAATCAGGACACCTCTTGACGAGTTACTATTCAATGAGAGTTTATATTCGGCAGTTTGTATCTCGCTACAAACATGTTTGTGTTTTTAGGTAGCACTACTGTAATTAATATGATGGCAGGACGCATCTCGTGTATCAGCTTTTCCAGTTCAGCTTTTTTGTTGATCAGACTATCCGCATTTGTGTATACACATGTATTTGTTATTTCTTTAGAGTTTGTTTTATTAATCCGTTGGCTGTATTTTGGTATAGCTTGTGTTTGGATATGGCTAGATTGGGAGGGTAGTTCATTATTCATAGGTGTTGTGTTATGTATACTGTCTTCGCATGCTTCATCATTTGGTGGTGTGGCTAAAGGAGGATTGTGTAATAAGTTGAAGCCATTTGATGGCTGAATTGGTGTTGATACCATTTTGGAGCTGTTTGTTGTTGGTTTTATTTCCTCCATGGTGGTATCTGTGGATAGAAAAAATCCTCTGGGGCCCTGGTGATACCCATTAATGAATGCAGATACTTTTTTATGTTGTCAGAGAATAAGCAGATCCCTTGATGGTTTGGATGGACGTTGTCCTGGAACAGTTCCTCATATGGTTCTCCTTCTGGGCTGCTAAACAGTTGTGTATTATTAATGAAGTTGACTTTGAGACAGTTGGTGAGGGACCAGAGCATTCCATTAAAAACTTCTGTTAGGTTGTTATAATATCTGCTGGTGGGATGCCTCAAAAGTGACGAAATGAAGATTTCTGTACTAGGCGAGATGGATTTCATCATTTGAATAAACTCTCCATAATCTGTAACTAGATTGCTCAGTCGATGACGCATCATCGCAAATCCCCCACATTCACTGCTTTGAACTTTTGACACACCCCACAACCGACCCCCGGTGGCAGAGCCAAATGTAAACGTCCTATTGCACGCCACAAACATATGGCTAATTGACATACTAAATTTGGTTGAATTCCGTCCAACAGTGTCAG
The DNA here is from genome assembly GCA_034401795.1 of Chaetoderma sp. LZ-2023a. Lineage (NCBI taxonomy): Eukaryota > Metazoa > Mollusca > Caudofoveata > Chaetodermatida > Chaetodermatidae > Chaetoderma > Chaetoderma sp. LZ-2023a. The sequence continues at coordinate 71,508,092 of CM067365.1, forward strand.
AGTAGTTGCATTACAATCAATTTCATGGCCTTTTGACCGCCATCTCCCACCCCTGGGGGCGGGGACAAATGTAAATGTACACATCCACTCCACATTGATATGGGTAACTTACACACCAAATTCGGTCAAATTCCATCCAATGGTTTCGGAGAAGATGCGTTAATTTCCACAGGTTAAAATTTGACCTTTTGACCCCTCTCCTGCCCCATGTGGACATTGCACACCGCAATCATATGGGTAACTCAGATATCAAATTTTGTTGAGTTCCGTCAAACAATTTCAGAAGAGTTGCATTACAATCAATTTGATGACCTTTTGACCCCATCCCACCCCCCTGGGGCGGGGCCAAATGTAAATGTGCTCATCCACTCCACATTGATATGGGTAACTGGCATACCAAATCTGGTTGAATTCCGTCCAGCAGTGTATGAGGAGTTGCTTTACAATCAATTTTTCCCTTTAGCACCCCCCCCCATACCCCAACCAACCCTGGGAGCGGGGCCAAATGTAAATGTGCTCATGTACTCCACATTGATATGGGTAACTCACAGACCAAATTTGGTTGAATTCTGTCTAACGGCTTTGGAGGAGATGCATTACAATCAATTTCCACAGGTTAAAAGTTGACCTTTTGACACCTCCCTCACCCCCTGGGGGCGGAGCCTAATTTAAATATTGTCGTGCAAATTGCATTCCTATGGGTAACCTACTTACCAAATTTTTGTTGTATTCCACCAAAAAGTTTGGGAGGAGTTAGCGTGATGGACAGACGGACAATCAATTTGACCCTTTGAGTCCTGTCATCCCCCCCCCCCCCCCTTGAGGGTGAAGTCTAATCTATATCTCGTCTTGCAAAGCGCATTCCTATTAGTAACCCACATACCGAATTTGGTTGAATTCCACGCAACAATTTGGGGGTGAGATGAATTATAATCAATTTTACCTTTTAACCCATGCCACGCCCCCAAGGGGGCGGAGACTAATCTAAATATCGTCTTGCAAATTGCATTCCTATGGGTAACCTACTTACCAAATTTGGTTGAATTTCATCCAACAGTTTTGGAGGAGTTAATGTGACGGACAAACAGACAATCAATTTGACCTTTTGACTCCTGTCATGCCCCCTTGATGGCGGAGCCTAATCTATATCTCGTGTTGCAAATTGCATTCCTATTGCTAATCCACATACCGAATTTGGTTGAATTCCGCGCAACGCTTTGGGGTGAGATGCATTATAATCAATTTGACCCTTTGACCCCTACTACGCCTAATCTAAATGACATCATGCAAAGCGCATTCCTATGGGTAACCCACATACCAAATTTGGTTCAATTCCACCCAATGGTTTGAAAGGAGTTAACGTGATGGACAGACAGACACTGGACAGACAGACAGAAGGACAGATGGACGGGGGCGATTACAATATCATGCATAATCATGCCTTCTATATAGTTTATGCCTTCCAATATCATTTGTCCCAACATGGGCCACTACTGCATCATAATAGTCAGCTGTTAGCATATATGTCTCTAGCCTATCATGGATTTCATTTATCCTAGCTACACTGAAAGAACGGACTATGATACTGATGTTGTCTGTTGACATGTAGTGTCCGCTAAGCTTTCTGAGGGTGGAACTACCAATTAGTAAGGTATGTTTTTGGTTTTCCGAATTGGGAGTCTGTAGACTGTCTAACGATATCTTTGCTTGTTACTGTAGACCTTTGTAGAACAAAATAAGGTGGTTTTGTTTCCTTCTGTCTGACAACAGTTGGAGTTTTAGGGTTTCCATTATATTTGTCATACTGTTTCGTTCATAGCAATAATTTGATGTGGTAAATCTAGCAGCACGTTTTTGCACATTTTCTAGTTTGTCCTGAAGAGGGTCCCAAACTGTACATGCATATTCCAGAAGTCGTCTAATCAGGCTTGAAGTCTGATTTCTTGGTAAATTTCTCCTAAGGTTCTGTATGTCACTGATATACTGAAGGTTTCGAGGCGACTTAATTAAGCGACAACAGTCAAATCGTTGAAGAACAAACTAGATATAATCCACTTCAGAGAAAGATCTTTTGAATTATACTGAGCAAACCATACTATAACAAATAACACTGAGGCAATAACAAGCTTATGGCTTATGCCTTGTAAAATGATGATGATGATGATGATTGATGAAAAATACAGCTGTCTAATAGACACAAGCGATATACAAGCCAGCCAAAGACAAAACCACAGAAAAAGCGACAACATGTCACTATGATGACAGTAAACCAGATCCCCGGTCCTCGAGTGAATGGTCCATTGGAGACACGCCCAGTATGGCCTCAAAGTTATCCATATCTTGTTCCACCGGTTATCAGCCATCAAGAAGCTGCCCCTGCAGTACGTCCGCCAAACTACCAGCGTCAACAGGCTGTACGGGACAGACCTCCAATGATGAACATGATGTTTCCCATGACTCATCTCCAACCTACTGTACAACAACAGTCCCTAGCACGGCCAATCATACCACACCCGTATTCGACAGGCTCATATCTGCAGCAGCTACTTCCTGCCGCCCCCCCCCCCCCCCCTCACTGTAGCCCAAATCCAACAATGGATACCAACACAATCTCAACCCATGATACAGTTCAAATAGGCAAGCCTATGAGCAGTGCCACAAGTGATCCGCCTGTTGTAAGTCTGCCAATGGCAGATCCACCTGAGCAAAGCCAACCAGCTCAGGAAGGAAACGCATCGAGTGCAGCGGCTATAGATGGTCATCGCCTGATTAATATTGCAACACTGAACGCAAAGAATGCTGAGACGAATATTGGTTACCTTCATATGCTCTCAAAGAATAACGAAATCATCCTACTGCAGGAGCACTGGCTATACAGGTACAAGGTGGAAGAAGTACTAACAAAGGTCTACAGCAAAGGCAACTTCCATGCCAAGTGTATTGACGATGATGATCCAATACCACCACTTCAGGCACCAAGAGGCTACAGTGGGACAGCCATCGTTTGGTCAAGTAGTCTGGACCAGTACATCAGAAAAACAGACGAGGGAAGTCATAGGATCGTGGCATTATAAAAACATACTGAAGTGCCAATCTACCTTATTAATGTGTACATGCCTTCACGTGGAAATGCCCAATCTGAACGCGACTTTGAGGCAGTCATGGATGAAATTCATGAACTTATAGAAAAATATGAAGGAACTCATCTCATCATAATAGGTGGCAACATAAATGCATCAGCTCATAGAGATAAAGGGATCCCTAGAGACCAAAAGCTAAAAGACTTCATGAGTGAGCATGATATACATCTTCCTCAGAATTACCCTATCAAAGCTACATTCTGTTCTGAAAGTGGAAAGTTATCATCACAAATAGATTACTGGCTGCTGTCTGGCAGGTCAAGCCTATGGCCAAACAAGTCACGATAATTCCAAAACATCCTCTGAACCTCTCAGATCATACTGATGTGATACTTACAGCTGTGGTTACCTTCAACACCCACAAGAAGGCAGGTAAAGCACAAGAATCTAAAATGCATCTCCAGACAGACCATATCCCGGAGAGAATTCACTGGAGAAAGTGTGATGTTGAGCAGTACAAAGAGATGGTTGATGGCATCCTATCTGGCAAAACCCCGGAAATAGAAAGTAATCTAGCAGCACATATGATGGTAAAGACACTCTCAAGTGCCATGCACAGCGCTTCTCTCCAGGCTTCTGTGTGTTCAGTCAAGGACGGAACAAGGAAGCGCCCAAACAACAACAAAATATGGACCCCAACTTTAACTGCCCTGGCCACTATAAGTAAAAGAGCACACAGGATATGGATTCTTGAAGGCAAGTCAATTGAGAATGATAATGCTGCAAACCGTAGGCGAAAAGATGCTAGGCGGGCATTAAGGCAAGCTATACGAGTGATGAACAGGCAGAAACGGTGTGACCACTGCAACAAGATCATGGAGGCACACGAATATGACAGACAAACCTTCTTCTACATAATTGCAAAACAACATACTCTAGGCAATAATGGAATCCACCACCTTATACATCATGGAACAACGTGTACTGATGAGGCTGATATCTTAGTGGCATTTAAGGAACACTTTGGTGCACTGGCCAGTCCTCTTCAAGATGCAGTGTTCGATGAAGCCTATAAGACCTTAGTGGAGAACGATCTCATCATAATTGAAGACCTGTGTCGTAACCAGAAAAAATAGAATCAGCCTGTAACAGAATTAGAGCTCAGGGAAATCGTAGCTGGTTTAAGAACAATAAAGCTCCGGATTATCAAGGACTAACTGCAGAGCATCTGAACCATGCCCCGGCAGCAGTATTTGATCACTTAGCAATTCTAATGAACTATGTTCTCTCAAAGGGACACGTTCCACGTGACATGAAGCAAGGAATATTAACACCTGTCCTCAAGAAAGATAAAGATAGTAAACTAGCAACAAATTATAGAGGGATTACGGTCCTGTCATTAATCGGGAAGATACTTGAGAAACTACTTTTAAACCAAACCAAACATAACCACGATAACATTCAGTCCATGTGGCAGAGAGGATTCACAGAGGGATCATCCTCCAACAACACAGCGTTGATCATTTCAGAGGTTGTGAACGAGGCCAAGGACAACCAGGAACAAGTGGCTATGGTCACGCTAGATGCCTGCAAGGTGTTTGATGTAGTTTGGCACGCTTCACTCCTGCATAAGATATACATCAGTGGAGTCGAACAATCACTCTGGGGAACCATCCAAGACCTCTATACTGATGCCGAAACTGTGGTCAAGCTTAAGGGCCGAATTTCCTCACCTCTACAGATCCAGCAGGGAGTACGCCAGGGTGGAATCCTTTCCACCATCCATTATAAACTATTCAACAACAATCTCCTACATTTGATTGAGGATATGCAAGTCGGATAAAAAATTGGACACATTAATTGCTCAGCACCAACTTGCGCTGATGACATTGCCATTCTCGCACGCGATACTAATCATCTCTAAGAGATTCTCAACATTGTCCACCACTACACCAATTAGGAACGGTACTCTATCAATCCAGCAAAGAGTGCACTTATCTTTCTTAACAAATGACCAAAAGAAATGCCCAAAATACAGCTAGGAGAAAAACAAATCTTTGAATCAAAGTGTGAAACACATCTGGGTATATAACGTTCCCTATGGGGCAAGGAAAATGTGCAGAAGAGGATTCAAATGGCACAGAGAATGGTGTACTCCTTGATGGGAGCTTGACTACACGGCAATGGCGGAATGTCTCCTGCACTAGCTGCACATGTATGGAAAATCTACTGTCGCCCAAGATTACTCTTTGGTCTAGAAACTCTTGGAAATGAACCAAACCGAGATTAACCTCATGGAGCAATTCCAACGCAAAATTCTCTGGCAACTCCAATCCCTTTCAAGGTGTACATCCTCAACAGCAACACTTTGCTTACTGGGCATAAGACCTATAGAAGCTGAGATAGACTGCAGAAAACTGAACTTCTTAGGAAACATACTCAGAAACCGAGAGACGCTAGAGTATCAAATAGCTGCGAGACAGTTAGCTGTAAAGAGTATCAGAAGCAGCAGCTGGTTTATGAGATGTCGTCACCTACTCTCTAAGTATGACCTTCCAAGTATCTACCAGCTGATTGACAGCATCCCTTCGAAACCTCAGTGGAAAGCAGCAGTAGACACACAGGTTGATAAAGTTGTTCATGAAGCCTGGAAGAATGATGCCAGCACAAAATCCACCCTCAAGTATCTTAACGTTCTCGACTGCTCAGTGAACCGTGTCCACCATGTCTGGAGCTCTACTGATAATACAACAAGAGATGTAAGACATGCCACGATAAAAGTGAAACTCCTGGTTGATACATACATTCTACAAGCTAATCGTAGTCGATTTAATCAGTTTGCTGCACCTGACACATGCCAGCTTTGTCGGCTAACAAAAGAAGACAGAACTCACTTCCTCATAACTTGTCCAATGCTGATGGAATCCAGAAAACCGTATCTAGAAGATATCCGCTCTGTTGTACTCCAGGAGATCGACCCAGTAGCATATGATAGGCTGATTTCTAACCCAGAAAATGTGGCTCGACTAATCTTGGACCACTCCAAACTTTTCACCTGCTCCGATATCAACCTGTCTGCGGAGAACTATCAAAAAGTATCCAGAATCACATGCGCTCTCTGCTATGCCATTCATTTGAAGCGAACTGACCTGGAAAGCCATCTGTATATAACTAAATCTCCGTGAATTTGTACTTTGTGCACATACACCTTTTGCCGCACTGACTTTTGTCAAGCTGTCACACACAAACTATGTACAGTATGCACACACTTCTCAACATGATTCGAATTGCTTGCCTGAGCTACGGTTCCTGGAAATTAATATAACCTGGATACTCTCCCAGGAGCGTCAGTGTCGCAACGGATTCAATCCAGCTTGTGCGCGTGTGTTCGGCAACATCCGTTGCTTCTTCGTGTCTTCCGAACATTAGTTAAATTAATAAAAACTTTAATAATAAACTATTGTGCAACTCAAGTTGCAACTATTCGTTACCCTGCTCGTGCCAGGGGTGAGCCCATCGAGACTGGCGTTCCGAGTACAGATTACAGATAGACGGGTGTTACTCAACACAATAACAACAGCAAGAAAATGTCAGATCCATCATCATACAGTTTCTTTACCGAGTTGATTTGGTTGTTATTATCAGGGTCCTATCTGGTACTTGGGCTATATCATGCACTAGTAGACGATGGCACATTCTGTGGAAGCGATTTCAGCTCAACAAGAAGCACATTCCGCTTTCGTAAACAGTGAGTGGGCGTGGCATTAAAACTAAAAGGGAAATCCATCATCCATGTCCGTCTCTGTGCAGTCCTCTAATCACTCTGTGACCACAAAGTCGTGGTGCGATTTGTTTACTGACGCGTTAATTGAATTTACTGACTGTTGGTTAAGACTTAGTTCGATCATAGAATAGATGATGTCTCAAAGAAGCGTGGCCATATGAGCACCTGTCTTAAGGGACCACCTGCATTGCAGCATTCTTTAGCTTGTTAGTGATAGCAAGCAAATGTTGGCCCAACGTTGATAATACGTCATTGGGCCAACTGTTTGATAGGGTGATATAGGAAAAATACATAATGCTTGAACTAAATTTTGCTATGCATGAAAAATACAACAATTATATATGCCTAGCAATGGTTTTTTTAATAAATTGGATCAGCGGTTATTCTATACAATATATATCTGTCCTCGTAGTGCATTTTTCGTGCTTCAAAATGGGCGCCATCCTTAAATCCTGTTGATGCTTAGAGGGGCATAACTTTAAAGTTATATTTAACCACTAAGACTAAAGTGATTCTGAGCTAAACTATATGTGACAGCGGATATGTTTAATTTCATAATTAATGCAACATAATTTTAGCTTGAGAAAACTTTAGATTTTAAAATTAATTTGAACACCCAGTACGACGGTACCATAGACACATGGGCCATGCTAATAGATGTCAAATTTTGACATACCACAGTGACTTCAAAATATTATTGTAGCGCAACGATTAATGACTTCAGATTAGGAAGCACAATGTATAAAAAGATAATTCTTCACACTATCAATTGTGATAAACTGCTTATGCTCTAGCGATGATATTTTGTGAAGCAATTGATGTAAAGTTATAAATTGTGTTAAGTACCACGGTAGCATAGTACCCCATCCTATGATCCTAGCAATTTAAAAATTAAAAGGTGAATATTATGTTGATTTTGTTTGATTTACTGTGAAATTTCCTATGCTGGCCCGACGTTGGCCCAATGTTGGCAAACAAGTGATACAGCCAATATTGTAATGCCAACTGCGATCTGCCAACGTTGGCCCAACATCGACATGTTATCTGGGAAGGGACCACCAACTTTTGGCTCGAAGAAGCAAGTGGTCTCTCGCGCAGGATTTATTTGAATCTAAATGTTGAAGTGACTTGTATTAAGAAACCACATGTCTTTTGCCTTCAGTTAAAACTGGAAAGGTCCAGGGTTGGCAATTTCCCAGGACAGTGGGAAATATTAGCAAATACCGGGAAATACTCAGATATCAGATGTCAAGTTTATATTTCACCTCATGGATGTTTATCATGCTTAGGAAAACACTAATAAGAAAGTAAAGCATTAGTAAATATCATCTAGTGACATATGGATAAGTTGCAAACCTACAGTATGCATAAGGAACATCGTCTTCTAACTGCTAAAGCAACACTACATCTGACAAAACTGAACATACAATGAAATACCATTATAATTTTATGAGGTATGACTGAATATTTGACAGTAAATCACTCTCTATGAATTTGCATGGAGTTCAGTAGATCTATGCAATATACCTACCCAATAATTACATGCTTTGACTGCTGTCAGAACATACAATGTAAGCTTACTTCTGAGGTATTTACCTATTGCTGTGTACTTGCTTAACCCTTTAGCACTCAAGTCAGCGAAAAATAGCTTCTGTAGTAATCTTTGATAAATGTCCATTTGCAGACCAAGCGAAAACTATTTAAAAAAAATTTACTACTGGAGTGATTGGCTTGATAACTGAGCCAGTTATTCCAGTACAGTAAATTTTCAAAAAAGCCATCGGATCTGAAAATCGATATTTTCTATGAGATAATTGAAATTTGCTTGAACAAATTTGAGTGTTAAAAGGTTAAATAACTAATTCCCTCTCTGGGATGTCATTATATCTAAGTTAATGCTATGATGACTGAATACATTTCATTCTGAAGTTGCAGAAATGTTAAAATTGTAATTGCTGTTTAAACCGGAAATCTATAGAATATGTTGAAAATAATGTGAAAATCTGTGTTATTAATCAGTCGTATTGTAGCATGTAATAGTATAAATATTAAATAGTTCATAATTGTATATAACAGAATGAAATGTGTTGTCATCTCAATCAATTAATTCCCAAATTAAACACCTTGATATCTTTCCATTGTGAGACAATATCACACCTGTGTATGAGCTGAGTGTGGCAGAGAGCCTAGCTCAGAGCATTGATTTATGTAGAAATCTGATTCATAAAATTCTGATAGGCTGCGAATTCAAGGCAGTATAATGGATTTGTATTGTATGGCACAATATGTATAGCATGCTAATATGCATTGTATATTAGCTTAAGTAACCCGGTTATGACATAAAAGCTTCTTAATATTATGAAACTATAGTACTAGAAGTTGTTGTTGCAGCCTCTGCTGAAAATGCTTTCTAAGAATTCCACCAACATTGTTTGTGCAATAAATAGTAGGTATTGTATCTGCTATGTAGAGTTGAAAAGGTTATAGATATGCTATGATGTGCCTATATTGCTTATTTGATCTCATGTGTCAACCTGTGTTAGATATAGGCCTCTATATTACACCCTCTGATTAATATATCTAAGATAATTAGTTTAAAATTTACAATTTCTGATGATTATTGGAATATTTCCCAGTATTTCCTGCTATTTCCCACTTTTTTTAACCGGTATTTCCCGCACCGGGAAATTGCTGTCAACCCTGGAAGGTCCATTGGATTGGAAGACATTGCTGCATCTACATTGATGCCATGCAATGTCCTCCAACCCAATTATGGCCAAAATATTCAACAGTACATTTTGTTTTGGAAATATGATAATTTATTTCAGAGCTGTACTGTATTTTCAGTGCTATATCCCGCTGGTTCGTTGGCTTGATCATGAATGGTTTGTTATTGTTGCTCATGCTGCATGCATATGTGTTTGCTGTACCGCCTTATGCCTGGCTCACATGGCTACTGGACAGGGTTGGTGTATCACATGGAGGTTACCAGTCAAGTAAGAAGAATTATAATAGTTTGACCACCCCACTAACATGAGTAAAAAGCAATTTTAATGTTTAATTTTTATTTAATGACTAATGTTTCATCTAACCCTTTAACCATCAAATTTGTTTTAGAAAATTTTAATTTTCTCCTATTAAAGGTCCATTTGCAGACCAAGACAAGACTATTTTTGAAAATTTACCACTGGAATGTCTTGAACACATTTGAGGATTAAAACTGTAACCCTTTATCCCTCATATCAGCTGAAAACGGCTTCTGCAGTGGTCTTGGGAAATGTCCATTTGCAGACCAAGAGACGACTTTTTTAAATTTACCACTGGAATGACAGAAACCTTGAGTGCTGAAGACGGAGGTTCCAGGCCGCACGGCGCACTCTAATAAACCATGGATCCATGCACTTAGCGCTTATGATCATGTCGATAGTCACTTTAGGACTGGCTGTATGATCAGCGAACGAAAAGAAGAAGACTGGCTCGATAAGCAAACCAGGCATTCCAGTGGTAAATTTTCAAAAATAATCTTGGTCTGAAAATGGCCTTTTTCTATGAAAATTCAAATTATTTTGAAGCAAATACTTAACCCTTTAAACCATGCGTCAATATGTTATCCATATCGCAATTTCAAGACAATAATACAAGAAAGCTGTTGAATATTTTGAAATTAATTTGACTGTATGCCTTTACTGCCTTAGGTAGTAATGTCTTCCAGTCATATTAACTTCAAAATATTCAGTAGAGTACATTGCTCTAATAAAGTACAGCTAAAAAATAATTACTTGTTTCCAAAACAAAATAAAATGTACTGTTGAATATTTTGAACTTAATTGGGTTGGAAGACATTGCTGCCTAAGGTATCAATGTCTTCCAATACAATGGACCTTTTCAGTTTATCCATAAATCGTATGAAGTCATAATTAACTACGTGACATGTAGTACTGAATTCCCAATTTTTTGTTTATGCTCCCCCCAAAAAATTTCGTGGGAGCATATAGTCGTCGCTTTGTCCGTCTGTTCATCCGTTCACGGAGTATGGAAAGCAGGTCAAAAGTAGGTCAAGCTGACCTACCTTTCATGGTCGACTGAATATCACCGAAAATGTTTGTGTGCCATAGTTTCAAGACTTTTGCTCATGTGCTCACCAAACTTGGTATGTGGATGCATCTTAGGGAGAAGGTGTGCAGAGTATCAAAAGTAGGTCAAGCGTAGGTCATGCTGACCTACTTTTCATGGTCGACTGAATATCACAGAAAATGTTTGTCCGGGCTATAGTTTCAAGACGTTTTCACATATGGTCACCTAACTTGGTATGTGGAATGTGGAAAAGGTTGCAGAGTATCAAAAGTAGGTCATGCTGACCTACTTTTCATGGTCGACTGAAAATCACAGAAAATGTTTGTCCGGGCCATAGTTTCAAGACTTTTTCACATATGGTCACCAAACTTGGTATGTGGATGCATCTTAGGGAGAAGGTGTGCACAGTATGAAAAGTAGGTCGTGCTGACCTACTTTTCATGGTCGACTGAATATCACAGAAAATGTTTCTCCTGGCAAAACTTGGTATTGATTATTACAGAAAATATCTTTGTTTATTTTGAACAAAGTCTAAGTGTGTTTATTTAGAGAAACTTAGATTTTGCTTTTATTAAGCTATCCGTAACAAATTGTTCGTTAGGGCAAATCCCGCCGGACCAAAAGAATGATGGCCCACCGAATCATTCCTACTCCCCAAATTGTGGATTTAACATCATTACCCCAAACCAACAATATTTTAAGGATGCCCTAATATGGTGATATCTCATTGACAATTTCAAGTTCGTTTCTCTGTGTCTGAGTCACAGTTCCAAACCTTTCCCTGAAGCATATGCCTTCGGGGTTATCCATTCAGTTTCTCTGCAGAGTTTGCCTTCGGGGAGCATACATCAATTTATTGATTTGTCTTGTTTATGTCTTGTTACTACTGAGTTTGAAGTATTATGTCTGTTAAAATGCCAATGGTTCAAATGCTAATGGACCATGTGAGCATTCAGGCCCTTGGGCCTCCTGTGTTCAAAATATTCAACAGAAGATTTGTTACTGATTAGCATACATGTATATCTGTTCTTGTCATAATCAATGACGTCATGAATGACATAGATAAGTTTGTCACGAATGCATAATTGCGTTGTTGTACAAATTGTATGTCTTTACTATTTAATAAACATGCTGTTGAACAGTTTGAAACTAATTTGACTGGGCGATGTTGCCAGCAACAGCACCCAATCTGATTCGTTTCACAATATTCAACATCTTACTTGTATAGTTTTATGGAAATTGATTGTCAAAGAGTTCATGGATCGATCGATCCCAATGGGGGTGAACAGTGGTTAGAGATGGGTGGGACATAGCTAAAACTGGATTCCTCCATTATTAGCTCACCTGGCCCAAAGGGCCAAGTGAGCTTATGTCATGGTGGCCATCCGTCGTCCATCCATCAAATCGCATCTCCTCATTTATTCTTTGACCAATTTCAACCAAATTTGGCTGGAAGAGTCCTATGGTGGTAGGCTCCAGAAAGCTGATTCAGACTTTTGATTGGTAAATCTTTCTGGTGGCCATCTTGGATTTTCTGAAAATATTCTGGAAATCATTTCAATGCTATCTCCTATATAAATGGGCCGACTGTAGAGAAACTTGGGTGGAATAAGTCTGTAATATGAGGATTCAACACTTCTAACGAAACTCTGATTGGTGGATATTTCCGGTGGCCATCTTGGATTTTCGGGAAATTGGTTAAAAGCCTACTCCTGGTTAACCACTTGGCAGATTTTCAAGCAAATTTGCTTGGGAGGACCCTGGAGCGGTATGCTTCAAAACTTATGTGTATAATTTGGATTGCTCTATTTTCTCGACGGCTATCTTGAATTTTCTGGGGAAAAATGGCGGGAAGTCATTTAAAACACTATATACTCCTCATTAACTGCTTGGGAAATGTCAATCAAATTTGGCTGGAGGGATCCTATGGTGGTAGGCTCCAGCACTTCTATTGAGAATTTTGATTGGTAAATCTTTCTGGGAGCCATTTTGGAGTTTCCAAATATTTCCCAGAAATCATTTAAAACGCTACTATTCCAATATAAATGGCCTGACTTCAACGAAACTTGTGTGGACTAATTTTATGCTGAGAGGCTTCAACACTTCTAACGAGAATTCTGATTGGTCAATATTTCTGATGGCCAGCTTGTATTTTCTGACAGCTTCGGGAAATAAGTTAAAATGCTATTCCTTATAACTGCTTGAAAGGCTAGAATGGTGTGCTTCAGAGCTTGTATACAGAATTTTGATTGATCAATTTGTTCGGCAGCTATCTTGAATTTTCCGAAAAATAGTTGGAAATCGTTTAGAATGATACTCCTCATCCGCTTGTTTCAGTGGTCATCTTGTTCTCCAAAATGACATCTCAGGAACTGCTCTACGGATTAGGTCAAAACTCATTGGATTTAATTTCGTCGATAACTAAGGGTGATAAAAGTTTGTTCAAGAGAACTTGATCCTTGATAAAACACGGTTGTCATGGACCAATCAATATTTTGTGTTTGATGGCCATATTGGATTTTCTTATTGGCTGGATGGAACTTAAGGTTCAATCTGATTGTGTGGTCATTGTTCTTCATTAATTTCCCAATAACTATTGATTGTACTGAATTCCCAATTTTGTATTTTATGTCTTGTTACTGCTGAATTTAAAGTATTGTGTCTGTTCAAATGCCAATGGTTCACAAATGTTAATTGACCAGGTGAGCATTAAGGTCCTTGGGCCTCTTGTGTTCAAAATATTCAACAGAAGAATTCTCCTTCGATCAATACTTAGCATTACATTACTCATTGATAATACAGCTATCCTGATATCTGGCTCTACGAATCTAGATTTAGAAAGCTTTACCGGCTCCTGGAACCGGGTACCCGGTTCCCAACAACCGGGTACCTGCCTGCCAGAGACACTCATTCTTGTTTGCATAGCAACAAGAGAATACATTGCTATTTTGTTCTTGGAGAAATCTGAGTTTTTCTTTGTGTCTTTCCCTATGCCTATTTGCTGCTTCTGGATTACTGGATTTACTATGGAAGGAGCCTCTGAATCTCAGGTCGTATTCTTTCATGCTATTTATCTAGTTATATGGAGACTTATGTCTCTGAAATTTTGTGTGTGTTGCATGTCCCATTTTCTGACCCCGTAACTGGGACATGTGGTTACAATGAAATATGCCAGATAAGATCGCCTCCTTTAATCCCAATGACGATCGGGCAGTAATATGAAACTAGGCGTTGGCTTATGTTTTTTTAACACTAAAATCAGCTTATGTTGTTCAACCGTATGGTCCGAGAGGGTGACGTCACACCCTTTTATTTCTCCTTCGATCAATACTCACCATTCTGTTACTTCTGATATACAGCTGGCCCTGACAGCGGCTCTAGGATTATAGTCTTAGAAAGCTTTACCGACTCCTGGGAACCGGGTACTCGGCTCCCAACTGCCGAGTACCCGTTTACCATAGAACTCATTCTTGTTTGCATAGCAACAAGAGCAATACATGCTTTCTGCATTGAGGATTTTAGTGTTTTTTGTGAAAGAAAATCTAAGTCTTTAATCTGTGATAGTTTGTGTGTTCGTGAAAGGATTAACTAAAGGATACTATGGAGAATACCACCGAAGATAACCAGGTTGTATCGTTCTTTATTATCCATAGTTAAAAGACTTAGGTCTCTAAATTTCGCTGTGTCGCATGTTCCAATTTCTGACCCCATAGAATCTGGGACGTGTGCTAACAACGATATATGCCAGACGATCACCTTCTTTAACCCCCAACAGGCGATCGGCAGATATGAAAATAGGTGTTATGCTACGGTATTTCCAACACGAATATCGGCTGACGTCGTTCTCCATAGGATCCGAGCGGGTGACGTCACACCCGGTCGCTCGGATGTTTATGTGAAGAAAATTTTTTTCATTAATTCGCGCATCTTGTTCTGGGTGCTGCGTACTAAAAATGGTACCGGAAACTTTAGAATGATCAAGTTTACGTGCGATCACGATCGGTTTGCAATGATCGGTGGTTTCAAAATTCTTGAGTAGATGCGTGGTCTGCGGTTTTACCGTGTGATACAGCAGTTTGTTATACATTTTGTTGTTTTCTTCACATATCGTGCTGCTTTCGTTAGGAGTATAATTTATATTGATTAGTAAATATACCCCGAATGCTATGCGATATGATTCCTGGAGCCGTTACACATCCTGGAGGATCTATTATGGGTGTGTTTAATGCCCGCCTCGTTCTTGTCGTCATAGTCAATGCGATCGTTGTTGTAACGTGGCGGGGTGGGGTGCGGGAGGGTTACAGTTAATTTATGAGTCAAATTATTTGAAAGTTAATTGTCTGCCTTCCATCCGGGTCTCGTTCCGCTTGTTTATTGTAGGTTTGTGCTTATGTTATAGGCCAAGCCAGCCCCGCCATCATGTGACGAATGCCATAAGTTTGTCCGTGTCATGTTCAAGGACCATGTCTGTTTTAGGTGTTCCCTGTGTAATATTGATCATAGGTGTAATGTTTGTGCAGTGTGGTCCGTTGAGATGATGGTTAAGTTCCTTGCCAGAAGGACTTGGCTGGGTCTGATGCGGGGTCAGGCGGTCCGAGAGTAAATCGTGGAGCGCCCGGTTCGGCCGGTGCGGGTGCTCCACGTCCCCAGCTGGAGGTGGCGGAGATGGCACCGGCGGCGTGGTTTGGTCCGGCTGTGCAGGGTTTTTTCTGCATAGCGTTCTGCCCACGCTGGTGTCGTCCCTGCTACCAAAGGTTGGGGGGCAGTTTCTCCCCATGCCTGGTACGGATCCTGTCCTCGGACAGGATTCTGGACTGGTTACCGAGGGGGCCGTCTCATACGGCCCCCTGGCAGTCCCGTCTGGCTTCGGCCAGACAGGTTTCTGTTTCTCTGCGGCCACCTCCGGGTGGTCCAGTAGTGGTGGCCGGTCCGTCAGGTGTGGGAGCCGTCCGCCAGGACGGTTCCACGGTTGACTCGTCTAGTGACGACTCTTCGGAGTCTGAAGACGAGGAGGCCGAGGAGGAGAGGTTGCTGCGGCCCGTGAAGCCGCAGGTGGAGAATATGGAGGTTGATTCCGTCCTAGACGGAACCGGCCTCCATTTGTCTGGTTTGGCCCAAGCCAGGTCAGCGGCTCCGCCTGTGGCTGAGGCAAATCCGTTACCGTGCACCGGTTCTGTGCGGCTTGGTTTGGCACCAGCCGTCACGGGAACGGGTGTGCCGGGCCGGGCGTGGTACTCACCTATCTCGCCTGGTCCGGCAGTCGGACGTGGGGTGCCGTTGGCGCCCGTGTCCGGCTATGGTTCCGCGACTGCTACGGGTCCGTACGGTTTTCCGTGCGGACCTACCCCATGGACCGGAGTGTTTCATGGGGTGGCGGCAGAACCGTGTGGTACCGGAGTGCCTGGCGTGTCAGCCGTGGCTCCTTGCTGGGAGGCCGTGGCAGGCAGACCCGTGAGCACGTCAACGGGTGACGTGTTTGCGGGGGTGTCTTCATCGGAGGTAGATTTGTCAGATGCTGTGGCGTGGCTAGCCAGGGTTGACCCGTCTGTGGTTTCGGCCACGGCCGATGAAGATGCGCCCCGTCCGTCGGTTGCGTCGATCAGGACGGGGATTTTGCCTGCGGCCCGGATCCAGTCAGTGGGACTGGATCCACGGTTCATAGAATTATTGGATGCTATTTATAGCAAACAACTGATGACCAAGGTTCAGCTCCCTGCGGCCTCCAGGGAGGTGCGGGCAAGATGTCGTATTCCGCGGGGGGAATATGACAGGTATGGTGTAGTCCCGTCGGTCACGGAGGATGACCGATGGGTACTGGGCGTCCAGAGTGCCGTGGCGGGTCACCCCGGTCCGGCACTTGTGGACAAGTCTCAGGTACACCAGGAAGAAGTCCTGTCCCTATGCGATGAGGGTGTGAGGGCAGCGATGAGCGCTGTCAACCACTCTTATCGTCTCCTTCAGTCGGTGTGGGCTGAAGCGGGGCAGGCCAACCTGTGCCACCTGTGGCGCTTTCATGTGTCAATGACGGCCTGGTGCTGTCGATGGACGCATTGGCAAGGGTGCAAGCGCGTGTGACGAAATCCAGGAGGCAAATGGTCATTGACCATATGCGTCCGGCTACGGCAGTCAGGGAGCGTCTTCTTGGGACGCCCCTGACAGAGCCTAGCATCTTCGGTGGCCAAGCGCGGGCCATCTTAGAGGATACCGCCAGTATCGCGCAGAATCGGTTAGCGGTAAACCTACAGCTAGAGCTAGTGCGGCAAGTGCACGCACTAGGGCCTGTGGGGAAACCGCTAACGGGACAACCTTCAAAGGAGCAGAAGAAGCATAAGGGCAAGGCGAAAGCTAGGCCTGTTGCGACTTCTGCTTCAGCTGGGTTTTCAGAGCCACCGCCGGCGAAGAAGCCCAGGAAGGTTGTAGAGGCGCCTACCCTCCCCAATGTTGCTCCTGACCGCCCTAGAGGCGGGAAGGGGAAGGGTAAGGGTAAGGCCTCAAAGGGCGGACAGAAGGGGCCGAAGCGTACCTGAGGGTACGAAAGCTCCCTTCATATCCGCCTGGACCGCGCCTGTGCGACAGGAACAGCGGTGCCAGTTATACCCGTCGTGCCTAGAACAAAATGGTTCTCTCTCTCTCTCTCGTTAAGAAAGAGGGGGGGGGGTGGACTGCGAGCCGGACAACCCCGTTAGACGTCGAGGCGTCTATGGTGGGTGGAAGGCTCATGCGTTTCGTCGAGGCCTGGCAAGGTGTGACGTCAGACAGTCTGGTCCTGGGATGGTTATCCCAGGGTTACATGCCGGAGTGGTGGGACTTTCCACCACAAAATCTGTCTTTGGCACCTGTCCGGACACCCGTACCAAGGGAGCCAGACAAGTTAGAAGCCGTTTAAAAGGAAGTGTCGGGTTTGCTTCTGAAGGGAGCAATAAAACCAGCAAACCGAAACACTCCAGGCTTCTATTCAAACATGTTCCTTGTCCCCAAGAGCACAGGGGGATGGAGACCCATACTCAATCTCAGGCCATTAAATTGGTTTATCCATACGCCTCGGTTCCAGATGGAAACGCCGAGGTCGGTAATGCGGGATTGAGGAAAGGAATGTGGTGTGTATTGATCGATCTGAAAAATGCATATTTCCACATTCCTATGAATCGGAGTTGGCACAGGTTTCTGAGATTTGCGTTTCAGAATCAAGTATGGGAGTTTACAGTTCTCCCGTTTGGCCTGTCGACAGCTACGAGGGTTTTCACAAGAGTGGTCCTTGCGGTGACAGCGTTTCTCAGAAAAGAGAACGTGGCGCTACACACCTACATAGACGACTGGCTGCTCAAGGCAGACTCGGCAGCCAGGTTGAACGTGGATACTGCTCTGACTCTGAAGTTACTTTCAGATCTACGCTGCATAGTCAACGAGGAGAAATCCGAGTTGACGCCCACTCATCGTTTCGTTTATTTGGGGATGCGATTCGACCTCGAGGAAGGCAGGGTTTACCCGTCAGAGCCCAGAGTGGTGTCTCTGTTAGCCATCCTCAAGAGTGTTCGAGTGGGAAACCACATTCAGGCGAGGCGGTTCCTTCAGATGCTGGGCATGATGGTCTCCATGGAGCAGGTTATCCCGTACGCTGCTCTAATGCGAAGGCCTATCCAGTTGTATCTGATGTCTCTGTGGAAACAGAGAACAGAACCCCTGTCAAAACTGGTGCCAGTTTTGGAGCCGATAATATCGCATCTTCTATGGTGGAAACAGCGTCAGAATCTCCTATTAGGGGTTTCGCTGCACCTACCCCGCCCCCAGCTGTCCGTCTACACGGATGCATCGCTGGAAGGGTGGGGTGCCTGCCTGGGAGAACACCAGGTCTCGGGCACATGGACTCTCCCGGAGAGTCAGCTGCATATCAATCTGTTGGAAATGATGGCAGTGGAACTGGCGTTGGAAGAGTTCCTTCTGATGATCAGGGGCAAGGTGATATTGATACGGTCGGACAATTCGACAGTAGTATCATATATAAATCGCCAAGGCGGGAGCAGGTCGCCCACTCTGTGTATCAGGGTGTGGCACTTGATTCCATGGTGCAGGAATTACTCGGTTGTTTTGAAAGCAGCTCGTATTCCTGGCCGATTGAACATTCTGGCGGATGCTTTGTCTCGCAGACAGAGAATCCTGCCAACAGAATGGTCCCTCAACCCTCCAGTTCTGCGACGGATCTTCGAGCATTGGGGCAAACCCAACGTGGACTTGTTCGCCACAAAGGGAAAATGCTCAAATCATGACATATGTCTCGCCGATTCCAGATCCAAATGCCGTCGATACAGACGCTCTGGCGATAAGCTGGAGAGGGATGCACGCTTACGCGTACCCACCCACCATTCTTCTACCGAAGGTATTGGTGAAGGTCAGGGAGGAACCGTGTCTGGTCCTGCTAATTGCGCCGTATTGGCCGAGCAGGGCGTGGTTCACGGATCTTCTAGATCTGCTGGTGGAAAATCCTGTGCAGTTGCCCGAGATTCCGAACATAATCTCCCAGGCCAAGGGACGCTTCCTACACGAGCGTCCCGAAATGTTCAAATTGACTGCGTGGATGTTATCAAACAACGTTCCACGTCGGAAGGCTTTTCTCGACAGGCTGCTGATTTCATCGCGGCTGCGAGAAGGAGGTCAACCTTCAAGTCATATAACAACAAGGTTAACAGATTTGCAGACTGGTGTGAAGAAAAGGGTATTGATACCTTTCAATCCACTATCAGCAAATAGCAGACTTTCTCTGTGAGCTGTTCTTTTGAGGACTAGCTCCCGTCACAGTTGCTGGATACAAGTCAGGTTTGGCATCAGTTATCCCTTGTCTAGCCAACAGGGATAGTCCAGAGGTGGCCCAGTTAAATGTGATGTTGAAGGGAATGAGCAATCTCCGACCGAGACAACCGGTAGTCATTCCAGCCTGGAGTCTATCTTTAGTGCTTAATGTACTGGCCAAGCACCCTTTCGAACCGTTGCGTTCGGCTAGTCTAAAGCATTTGACTCTAAAGGCGGTCTTTCTATTGGCAGCTTCCTCAGCTAGAAGGCGCAGTGAGATCCATGCGCTTTCGGCAGAGAGGAACCGATTTATTGTTTCTGGAGAAGGTCTGCGTCTTCTGCCAAGAGCAGAGGTTATGTCAAAGAACCAATCTTTGAGATATCCCGGCAAACCGATCATTATACCGAAGTTAACTAGATTTGATCGTGATGCCAGTGTCTGGTGCCCGGTCCGTGCTTTGACTAAGTACAAGAAACGGACTGACTCGTTACGGTCGAACGATAGACATCTGTGGATCTGCCATAAAAAGTCTTATGGCGCCGCATCCATGGATACTATCTCTCGTTGGGTGGTCGAATGCATTCAGACTACTCACGAGATGGCGACTGGGCACCAGGTGCAAGGCGTAAGGGCACACAATGTCAGAGGAATAGCCGCCTCGACCGCCCTTTACAATGGTGTTCCGTTATAGGACATCATGGCCGTTGCACAATGGCACTGTGAGTCCTTATTCACGGATTACTATATGAGGGATGTGTCAGACTCAGCCAATCCACTCGCTTTAGCTGTTTTCAAACGATAGTTAGTGACCACACTGCTTTTCACCCTTTTCTCACTTTGGTAAGAAAAGAACCTAAAGCAGGCATGGTCAGGCGAGAGGATGTCAACCAGATTGTGTCACCGATGGCCGAACCGGTGAATGGTTGGAGGCGGTACGTCTGAAGTCCAATTATCATAAGCTAATTCAATAAGTGAGAGTTTTTTGTATTATGTATATGTATCATGTTCATTCATCTTATATATTCATGCTCATTCCCAGGCTAATACATGGAATATGCAGGGAGTAGTTAACCCTCTTGGCATATTTGTGTTTTCAGGCGAGATACATGTTCGTTAGTTCTCTCCCTTTTCTTAGGAGGAAAAAGGGGGGGGGGGCGGTGACGCGAATGTGATTCGGTTCCGTAAACTTGACGGTCCTTTTAGGTCTCCGTTAGTCAAGTTTGAAGTCTAAAATCTTTCTCCAAGGGGCAAAATTAGCATTTATGGCTTGCCCCTTCCCACCAGGTTACTGATCAAATCTGGTGTATATCAGAAGTAACAGAATGGTGAGTATTGATCGAAGGAGAATGCAGGAAATGTCAATTTCCCTTTCTCCGAGATCTAACAATACTCACCATTCTGTTACGGACCCAGCCTCCCAGCCCCACGGAGGCAAGCCATAGTTTTCTCTTGTTTGGTGGCTATGCAAACAATATGAGTTCTATGGTAAACGGGTACTCGGCAGTTGGGAGCCGAGTACCCGGTTCCCAGGAGTCGGTAAAGCTTTCTAAGTCTATAATCCTAGAGCCGCTGTCAGGGCCAGCTGTATATCAGAAGTAACAGAATGGTGAGTATTGTTAGATCTCGGAAAAAGGGAAATTGACATTTCCTGCATTCTCAGATTATTTGGTGAAAGAAATGTTTCATTAATTCGCGCATCTTGTTCATGGTGCTGCGTGCGTTTATGTGCCAGAAACTTTTGAATTATGTCAAGTTTTGTGTGTGATCACGATCTGTTTGCATTGATCGATGATTTCAAAATTCTTGATTAAGATGCGTGTTCTGCGGTTTTACCGTGTCTTACAGCAGTAATGTTAATTCATTTTGTTGTTCCTTCACGTATAGTTTGGCTTTCGTTTGAGTAGTATAATTTTGAAATTAATTCTTAATTCTGTGAATGCTTCCGATATGGTTCCTGGTCCTGTGTTTTTACATCCTGCAGTATCAATTTATGGGTGTATTATTGGCCCGCTCTCGTTCTTGTTTCCTATGTCGTTCCGCTTGCTTATATAGGTTTTGTGCTTGTTTTCAGGCCAAGCCTACCCCGCCATCATGTCCTGAGTGTCATAAATTTGTGAATGTCGCATTCAAGGACCATGTCTGTTATCGGTGTAATGTCTGTGCAATGTGGCCCGTCAAGTTGTAGTCGAGTTCCTTGCCCAGAAGGACTTGGCTGGGTCTGACACGAGGTCAGGCAGTTCGAAAAGAAATTGGGGAGCGTCCGTTTCGTCCCTTGGGGCCGCTCCTCATCTGCAGTTGGAGGGTTCGGAGATGGCACCCCGGCATGCTTTGGGCCCGCTATGCAAGGCTTCTTGCATAACGTCCTGCCCACGCTGGTGTCGTCTCTGATACCGAAGACTGTGGTGCAACCTCTCCATGTCCGGTATGGACCCTGTCCTTCGACAGGGTTCTGGAGTGGTTACCGAGGGGGCCATCTCGTATGGCTCCCTGGCAGTCCCGTCTGGCTCCAGCCTGGCAGGTACTGCTTCTCTGTGGCTACCTCCGGGTGGTCCAGTGGCGGTAGCCTGTCCATCGGGTATGGGAGCTGTTTGCGAGGACAGTTCCAGTGTCTCTTCATCCGGTGACGACTCTTCGGGGGTCTGAGGATGAGGAGGCCGAAGAGGAGAGGCTGTTGCGGCCTGAGATACCGCGGGTGGGGCGCATGGATGTTGATTCCGTCCTGGACAGAACTGTCCTCCATCTGTCTGGCTTGGCACAAGCCATGGCAGCCGCTCTGCCCATGGTTGAGGCCACACCGGTACCGGGCACCCATCCAGTGCTGGTTGATTTGCCACCAACCGACACGGTGACGGGTGTGGCTGGCCAGGCTTGGTACCTCCTTGCTGGGAGGCCGCTGCTGGTAGACCCATGAACACATCAACGGGTGATGTGTTCACGGGGGTCTTTATCTCTGAGGCGGACTGGTCCGATGTTCTGGCTTGGCTAGCCAGGGTGGACGTGTCCCTGGTCTTGGCCACGACTGTGGAAGACATGCCCCGTCCATCGGTTGCATCGATTCGGATGGGGTCTTGCCCGTGGCTCGGATTCAGTCCATTGGACTGGATCCAAAGCTCAAGGAGTTGCTTGATGCTATTTATGGCAAGCAACTCTTGACCAAGAGCCAGCTCCCAGCGGCCTCTAGGGAGGTCCAGGCAAGGTGCCGTATACCCAGAGGGGCATACGAGCAGTATGGTGTGGTTCCAACGCTCACTGAGGATGACCATTGGGTTCTTGGTGTCCAGAGTGCAGGAGCGGGTGGCCCCGCTCAGGGACTTGTGAACAAGAGCCAAGCACACAATGAGGAAGTCCTGTCCCTTTGCGATGAGGCAGCTATGAATACTGTCAATCACTCCTATCGCTTGCTTCAGTCGGTGTGGGCTGAAGCTGGGCCAGGCCACCCTGTACCACCTGCTGCACTATCATATGTCAATGACGGCCTTGTGCTGTCAATGGACGCATTGGGCAGGGTGCAAGCGCGAGTAACTAAGGCCAGGAGGCAGATGGTCCTTGACCATATGCGTCCGGTTACGGCTGTCAGGAAGCGTTTGCTTGGAATGCCCCTGAACGGCGCGAGCGTCTTTGGTGGCCAAGCGCAGGCCATCCTAGAGGACATGGCTAACATCGTGCAAAGTCGGTTAGCAGTTAACTTCAGCTGGAACTAGTGCGTCAGGCGCATGTACTTAGTGCTGTTGCGAAACCGCTAACTGCCCAGCCTTCCTCCAAGAAGCAGAAGAAGCATAAGGGCAAGGCGAAAGCCAAGCCAGCTCCTTCTGCTATTGCTGGGCCTTCTCAGCCGCCTGTGGCTAAGAAGCTGATGAAGGTTGTGGAGGCTCCTTCCCACCCTAGTGGTGGCCCTGATTGCCCAATAGAAGGGAAGGCCAAGGGCAAAGGTAATTCCTCCGGGTGGAAAGAAGGGAGCAGATCATACCTGAGGGTATGGTAGCTCCCTTCGTATCTGTCTGGACCATGCCTGTGTGACAGGAACAGCGGTGCCAGTTAGACCAGTCAAGCCAAGACCAAAATAGTTGTTTCTCTCCCTCGTTAAGAGGAGTGGTGGAGACCCGTACTCAATCTCAGGCCATTGAATTGGTTTATCCATACGCCTCGGTTTCAGATGGAAACTCCGAGATCGGTAATGGCAGGATGAGGAAAGGAATGTGGTGTATGCTAATCGATCTGAAAGATGCATCTTTCCACATTCCAATGAACAGGGGTTGTCACAGGTTTCTGAGATTCACGTTCCAGAATCAGGTATGGGAGTTTGTGGTCCTCCCATTCGGCCTATTGACAGCCCAAGGGGTTTCACCAGAGTGGTCCTAGTGGTGACAGCATTTCTCAGAAGGGAGAATGTGGTGCTTCACACCTACATAGACGATTGGCTTATCAAGGTGGACACATCAGCCAGGTTAGGAGTGGATTCTGCTCTGACTCTGAAGTTGCTTTCAGATCTAGGCTGGATAGTCAACAGAGGAATCCGAGTTGATGGCCACTCAACACGTCGTTTATTTGGGGAATGCGATTCGATCTCGAGGAAGGCATGGTTTACCCGTCAGAGCCCAGAGTGGTGTCTCTGTTAGCCATCCTCAACAGTTTTCGATTGGGAAACCACATTCAGGCGAGGAGGTTTCTTTAGATGCTGGCATGATGGTCTTCATGGAGCAGGTAATCCTGTACGCTGCTCTAATGCAAAGACCTATCCAGTTGTATCTGATGTCTCTGTGGAAGCAGAGAACAGAACCCCTGTCAAAGCTGGTACCGAATCTCCTAGTAGGAGTTTCGCTTCACCTACCCCACCCTCAGCTGACTGTGTACACAGATGCATCGCTGGAGGGGTGGGGGGGGCCTGTCTGGGAGATCACCAGGTTTCGGGCACATGGACTCTCCAAGAGAGTCAGTTGCATATCAATCTGTTGGAAATGATGGCAGTGGAACTGGCATTGGAAAAGTTTCTTCCAGAAGTCAGGGGCAAGGTGATATTGATACGGTCTGACAATTCGACAGTAGTATCATACATAAATCGCCAAGGCGGGACCAGGTGACCCAGACTGTGTATGAAGGTGTGGCACTTGATTCAATGGTGCTGGAATTACTCAGTTGTTTTGAAAGCAGCTCACAGCAGACAGAGAATTCTGCCAACAGAATGGTCTCTCAACCCTCCAGTTCTACAAAGGATCTTCGAGCATTGGGGCAAACCAAACGTGGACTTGTTCGCCACAAAGGAAAATGCTCAAATCATGACTTATGTTTCGTCGATTCCAGATCCAAATGCCATCGATACAGATGCTCTGGCGATAAGCTGGAGAGGGATATACGCTTACGCGTATCCGCCCACCATTCTTCTACCGAAGGTTTTGGTGAAGATCAGGGAGGAGCCGTGTCTGGTCCGGCTAATAGCGCCATTTTGGCCCAGCAGGGCGTGGTTTACGGCTCTCCTGGATCTGCTGGTGGACATGCTGAAAGCGCATGGATCTCACTGCACCTTCTTGCTGAAGAAGCTGCCAATAGAAAAACCGCCTTTAGAGTCGGATGCTTTAGACTAGCCGAGCCCAAAGGTTCGAAAGGGTGCTTGGCCAGTACATTAAGCACCAAAGATAGACTCCAGTCTGGAATGACTACCGGTTGTCTCGGTCGGAGATTGCTCATTCCCTTCACCATCACATTCAACTGGGCCAATTCTGGACTATCCTTGTTGGTTAAACAAGGGATAACTGATGCCAAAGCTGACTTGTATGCAGCAATTGTGACAGGAGCCAGTCCTGAATAGAACAGCTCACAGAGAAAATCTGCAATTTGCTGAATAGTGGATTGAAAGGGATCAACACCCTTTCCTTCACACTACTCTGCAAATTTGTTAACCTTGTGGCTATCTTCTCGTGGCTATGATGAAACTCGCAGCCTGTTGAGAAAAGCCTTCCGACGTGGAATGTTGTTTGATAACATCCACGCAGTCAATTTGAACATTTCAGGCCACTTGTGTAGGAAGCGGCCCTTAGCATGGGAGATTATGTTCATGCACTTTCAGCAGAGAGGGACTGATTTATTCTCTCCGGAGTGGGTCTGCGATTGCTGCCAAGAGCAGAGTTTATGTCAAACAATCAATCTTTGAAATATCCCAGCAAACCAATCATTATACCAAAGCTAACTATGGTTGATCATGATGCCGGTGCCTGGTGACCAGTCCGTGCTTTGATCAACTACAAAAAACGGACAGACTCTCTATGGTCAAATGATAGACATCTGTGGATCCGCCATAAGAAGCCATATGGCACTGCATCCATGGATACTATCTCTCGTTAGGTAGTCGATTGCATTCAGACTACCCACGAGATTGCGACTGGGCACCAGGTGCAATGTGCTAGGGCTCACGATGTTAGAGGAATAGCCGCCTCGACCGCCCTATTCAATGGTGTCCCGTTAGTGGACATCATGACCATTGCACAATGGCACTGTGAGTCCTCTTTCACGGATTACTATATACGGGACATGTCAGACTCCGCCAGTCTACTCGCTTTAGCTGTTTTGAAACAATAGTCTAGTGGCCACGCTGCTCACCTTCTTTTGATAACTTTGAAAAGCAAAAGTAGTAAGAACAGACATGGTCAAGCGAGAGGAATTCCACCATATGGGACACGTTTGGTCGAAGGTGTGTTGGTTGATGGCTCCATGTCTGGAATCCATAATTCATGAGATAATTCAAGTTTGACAGTATTATGCTTATATATCATGATCATTCATCTTATATATTCATGCTCATTTCCAGGCTTATATGTGTAGAGCTGTTAACCCTCTTCGCACATTTGTGTTTTCAGGTGAGATGCATGTTCATGAGTTCTCTCCCCTTTTTTAGGAGAAAGGGGTGGGGGTGGGGGGAGGGAGAGCGGTGATGCGAATGTGATTCAGTCCCAAAGCTTGTCGGTCCTTTTAGGTATAAGTTCTTTTCCAGGGGCAAAAGAAGCTTTGTGTGGCTTGCCCCTTCCCACCAGGTTACCGACTAAATCTGGTGTTATCATTATCAGTAATGTTATGGTAAGTATTGATCGAAGGAGGATGAAGGAAATTTTAATTTCCCTTTCTCTGAGATCTAACAATACTTACCATTACATTATGGTCCCAGCCTCACGGAGGCAAGCCATGGGTTATTCTCTTGTTTGGTAGCTATGCAAACAATATGAGTTTCTCTGGCAGGTGGGTACCCAGTTGTTGGGAACCAGGTACCCGGTTCCAGGAGCCGTTAAAGCTTTCTAAATCAAGATTCCTAGAGCCAGCTATCAGGATAGCTGTATTATCAAATATCAATGAGTAATGTAATGGTAAGTATTGTTAGATCTCGGAGAAAGGGAAATTGAAATTTCCTTCATTCTTACCGATTAGCATATATCTCTTCTTGCTTTGGAAACATTTTATCTTACATTATTTATCACCTGTACTGTACAATGTACAGCGTTACATTACATCATATTTGCAGGTCACCTGTCAATCATTCTGGCAATGCTGATGATGTTTACACATATCGTACAAAAGTTCCATCAGAGTGCTTTCATTCATGTTCACGGTGATGTCACCCAAGGAATACTGGACGCAGTGTCACCATATGTCTACAATGTCACAGTGGGCCTGACAATCCTGGCATGTGCCCCGCGATTGGACGATGATCCAGGTATAGCGACAGTATGTACAGTTATTAGCTCACCTGGCCTGAAAGGCCAAGTGAGCTTATGTCGTGGCGACCGTCCGTCATGTGTCCATCGTCCGTCCATCCATCCGTCAACTTTTCCTTTAAACGACTTCTTCTCAAGAACCGCAAGGCCAATTTCAATTGTATTTGGCAGGAAGCATCCTTAAGGCATAGGGATCCAAGTTTGTTCAAATGAAGCCGATCGGCCAATTAAGCCGGCGGTCATCTTGGATTTTGGCTGATTTTTAGAAATGTCTTTAAAAATCTTCTCCGAAACCGCTTGAGGGATTGAAGGACCCCTCATGAAATATGATCTAGGGCAAGAGCTCAACCAAATTTGTTCAAGGGAACTTAATTGGTCAAATAGTTCGGCGGCCATCTTGGTTGACCTAGTTTTAGCGAAAATAACTTCTTCTCCAGAACCGCTGAAGGGATCAGGCCGAAATGTGGCAGATATGATTAGGGACTAAGGGCAAGTAAAGTTTGTTCAAGAGAAGTTGATCCGTCAAAGAACATGGCCGCCGTGAGCCAATCAAAATATAGCATGTTTGGCGGCCATATTGGATTTTTTTATTTGATGGATTTTGAGGCCGAAATTGGTTTTATGTAGGTTTTTGGGTATTCTGATCTCAAATTTGGAATTTTCGAAACTGTCGGATAAACGGTTTGGTGGCCATCTTGGATCATTTTCCTGCCAAAAGCTCCCATACTAAAGCAATGTGAATTTAAAATATCTTCTCGAGAACTACTGGGCCGATTTCAATTATATTTGACATGAAGCATCCTTAAGGCATAGAGAGTCAAGTTTGTTCAAATGAACCTGATTGGCCAGTTTGGCCGGTGACCATCTTGGATTTCGGCCAATTTTTAGAAATATCTTAAAAAATTTTCTCCTCCCAAACCATTTGAGGGATCGATTCAAAACTCACGAAATATGATCTAGGGTAAGCGCTGAATCAAGTTTGTTCAAGGAAACTTGATTGACCAAATGGTTCAACGGCCATCTTGGATGACCTAGTTTTCGCAAAAATGACTTCTTCCCCAGAACCGCTGAAGCGATCAGGCTGAAATTTGTGATAAATAATTAGCAACTAAGGGCGATTAAGTTTTCTTCAAGAGAAGTTGATTTGTCAAAAAACATGGCTGTGGTGGACCAATCAAAATATAGTGTGTTTGGCAGCCATATTGGATTTTTTTATTTTGATGGATTTTGAGGCCGAAATTCGTTTTATTTAGGTTTTTGGGTATTCTGATCTCAAATTCGCAATTTTCGAAACTGTCGGATAAACGGTTTGGCAGCCATCTTGGATCATTTTCCTGCCAAAAGCTCCCATACTAAAGCAATGGGAAATTTAAAATGGCTTCTTCTCGAGAACTTCTGGGCTGATTTGAATTATATTGGGCAGGAAGCATCCTTATGGCATAGAGATTTCATTTTGTTCACACGAAGCCGTTCGGCCAATTTGGCCAGTGGCCATTTTAGATTTCGGCCAATTTCAGGAAATGTCTTTAAAAATCTTCTCCGAAACCACTTGGGGAATCTTCACCTAGACCAAGAGGTAAGCCAAGTTTGTTCAAGAGAACTTGATTGACCAAATGGCTCGGCGACCATCTTGGATGACCTGGTTTT
Source organism: Chaetoderma sp. LZ-2023a (assembly GCA_034401795.1). Classification (NCBI taxonomy): domain Eukaryota; kingdom Metazoa; phylum Mollusca; class Caudofoveata; order Chaetodermatida; family Chaetodermatidae; genus Chaetoderma; species Chaetoderma sp. LZ-2023a. Next base: position 71,537,159 of record CM067365.1, read on the forward strand.
CACGAAAACACTCCTCCAGAATCTCTGAAGGGATCAGGCCAAAATTTGGGCAATTAAAATTTGTTTAAGGGAAGTTGATCCATCAAAAAAATATGGGCGCCATCGGGCAATCAAAATGTAGTGTGTACATTTTGCACTTGCAAAAATGTCCACAAACTCATTTAAAAGAATGCTAAACCACCCACCAACAATTTTGACAAAAATTGATGGTGCTCCAGGTGAGCGACACAGGCCCCTTGGGCCTCTTGTTATTATTAGCTCACCTGGCCTGAAAGGCCAAGTGAGCTTATGCCATCCGTCGTCCGTCAACTTTTTCTTTAAACGACTTCTTCTCAAGAACCACTGGGCTGATTTCAATTATATTTGGCAGGAAGCATCCCTAGGGCATAGAGATTAAAGTTTGTTAAGACGAAGTCGATCGGCCAAAATCCAAGGTGGCCGCCGGCCAAAATAGCCGATTTTTAGAAACACTTAAAAAATCTTCTCCGAAACCGCTGGAGGAATTAATTCAAAACTCATAGCACATTGTCTGTGGCAATGGTAGACCCAGCAATGGTAGACCCAATTTTGTTCATGGCAACCTGATTGGCTGATTTGCTTGACGACCATCTTGGATGACCTAGTTTTCGCGAAAACGACTTCTACCGAATCCCTGAAGGGATGGAGCTGAAATTTTGTAAATATGCATAGGGAACAAGGGCCTTTCAAGTTTGTTGAAGGGAAGTTTGTTCGCTAAAAATATGGCCGCCATCAACCAATCAAAATTTAGCATGTCTTTGTCATATTGGCTTTTTTGTATTTGATGTATTTTGATGGCGAAAATTTCTTTATTTATGCTTATCAGTGTGGCCAGTTCAAATATCCCACTTTCGAGACTGTCGGATAAACGTTTTTCCTGCCATCTTGGTTTGTTTTCCCGCCATAGTCTCCCATAGTAAAGCAATGGGCCCATAGTAAAGCAATGGGGAATTCTTTAAACGACTTCTTCTCAAGAACCACTGGGCAAATTTCAATTATATTTGGGAGGAAGCATTCATAGGGCATAGAGATCTAAGTTTGTTGAAACGAAGCGGATCGGTCAAAATCAAAGATGGCCGCCGGCCAAAATGGCCGATTTTTAGACACTTTAAAAAATCTCCGAAACCGCAAGAGGAATTGATTCAATACACATAACACATCATCTATGGCAATGTTAGACCCAAGCTTATTCAAGCCAACCTTATTGGCCTATTTGCTTGGTGGCCATCTTGGATGACGTACTTTTCCCGAAAACAACTTCTCCCCCCGAACCGCTGAAGGGATAGAGCTGAAATTTATTAAATATGCTTAGGGACCAAGGGCCATTCAAATTTGTTCAAAGGAATTTTGTATGTTAAAAAACATGGCCGGCATCAACCAATCAAAATTTAGCATTTGTTGGTCATATTTTTTTTTTGCATTTTATGTATTTTAATGGCGAAAGTGCTCTATATATACTTATCAGGGTGGTGAGTTCAAATATGACACTTTTGAGACTGTTGGATAAACGGTTTGACTGCCATCTTGGTTTGTTTTCCTACCATAGGCTCCCATAGTAAAGTAATGGGCCCATAGTAAAGCAATGGGGAATTCTTTAAACGACTTCTCAAGAACCGCTGGGACGATTTCAATTATATTTGGCAGAATGCAGCCTTAGGGCATAGAGGTCTAAGTTTGTTCAAACGAAGCTGATGGGCCAAAATCCAAGATGGCCACCAACTAAACCAGCCAATTTTTAGAAATGTCTTTAAAAACCTCCGAAACCGCTGGGGGTTTGATTCAAAACTCATGAAACATCATCTAATGCAGGAGGAGAACCAATTTGTCCAAGAGAACCTGATTGGTCCATTGGCTTGGTGGCCATCTTGGATGACCTAGTTTTCGCGAAAACAACATCGTATCCAGAATCGTTGAACGGATTGGGCCGAAATTTGGGAGATATGATAAGGGACTAAGGGCCATTAAGTTTTGTTCAAAAGTAGTTGATACATAAAGAAACATGGCTTCTGTTTTCTTATTATAATTCTGCTCAACTCTGTAGGGTTCTACTTATTGTTGATGGCCTTTCTGGTTGAAATGCCTATGATGCAGGTGAGCGATACAGGCCCCTTGGGCCTCTTGTTATTGATAATATGACACACAAATTAGCAGATTCGTGTCCGCTACCGCAATATCCCATTGGTGCTCTACACGAAAAAAGACTAGTTCAGGGCTAGTTATGAAATACTATGCGCCCCTAAAACATGTACCCCCATGGGCCTCTTGTTTAGGTTTCAACATCATGAAGTTTTCTAGTTCAGGTCAATAAACTTTGGAATGTGAAACTAGAACAGGCTATCGATGGCGTGCCATCACAAATCCACATGTTTTCACCAACTTTGACCCTGGCCTCCATGGGTGGAGACTAACAGGCTTTGTATTCGTCAATGTAAATTGTAGAAAGTCATGGAATTTGAAAATTTAAATTCCAGACCTGGAAAGTCATAGAAAATAAGCATTTTTTATCATAGGTCATGGACAAGTCATGGAAAATGGTAATTATAGAAAATAAAAGGAATCTGTTGGCATAAATTTCCATCGTCACCTCTATGCGATAACAATTATGGCAACAGCTTATCAAAACAGGACTTTGGATTGGTTGTTGCAAGGCACAGTAGTCAGACATTTGGCAGAATAACTCAGATTCTAATTTATCTAGCTGTTTCATAACCACAAATCTCCTATATTAATTCTTGTAGGTCACGGAATTTGTTACTTTTCGTCACGAAAAGTCATGGAATTTCAAACACAGACACGTGTACGAACCCTGGACTAATATAAATGTCATATTGTAATCCAAAGTCGGATGGGTAACTTACATCCCGAGCCAGGCATTCCAAGTTGGTTGAATGGACCTTTCCAGTTTTAGATATGCCACGCCCACCTCGAGATATGCTCCACCCTCACCTCGCTCGTGTTGGGATCGATCGATTTCTGAACTTCCTGTCTATAAATTTCCAGAAAACTACAGGTAAGCTGTAGAATATTTTGTAACTAATTTGACTGGGTGCTGTTGCTGCCTATTAGTTTCAAAATATTCAACAGAATATTTATTAAATAGTAGACATACAATTTGTACAACAGCGCATGGTCCGTCTTCAAATATGCGTTCGTGATGTACTTATCTACGTCATTCATGATGTCATAGTGATGTCGTTAATTATGATGTCATTCTACATGCCCCGTAGTTGATTATGACATCATATGATGGATGGAGAAAGTGTAAAGGTCCATTCCACTTGATTGTTTCTGACAAGTGTGCTGGCCAGAAGTTGTTGGAATATCACCGATGTTTTTTCAAAATGTGTGATGATAATGACTGTGAAGACTCCTGATACTTGGTAACCAATAAACCATATCATTGAATTACATGTATATATGCATAGTTATTGCATACAACTTTTCATCCCCTGCCATGAAATGTTGGGGTGGGGTGGGAAATCTAATGATTAGGCTTGTGTGATTATTGCGTCGAGTGATCACGATCAATTATTTAAGAATAATCATGATTAGTCAATTAATCAGCGTGGTTACAAGTTACCCTGACATAATAATAAAGGCATATCAATGACGAAACCTGCAATTGTGTTAAAAAATGTCCATTTGTAGGTCAAGAGACTATCTTTGAAAATGTATTACTCGATGCTTGAGCCAGTCATTCCAGTGACACATTTTGAACAGTACTCTTCTCTTGGCCTGCAAATGGACATACATTCGTTAAGCAAAATGTTAATTTTGTGACCTATCACATAAAGAGTAACTAAAAGAGGTTTTGTATTATTTTATGAAGAAGAAATTATTCGATTATTTATTTTCTAATCATATAAATTCATGATTTAAAAAATAATCATGATTTTCGATTTATTCATGGAATCGCGCAAGCATTCTAATGATCAGTATGTCTGTCTATAATCATTTCTTCTCAAACATAAACATTCTGTTAAATATTTTGCACCTAATTTGACTGAAAGATGTTGCTGCATATACAGCAAAAGCGCTCAGTCAAATTAATTTCAAAATATTCAATAGCCTACCTGTATAGATTGCCTTGATATTTAGATTCTGGGAATTCAGGTTTCAAAGTTTCAAATCGATTACAATTCACATGAAAAAGAGGGTGGAGCGTAGCTAGAGATGGGCGGGGCATGGTTAGGAATTGTTCCCTCCCTTGACATAATGGATGAATCCAGTTTTAGCTATACCACGCCCATCTCTAGCTAAGCTCCACCCACACTTCATCCTATGGCAGCAACAGCGCCAAGGCAAATTAGTTTTAAAATATTCAACCGCATGTTTATTAAATAGTAAAGCCATACAAGTTCCATTCACGGTTTTCAGCAGAAACCTGTTTGTAATTAGCAGAGTTATCTCCCTTGACAAACTAAAAAATGCATCAAGAGAACCTTCTTGTTAATTTCTTATCCAGGACATTGGTTGAGTGTGTGGAGTGTTAGTTGGCGACATTTGATTGGTATTCCTGTGTTCTGCTGGGCCACGTTACAAGATCACTCATACCAGGATGCTCTCGTTAGAACACGTAAAAATCGAGCAGGTTAGTCAATGATAATTTATTTGTAAGCTCCATCAATGTTTTTACTCATATTGGAAACTAATATCGAAATTCCCAGAATTTAAATTTCAAAGTAACTACATGTAATTTGACTCAGAGTAGTTTCAAATAAATATGTCGTATGAACATTGCATGCTGGGTAATGTGCACTATTCTTACCAGGACATGAGGGCCCTCGCATCAATAAATTCCCCATGTCTCATTTTCAAGGAGAAATCTTTGATATTTAGAAAGTAATTTTACTGGAAGCCATTGGCGACGCTTCCAATCAAATTAATTTCAAAATATTGGACAAAATAAGCTTTGTCATAAAGAATTTACTTTTTGTGGGATTTGTCAGTGACATGGTTAATATAAAGGATAAACCTACCTTGTTAGCCACATCTCTAGATGCCAGAGTTAATGAGAGCATGGAGTGATGGTTGTTGTTGTTGTTGAGGGAAGCATGCCCATGGGGTCCCGAGCACAAATGTCGATTTTAATGTCTAAAACACAACTGCCGCCCGCAACACTTCAAAACATTTTTTATGCATTCTTCAAAAACTGGTTCTACTGGCGCATTCTTCCCCAAATTCTACTCGCCCATGTCGTCCTGAACATGTATGACAATTTTGTGGTCAAAGGCTAAAATGCAAAAGCGTTCAGCATTGTTGTTTTCAAAATAGATATTTTTTAATCATTTTGCAATACTAATGGAGTGATCTTTTGCAAACTTCGGTTGATGTGTAGCTGTGGGGTCTCGAAGACGTATTTCAACTTTGCGTTCAAAAAACTAATAGGCAACAGCTTTCAACAACATAGTTTCCAAAATGGACACTTGACTTTACGGCGGCCCGATTGAAAAAATATATCAACGACACAGGTATTAGACAAATTTGTCCTTGTTTAACCCTTACCTCTCTAATGTCAATATTCTATCTTTTACTGCGTCAATAGCAAAGAAACTGCTGTACATTTTTCAACAGTTTTGTTGGACGATGTTGCTGTCTACGTCAGAAACATCTTCCACCAAATTTGTTGAAAAATGAACACGGTTCATCTTTCAATTTAATTTGAAAATTTTAAATTTTGACATCAGAGTTGTAAGGGTTAACTGTGTTGCTGCTACAACCCACGAGACAATAATTTCATTTAGCAAACACTCTTGACTTACTGAATATTTTGAAAAACATTTGACTGGAAATTGTTGGTGGCTTAGCCACCAACAACATTCAGTCAATTTGATTTCAAAATATGTAGCAGGTCCAGAGAGATAATCCCTGGAATATGTTGTCTGTAAAAAGCTAAGCAATCAGACGGATAAATAAAGATTATTAACAGGTATTATTAGATTAAAGGAAAATGAATAAATTATTGACAGCTTAGCAGGATACTGGTCAACTCTCCATGTAGTTAAACATAACCCGTTACCGAATCTAATTTCAGTGTTTCAATTTCAAAACAGCTATACCTGGAGAAACTGAAACCTGTTGCCAGTCAAATTAATTTCAAAATATTCAACATAATATTCCTTCCATCGAAAAGAACACCATTTATGGTCTGTAAGGGTTAATGTTTTAACCCTTTTCATTGTGAATTAGTTTCTCAATCTGTAGCATGTGTTAGATGGTTGGGGTGGGGGAGGGGAGGCGGGGGTGGGGATTCTTAATTAATGTTTTAGACGCTTACTGTACTGTACTTTTACTTCCTAGGACACATAGTTAGCAATGATCACAAACCACCAAATGGTCCGGCATACGAGACAGTCTCATGCCCGAGCTTTTCAATGGAGATCATCAGCCATGTTGCCATATGGCTCGTTCTTGGGTTCTGTCATCATCCATTCCTGTTGCTATGTTCTTACGTTGTTGCTAGTCATGTGACTAGAGCACTGGCCAGGCGTAGATGGTTCAGGAGAAAATTTGAAGATTATCCGAGTGAGCGGCCGGCTATTATTCCAGGAATGAGGTTAGTGTGATTCAATACACTCACTACTCTCTTCCCATTGCAGAACAAGAGTAACTAGCATTCAAATATTCAACAGAACATTTCTTACATTGTAAATCAGTTTTTATAAATTTAGTCTTTCCGGTTTGAAGAACTAAATTGAAGATATTTAACCCAGCTTCTGTCACGAGTGCCCAAACTGTTATTCACACATGTATCAATTAACCGACATTTAATTATCTGCCTGCTGAGTTTCTGCAGACTACATCTTCCATGGAATTTAATGTTGAATATTTTGAAAAAAATTTGACTGAAAGTTGTTAGTGACTATACAACCAACAATTTTCAGTCAAATATTTTTCAAAATATCCAGCAGGCTGCGGGTCCAGATTTATTGCCCATTGAAATTATTTTCTAGTGGCTTGCATCAGTCAGACAGGTAATGATCAAGAATCTTCAAGAAATGTATAATTTTTGCACTTAAATTTACTATGTCAACAATAACGTTCTGCTACCATGCAAATGGACATTCCTCAAGACCACTTACAGATGCCATTTGTGGCCAGCTTGACCGTGAAAAGGTTAAAAGTCGTGGGCTGTATTCACGAAGCATACTTAAGTCTGAAAAAATGTGTAAATCTGGCATGAGTCCAGAAAATGTTTAAGTCTATTTAGGATTGCGTGATTTTTTGATTTAATCGTGAAGTTCGATTTATTTTTAAAATCACGATTTTTTACGATGTAATTGAGGACAAATCGAAAAATCGTCAAAAATCTCATGTTTTTTAAAAATCTGAAGTGTGTACTTTTCCGTCGCATTTTATCAGTACATGAGTACAATTATAATCGATTCACAGCTGTGTTCATTGTGTTTATATCCCGCCGTGCCATGCACGTGTCGAATAATTACTTATCACAACACAAAGATCTACAATAAACAAGCTTACAATAGCGAGGTAACACCTTTGTCATTGAGAAAACAAGCTAGTTACTCCGTCGAATCGCCATATAATTTTCTTTCTTTCTCTGCAGACCCTGAGTCTGTCATGACATGCCAAGTATATACTTAGTTGCAGAGTGTTAGGCAATCAGTGAACATAATTCTTTTTAATTTTAGAGTTAGCAATTTCAGGTGGTGTAATAATTTTTCATTTTTGATTCGGTTGTCATGTCAAATTAAAGAAAATAAAGCAACAGCATTCCAGATTGTTTGATTTTGAACTGTGCATTCTGTTGATTACTCTTAAATGTAAATCGTACATTCTGAAAGCAACTATAAACTGCACTATAGGACGAGTTTACGCCGTTACGCTGGTACCTAATCAAAGCTACCATCCTATGTATGTGAATTGCGCAGTATCTCCCCGTGTACTAATATTAGTGTTTTCGCATTTCTCCGGTAATGACCTAAACACGTCCTACAAATGAAGGCTATAAGCGGAAGCTGATACATAATGTAATTTATATTTTTTTCTCGGCGACATTTTATCTCAAATTTTGATGAAATAAATAATTTTTATTAAACTATACGCAGTATTTAAGCGGTCCCAATTAATAATTTCACTCCCGCGATGATGGATATAAGGTATACATTAAGCATAGATGTAGGATGGTAAGAATTCGTCGCATGAAAATGGGTTCTAATTTCGTACTATTTTTGTAGATTTATTTAAACTTTCTAGAAAAGTCACGTTACCCCGGTTTATACTTTTGGGAATTTGAGCCTACGATTTAATCGAAAATCGCGATTTTCTTTATAAAATCGATCGCGATGTTTCAAAGCAAAAATCGCGCACGCCTAAGTCTATTCACTTACATTAGATGAATATTTAGTCGCTTCTTCGTAATTATGACATATTCAATGGACCTTTCCAAGTTTATCCATCGATCATCTGACGTCATATGACATCATAATTAACTAAGTGACGTGTATGCTGATGTCATAATCATGAGATCATGAATGATTCGATTAAACCCATCTTTAATGCTTAATAGTCTGACACGTACGAATTGTATGTTTTTGCTTTTTAATAAACATGCTGTTGAATATTTTGAAACTAATTTGACGGCCAGTCAAATTAGTTTCAAAATATTCAACAGCCTACCTGTATGGTTTTCTGGAAATTGATAGTCAGGGAGGTCAGAGATCGATCGATCCCAACATGAGCGAGGTGTTGGTGGAGCTTAGATAAAACTGGAAGGGCCATTGGTAATGGAATCATTTGTGGTAAATTTTAAAAAATTGTGTTTTTTATCTTGATGTGCAAATGGCATTCTTCAAGACGACTACTGAGACTGCTTTTGGCCAACTTGACAGTTAAATAGTTATGTTTACATGATACACGTTAAATTTAAAAGAATTACAATTTTTTTTACAGGTTCTTCTGATATCTATAGCCCTGTTGACCGCGAGAACCTGATAAACAGATGAGACATCATGTAATTGGATACTCAGGAAAAGAATGACCCATAATGCAGGGATCTGATCCATCACTCATGTATCTCATGTCATAATCAAATGCATCATTTGTTAGCTGACGTCACAATCAAAATGACACTAGGTCCTGGTATATCATTTATTAACTGGCAACAGCTTACAGTCAAGTTAGTTTCAAAATAGTCAACAGCTTACCGGTGAATATCGTTACATTGACTTTGAGATTCTGAGAATCCAAGGCTTGCAGTGTTAAAATTGATTCGAAGTTGTGAAGAAAGTGGACGGAGCTTGGTTAGAAATGGGCGGGGCTTCTCTGTAAATGGGTCCCTGTATTGCTGATGAATTGGGCTGGGTTGGGTTGGCCCACAAACTACCGAAACAATCTCATATATTCTATGGTGCTATTGGTACATTATCACTGCTCCTTTAACCATTTAGCACTTAAATTTGTTTAAAATAATTCAATTTTCTCATAGAAAATGCCCATTTGCAGACCAAGAGAAGACTATTTTTGAAAATTTACGACTGGAATGACTGGCTTGGTTATTGAACAAGTCATTCCAGTTATAAATTTACAAAACTAATCTCTTGGTCTGCAAATGGACATATATCAAGATCACTGCAGAAGACGTTTTTGGCTGATATGAGTGTTAAAAGGTTAATGGTCAGGACTTGTCAAACAAATCGAAACTTGTTCCCAGTGAATGTTTATATGCAGTCCAAGAAAAGAATATTTTAGAAAAATTTCCACTCCTAATTCCTGTGGTAAGTTTTAAAATAGTGTTCTCTTGTCTTGCAAATGGACATTTCTCATGACCACTGCCAAGGTCAATTCTGACTGGCTTGACCATTTGTGGATTACACCAGTAATTACATATATATTATACAATATATAACGGTTACGATTAATTGCGTAATCGATTATTCAGTAATTCAATCAACTCTTTAATTGATTGTTCATTCACTATGGTACTTAGCAAGTTAGCAGCATAATCATTTCATCTCTTTTCACTTTTCTCATAGAAAATGTCCATTAGCAGACCAAGATTATTTTTGAAAATTTACCACTGAAATAACTGACTTGGTTATCGAGCCAGTCATTCCAGGGGTAAATATTCAAAAATAATCTCCAGATTTGTCAGCAAATGGTAATTTCTCAAAACCACAGCAGAAGTCGTTTTTGGCTGGCTTAAGTGGTAAATGGTTAAACCTTATGAGTCGCTGAATTTTCTAGTCTCTAGATTGCAGAACGGGTTGTTGAGTAATTTGAAACTTATATTACTGGAAACCATTGCTCTTGGTATCTAATTAATTTTAAAATATTCTAAATCTGTAATGCGTACACTTTGAGGATACCATACTGGGATCCCAGAGTTAAAAGGATCTAATAATCTGTAACAAAAATAACCCTGTATCTAAATGGATGGATTGGATCTGTCACTCAAATATCTGACATCATAATCAAAATATATGACATGTTAGCTGATGTTACAATCAAAATGACATAATTCCATCAACAAAATCAAGGTCTATCACAAAAGTGTATGAATTGTATGTCTGATGAATTTACAATTGATAAACATTCTTTTGAATATTTTAAAACTAATTGGACTTGATACTTCAAAATATTCAACATCTTATTTGTATAGTTACCTTGAAATTTTGATTCAAAGTTTCAGATTGATTCCAACATGTTTGAAGAGTGGGCAGGGCTTAGCTAGAAATTGGCGGAGCATGGCTAGAAATGAATGCCTATATTGTTACAATACTAAATCACACAGAACTCGAGCTTCCTGGGATCTGCCGTTGGGATCATTGCATTAGCGGTTTATATTAGCTATATATTACGGCAAAGACAAATTTGTCCATTATCCGCGATGTCAAGTGTTTATTTTGGAAACCATGTTGCTGAAAGCTGCTGTCTGTTAACTATTGACCTCAAAATGGGCACACGTCTTCGGGACCCCACAGACAAACATCCACCCAAATTTGGAGACGATCGCTCCAGTAGAACCAGAGTTATTACAATCTGTGTGAAGTGTCAATTTTTAAAACAATGTTGCAAGTTTAGAGAAGATCCCTCCGGTAGAACCAGTTATTAAGAATGTCTTATGAACAAGAATTAACAATAATCATGGATGTCCATAACTGACCACCGTTTACTCGATCAATCATCATTTAACTCCGTCACCGATGAGTTCCCCATATCTCATTTTCAAGGCAACCATACAGGAAATGTGTTGAATTATTTTGAAATTAATTTGACTGGAAGATGTTGCTGCCTTAGGCAGCAACATCTTCCAGTCAAATTAAGTTCAAAATAATTCAATAGGCAGCAACGTCTTCCAGTCAAATTAATCTCAAAATATTCAACAGAATAAGTTTTATATCGTAAAGAATTTACTTTTTCATGGATATGCCGGTGAAAGGGTTAATCGATCGCCTTACATTGCTAATGTGTATATATATATATAAAATATAAACCTTGTCTATCATACATAAACCTATATATTATTGGTGTGTGTTACATAATGATTTTTATCCCAGTTTTGGATTGTTGAATATTTTTATATTTGTTAAAATTTACAGATTATATTTGTTAAAATTTACAGATACATTCCAATTGATAAATACATTATATACCAAACTTTTAAGGGTTCTATGTAACAGTGATTGATGATTTGTTAGTGTGTCGTGGCATTAGATATAAGAAATATCCATCTAATTGACAGATCTAACCTGTCAATCATACTTTCATTATCCAACTGACATCACAATCGGGGTCAACTTAGACTGAAGTTAGACTGGCTAAAATAAGTCTTAGTTTGTTACCTGAGCATTCACTTTTGCTATGCCCAGACAAACCTCGGATAGTTAACCATAGTTAGTTGGTACCCGATTTCCCATTGAATTATTATTGCAGAAAATTTGGAGCTGGGTACTAGTCTCGCTTAACACTTCTTGGAGCTGGGTACCGTTCTCACTTAGCACTGTTCTTATCAGCTGTTTTGATGGGCTACGAAAACTGGTATTTTGTCCACTAAGACAAGTCTATATGGGATAAAGTAGGAATGGAATGGGCCTCGGGCACATTGATATACAATAGGAATGTATAACTTCGTCAAACTTAAATGAAATATTTACATGTTTATATGCATTTATTTGTGATAAATGAAGCCTATCCGCCATTTTGAATTTTTAAGCAATTTCGTACAAACCATTCACGACTGAGCTCAGGTAACTGACCGACTATAGTTAATTATCTAGTTAACTATTTCAAGTTCGACTGAGAGTTAGTCAACTAAGGTTCGCCAGTCTAAGTTGACCTAGATGTCAAAATGGAGTGATCTGAAATTTGTCACTTGTTAGAGTTTTGATGGCGTAAGACAACAAAGAATTGATTTCTAAATCTTAATAATATTTTAAGAGTACTATAAAACCAATGTTGCGGTCAAAATATGAAATGTGTTATGTACAACTAAGTTAACATGTTTCCAAAACAAAAACCGAAACATGTAAGAAATTTTCTGTTGACAATTTTGAACATAATTAGATTGGAAGACATTGCTGCCTTAGGCAGAAATCTCTTCCAATCTAATTATGTTCAAAATATTTAACAGTACGTTTTATTTTGTTTTGAAAATATTGTACATTATTTCTGAGCTGCATTGTAACATTTTATGGAGGGATCCAACCTGTCACTCAAGTATCATGATTAAAATACATCTCTAGTTAGCCGACGTCGCAGTCAAATGACGTAGGTCCATCTGGACAGTGGCAAAGGCCTGACAGCGAGTGTCTGAACTACATATCTGGTGATTTTACAATTTAATAAATATTATTTTTACTGGGAGCTTTTCATGCCAAGTGAAATTATTTTCAAAACATTCAATAGTCTACTGGGAATGAAGGGTTCAGTGATAAAATCGATTTAAACGTGTAGAAAATGGACATGGCATAGCTAGAAATGGGTGTGGCAAAGCTAGAAATGGGTGTGGCATAGCTAGAAATGGGTGTGGCATAGCTAGAAATGGGTGTGGCATAGCTAGAAATGGGTGTGGCATAGCTAGGAATGTATGTGGCATAGCTAGAAATGGGTGTGGCATAGCTAGAAATGGGTGTGACATAGCTAGAAATGGATGTGACATAGCTAGAAATGGATGTGACATAGCTAGAAATGGATGTGACATAGCTAGAAATGGATGTGACATAGCTAGAAATGGATGTGACATAGCTAGAAATGGATGTGACATAGCTAGAAATGGATGTGACATAGCTAGAAATGGATGTGACATAGCTAGAAATGGATGTGACATAACTAGAAATGGATGTGACATAGCTAGAAATGGATGTGACATAGCTAGAAATGGGTGTGGCAAAGCTAGAAATGGGTGTGACATAGCTAGAAATGGGTGTGGCATAGCTAGAAAGGGGTGTTGCATAGCTAGGAATGTATGTGGCATAGCTAGAAATGGGTGTGGCATAGCTAGAAATGGATGTGACATAGCTAGAAATGGATGTGACATAGCTAGAAATGGGTGTGGCATAGCTAGAAATGGATGTGACATAGCTAGAAATGGATGTGACATAGCTAGAAATGGGTGTGACATAGCTAGAAATGGATGTGACATAGCTAGAAATGGATGTGACATAGCTAGAAATGGGTGTGACATAGCTAGAAATGGATGTGACATAGCTAGAAATGGGTGTGACATAGCTAGAAATGGATGTGACATAGCTAGAAATGTATGTGGCATAGCTAGAAATGGGTGTGACATAGCTAGAAATGGGTGTGACATAGCTAGAAATGGGTGTGGCACAGCTAGAAAGGGGTGTTGCATAGCTAGAAATGGATGTGGCATAGCTAGAAATGGGTGTGACATAGCTAGAAATGGATGTGACATAGCTAGAAATGGGTGTGGCACAGCTAGAAAGGGGTGTTGCATAGCTAGGAATGTATGTGGCATAGCTAGAAATGGGTGTGGCATAGCTAGAAATGGGTGTGGCATAGCTAGAAATGGGTGTGGCATAGCTAAAAAGGGGCATGGTATAGCTAGAAGTGGGCGTGGCATAGCTAGAAATGGTTAGGCACTTCTATGCTATGTTATAAATATTTGAATCTTAAACGTTTTCTGAAATTTAAATATTGTCATTTACAACTTTCCAGTTTTTATGGAAAATTAATATGTTAAAGGCAGCGACCAGTATTTTATTAATTGTGTGAAAATCAAAATCTCTTAAGTAAATATTTTTTTATCAAATTTTTATAATAAAGTATTTCTATAAACTGTGATTCCTGTTTGTTTGATCTTATGTTTTATTTATTTAAGAGAACTGGATACATTTACCAGTCCCCTTAGGCCCTTACCTATGAGACCGAGGGAAAAATGAATTGCCAGACTTTTTAAGGCCTGCACATTAGGCCGACGTCATGGCGAGACAACACGATTTTACATATTGCTGAGTCGTGATAATGTGCGCAAGAAAGCAACAGCGATTGGACTAAAAAGCAACTGATCGCTTCCGATTGCCAGTTCCGATTGCCAGTTGTTGGTTGTTTGAAAGCATGCTTTGAAATTTTTTGATCGGTCAAAAATCTCCGGCAACTGAAATTCGATTAACTAATTACAAGGGCTGCTCAGGTTGAGGCCATGTGATTTTGGACTTAGTTTAGTGTGCGGTCAATAACGGCACAATGGGGACACGGTGAAACTAGTAAAATGATAGCTAGCAATAGCTGTAGTGTCATGTTGCCATTGGAAAGGTCTAGTATGAGAGCCCTTTTAGTTGTGACACACAAGTAGTATTTAGGTTGGTCCTTCTATCTAATTGATTAGGAGAAACTGATATGGACCCAGAAAGATCGTGGAATGAAGACAGTTGACGATTCTAGAATGATAATCTCTCCTGGTCAAATCTACTAGACCTTAATGGGAAAACCAGAGACTTGTAAAATTATGCCTGAATTTGTATGGGAGCTCGACTGAAGACCTCCACATACATGTACACTTCTTCGTAGTCACCAACAGACCCTGTCAAATTAATTTCAAATTATTCAACAGCTCTCCTGTTTGAAATCAATTCCAACACATGCAAAAAAGTGGGCAGGGCTTATCGAGAAATGGGCGGAGCATGGCTAGAAATGGATTCCTCTATTGTCAATGTGGATTGAAAAGGCTGCAGCGGACAGTGAGTGGCTGGCTGGCTTGGCTGTCGCAGGAGGAATAGATGGATCCAGTTTTAGCTATGCCACGCTCATCTCTAGCTAAGCTCCACCCACACTTTGCCTGTGTTGGGATCGATCGATCCATGCACTCCCTACATCTTAATTTCCATAATATACAGGTACAGGTAAGCTGTTAAATATTTTGAAACTAATATGACTGGGTGCCCTTTGAGAAATTAAGATTCAGGGAGTGCATGGATCAATCGATCCCAACACGGGCAAAGCGTAGGTGGAGTTTAGCTAGAGGATCGTCATTTTCCTTAGTTTCATGATTTGTCGATAGATATATGTGGGTGAACTCTGTTTTGGATTCATTATTAGAGATTCTTAATTTTTGGTTTGCTTGCAGCTATAGGAAGTTGCCAGTATGAGCTCTGGGGAGGTTTTTTTAGTCTTGTAGAATTTCCCAGCACAGATTTCAATGCAGCAGCAAGTTAGCCGGTGAAAAGCACAGGGGATAGTCCATTTCCCTGTGGGGAGCTGATTGATGTCTCAAAGTCTGCAGACTTCAGAGTTGCTAATTTGCTATGTGAGTACCCATATCATTAGCATCGTGCGGGAAGTCATAATGATATTAACTCCGAAAATCTTTAGTCAAATTCTTTCGGCTGTGATCGAATGACATACTACGCTCAAAATCAAACTTGTTTATAAACATTTATTAAGACAAAACAATATAAATATATTTAACAAATAAATATGTATTACAGATGGTGGCTTAACAACAATAATTACAATTATCTGATGTATTGTGTACATACTATCTTGTAAGTACCTTTACAGATGGTAGGCTAGCTGGGACAATACAATATAAATGGACGGAATCACTGAATGAATTCTGCTCACCCACCCACCCACTCACTCACTCACCCAATCACCCACCAATCAACCCAACCACCCACACATGTCCACCCGCTTGCTTGCTTGCTCACTCACTCACCCCTTCCTCCGACCCACACACAAACACATGCAACTGTAATACCATCTTCCCCTTATAGTCCGAGGTGTAATAATACATGCCAATAAGTCTACCATCTAAGGGCTATATAGTACAGCTAAAAAATAAGTTAATATGTTTCTAAAACAAAACCAGGAACATGTTAGTTAGAAATGCTCTGTTGAATATTTTGAACATACCGGTAATTGGATTGAAAGACTTCCAATTTAATTACGTTCAAAATATTCAACAGTAAGGTTTATTTTGCTTTGAAAATGTATTATGTTATTTCTCAGCTGTACTGTACATATTTGCTGAGTATTCCTGGTAAGGACCTAGAAGCAAATCATTAATGTTAGGACAATGGAGAAATCGGATCTGTCACTTAGCTCTAACACTCATATGAGCAAAAAACGGCTTCTGCAGGGGTCATGAGAAATGTCCATTTGTAGACGAAGGGACTATTTTTGAAAATTTACCACTAGAATGACTGGCTCGCTAACCGAGTCAGCATTTCAGTAGTAAATTTTTAAAAACAGTCGTCTCTTGGTCTGCAAATGGACATTTTCTGAACATTTTTTAATTTTCTTGAACAAATTTGAGCGTTAAAGGGCTAAGCATCTGACATCATAATCAACTAACGTCACAAGTTTGACATCCCAATCAAAATGATGTAGTGCCAACCCAAAAGTGTCTGAATTGTATATTGTTGTTGAATTTATATTTTAATAAAGATTCTGTTGAATATTTAAAACCTACTTTGAAAGCAACGTTTGCTGCCAGATGTCATATTAATCTCAAAATATTAAACAGATTAAACCCGCCACAGACATTTGCAATTAGTGTATTTCGCCTAATTGAAGCCTATGCTCTAATAGAAGCCCACCCCCTAACTTTGACATATGAGCTCCAATGATTTCTTAGCAGTTTCAAAATGGCAAAACTCTATTAGAAGCCCAATTTTTTTCAAGAGCTAATTTGTAAGAATAGCATGAATAATAATAACAATCGTGTCATGGATTGTGTCTATTTCACACCGATCTCTGCCCTGATACATTTCCGGCCCCCCCTAGACATCAATACAGGCCTCGGATTTGTAAATCTCGACCACCTATTAGGTTAATACTAATAGTAGGCCACGTATGTTCAAGATATAATAAAGTTTATTCCACACTTTTGTAGTCAAAATGCATGTAGTACAGTCTTGGCGTGATTAAATACCTTCCTTATAAATATATTTTAAGACCAAATTTATGTACCAAACAAGCAGTATTGTGCATCAATTTTGTAACGCCGATCAACATTAAACGATCCAAAATGAATTATTACGAATGACAATATAGATGGCTTCTTATGCTGGCGAGCCAGCAGCTCTTGGGATTGGAGGCGGCGTGTTCTCACGAGATATATGCTAACGGGAGTTTATCAAACGGGTACCCGTTATTCAGATCAGTATGATACTCAGTTCCTATCGCGCAATGATAATATATAGAAATTTCCGAGTTCCGAGTCCCCGATTCCAGAATATTTATATCCAATTACTCGCTCTAAAATAGTCTTCAATTGGAGGCGAATCACGTGATTTGCATTTTTTCGTGACGTCATTTTATATCAAATTGTGGATTAATTTTCGTGTAATAACCAACCTTTATTAAAGGATACGCAATATTTAGGCGCTCAAATCAAATAATTTCACTTCCCCGGTGATGTTTTGAGGTATACATTAAACATAGGCATAGGCAGTGGGAATTTTTATGGGAGAAAATGTGTTGAATTTCCGTGGTATCAGTTTTAGAAAACATTTTTGGAAAACTCTAATGTAAGCCCACCCCCTTTCTCAGAGATGTTGGGTTGGAAATTGAGCACCTCTTGTCCTAATAGAAGCCTAGGCTTCAATTAAGTTAAATCTGTGGGTTTTTTTTACCTTGACACTGAGATTCTGGGACTGAAGTTTTCAAGGTGGTAAAATCAAATCAAATATTCGTACAAAGTGGGCGGAGCTTAGCTAGAGATGAATCTGTTTATTGACTTGTCCCTACATCTACTGATCGTGCTCGGCTAGAAGAATCCAGTCACTCGATCAATCATTTGTACGTATTGTATGGCTTTGCTATTTAACAAACATTCTGTTGAATATTTTGAAACTAATTTAACAGGCGCTGTTGCTGCCATTGGCAACAACAGCACCCAGTCAAATTAGTTTCAAAATATTCAACAGCTTACCTGTATTGTTTTTGCGTAATTGAGATTCATAGAGTGCAACGATCGATCGATCCCAACACGGGCAAAGCATGGATGGAGCTTAACTAGAGATGGGCGGGGCATAGATAAAACTGCTTATATGCATTACTAACAGGCCTAAGACAATACATCCCATAGACCGGACAGAGTAAACCCATCCTTCAACTTCTCAATGGCTAGCCCGAGTTCATCAGAGTATACTGGTTCCCTGTCAGTGTTCTTGTGCCCATCAGCAAAATATGCCTGCAGAAATAATGAATAAATTTAACTAGAAAGACTGGCTGGAATTCAATAAGGCGGTTTAAACCGGGTTTAACTTAAACCGAGTAACAAATACACATCTGTTGAATATTTTGTACTACAACTCAGGAATAACTTAACATGTTTCCAAAACAAAGCATACTGTTGAATATTTTGAACATAATTGAATTGGAAGACTGCTTCCTAAGCCAGCAATGTCTTCCAATGCCTTCCAATTCAATTATGTTCAAAATATTCAACAGATGAGTTCACAATTGTACTAACTAACATATTTCTGTCTGGGAAATATGTCAACGTATTTATGAGCTGTGGCCCAGTATTTGAATGGACCTTTCCATTTTTAGCTCTGCCCCGCCCATCTCTAGTTAAGCTCCACCCACGCCTCACTCGTGTTGGGATCGATCAATCTCTGAACTCCCCGACTATCAATTTCCAGAAAACTATACAGGTAAGCTATTGAATATTTGTGAACTAATTTGACTGGGCACTGTTGCTGCCTATGTCAGCAACAGCATCCAGTCAAATTAGTTCACAAATATTCAACAGCATGTTTAGTAAATAATAGAGACATACAATTCGTACAACGTGTCAGACTATTAAGAGTTAAAGACGGGCCAAATAGAGTAATTTATGATGTACTGATTATGATGTCATCCTACACGCTGCATAGCAGATTATGACATCATATGATAAATGGATACTCTGGTCCATTGTGTAATAGATAAGTTTGCTGTATATTCATTAGAAACCTGGCCACAGTGACCCAGTTTTACATTGCTAACTAGTTATTCGAGTGATAAATTTCTTGAACATGGTGAAACATTTAACGATCAATACTGATGAAGAAAAATTAATTATTAGTAAAATCTCCAATTTTAGGAGAAGGGGAAGACTATTTTTGGAATACTGGTGAAGAAAAAATTAATTATTGCTTGGTAAAATCTCCAATTTTAGGAGATACTATTTTTGGAAATTTACCACTGGAATGACTAGCTGGGTTATGTATACAACTTACAGCAAATGCATCCGTTTGTCCTTCAGTTTCAATCTCCACATCATCCTGCACTGGCTCTACCATAAGCTCATCAAGTGCTTGAGGCTGAAATAGTTAAAACTTTAAAACTACATTAAAAACGTAACCCTTTAACCTTCGAATTCGTCAAAGAAAATTTAAATTTTCTCATTGAAAATGTCCACTTGCAGACCAAGAGAAGAGTATTTTTGAAAATCTACCACTGGCATCACTGGCTCGGTTATCGAGCCAGTGATTCCAAGGTAAATTTTCAAAAATACTCTTCTCTTGGTCTGCAAATGGACATTTCTCAAGACCACTGCAGAAGCAGTTTTTGACTGATATGAGTGTTAAAGGGTTAATCGTCTAGCTGACCAAAACCAGCATCTGCAATGATCTTGAGAAATGTCTATTTGCAAGTCAAGGTGACTATTTAACAAAAATTTAACCACTGGAATGACTGGCACAATCACTGTGCCAGTCATTCCAATGGTGAAGCAAAAGAAATAGTTTTCTGTTCACCTACAAACGGACATCCCCATGACAAATATTTAGATTTTCTTGATCAATCTTGACCATCAAACGGTTACATCATACAACACATTAGGCTTGCGCGATTACATGATTAAATCGAAAATTAATATTATTTTTTAAATCCTGAATTTATATGATTAAAGATTTAATAATCAAATAATTGTGAATAATTTCTACTGTTTAAATATTTCAAAATTTACCTTTTAATTACTCTTTAATGTCATGGGTCCAGAAAATTGACATTTTCCTCAGCGAATGTGTGTCCATTTGAAGGCCAAACGAAGGGCATTTTTGAACATTTATCACTGAAATGTCTGGTTCGAGAAGTGAGCCAGACATTCCAGTGATACATTTTCAAAAATAGTTTTCTCTTGGCCTGCAAATGGACATTTCTAAACACAATTGCACCTTTCATCCCTAATATGCTTTTGTTACTATGTCTGAATAATTTCTACTCGAGATGATTAATCGAGTAATCACGATTATTTTTAAATAATCGATCGTGATCACTGAAATCATTAATCACATATGCCTACAACACATTTTACTTCAGAATCTTATATATTATGTCATAATCGGTTCATGAAACGGATGCTGGGGAAAGAGTATTTGAAACACATTTTCGTTTATAATAGAATATTATAGATAGAATTAGCTCTAAAAGAGTAACCTTCTGAAACTTTTTTGCACCCATTTCTGAACCTAATGCAGTGGTATGAATCATGAGAGAGAGAGAGCTAAAGCATTGTACCCAGGGGTTGAAATAAGGCCCTTTTACATGCACAATGTGGGTAAACAATGGCTGGTGCAGGTAAATTTGTAATACTGGGTGCACAGGGTGCATGCACATTTCTAGGTGATGAGCTATAATGCTAACCCTCTCCGACAAATCCCTGAAAAAAGGAAATTCTTTAGGTTGGATATTTTGAAATTAATTTGACTGGAAGACAGTGCTGCCTTAGGCAGCACTGGCTTCCAGTCAATTTAATTTCAAAATATTCAACAGTTTTCCTGTATGGTGGTGTTGAACCTGAGATATAGGGAATTCATAGGTGCCAGGTGAAAGGCCTGTGTCTCTATTTCAATTTCGCAACTTAAAAAATTTTATTAATTTATATGGAATGGAATCATCATATGTTAAGATTTATTTCGTTTCATTACATATAGGCTCACAGTTTAAGCCTCTAAAAGTGTATAATTTAAACAATTTTATTTTCAGAAATTTTAATGTGAATATGCACCTTTAATAAACATTCCGTTGAATATTTTGAAACTAATAGACAATATTCAGTAAAATTAGGAAATGAGTTTCAAAATATTCAACAGCTTACCTAGTGCTATATAGTTTACCGTAATATTTAGACTCCGGGAATTCAGGATTCAAAGTGATTCCAACACGTGGAACAAGTGGGCAGAGCTTAGCTAGAAATGGATCCTTCTATTTGTGGCTGTCATCTTTCAGTCTCAAGGAAAGCATGGAGTCAAGCACTTCTAAGGACTACATTCAACCATTGCCAAGACTTTTTGACTTACTATCTCAGACTTGTTACCATTTTCACAGACTTTTTAACCATTTGATCACAAAGCCAGCCAAAAACTGGCCTTTGCAGTGGTCTTGATGAGTGTATATATATACAGGAAAAGACAAGAGTATTTTTGAAAACTTACCACTGGAATGACTGTCTCGGTTACCGAACCAGGCATTCCAATGTTAAATTGTCAAAAAATACTCTTCTATTGGCCTGCAAATGGATATCCACTAAGGAACATTAACAAAAATTTTCTTGAAAAATCTTCAGTTTAGCATCGTTACATTGGAATCATTTATTGAGTCGTGATGTATCGAAAAAGTCTACAGCCATAGATACCAGGATTGGTCATTATCATTATCACTCTATAAACAGGGATTTCTTTAGCCCTTGAATTTGTTCAAGAAAACTTGAATTTTCTCAGAGAAAAGTTCCTTTTGCAGACCAAGAGAAGTCTATTCTTGAAAATTTACCACCAGAATGATTGGCTCGGTTATCGAGCCATTCATTCCAGTGGTAAATTTTCAAAGGTCGTCTTCTCTTGGTCTGCAAATGGACATTTCTGAAGACCACTGCAGAAGCCATTTTTGGCTGATATGAGTGTTAAAGGGTTAACACTTTAATGGCAAAATAGTTGCTTATTTAATGTCAATTTGCAGGCCAAGAGCAAACTATTTTTTGGAAATTTACCACTGGAATGACTGGCTCGGTTATCGAGCCAGTCAGTCCAGTGGTAAATTTTCAAAAATAGTCTCATGGCCTGCAAATGGACATTCCTACAAACCACAACAGAGGCCATGTCTTTGGGTGTATTCACCGTGTAAGGGTTATTTACCTTGTCTTCCAGCTCAAACTGCACCCCGAATATCGGACAAGTACTGTACACTCGATGCAAACTCTGAATCTGCTTAGCTGTCTCCTGTAGCTTCTCAACTGGGTCAATTCTAAAGCCCAGCACATATCCACCGCTCTGGTCCAACAAAAATAATTAAATTTTTTCAAAAAGAACTAGTGCCTATATTTACAGAATATGTACATCAAATGAGAAATTGTCATATTATTTTGCTACATTGTAGAAATATATTGATGGGGAATTGAAAACACACCTGGCAACAGTTCCCAGAATCATAGCCTATAAACACTTCCACCAGACCAATGCTGCAAGACTTGTTACTTAGAGCATTTTCGATTGGGTTAGTGTTGTCCACACTAGTGTCGGGTTGAATTCGTTTGTGCGAGTTTAGCAGAGTTTAATAACAATCATGATAATGCAGGTTTGGGGCTGTCCGGTATTAACAAGGCCCATAACCTGTGTTATCATGGCATGATTATGGCGTCATAATTGAATCTATGTGACGTCACAACAAGTGTTGCAGAACTCGCGCAAATGAATTTACTCTAAAACATATTCATTTGCATGAGTTCTGCAAGACTGTTGTTGTGACATCACATAGATTCAATTATGACGCCATAATCATGCCATGTCCTTCACTGTGTTAATAATGGGCAGGCCAGAACCTGCTTTATCATGCTTGTTATTAAACTCTGCTAAACTCGCACAAACGAATTCAACCCGACACTAGTGTGGACAACACTAGCCCAATCGAAACCGCCCTTAGTCTTGCGGGGTTGGTCTGGTGGAAGCGGTTATGGGCTATGATGCTAGGAGCTATCGCCAGTTGTTGGTTCGATTCCCCATCAATGCACCAGACTGTAATACCACGAATCCTTGTATAACTAAGATAGAAACCTTGTCATGAGTATGAATAACAAATTATTTACCACCATCAACACAAATCCTGGGGTTGGTTCAGGAGAGCGAATATTTTCCGTTCGCCGAACAATTGTTAGGTCACGTGGTACATTCGCTCTCCTGAATGGGCTGTTCGCAGAACGCTTTGTGGCGAGGAGAACAACCTTATAGGCGACTCACCATGATTTGCCATGAAAACCAAGATGGCGGCAAAATATACAGCAGACACGTTGATTGTCAATTTAACCAAAATAATTAATACCAATGCATTCTTAGCTAATGTAGTATTATGTTAGTCTTCACCAAATATGTGCTTAATAACTATGTCTTGACTGCAGTAGTTTGGTTTGGTTTATAAGCCTGATGCTTGATTACTGTATGGTGTAATCCAGAAAGTCTGAATGGTCTGGGCCTGGATTCATCAGCTCCACAACATGGAACCCATAGGAATCAACTTAGCAGGGTAAGGATGCCCCCTTTTCATGCGGGTGCACAACACCCACATACATAGTTATCATCCTTCAACAAATATGTGTATGCTTGTAGATTGTTTCTGAGACCCTGAGATTCATTATGAGGTAATAAATATGACATCATAATGCATAGCATCTGACAAAAAGTTAACTCTCATAACTATCACGTGAGGCCATAAAAGAAAGCTCGTCGAAGTTACGCATGACAACTCATTCAGGAAGGTGAATATAGTTCGCCACGAACAGCGAACATAAATAGGTGAATGTTCGCCGAACATTTCTCTTCCTGAACTCGCTCCAGGTCTCTCATTTTCAAAGCCAACAGATCAGACTGGAAGCCAAGGCAGCAAAAGCTGTAATCAAATTTATTTCATAATATACAAGTAAATACTTATTAAATCATTGACAGGGGTAGTATGATGGTGAAATTTTGTGCCAAGCCATTATTGAGAAGAAATTATTTAAAAGAAAAGTTGATGGACAGACAACATGTAGACAAAATGGCATATGCTCAACAGAAAAAAACCCAATAATATATACAACCCATAAGTTATTGGTTAACTTTCTAACTACTGAATGTCCGCAGACAACATATTCCATGAGGTTTAACCATCTATCACTCAAGCATGCCAAAAACAGCTTCTGCAGTGGTCTTATGAAATGTTCATTTACAGACCAAGAGAAGACTATTTTTGAAAACATACCACTAGAATGACTGGCTCGGTTATCGAGCCAGTCATTCCAGTGGAAAATTTTCAAAAATAGTCTTCTCTTGGTCTGCAAGTGGACATTTTCCATGAGAAAATTAAAATTTTCTTGAACAAATTCGAGGGTTAATTGGTTAACAACATGTTGGTTGGCATTACGGGTGGCCTCAATTTTGGATGAGGTCAGACATTACTCATCCTGTGGATGGTCAAAGTGTTGTCAATAAGGGAGGGTATATAGAGTAAATAAGTCATGCAATACACACCTGCTGTGTACTCTCTATCACAAGCGCCATGCCAAACTTTGACTCTCTAATTTTAACCGTTTTCTGAAAAATATCAATTAAATTAATAGCATTACTCCCTTTATCGCTGGAAATATTGTCCAGAATTAGCAGGTTAAATCTAACTCATTGTTTAAGATCTATGATGATGATGACAATCGCGACGTTATAATGATTGTGATATTATAATGTCAAATATACAGCTGAGCTTTAAGCATGTATGGTACAGCTCAGAGTTAACTTAAAATAAAATGCGTCTGCAACGCATGCATGACGCGTACATAGCGGGTCTATTTTAAAATAATGGATGCATCACTTTCCCGTTGTGAACGGTAAAACAACGCGGTGTGAAAGTAAAACAAATGGGTTGGAAACGGTTTGACAACGCATCAGAACTTATTACACAATGCATTTATGATATTGGCTAGACAAGTCGTTTGAAATCTGATAACGTGAAATGCGTTCATAATTATGCCGCGCTGGTATAACGACATTATGCGAGTCGACCAAGAAGGGCAACCGATTACTCGGGCATACACACATTATGCAATTATATTTTGCCAGGATACCGTAAATTTTCGCGAAATTCCTGTCATGATTTTAGGGGGAGGCCTCATTCAATGTTGAATAATTGGCAGTATGTCGCATTATCAGTTCCGATACAACTGCCTGGTAACGTAAACATTCCACTCTTACAGAACAAAATGAACCCGGTTACTTATTCACTGCCCAAATTCACCACTAATGAGAAATGCCTCACCCGACTGTCTCGCCGATCGATAATTATGCGCAGTCGTAGATTCTCGGAAAAGCGTAGCCGTAATTTGATTGGCTTGCTGGACATCTGACGTCATTGTGAATGAATGAAAATTACTATCATAGTAAAATTTTGATCACGTGTCTCGTCATTCATGATGAATTGATGACGTGATTTATTTTAACCAGTCTCTGAGCGACTCACGATCAACAATGGCAGAACGCAAAATGTACACATATTCGCGGTGCCGCTTTTAAAAGCAATAAAGCAATATCTTAATGCCCACTTTGACTTTTAAATTAATAAAACAAACAGTGTCTGGTTCATGAAATATTGTGAAATTAGCTCCCTGACTATTTATAATGTTAACTTTCACGGGTTTATTAAGGCACTATTTATCATCTAGCTATGGTATTGCTACATAGAGGGGGGTGCGGCGATTGCTCATTTCCTCGACCTGGTTATACTCGGCTACATTTCATTGCAATATAGTGAATCCGAAAGCTACCGAATGTCACAAAAAGAAAATCATTAAATCACTACGGGCATTTTATTTCCACGAAAAGCCAATGAGATATCGGTACATGTTTTAGGGGCGCATAGTATTTCATAACTAGCCCTGAACTAGTCTTTTTTCGTGTAGAACACCAATGGGATATTGCGGTAGCAGACACGAATCTGCTAATTTGTGTGTCATATTATCAATAACAAGAGGCCCAAGGGGCCTGTATCGCTCACCTGCATCATAGGCATTTCAACCAGGAAGGCCATGAACAATATGTAGAACCCTACAGAGCTGAGCAGAATTATAACAAGAAAACAGAAGCCATGTTTCTTTATGTATCAACTATTTTTGAACAAAGAGTAACGGCCCTTAGTCCCTTATCATTTCTCCCAAATTTTGGCCCAATCCGTTCAGCGATTCATGAAAACCAGGTCATCCAAGATGACTGCTAAAGCATTAGGCAATCAAGTTCCATTGAACAAACTGGATTCAGCCGTTTCCTTAAATAACCTGTCATGAGATTTGAATCAATCCTCCATGCGGATTCGGAAAAGAAGATTTTTAAAGGCATTTCAAAAATCCAGGATGGCCGCAAGACAAATTACAGACCAGTTTCATTTGAACAAATGTGTATCTCTATTCCCTAATTATGTTTTCTGCCAAATATCCTTGAATTTCCTATTGCTTTAGTACATGGGAGTTTCTAGTTGGAAAATGATCCATGATGGCTGCTAAAACGTTTATCCGACAGTTTCGAAAATGGTAAATCTGAAATCAGAATGCCCAAACACATATATAAAACCAATTTCGGCTTCAAGATTCATCAAAATAAAAAAATTCAATATGGCCACCAAACATGCCCCATTTTGATTGGGCCATGGAGAATAAGTAATTTTCGCTACAACTAAGTCCACCAAGATGGCCGCCGAACCGTTTGACCAATCAAGTTCCCTAGCCATAAATCATATTTCATGAGGTTTGCATCAATCCCCCAAGGCGTTTCGGAGAAGATTTTTAAAGACGTTTCCTAAAATCGGCCTAAATCCAAGATGGCCGTTGGTCAAATTGGCCGATCGGGTTCATTTGAACAAATCTAGATCTCTATATGCCCTATGAATGCTTCCTCCCAAATATAACTGAAATCGGCCCAGTGGTTCTTGAGAAGAAGTCATTTAAAGAATTCCCCATTGCTTTACTATGGGCCCATTGCTTTACTATGGGAGCCTATGGCGGGAAAACAAACCAAGATGGCAGCCAAACCATTTATCCGACGGTCTCGAACGTGGCATATTTGAACTCGCCACACTGATAAGCATATATAAAGCAATTTTCGCCATCAAAATACATCAAATCCAAAAAAGCCAATATGACCAAGAAATGCTGAATTTTGATTGGTTGATGGCGACCATGTTTTTTAACGAACAAACTTTCCTTGAAAAAATTTGAAAGGCGCTTGGTTCCTAAGCATATTTACAAAATCTCAGCTCTATCCCTTCAGCGGTTCGGGAGAAGTCGTTTTCGCGAAAACTAGGTCATCCAAGATGGCCGCCAAGCAAATCGGCCAATCAGGCTGCCACAGATGATGTGTTATGAGGTTTGAATCAATTCCTCCGGTGGTTTCGGAGAAGATTTTTTAAAGTGTTTCTAAAAATCAGCCATTTTGGCCGACGGCCATCTTGGATTTTGACCGATCCGCTTCGTTTGAACAAACTTAGATCTCTATATGCCCTATGAATGTGTCCTCCCAAATATAATTGAAATTGGCCCAGTGGTTCTTAAGAAGAAGTCGTTTAAAGAATTCCCCATTGCTTTACTATGGGCCCATTGCTTTATTATGGGAGCCTATGGCGGGAAAACAAACCAAGATGGCAGCCAAACCGTTTATCCGATAGTCTTGAAAGTGGCATATTTGAACTCGCCACACTGATAAGCATAAATAAAGCATTTTCACCATCAAAATACATCAAATACAAAAAAGCCAATATGACCAACAGACGCTAAATTTTGATTGGTTGATGGCGGCCATGTTTTTAACGTACGAACTTCCCTTGAAAAACTTGAATGGACCTTGGTCCCTAAGCATATTTACCAAATTTCAGACCTATCCCTTCAGCAGTTCGGGAGAAGTCATTTCCGTGAAAACTAGGTCATCCAAGATGGCCACCAGACAAATAGGCCAATATGGTTACCTTGAACTCGCCCTGTAGGTGGGGCTTAGAATACACCTTCCGTATCCTCTGCGTGTCGTAAGAGGCGACTAAAGGAGGTAAGGGTGAGGTAACCCTGACAGAAACCTCGAGTGCTGAAGACGGAGGTTCCAGGCCGCACGGCGCACTCTAATATATATTATAGTAGGGGGATATGTGTTAGTGGTATGCATGGACGAAAATTCAAAGGCCAGTGGTCTGGAACCTTGAAGGACATATCAGCATAGACAATACAATTGTTTTAAAGATATTGACCACTGTGGAGATATGGTGCACATGGGGACAGAATGAGGGTGGGGGGGGATTGGGAGATGCCCCCCGACCCCTTTTTTCCTCTCCCACTGTTTAGACTCCCACCCCACCCAGGTCAAAACACATTCTGACACCCCAGTTATTGCGCTTGATTGTCCTGTCCATTTTTGTCAATCTTACTGGGGTTTGCTGCTGTTCATGTTGCAATGTTATTAATGTATCTATCCTTTTATTTTTCAGCTTGAAACACCATTTGAGAGAAATATGAAAGCAAATTTAAACTTGATGATTTTTTATAAACCCTGTAACACTTAAACTTGCTAAAAAAAATTACATCTCAGTAAATATCCATTTCCAGACAAAGAGAATCTGTTTGAAAATTTACCACTCGGTTATTGCGCCAGACATTCCAGTCGTACTTTTTCACAAATATTCTCATGCTGTAGCCATTTTTGGCCGGCTTGTGTGTTATAGGGGTAATAATATTTAAGTACTGTATTGTGTAAACTACCAGTGCAAATGTCAAATAAAGTTCTCGAAGTGAGAGGGAGAGAGAATCTCATATTAGGTAATCAGACTGGACTATGTATAGTAGATTTGTTGAATATATCGAGTCCAATTTGATTGGAAGCTGCTGCTGCTTTAGGCAACAATAGATTCCAAATAAATATATCAAAATATACTCAACAGATTACTTTTTTAGACTTCAGGATCTTTACCCTTGTCCTGCAAGGGGAAGGGGGTATTTATTACATTTGTGTGCGTCCGGTATTGCATCTAAAATATTGATCCTACTGGTTTCAAATTTTAATGCAACAAAGCAACATAACCTAAACAAGGATTTCCCGAAGTTGTCCGTGATATGGACAAAAACCCAGGATCCAGATTGGATACACATTTTAATCTATGGACATCTCGGAAACTACTGGTTAGATTTTGCTCAAATCTTGACAAAGTAGAGGGCCATACACTATGATTTAACAAATTTGGATGCGCTAAAAATTTATTTTAAAACCGCTATGTACATTGTGAGAAAAATGGTAGGGTAGTCTTGGCAGTGGTTTACAATCTCTGATTACTGTTGTTCATAATGTTATCTATCAAGCATCAAGTCCCGACAACACTGTTGTGCTTTAAAAATTGAATCTACCCGTCAATGGAATCTAAGTGATAACTAGATTGCTTGGTCGATGATGCACTATAGCAGAACCCATGTTCACCACTTTGACCTCGTTACCCCATCCAATCCCTGAGGGCAGAGCCAAATGTAAATGCCCTCTTGCTGCCTTGCACTCCATAATCACATACCAAATTTGTTTGAATTCCAACCACTGATTTTGGAAGAGTTGCATTACACAGAGACTGGAGTGGATTGTTGTGGAAAATCTGGATGTCATAAGGGGAAATGATCTGTTAAAGCAGGATTTAAAAATTAACATGAGCCAGAGGATAGTAGAAATTGACTATGACTAGTACAATTTGTAACCGACCAGCCTGATGGTAACAATTTGATATGTCAATGGTCACGGTGGCCAAAAAATGTCATTGCTGTGATCTTCAGAAATGTAGATATTCAGAGCAAGATAAGACTATTTGTAAAAATGTACCACTAGAATGACTGGCTCGATAACCGAACCAGTCATTCCAGTATTAAAATTTCAAAGATAGTCTTCCCTTGGTCACCAATGAAAATTTCATGGGCTAAAGTAGAATCTAGTAATCCTGCTAGAGACATGTAGTGGCTCATTTGGCCTTAATTTCAATTCATGAAGAGGGTGTGTGAGAGCGATCTTTTGAACACCCACTCTTTCCCCGCAGAAAATTCACAATTGTATGGTAACCCATATCAAATTCCTTTGAATTCCACACAGCAGTTTGGGAGGAGTTAGCTAGCGTGATGGACAGTTTTTCGGATATTTGTCCTTTGGACCCCATCCCCTGACCCACAGCGGGCGGAACCAAATCTAAATATGGTCTTACAAAGCTCAATCATGGGTAACCCACATACCAAATTTGGTTGAATTTCACCACCTGTTTGGGAGGGGATAGCATGATGGGCCTACAGACAGGTAGATGGAGGCGATTATAATACCTCCATTTTTTCAAAACATGGGGATCATGAAAGGACCCAAGGCGATAAGATACAGGTAGGTAATTAATTCAAAATCTTTATACAAAAATGTAAATTTCTTTTGGATTGAGAAATTAGGCTACCACCATCAATGCCCACGGCACATTGTTTCCAGGATTTGTCGGTGAAAGGGTTAAACATAGCAAAGACTGGCATTGACAAGTGGGCATGGCAGAAATTTGGATTTTCTAATAGAGGAATCCACTTTTAGCTCTGCCCCGTCTCTAGGTAAGCTCCATCCATGATTTGCGCGTGTTGGGTTCAGTTTATACACTTTCAATCCTAAATTCCCAATTCCATGATTACTATAGATACAGCTAACCTGTTCAATATTTTGAAACAAATCTGACTTGGGCCTGTTCAATTATTCAACAGAATGTTTAGTAAATGGCATACAATTCGTACAACTGACAGACTTTCAAAAGTGCATGATGGACTATGTCATCCAATAGATATTTTGATTGTGACGTCAGCCTATATGTGATGTAATTCATTATGATGTCATATACTTGGGTGACAGATTGGATTCATCTATTGTTTAACCCTTTCTCATTTTCACCGACAAATCCCTGAAAAAGTATGATGCTTACAGTATAAAATTTATTCTATTGAACATTTTGAAATTAATTTGACTGAAAGCCATTGCTGCCTAAGGCAATTTGCAGTCAAACTCATTTTTAAATATTCACCAGTTTTCCGTTATGGTATCATTAAAATGAGGTATGCGGAATTCAACGGAAAAACGGTTAATCTTACCTTGCTCGTGTGCAGATTTATGTTGTATATTTCACTGCCGTCGAATCATATTTGCGTCATTCTTGGCTGATTCATTGCGATGGAGCCTAGTGTATACGGTGTCTCCGAATTCATAATCATATCAGTAATTCAGATTAACAATTTTGATTGAATTCCACCAAAAGCTTTTGGAGATGGATGGATAGACTGATGAATGGAGGCAATTGCAATATCCCAGCAGTCTTATTTTACACAGATCAACAAATTGTTCTCTTTATAAAATCCATGTTTGGAAATCCATCAGCCCAATTAGCAGAAGAGTCTCTGATGTTTTTAAGCCATTGTCCGCTCACCTTAAAAAAATAGGAACAACAAGTTAGAAATAGGCAAATTCTAAGAGTTATATTAAGACTTTAACAATCAAATTTTTACATGAAAATTTCCATTTTCTCATAGACAATACCCATATGCAGACCAAGAGCCAGTCATTCCAGTGATAGTTTCAAAAATAATGTTACTTTGGTCGGAAAATTGGCATTTTCCTAGACAACTGCAGCAGTTTTGGTTTGGCTCAAATGTTAGATGGTTAACAATATACATGTACGGCGCAGGGTCATAGGGATATACTGGTAAGCTGACCCGACAACGGCTGTTATGGTCATACACCGCCCTCAGATTTTAGCGCAGAAATGAGTAATATAATAAATGGTGGGTATATATAGTCCAAAAAGGGAGTATGACTACTAGTTACTGGATTAACCTTTTCAATCGACAAGAGTGAATAATAAATTTGTTACAAATGTTTCTAAATTCTGTTGAATATTTTGAAACTAATTTGACTGGAAGCTGGCTAAGGCAGCACCAGCTTCAAACTGGATTCAAAATCTTACCTTTATAATGACTGTAAACGTGAAATTCTGGAATTTCAGGTTCAAATGTGATAATTGTTTTTAATTTTGGGCACACTTCCATGATAGTGCAAGTTTGTTTCAGGGCCCCGGTTCTCTAATATCTTTGATCAGAGGATACTGGCCACACAGTAAATGGTGATAGAATGTTTGTAACAAGGGCAATAGTGAATTATTTGTTTTCTAAGGAATAATTAGTGAGTTCCAATCATCAATGATTGTTAGGCAATGTGGTGTTACTTCCCAAGTTTTCAGTTACTCAATGACTAATTTAACCTAGCAAGTTATAGATTGTGGTAAGAAAGCAGCAGAACCAATAATATATAAATCCATTCGTTTACCTCTGGTCGCGAAATAACAATACGGTTATAGATAAACAATCCGATAATCTCAATCATCGATGCATGTCTTTGTTTACAATTTCCAAGAAAACTTACTCTTCAAATTACTAGCATTAATTACGCCGAGTTGAGATGCGAAAGCTGTCAGATATATCGGCATCCCACTTCCCGATTGTCAATATGGTTAATCTAGTCATCTGTCTACTTTTTAGTTTGTGGCGTACAAGAAATATGCATAGATTGACATATTTGAACATACAACTATTTTCCAAAACAGCTGATCGTGTCGCCATCTTGCCGGAAAAATTAATATTCATGAATTCCCGACCAATCAGACGCGTCAATCTTATAGTGCGTGATACGGCGATGCCAATAACGGGTAATGAGCGTGGGACTCGTATATTAGATACGGGTACGATTCTACAAATTCATCTCGTTCTCTCGCGATCTATCACGGTAAACAATTCCTATTGGAGACGCCGGTACGAAAAAATGTCTGATGCTATAGAATCTTAGTGTAAAACATTTGCGTTCGCTTCTTAAATTGCTGATTGCAACCAGAAATGCTACATAGCATAAAATTTGCCATTTATTCGTTGTCAACGCTGAGAAACCCTGGTATGTGTTCGGTTATGTATAAAGGAATTATTCAACATTGAATAAGGCCTCCCCCCAAAATCATGACCGGAATTTCTCGAAATGTTACGGTACCATGACATAATATGATTGTTATTTTCACATCTTATCAGATGAAAACCTTCACGAAACTTTGGTATCTGTTAGTTATAATACTATTGTGATTAAATTTATCAATGGCATTTGTAAAATTAAAAAAAAATTCGATAAACTTTGCAAAAATAGACCAATGTATTTATCCTACAAGGTGTGGCCATTTTGAGAGGCACATTGACTACCTAAAATATATTTTATTCATACAAATTTTATATGTACTTAAAGGTATTTTATTGCCCTTTCTAATGATATATAGTTTTATATATAGTGATCTGTTACTTTGCCAAAAATAGTTAATATAGTTGGCATGGTAGCACTACGCCGCTATCATGCCACTACCGCTTATAGGCTAGGTTTCTTAGCAAGTTTCTAGCTTTTGGCTGTAGGGTTTCTAGCACTTCTTTGTAAATTCTTGGTAGGGCCCAGAGGGTTAAATTATTTTCAAAATATTCAACAGAATGTTTATTAAATGGTAAATTTATTAAACAAAGTAGGCGTGTGCGATTATTGCCTTGAGTGATCACGGCATCATTATTTAAGAATAATCAAGATTAGTCGATTAATCAGCCTGGATTCAAATTACCCAGACATAACGACAAAGTCATATCAATGTCGAAAGCTACAATGGTGCTTAGAAATCTCCATTTGCAGGCTAAGAGATTATTTTTTGAAACTGTATCACTGGAATGTCTGGCTCGAGCATCAAGGCAGACATGCCAGTGACACATTCTAACAAACAGTCTTCTCTTGTTCTGCAAATGGACATATATTCTCTGAGGAAAATGTTGACTTTCGTGACGGATTGCATAAGAGAGTACTTAAAAATCAGGTTTTGAAATATGTTATGCAATAGAAATCATACACGAGTATTCGATTATATAATTTTTAATCATATAATTTCATGCTTTAAAATTAAGAAATATTCACGATTTTCGATTAGATCACGTAATCTCGCAAGCCGAACACAAAGACATACAATTCATACATTTTCATGAGGGACCTTTCAATTTTCGTGGCAGAGTTACGTCATTTTAACATGTGACGTATTTGTTGTCAGATTTGCAGATCCGATCTTTTCATTAGATTTATCCCTGCATATATGAGTTGAAAATATGATAATATTACCATCAGTGCAGGAGATGCTAAAGTGTTAAAATGATGATTGCTTCTGTTAGCTTACCATCTGTAAATATGGAATGCTGACATTGAACGATTCATTGATGTTGGCATGCCAGACGAGACGGATGTTCGTGATAAAGAATGTGCCGAGATTACCCTGCAAACATGATGTACATTATCAGGTGAATCAAAAAAGCATCCGCTTTTGTTTCTACGAGAATTCTTAATACTTACCAGATGTACTATTATGATAATGTCTATTATCTAGTCTAGCTCAAAATAAACAATTAAAACTCCGCACTCTCCTGGTCCTGCCCATACTGTGTCCGGGAATACCATAGCCGCAGGTACCGAGTCAATTCCCAATCACAGTCAGATTCGTCTTATATTTGCCTTGGCAAACTGCGAAAGCAGCTCAGCCTCACCTCAGCGGGGCGGCTGAGGCAGGGCCATAGTACATCTGGTAAGTATTAAGAATTCTCGTAGAAACAAAAGCGGATGCTTTTTTGATTCTACTTCGAATAATACTTACCAGATGTACTATTATGATAAACTCCGGATTTCGACAGCCAGGAAATGCCGGTGGGAGGAGGTGAGGCTCGAACCAGCACTCATCAACCATCCAACAGAGAAGGTTGTGAAGAGACTAAAACCCTGGCATACGCTTGGGTTCTGCTATCTGACTCATAGAGTGCTAAACTTCTATGGTCTAGACCGCGCTCCCCCCCCTCTTTTGTCCGCACAAAACCAGAGGGATGTCCATGGGGATGCAACACCCACCAGACCCGTGTCAGCCCCAAGTCTCAGCTAGGGCAGTCCAGTAGAGTGCAAAGAAGCTACTACAACTTCAAATCTTTGAAAAAACTATCAGTATATCGATTAGATTTTCAAATTGGAATGAGTCTTATGTCTGTATGAGAGGATAAGCATACTCTTGTACCAGACTATTCACATACTCAGTCTGGTATTTCGACTGGAAGTAAACATATTTATAGTCACTTAATTAATGTAAACACTCACCATTTTTGAGTGGTCGATCTGTTATTGATCATCACAGGAGCTAGGCCCAATCCACGGTCGTACTCAGTCATGTGCATAGCGCTTGGTCAGTGTAGGCGGAAGGCTTTTGTGATGTGTGCGAAGTAGTGGTCGGACGTGGCTTAGTTTAGGTTCGACAGATTGGCGACGGCTACTGGATTAAGTGTGCTGGAGATGTCTCGAAGGTAGAAATCAGTGAATGACGACTCGGCATGCCATTGTGCTACAGACATCACCTGCTCTAAAGAGACACCCTTATAAAGGGCCGATGATGCTGCTAGTGCTCGGACCTCATGGGCATTCGCACGATCAATCTGCTTTCCTGTAGCGATCTTGTGCGACATCTGAATAGCGTCAACTATCCAACGAGAAATAGTATCTTTCGAAGCACGTAAATGGGGAGCTTTGAGACATAACCACAGAGATTTCGGGTCGTCTCTCCACTCAGAAGTACGTTTCTTATACATCTTTAGACATCTGACAGGACACCAAGCACAAGAATTTGGGTCATGTCTAGTTAAACTTGGCAAATTGATCGGCTGTCCTGGATATTTAAGTGACTGATTCTTTGCCAGGAAACAAAGACGTGGAAGTAATCTTAAACCTTCACCCATGACGACAAAACGGTCTTGTTCGGCAGAAAGCGCATGAATCTCGCTTCTCCTTCTCGCCGACGCTGCTGCAACCAAGAAAACTGATTTAATAGTTAACAGTTTAATGTCAATAGATCTAATCGGTTCAAAGGGAGCATGCCCTAAAACCTGTAGAACAAGAGATAGATTCCATGATGGGATAGGAATTGGCTGTCTAGGTCGCAGATTGCTCATTCCTTTGATAACTTCATTCAAGGTGTCATTCTCCGCTCCCCCAATGGTGAGACTAGGAATGACAGAAGCTAATGCAGACTTATATGCTGCTAGGGTAGAAGGTACAAGTTTGTCAACTTCGTATAAATGACAGATAAAATCTGCTACGTGTTGAACAGATGCAGAAAAGGGATCAATATCTCTTCTCTCACACCACTGTGCAAATTTGTTGATTCTATAATTATATGTTTTTGTGGTTGAAACTCTTCTGGCCGAAGCAACAAACTTCGCTGCTTGCTCAGAAAAGCCACCCTCAATTGCACGCTGCTTGACAACATCCATGCAGTCAATTTGAACATTTCTGGTCTGTCGTGAAGGTACAGACCCTTGTTCTGAGAGATTACATCTCTTGTGTCTGGAAGAGGGATTGGACTGCAGACCAGAAGGTCCAGCAGATCCGTAAACCATGATCGGCCTGGCTAATAAGGAGCGATCAGTAGTACTTGGCACATCCCCTCTCTTATCTTTGCCAGAACTTTCGGGATGAGAATTGTTGGAGGATACGCATACGCGTACATTCCCTTCCAACTTATCGCCAGTGCGTCTACTGCTAGAGCTAACGGGTCCGGGATCGGTGACACGTACGTGACCATCTTTGCGTTTTTCTTCATTGCAAATAGGTCGACATTTGGCTTGCCCCATTGTTTGAATAGAACCTCCGCTACCACTTGGTTGAGCTGCCATTCCGTCGGACGACAAACCGTCCTTCGACTGAGAGCATCCGCTAAGATGTTCAATCTTCCTGGAATGTGTGCTGCCCGAAGAATAATATTCCTCTCTTGGCACCACAGCAGAAGGTTCCAAACCATCATACACAACTCCGGTGATCTTGTCCCGCCCTGGCGGTTCAAATAAGACACCACTGTTGAGTTGTCTGTCCTTACTAGGACAATTTTGTCCTGAACTAGACTCTCGAACTTCTGCAGTGCTAATACCACCGCTAATAGCTCGAGCACATTGATATGTTTCTGCGCATTGGTCCGATCCCATTCCCCTGACACTGACTGATTGTCCAATACCGCTCCCCAACCTGTCAATGATGCATCCGTGAATATGGACATCTGAGGTTGAGGAGGTTGTAGAGGAACACCTCGCAGGAGATTCTGTTCTGACAACCACCACTGAAGGTGGAATATCAATGGTTCTTTTACTGGTATTCTCAGAGATAACGGATCTGTTCTCTGTGACCAGAACGACATCAAATACATCTGAATTGGCCTGCGCCTGAGCGCCGCATATGGCACCACCTTCTCCAGAGATACTAGTAAACCGAGTATTCTGAGAAACTGACGCGCCGTCAGATAGGCTCCTAGAGAAACTGACTCCAGTACTGCAATCAGGCTTCTGACTCTGCTCTCCGCCGGAAAAGCTACGCCGTCCCTGAGATTGAAAAAAATTCCCAGATAAACAAACTCCTGGGATGGAGTCAGTTCTGATTTCTCTAGATTCACAATCCATCCTAGCTTCTTCAATAAGTCTAGGACTACCTTCAGATTGCTGCGCAGAGTGACTGGATTCCCCGCCTTTAGCAGCCAGTCGTCTATGTAAGTGTGAACAGCTATGTTTCTCCTGCGAAGTAAAGAAGTCATGGCGAGAACCACCTTGGTGAAGACCCTCGGAGCCGTGGTCAGGCCGAACGGAAGAGCATTGAATTCCCAAACACTGTCTTGGAATGCAAACCGCAGGTACTTCTGAAAGGGAATTGACATTGGAATATGAAAATAAGCATCCTTCAGATCTATTGATACCGCCCACATGCCTTTCCTGAGCCCTGTCATCACCGCTGCTACCGTCTCCATCTGAAACCTGGGAGAAAGAATAAATTTGTTCAACGGTTTGAGATTGAGAATTGGTCTCCACCCTCCGGTACGCTTCGGAACTAGGAACATAATCGAATAGAAGCCCAGTGATGACTGATCGGCGACCAGGTGAATCGCCTTCTTCTGACGAAGCGATTCTATCTCTGACTGAATGGCAACTAAACGGTCTAATTCCCTTGGAATAGGAGTCCATATTGGAGTCGAGGTTAACGGAACTAACGATTGATGGATGAGCCAGTCCGGATCGTAGCCGTTTCTTATCCACTGACAGACTAAATAGTCGCGCACGACCTGTTCCCATTGGCTTAGGAATAGCTGAAGTCTGCCTCCGACGGAAGGAATCTGCACACAGTTGTCGGTCGAGATTAGCCGACAAGACGCTAAATCGCTTGGGTGAAGATTCTCGACTCCATTTGTTTCCAAAGCCACCGGTAATGATTCCGCCGGAAACCCGTCAGGAACGAGCCCCACGGCCGCCCCGCGGCTTCTTGTGGTATGACGGTCCGGAACCGCCGCCACGACTATCCTTACGGTAGCCGCCACGGCCCGAACCGCCACCCTTCCTGTCGTCCTCATACGGCCTCTTACTAGAGGGCTTGTATGTGGACGAACGGCCAGGCCCTTGTGCTCCGGATGACCTATGGGCATCACGGGCAGAAGGACGGAAGGGCGATCTAGGACGCTGCCTCTGCTGCTCCTGTCGGTGTTGACGGTAGGACTGTTGCGGCTGAGTCCTCTTGGTCGACTTCCACGACTTGCCGACCACCTCTTGCTCCGCCACCATCGATGCAACTTTAGAAAGCGCTTGTCGTGCCGAGCCGCCGAACAAGCCTGGACCTATGAAAGGCGCGGAAGATAACGCTGCCCTCATTTCCGGTCCTGGTTCCACACAATCGAGAACCATTCTCCGTCGCTCTGCTAAAGTTCTTGTGATCACCCTGGCCAGGCAATCCTGAGACAGGCGCATGGTGTCCCGAACAACTCCGGGAGCAGCCTCTGGCACCTGTCCGCCTTCCGCCGTGCAGTCCAGCATACCCTGCAAGACGGTACACCCGTGCGACAGCGCAGCCATGGCTGCCCTAGCCGCATCCTCAATGAGCGTGAGCTCATTAAACGGGTCTTTGTTGGTCTGGGAAACCAACGGACGTGACCGCCCCTTGGCCTTCCCAGCCAACGGCCTATTCAGCGCCTCACGTTCCGCAACGGAAAGCCGTGGAACTCTGGCGTACTGATGATAGGCCTGCTCCGGAAAACGGACCCTACTCCTTATCCCCTTCGGGGCCTTGGGCAACGCATAGTCTGGCTGAGCCAGACGATATGCCGCAACTTCCAACATGTCAGAAGTCTGCGTGTCCAAGGGGAGTGTAGGCATGGCCGAAGAGCCACTGGACAGAGCGCTAGCCGCACGCTCTGACATCCGCTCCATCGCCGGATCGCGCTGAGATCCTAGATCCGATGCCAACCCGAGACGATTGGTCATCCATCCAAGGACCTGCACCCATTCAGCTTCGGCGCAGAAAGCGGAATCGTCCATTAAAGAACTCCCGTTTTCATCATCCCTCTCTCCCTTAGATGAGAGGGCCACCGACGATCCTTGCTGAACGCTACGATAAACGTCTCTGCCAGGACAGAGCGCATCCATAGCGCGACTACCAGCGGCACCAGTATCCAACGAACCGCCGGATACGGATTCTCCGCAGTCCATCGGCTCCAACACGGGATCCGGGACTACGACCGCCTCAATCACGGCTGGCACTGTCACTCCGATAGTAGCCGCGCCTAACGCCGTCGGGATAGCCTTTGGAACCGCAAACCACGGCTCCGCCGGCATATCCGGTTGCACAAATGACGGATGAAAAATGCCCGACGGAACGTCGACATCACCATCCGCCTGGCAAACCCGTACAAATCCCGAGGGAGACCCCTGGGACGTACTAGGCATTGCCGACATTGACAGATCCGGCATGCCGGAATCTTCCATCAACAGGAATTCTTCCTCCTCTACCGACGGCTCTTGAGCCGAGGACAGAGAAGGGTCAGGTGCATGACCCTCAGCAGAACTAGCCGGACCACCTAATGGTTGCCCTGCACCAGCTTGCCTCACCGGGCCCGTGGACTGTAATGAATCAAACATGGCCTTGAACTGGGCCGCCCATACGCCCAGTGCTGAATCCATCCTCTCATTCAGCCGACCTTCCAGTCCAACCAACGACGCTTGCTGCCGCTTCACTGCCTTATCCTTCTCTATACGCTCCAGCCTCGCCCGTCGATCCCTGTCAAACTCAGCCACCATTGCCGACGACCACTTGGCGCACACATCACACGGGCTTCCGACCTTACACTTCGCACACGCCACACAGTGATGACCCAGATACTTCCGTTTCATGAACCTGTTGCACTTCTGGCACAACGTATCTGGGTTCTTCGGTTTCTGCGAACACAGAGAAGAATTAAAACGCTGCACATGACAAGTGATGACGAGCAATACGCACAATAGACTTGATAGTTAAGATTTCTTAAACACATTAACTTCTCTTAAATTAATGATAACAAGTCTTAGGCAGGAAATATTTGAAACTTTTTTGAGTGAAAAAATTTTTTAAAAAACACAACTTAGCCTTTAACTAACGTTAAATAACCAAGAATAAATCGCCGATCACTACAAACACCCTCGACAACTAAGCGAGAGCTAATATCGGCGACAACAGAGTGCCTGGATACACCAAGGCAAGAACGACATAATTCATGGGCGCCGCCATCTTGGCCAAGGACGCATCCATCTTAGAGGAACCGAGTCGCAAGAGAAATTTAACCGAGTACCCGAATTAAAACTAAAAGTCAACGGGTACAGAAGCGACTCCAACAATGGCTAACATTATAAAAAATGTGCCAATTTAAGGAAATTTCAAACAGTCATTATGGCACGAATGTATAAATTCTAGATTGATACAACCTGCCCCTGTGATGATTTCCCGAGTTCCTCCATAATTCCAGCGATGTAATCGTCCAACACAACTGATTAACTGCTTAAATTGCAAAATTTGAGCACTCTAAAAAACACGACTTTGAAAAAGCGCAAAATAGACGAATCTGACTGTGATTGGGAATTGACTCGGTACCTGCGGCTATGGTATTCCCGGACACAGTATGGGCAGGACCAGGAGAGTGCGGAGTTTTAATTGTTTATTTTGAGCTAGACTAGATAATAGACATTATCATAATAGTACATCTGGTAAGTATTATTCGAAGTAGAATGGACGGATACATTTCTAACTATGTCCCGCCTATTTATAGATTTATAAGCGCCGCTTACATTTTATGCGCACGTTAGAATTGATTTGAAACTTTGAAACAATAATTCCCAGAATCCAAATTTCAACATGTTCAAGGTAATGATACTGATAAGCTGTTGAATACTTTGAAACTAATTTGACTGTGAGTGACAGCTCTCAGTTAAGTTAGTTTCAAAATAACAACAGGTTTATTAACTTGTATATTCATCAACGAGGAGCTATGAGTTATTATGATTGTGACATCGGCTAAAATGTGATGATGGATTTGATTATGATATCAGATACTTGAGTGACAGACAAGACCAGACTTCATTCATAAATACCATCTGCCACTCAAACATAAGTAACAACTCAGTGGCAGATCAAGGTGGTGGTGATGGGGACGGTTGACACCCCTTTCCCCCGAACACAACATCCACCCCACCCGTGGGTGCTCCATCAATTGGAGTGATATCCAAATACCGAACAAAATGGCCAACTTATCGACTTTACAGCCTTCGCCTATAACTAATAATGAAGTACGAGTCTGCTCTGATTCTCAACCAACCCTGTGACAGATATTGGGATATACATGAGAGGATGAAAACTGATTTGAATGCAAACATAAATGTGCAATACAAAGTGAGCAGAAACTATCTATAACCTGATTCATTATAAGGCTGTCTGTGAGTCACATCTTTGACAAATAACAAAGTTTGTTGATATTCATCATTCACCGTTCTTTCCTGTTGCATAATATTA
Source organism: Chaetoderma sp. LZ-2023a (assembly GCA_034401795.1). Taxonomy (NCBI): domain Eukaryota; kingdom Metazoa; phylum Mollusca; class Caudofoveata; order Chaetodermatida; family Chaetodermatidae; genus Chaetoderma; species Chaetoderma sp. LZ-2023a. Next base: position 71,579,551 of record CM067365.1, read on the forward strand.
ACCCTCACCTGGTCACTAGATAGATTCCAGACACCATTCACTTTGTCATAGACTTCTTCCAGTGGCAGTAATCGCAGTTGTTTGTTCGATATCAATGCACCCCGTAGCTTCATATCACGGTATAACTTTGACGTTTCATAAGCCCTAGAAGTGATTTAAAAATAAATATGCACCTCATCTTATATTAGGCATTCTGCTGATAGAATAAGACTCGGGGGTTTCATATTACAAATGTTAATGACTTTCCAGTGATCAGAATTTAAGTAATCCACCGGCTATTTCTAGCTATTATATGCTCCACCTATGGTTTAGACATGTTGGAATAAATTTGAAACTTTGAGCCCTGAATTCCGAAAATCTGAGCTTCAAGGCAAATATACAGGCAACCTGTTGAATTGGACCATCCCAGTTTATCCATCCATCGTATGACGTAATAACCAACACCATAACGTGTAGGATGATATCATAATCTATGATGTCATGAATGCGCTGTAAATTTAGGTATTTATAAAAATTCAGGCTTGGCATAGCTTCCTCCTCCTACGTACAGACAGGCTTCAAAAGTTAATTATTTTTACATTTAATACATGTACCAGAATAGAGGGACCATTTCTAGCGATGCCACACCATGTTTGGGTGTGTTGGAATCAATTCACCTTTCCAGAGTATCCATCCATCATCTGACCTCGTATGACATCATAATCAGCTCAGTGCGTGCATAATGACATCACAATCATTACAACACAAAAGGTTCCAAATCTCAAATAGTCCTACACGTTGTATGAATTGTATGTCTTTGTAATTCTTTGCTATTTAATAAACATGCTGTTGAATATTTTGAAACTAATTTGACTGGGCACTGTTGCTGCCTTGGGCAGCAACAGCACCAAGTCCAATTAGTTTCAAAATATTCAACAGCTTACATGTGTAGTTTTTTGGAAATTGATAGTCAGGGTGTTCAGAGATCGATTGATCCGAACACGAGCGAGTAGTGGGTGGAGCTTAGCTAGAGATGGGCAGGGCATAGCTAAAACCGGAAAGGTCCATTGTATTGCTACTTTGGATCCTCAATTCCCAGAATCCCAAACTCAAGGAAATTATACAGGTAAGCCTACGGCAGCAATAGCTTCCAGTAAAATTAGTTTCAAAATATTCAACAGAATGGTTATTAAATTGCAAATCCATTAAAGACATACAACTCGTATGCAGTTGACAGACTTATCAAGCTTCATGTCAGAATCATAATACATCATTATGATTGTGTCATCAGCCTACACGTGACGCAATAGAATATGGCATGAGATCTTTGAGTGGCAGATCGGATCTGTCCAATACACCCAGTAGTACAGCTAATCATTGGCATGCACTGGCTCATGGCACACTCCCTGTAGATCGTAGGCTGAATGTTAAATCAATCAACTGATGATTTTTATAAGAATATCAGCTTTAACCCTTTCATGAAGAAGCCTGCCAAAACCGGCCTCTGTAGTCGTCTTGAAAAATATCCATTTGCAGACCAAGAGATTACTATTTTGGAAAATTTACTCATGGAGTGACTGGTGTGATAACCGAGCCAGACATTCCAGTGGTAAATTGTCAAAAGTAGTTATTTCTTGACCTACAAATGGAGATTCAAAATGCACATTTTTTTACTTTCTTGTCCAAATTTAGCTATTAACCCTTTAACACTCATATCAGCTAAAAAAACGTCTTCTGCAGTGATCTTAAGAAATGTAAATCTGCAGACCAAGAGAAGACTATTTTTGAAATTTGACCACTGCAATGACTGTCTCGATAACCAAGCGAGTCATTCAAATGGTAAATTTTGAAAAATAGTCTTTTCTTGGTCTGCAAATTTACATTTTTTTGAGAAAATTGAAATTTTCTTGAACAAATTTTAGTGTTAAACGGTTAAAGTGTTTAATTCCATCGTACCTGTGTACAGCAATAACTGTTGTGAAGAGGCGTGGTGTACCAGGAATCTGCAAAACAAAATCAACAATATCTTGAATATGTTTCTTAGAGAAGCTTGGTTGTGCTTAGTTTGTCCTGCCGCGAACTTGTGTGCAAGTTTGAGTCTGGATACCAATACACAGTTTGTGTCTTCCTTTTATACTTTCCAAAAAGCGGCTACATGGGGGTGTGTGACCGGATTTGATTTTTGTAGCCGGATTAGACATTTGGTAGCCAGATTTATGGCTAGTGTAACCGGTTGATCAAATTATGTAGCTGGGATTAGGTTATCCCGTAGCCGGATTGGCTTGGTATGTAGCCAGTAGATGTAGCTACAGTGGACGATTTGGTAGAAACTTGAAAGTGTAACCGGATTCGTATTTGTGGTGTAGCCGGGAGGGGTAGCTGCCGTAGCCGGTTTGGTTTGAATTTTAAGACAGTGTAGCTGGTTTTGGTTTCAAATGTAGCCGGTTGCAGCCGTGTTTGTGCATCCATGATCAGAAAATATTATGAGGTTGATAGTTTCCTGTTCAAAATGGCTACTCACGGGTGGTCATTATGTCTATTTGTGGCTATTATTATAAATTTAGTTTAAATTTATAGTCTGTGGTCATAGTCTAACGGAAAGGTATAATTGGAGTAGAATTGGTAAGTGAATACTGGTTACAGTATTCGTTCCAGTGAGATCCTGACTCGTAGCGTTTCGTACCAAGTTTGGTTATACTCATCAGAGGAGACATAATATATAGGTGATATATCTTATCATCCATATTTTTGGATGGTTAATTTAGTCAGAAAAAAGGTGTAAAAAGTTGTATTCTTACCTTTAGTCCAATTCGTTAAGAATACGGAGCAAGATGTCTGCGGATAAGGCGTCCTCTTGTTGATTGTCCTCTTCCGTTGGAAATAAAAAATCAAGATCTTCGTTGTTGTTAGATAACGGGAGGAAGGGGTCTTCTAAGGAGATGGTGTCCTGGTCGGTTTGGAGGTCCTCTTCTAGTGTTGGTCCTGAGACCCCGCTATCAGGACTGTTATAACCCGGATTGAAAACCTCAGGTGGTGTGGCGCCGTTTATGAGATCCGAGTTTGGAGTCTCTCTACAACTTGAAAGTGGTGAGGAGTAGTTGGGCGGGTTTTCTAAGGGTAAAATCTCGATGGGTTGAATGTCGTTGTTTGATGGTGAGGTAGCAGGAGTTGAATGCTGTCCTGGTGAGCGATGCAGGCTTTGGTTGAGAGCTGAATAAATTGTTGCTTGGTTGATGATTCTGTCTATATTGTTTGTAGAATAAGTAAATTTATCAAATTTCTTTTTCACGAGTGAGATGACATACTTACCTCCCTAACACTCTTGATATACTAGTATATCGGCTCTAAATTCAATAATATTCAGAATTATAAAAAGTTAGGTGCCCCATATGGGCAGGTGGAAGTACACAGACATGCACATGACAAACACCACCCTCTGCGCATGCGCACACCAGTACTTCCGTTACTAAATATTGGCTGACATAGAAGCAACTATTCAATAGCCAAAGGACCAGGCCTCTGTGGGGTGGCGAGGCCGGGATCCTGTTAGGGAGGTAAGTATGTCATCTCACTCGTGAAAAAGAAATTTGATAAATTTACTTATTTCACATCATGAGAACATACTTACCTCCCTAACACTCTTGATAAAAATCAGAATTTGAAAGTAAATCTTGGTGGGAGGGAGGCAAGGTCCTGAAAACCTGCACACCCTCGAAGAGGCTAGGCTCTTTGAATTCTCAAGAGATTTAAAACATCTGAAATTGTGACTGAAACCACAACCAGGAATAGAATTTTGCATCGGATAATCGACCGATGAAGAGAGATTGATCAAAAGGCAAATGCGCTCCCCCCCCCCTCTTTCTGAGGAAGGTTTAGGAAAAAACGCTGCTCTAAATGACTAGCACGTTCTCTAATACTTAATGAAAGTATTACTAGACATTGGAAAAAGAAGAATTGCTTCTATTTCAAAAACCCTCTGAAAAACCACAATTAAGAGACATTAACCATCACCATATTAAAAATTAAATGACACCATCACCAAGACAGAAAATCAAAAAATGGTCATAACCACTGACCTCTGATGTCTTGGACGCGGCACTCATCTCTTCCCCCACCGGATGAAGAGAAGTGTACCAGCTAATAGTAGGGATACCCTACCAACAAATGTGATATTTGAAAATAGCAGAGGAGGCAAACTATTTACAAACATAATGCTCTGCATAACTATTTTATTTCCTGAGGACTGAGACGGCGAGTGGGTTAGAAGTGTCACAAAGGTAATGGTCGGTAAAACTTGACTCACAGTGCCACTGGGCTACTGACATAATGTCTTCAATAGAAACACCATTAAATAATGCCGTGGAAGTTACCACACCACGGACACTATGAGCCTTGGCTCTATCTACCTGGATTCCAGTGGCTGTTTTATGACAGAATTGGATACATTCCACTATCCATCTGGAAATAGTGTCTCTCGACGCCCTACCATGGGGTTCAATATATGACAACCATAGGGAACATGGGTCCGTCCGCCAAACCTGAGTTCTTTTCTTGTACTTATTCAAAGCACGGACTGGACACCATACTTTAGCACCAGGATCATATCTGGTTAAGGCAGGTAAAATAATAGGTTTACCCGGATACTTTAAAGATTGATTCTTAGCCAAGAAATTCAATCTTGGTAGAAGCTTAAGGCCTTCACCTGTAACTATATAGCGGTCAGGCTCAGCAGACAAGGCATGAATTTCACTCCTGCGTCTGGCTGAAGCCGCCGCCACTAAAAATACAGTTTTAAGTGTCAATAATTTAACAGATATAGCACTAAGTGGTTCAAAAGGCTTACCACTCAAAACCTGCAGAACCAGAGAAAGACTCCATGATGGTGTCAGTTGAGGATTTCTAGGTCTGAGATTGCCCATACCTTTAATAAGAGTATTTAAAACACTTACTTCATCACTTCCACTCTTTGCCAAGCAAGAGATAACAGTCATCAATGCTGATTTGTATCCAGCAACAGAATTAGGTTGAAGACTATAGGTATCATACAGGTGACATAGAAAATCAGCTACTACCTGAATAGATGCTTCCATCGGATTGATACATCTCTTTGAGCACCATTCTGCAAATCTGTTGATTTTATAATTATAAGCTCTGGAGGTTGACCCCCTCCTGGCTCTGGCCATGAAATTGGCTGCTTGCTCAGAAAAGCCCTCCTTAATCGCGGATTGTTAGACAACATCCATGCAGTCAATCGAAACATTGACGGATTGTTGTGAAGGGTCTTGCCCTGGAAGATAATATTGTCCATCAGCGGCAGAGGAACCGGATTGCAAACCAGAAGGTCCAGCAGATCCGTAAACCATGATCGGCTTGGCCAATTCGGGGCGATCAGAAGCACTTGGCATTCCTCTTGTCTGATCTTCTGAAGGATCCTTGGAATCAGGATTGTTGGAGGGTATGCGTATGCATACATTCCCTTCCAACTGATAGCTAGCGCATCTATTGCGATAGCGCTTGGATCTGGAATCGGAGAAACGTACGTCGTCATCTTCGCATTCTTCTTCATTGCGAACAAATCTATGTTGGGCTTTCCCCAATGACTGAACAGGTGATCCGCCACACATTGATCTAGTTGCCATTCCGTAGGCAGAATACTCATCCTTCGGCTCAATGAGTCTGCTAACAGATTCAGCCTTCCCGGAATATGAACTGCTTTCAAGGTGATCATATGATCCATGCACCAGCAAAGCAGCTTCCATGTCATCATAAAGAGACTGGGCGACTTCGTTCCGCCCTGGCGGTTTATGTAACTCACTACTGTAGAGTTGTCTGAACGTATCATCACAAATTTTCCCTCCACCTCCTCTAGGAAGTGTTCCAGGCCTAGAACTACAGCCCGCAATTCTAGCATGTTGATATGTTCCTTTGACTGTTCCAGATTCCAAAGCCCTGATATAGTGGCTTCTTCCAGGCAAGCTCCCCAACCCTCCATCGATGCATCCGTAAACATCGTTACTTGAGGGTGGGGAGGGGTCAGCATGACCCCCGCCAGGAGATTTCCTCTCTCCATCCACCAGTGAAGGTGATGAATGAGAGGGTCCAACACTTGAATGCGCGAGTCCAGTGAACCTGAACTCTGCGTCCACTGGGTCATGAGAAACAACTGAATCGGCCGCCTGCGTAAGGCCGCCTGAGGAATGACTGGTTCCATCGAAACCATCAGACCCAACATTCTCAGATAGACCCGTGCTAGAATATAACGACTGTTGCAAACCAACTGAATGCACGAGAGGAGACTTTCCACTCTCTCCTGGGATGGATAAACATATCCTATCTCCAGATCGAAGAACATACCCAGGTAAACACACTTCTGGGATGGAGTCAGCTCTGATTTCGGAAAGTTGATCATCCAGCCTAAATCTGTGAGAGTTTCCAAAACTATCTCCAGATTTGCTGTCAAACTTTCTGGGTTGTGTGCTTTTAGCAACCAGTCGTCTATGTAAGTGTGAACAGCTATATTTCTCCTGCGGAGGTATGCCGTGATAGCAAGTACCACTCGAGTGAAGACCCTTGGAGCCGTCGAGATGCCGAATGGAAGAACCTTGAATTCCCATTGGCATCCCTGAAAAGCAAATCTCAGGAACCGACGAAAACTCCTTGCAATTGGAATGTGGAAGTAAGCATCCTTGAGATCTATAGATGCTGTCCACATCCCCTTCTCTAACCCCAACAACACCGATCTCACTGTTTCCATTTTGAAAGTCGGAGTGTCTAAAAACTTGTTTAGAGGCTTGAGGTTGAGAATTGGTCTCCACCCGCCGGTGTTCTTTGCCACAAGAAACACGGTTGAATAGAAGCCCGGGCAATCCTGCGCCGGTTGAATTGCCTCTTTTAGAACGAGAGAATCTATCTCCTCTTCTATGCACAACCGCTTGTCTGGATCTCTTGGAACTTGAGTCCAGACCGGTACCAGAGACAAATGCAACGGCGGACCCCTTATCCAATCTGGACGGTATCCGTGCGAAAGCCATTGCAAGACTAAGCGGTCCTGAATTAACCGCGCCCACTTCTGAATGTGACAAGTCAAACGACCTCCCACTGGTGCACCTAGGGTTGACGGGGTGCCCATAAATTTTAGAAGTGGGTGTGTCTCTGATACGAGTGGCAACACCCGAGTGGTACTTGTGATAACCGGAAAGAATTTTCTTGCATCAGGCCCGGTTACCACGCGCCGCTCCCCGTGCGCCGCTCCCAGCGCCACGCGCACTGCTGTCTGGCAGGCTGTGCTTGAGGCGGCGGCTGTCGCACAACCGCACGCTGCTGCTGGCGTAGCCGACGCGGTCGCTGAAACTGGCCGGCCTGCTGGCCTCTGACACTGACAGCTCCGCCACGAGCGTACGGCTGTCGAGCAGCCGAGGGCTGAACACGCACGTGTTCCCTGCGCAGCACCTCAAACTGTGCACGCAGCGCCCTCTGGTTGTTCACCAAAGTCACCGTCTCCTGGAGGTGCCGACAACCTTCACCTCCAAAGAGTCCAGGGCCCACCATCGGCGCTTGCATCAAGCGCGACTTGAGCTCCTGAGACGGGCACAAATTGTCCAGTGCAAAAGTGCGCCTCGTTCTCAGCGACTTCGTGACCGACCTAGTCAGACAGTCCAACGCCAGGTTGATGCCATCCTGGATGGCTCGTTGGACTGTCACGGGACTAGGCTGTTGCTGCACCGATGTCGCTACCACCCCTGATAGCAGCTGAGAGACATGCGACAGCGCACTGATCGCTGCTCGCGAGCTCTCCTCGGTGTCACGCATGGCGGCATTCACCGAGCGCATAGCGCCCGAGCACAACGCTCCCGTGTCAGCACGGGAACCCGGCCACGTATCTTCACCCAGAGCGGCGCGGTCATCCGCGCTCGGTCTGGGAGCCAGGCCATACCGAGCATACTGACTGGCAGTAACCCGACATCACCTAGCTACCTCGCGGGGGGGGCCTTCGCGAGGCGACCTCTCGGTCGGATCGACTCCTCTGCCACCGCGAACATATCTAAGATATGTTCAGCGTACGGCAGAGACAGAGCCGTGCTGGCCAACGGCTTCGCCTGTAACCATGCCCGAGGGTTACCGGCGGCCGTCCCGTCCACGGCGAGCTCTGGTCTCACAGCGAGGAGCCACGCACACGCCTCTGACCAGTCTTCATCCGTGGCTACCTGCGAACTGCCGACGAGCAGCGGGCCCTCGTCATCCTCAATGGCATTCGCAGGCACGGCCGAGGAGGAGGAGGCTATAGACGAACCTGGCTGCCCAGGGAACGTATACGGGCCCGCTAGGACTGGCATAGCATTCTCCATAGGCAAACCAGGCTCCAAGGCAGCGCTTGTGTGCGGGGGACCATGCACACAGCGCGGCCCGGAACGACCGTATGAGATTCCACCTCCAAGCGTGGAATCTTATACGGCTGGCCGTCTGCTCCAAAGCGTGCCACAGGCTGAACCATGAACCCTGCTCCCGAGGGAACAGTGCCATAGGTGCGAGCGTTCACGCTCCCCAAGAGAGGAGTGTAGGCGCTCACATCCATGTCTTCATGATCCACCTGTGGACCGAGCAGGTAGTCCTCATCATCTTCCTGGTCAGGAAAGTTAGACTCTGGATTAGTAAAGAAAACTAATCCAGACTGACCAGGAGACTGCTCAAAGGCAGATGATGAGTTTACTCCGCGAGTGATCGTGGTCAGGCTCGCTGGTCGGGTCCCGCCTGATGCTTCTCGCGCCGCTGGCACCCCAGGTGATGCGAACATCAAGCCTGGGTCCAAGACAGCCGCCCCTGATCCAGGGACGGGGGCTACCTGCACTGAGGTCGATGCGCAGGAAGTTAAAACACCTGTGCCAGGCAACATGCCGCGAAGCATGTCAGGCATCAGGTCTTTCAAAGTCCTGCCCATCTCACTCACTAACTCACTCTTGAAGGCCAGAGGCCTTCTTCTTACCCTCCTTCTTCGGTTTCTTCCCCTCCTCCGCCATCATCTTCGCCTGCAAAGAGAAGAATTCAGAGGTTAGATCCCCTCCCCCACTTTTCACAAATAACACATTTGTTGGACAGCCTACAAGCTGAACACAGATGGCAAGGGTGGGGGAAGAATCTAGCTTTCATGGTCTTCAGACAGGACGGACACTTCTGAAAGGGAGGGATACGAAGACAATGAGTATGACAGTCTCAAAGCCATGTAATGGACTTTTAAGTAGAAACCAAAACAAACTCGAGAGAAGACACCCACTATTACGACCACCCTGACGGGACAGGTGACTTCTCCAGTAAATAAACACCAAATACAACCACAACCCCAAATTAAGAGAGAGAGAAAAATTATGACTATTTTCTCGATATCTCTCTCCCTCCTAATAAACAGGGAGATGAACACATCACAGCTACTCTAACTAAGATCATGACATCAAGGAAAGAGCAAACTCTGGTTGATTATGACATCAAACCTCAATGCAAATAAACGAAATCTAGGATTTCTTTTTTCACGAGAGAGTTGATACTTACCTCCCTAATACTTTTGATATTGCTAAATATTGGCTTTCACTCAATAAACACTCAGATTTAAAACAGTTAGGTGCCCCTACTGGGCAGGGAGTCAGAGCGTAGTCTGGCGGATGCCAGCCCCACCACCGCGCATGCGCAGACTAGCACTTCCTCTGACTAGATTATTGGCTGACACACATGCAACTATTAAGAGCCTGAAGACCGAGCCTCTGTGGGGTGGAGAGGCCGGGTCCGTATCTAGGGAGGTAAGTATCAACTCTCTCGTGAAAAAAGAAATCCTAGATTTCGTTTATTTCACTTCAAGAGTATACTTACCTCCCTAATACTTTTGATATTGCCAGAATTCGAAAGTGAATCTGGCGGGAGGGAGGCGAGGTCAAAAGACCAGCTCATCCCTATACGCTTTTCTGCGTTTAAGGCACTTAAACTTCTGAAACTGTAAGAAAAAACAGTCAGGATTTGACTAACCATCGGATAACACGACCGATGTATGAGAGATGACCGAATGTCATATGCGCTCCCCCCCCTCCTTCCTGGGAGGAAGAGTCGACTGACCTCAATGTCCTATACGCTCTCTACGTACAAGTGCCATGTACTACAGGACAGAGACGAAAAAGCTCCATTTTCGTAACTCTCAACAATGAACCACACAAATACACAAACCATCACCATATTAATAACGGGTAATCGTGACAATACAATCAACAACGGACAACACATGAACAAGACTGACCTTGTTGAAAATGGCTGCTGACATCATCTTCCCATCGGTAAAGACTGATGCAGGCCCAAAAAAGTGGGTGTTTCCATAAATTAATTGTGATATATATAAGTAATGAGGAAATCACCTCAAAAAATATAAACCGATTTATTTTTTCAAAACCGACAAGGCGAGAGGATTAGAGGTGTCACGGAGATAATGGTCTGTAAAACTTGACTCACAGTGCCACTGAGCCACCGACATAATATCATCCACAGGGACCCCATTAAATAGGGCCGTGGATGTCACTACGCCGCGGACACTGTGAGCCTTGGCCACGTCAACCTGCTTCCCGGTGGCGGATTTATGGCAAAACTGAATGCATTCCACAATCCACCTGGAAATGGTGTCCTTAGAAGCCCTCCCATGGGGTTCAATATATGACAACCATAACGCTGACTGGTCGGTGCGCCATGCCGCCGTACGTTGTTTGTACCGGCGCAGCGCCCGGACGGGACACCATGCTTTAGAATTAGGATCATATCTAGTTAAAGCAGGCAAAATAATAGGTTGACCTGGATATTTCAACGACTGATTTTTAGCCAAGAAATTAATCCTAGGTAGCAGCTTAAGGCCTTCCCCTGAAACCACAAAACGGTCATCCTCGGCTGATAAGGCATGAATCTCACTCCTACGCCTAGCCGAGGCCGCAGCAATTAAAAACACAGTCTTCAGTGTTAATAGTTTCATAGAAATGGAACTAAGTGGTTCAAAAGGCTTATCACCTAGTACTTGAAGCACTAGCGATAAACTCCAAGACGGAATCACAGGAGGATTCCTTGGTCTTAGATTGCCCATGCCTTTAATTAATACATTCAATGTATTTACTTCATCACTTCCCCTCTTAGCCAAGCAAGGAATAACAGACATTAATGCTGACTTATAACCAGCAATAGAGTTAGGCTTGAGGCTATAGGCATCATAGAGGTGACAGAGGAAATCAGCTACTACTTGAATAGATGAATCCATTGGATCAATACATCTTTTTGAGCACCATTCTGCAAATCTGTTGATTTTATAATTATATGCTCTGGAGGTTGACCCCCTCCTGGCTTTGGCCATAAACATGGCTGCTTGCTCAGAAAAGCCCTCCTTAATTCTAGATTCCTTGACAACATCCACGCAGTCAATCTGAACATTGACGGATTGTTGTGAAGGGCCTTGCCCTGGAAGATAATATCGTCCATCAGAGGCAGAGGAACCGGATTGCAGACCAGAAGGTCCAGCAGATCCGTATACCATGATCGGCTTGGCCAATCCGGGGCGATCAGAAGCACTTGGCATTCCTCTTGTCTGATTTTCTGAAGAATTTTTGGAATCAGGATTGCTGGAGGGAATGCGTATGCATACATTCTCCCCCAGCTGATAGCTAACGCATCTGTTGCGAAAGCGCTTGGATCCGGAATCGGAGAGACGTACGTCGTCATCTTCGCATTCTTCTTCGTTGCGAACAAATCGATGTTGGGTTTCCCCCAATGGTCGAACAGACGATCCGCCACACATTGATTTAGTTGCCATTCCGTGGGTAAAACACTCATCCTTCGGCTCAATGAGTCTGCTAGCAGGTTTAACCTTCCCGGAATATGAACTGCTTTCAAGGTAATCTGGTGATCCAGACACCAACAAAGCAGTTTCCATGTCATCATACAGAGACTGGGCGACTTCGTTCCGCCCTGGCGGTTTATGTAAGTCACAACTGTTGAGTTGTCTGAACGAATAAGAACAATCTTGCCCTGAACTTTCTGTAAGAAATGTTCCAGGCCCAGGACTACTGCTCTTAGCTCCAGTAGATTTATATGTTCCTGTGACTGTTCCAGATTCCAAAGCCCTGATATCGTGGATTCTTCCAGGCAAGCTCCCCAGCCCTCCATCGATGCATCTGTATACACAGTCACCTGAGGGTGGGGAGGGGTTAGCAAAACCCCCGGTAAGAGATTCTCTGTATTCAACCACCATTGCAGGTGGTGAATCAGAGGCGCCAACACTGACACATTCGAGTCCAGCGAACCTGTACTCTGGGTCCATTGTGTCATGAGAAACAACTGGATCGGCCGCCTGCGTAAGGCGGCCTGAGGAATGACTGGTTCCAACGAAACCATCAACCCCAGCATTCTCAAGTAAACCCGTGCCAGGACATGACGACTGTCGCACACTGACTGAATCAACGAGATGAGTATTTGAACCCTCTCCTGAGTAGGATAAACATATCCTGTCTCCAGATCGAAGAACATCCCCAGGTAAACAAACTTCTGGGATGGAGTCAGCTCTGATTTTGGGAAATTGATCATCCAGCCCAAGTCTGTGAGAATTTTCAAAACAATCTCCAGATTGGCGGACAAACTTTCCCGGGTGTGCGCTTTCAACAGCCAGTCGTCTATGTACGTGTGGACTGCTATGCTTCTCCTGCGGAGGTATGCTGTGATCGCAAGAACCACACGGGTGAAAACCCGAGGAGCCGTGGAAATTCCGAAGGGCAACACCCTGAATTCCCACTGTCTGCCCTGGAATGCAAATCTCAGGAAGCGACAGAAACTCCTGTGGATGGGGATGTGGAAATAAGCGTCCTTCAAATCTATCGACGCCGTCCACATCCCCCTCTCCAACCCCGCCAACACCGAGCGCACCGTTTCCATCTTGAAACTGGGCGTCTCGATGAACTTGTTCAATGGCTTGAGGTTGAGAATCGGTCTCCACCCACCGGTGCGTTTTGTTACCAAGAACAGGGTTGAATAGAAGCCCGGACACCTTTGTGCCGGCTGAATAGCTCCTTTTTGTACGAGGGAATTTATCTCCTCCTCGATACACAACCTTTGATCTGGATCTCTCGGAATGGGAGTCCAGACTGGCACCAGAGACAGTCGCGACGGCGGGCCTGTCATCCACTCTGGATGATACCCCACGGAAAGCCATCGCAAGACTAAACGGTCCTGAGTTAACCGTTCCCACTCTTGCATGTGGTCGGCTAGCCGGCCTCCCACCGGTCCACCTAGGGACCGCGGTGGACACAAGGCATGCAAGAGCGGCACTGTCTCCGTCGCCATACACACCGGCGTGGTCCTTACCGCGGTAAGCGCCCTGTCAGGAACGATAACCACGCCCAGATCCTCGCGCGACCCGCCTCGCCCCGCGCGCACCTCGGTGCACGGGCGGCTGCCTGGCTGACGGCGGCTGAGGAGCCTGCGCCCCCCTCACTGCTGGCCGAATCGCACGCGGCCGAGGCCGGCGCTGCGACGGCGGCTGGCCTCTGACTTGGCCAGCACCACCTCGAGCCTGCAGGGGACGATACGCAGGGGCCGCGGCGCGAACGTTAGCACGACGCAGCACCTCAAACTGTTCGCGCAGCGCCCTCTGGTTATTCACCAGGGTGACCGTCTCCTGGAGGTGGCGACATCCCTCACCTCCAAAAAGACCAGGACCCGTCATAGGCGTACGGAGTAGCCTATTATACAGGTCCTGAGACGGGCACAGATTGTCCAGGGCAAATGTGCGCCTTGCCCTGACACTCCTGGTCACCGCCCGCGTCATACAGTCCAGCGCCAGGTTAATACCATCCTGGATGGTTCGCTGGACCGCGAGCGGGCCTGGCTGGCGCGATGCGGATGCCGTTACTACCCCCTGTAACAGCTGGGAGACGTGGGACAGAGCGGCAATCGAAGCCCTCCCACTCTCCTCCGCATCACGCAACGCGGTATTCGCCGAACGCAACGCGTTCGCGCACAAGACCCCCGCGTCAGAACGGGAGCCTGGCCGCGTATCCTCACCCAAAGCCGCGCGGTCATCCACGCTGGGCTTGGGTACCACACCGTACCGCTGGTAGTCCAGGGGCACGATGCGACAACGCCTGGCCACCTCGCGAGGGGCCTTCGCGAGACGTCCACTCGTGTTAATGGACGACTCCGCCGCCTTGAACATGTCAACGACATGCTCCGCCAGCGGCAGAGAAGGCATAGCGTTAGCAGTTGGTTTCCCAGCTAACCACGGCGTGTGAACACGGTGGCTAGCCGACTGCTCCACGGGCAGATCAGGCCTAACGCTCACCAACCACTGGCAAGCGTCATACCAATCCTCCTCCGTGGCTAACTGCGAGCGCTCTACAAGACGGGGTCCATCGTCTTCCTCCTGAGCGCAAGCAGTAGAGCTTGACGGCGGGTACGCTGATACACCTGGCAAGCCAGGGAAAACATGCGGGCCTGACAGCACCGGCATGAGAATATCACTGGTTTGACCAGGAGCAGGCACCGCGGTAGAGCGCGGGGTATATATAGCCCTACCACGGGCCCGGCCAGCACCAGCTACACTCTCGGCAAGCCGAGGTATGCGGTACCGCTGGCCATCAGCAGCGCCCTGGGCCACCACCTGAACCGCGGACCTTACTCCAGGGTGAGTAATACCGTGGAAAAAAGCGCCTGTATTCCCCGCGAGGGGTGCACAAACGTCTTCATCCATGTCCACGTCGTCAGACGGCGACCCTAGCAGGTAATCCTCATCACCCTGGTCAGAAAGATTAGACCCCGGGTCAGCAAAGAGAGCTAACCCGGGCTGACCAGGAACGGTGCCATAGGAGGTACTGGCCACCGCGGCGTGCGGATACCCCTGGACTGATAAGCAGCCAGCGGGTTCCAGCGACAACCGTCCACGGTCCCCTATCGGCGCGGCAATAAGCCTGCTGCCAGGGCCGTGGAACGCCCCCTCTAATGGGGCCACCTCTGAATCGTCGGACAACGGAAGCGGACTAAGGAAAATCGATCCAGAGGCGGGGATTACCTGCTCCGAAGCCGATGATGAGGACAATAAAGGATCTGGTCCAGGAAGCATGCCACGAAGCAACCCTGGAACCAAATCTTTTATTGTCCTCTTCATCTCTCCCAACATCTCGGTCCGGAAGGTCTCCATATCCACCGCGGACGAGACCTTCCCCTTACCCTTCCTACTTACAACCTCTCGTTTCCGCTTCTTCTTCTTCTCCTCCTCTACCACCTTGTCCGTCGCCTGTAAGCAGCACAAGAATTCGGACATTAACTCGCCCCCCCAGTGCTTACATATGTCACAATTAATCAATGGACCACAAGGGCTACATCGATAACACAGATGCGGCCAGAACTTTACATGCATAAAACGTCCACAGGACGCGCAACCCGGTCCCTGAAACAGGACAAAGGACAAGGAGTATGAGCAACTAGTTAAGCTTAGAAACTCAATCCAACTCAAGGAGAAGGAAAACGATCATAAAGATCAATATACATCAAAAACCAGCATAGCGCTTGAATTGCTAATAAATACATAGCCAGCTGATTATGACGTCATTAATCCCGTGACAGGAAAAATTCGATCCCAACAAAACATCCAAGTGCAAAGACGAATTGTATGCTGAATGGATAAGTTGACTACACAACCATCAGATACATATAGATAACTCTTTTCTGGCAAAAATGTTAATTATCTCCCTTTGATTGTTTACAATAATTAACATCACCACATTATCAATAACTAGATACCTGACACTTTGTATAGACAAACCATCCAACGTGACGAACCGGAAACTCCACCATCTGCACGCCTCTTAACTCTCTCCACCTCATGGGGAAGGAATTGGATCAAGAGGGCAAAGTGAGAAGACCTTTATACCAGGCCTCCAACTCACTGGACATAATTTTTCATTTGGTTAGATAACCTAACAGTGTTAGTAGGAAATGGAACCATGGTGGAGAGAATACTAATTCTCTGGTACTGTGACGTCACCACCTAGCGTCATACAGACCTGTGGACATAAACAGAAAGAGAAATTAGTCCTAGGTAGCACCGAGTTGATATAACCCAACCAACCAAGGCGCTTATCACGGTAAACGCGAGTCCCGGAAACACAATACACCGGGAAGAAAACTCGCTAATTTTACTAGAAGTCACCTGATTTAAAGGTCCTCCGTCCTCCTGTGGCGACGTATTCCTATCCGCCATCCAAAAAAGTGACTAACACTCCAAACAAACACCACTTAAACAGTTTAAGAGAGCGAAAAAGCTATTGAACAAAAAAACATGTGTGATCTCTTTGCCAATAATCTAGCAAAGAGGAAGTGCTAGTCTGCGCATGCGCGGTGGTGGGGCTGGCATCCGCCAGACTACGCTCTGACTCCCTGCCCAGTAGGGGCACCTAACTGTTTTAAATCTGAGTGTTTATTGAGTGAAAGCCAATATTTAGCAATATCAAAAGTATTAGGGAGGTAAGTATACTCTTGAAGTGAAAAGCTCCTTTCAGGAGAGGGGACGTCAGATTAATGCAAGAAATATCTAGATCTACCAGACATTTTCAGCTCTCGACTAATATAATATTAAATTATATATACTCGAGAACCCATGCACACGCAAGAGAGAAAATAGTGCAATAGCAAAAGGCAGCAGAAAATGTAATTATTTTCAAATAATCATGCGCCATAATTAATAAACTCCCTTAGCCTGAGCACAGGCAACCATCCTCTTGTGCAGGAAAACACGTCCTTCCATCCGCTGAGACTCCTCTTCCAGAAGACTGATGAGGGGGATGGGACAAAAGGAAGGAGATATTTTATTTATTAATTTATTATATCTCTAACCCGTAGACATATCATGATGATAAGTCATCCTGGGACGTGAACAACCTTCTAGAGAAGACCAGGCATCCTTGTATAGACACAAGACAAACCTGCAAGCATAAAACACAAGAGAGAATTAGCCCTAGGCGCTGGGAAAAAATTTACAAGGATTCCCAACACCTGAAAACGCGGTACCGCCGAAAACGGCCGCTACGAAAACCGGTAACACACAAAAGTTACAAGCCTTAAATAAAAGCCTGGAACAATGTCACCTTGGATGATGACGAGGAGGACTCCTCCAGCATTTTTGCATCAGCCATGATAGACAGGGATGTATTTAGTTCTCGTTAGAATTCAGAAAGAGCTCGTGAGGAATTTCACAAGTTGCTTCTTCAGCCAATATATTAGAAAACGGAAGTACCGGTGTGCGCATGTGCAGAGGGTGGTGTTTGTCATGTGCATGTCTGTGTACTTCCACCTGCCCATTAGGGGCACCTAACTTTTTATAATTCTGAATATTATTGAATTTAGAGCCGATATACTAGTATATCAAGAGTGTTAGGGAGGTAAGTATGTTCTCATGATGTGAAAAGGATGTGTTCTCCTGCAGTTGGGAAGATTTGGTGTATGTTGCCCAGGTGTCTGCGACAATCCTCTGTTCTGGTGTAGTGGTGGTTGCACACTTCGCAGAACCAGAAGTCTTTCTTTTCGTGGATTGTTCTAATATGGCGTCGGCGAGAAGTCCTGTGGGCAAACGAGGCCGTGCAGAGTGGACAGATGAATCTGTCCATAACTTGTAAATGACTAAATTGAGTATGTGTATAGAGACGTTGGTGTAGCGCAATGTTTATACGTGCTTGTGACGTAATTTCAGGTGTGACGTCGGGTTAAGGCGTCATAAGCGTGACCAAGAGTAGGGAGTCTTGGTAACCAAATAATCAATTATAAGTTTTACTACCAGAGGTAGATGATGGTTACCAATCGGTAACCATCATCTACCTCTCGTAGTAAAACTTATAATATCTTGAATATGATCAACAGCTCACAGAACTATTGGCTACACAATTTAAATCAGTCTTTCTTCTATTGTCTCTGTAATGTCCAATGATAAGGCGATGGCTATTGTAAACCACTATCGGGATTATAACTAAATAAACACCGCAGAACTGATCACTCATACCAGCCAAAAACACCTTCCAGCAGTTGTCTTGAGAAATGTCAATTTGCAGACCAAGGAAAGACTATTTTCGAAAATTTACCACTGGAATTTCATTTCAGTGGTAAATTTTCAAAAATAGTCTTCTCTTGGTCTGCAAATGGACATATTCTATGAGAAAATCAAAATCTTCTTGAACAAATTTGAGAGTTAAAGGGTTCTAATCCCTTAATGCTCAATCCGAACAAAACCTCTTTCTGCAATAATCTTGAGAATTGCAGGTCAAGAGAAGACGATTTTTGAGAATTCCCCACCGCCTGGCTTGATGGTAAATCTTCAAAACAAGTCTTCTCTTGGCCGCAAATGGAGGATTCCACTTTATCTATCAATCACATGACGTCATAATCAACTACGTAACCTGTAGGATGATGTCCTAATAAATTACGTCATGAATGACGTAGCAAAGTTCGCTATGAACGCTTAATTGATGACGGACTACACATTGTTGTATGAATTGGATAACGTATGTCTTTACTATTTAAAACTTGCTGTTAAATATTTTGAAACTAATTTGACTGGGTGCTGTTGCTGCCATAGCTTACCTGAATAGTTTTCTGGAAATTGCGATTCAGAGAGTAAAGAGATCAAACGATCCAAACACAGGCAATGTGCGGGTAGAGCTTAGTGAGAGGTGCGCTGGGCATAGATAAAACCGGATTTCTCTATTACACTCTGTAACTCAATATATCTTTTCAATAGAGTGATCAGTTTCTAGTTATGCCCCGCCCATTTCTAGCTATGATCTGCACACTTTTAAGAAATGTTGATTTCTTAGACCAATTTTCAGTACTAACTATTAACTTTCATGACTGAAATCCAATGATGACACTCTCAAAATAACATCAAAGTCAATCTGTTGAATAATTTGACAGCAACAGCTTTCAGTTAAACATTAATTTCAAAATATTTAGCAGAATATATTTTACGGAGATAAGAATTTGTCATATATATCTGGTATGTTGTGGACAGTTTGAAATAGGAAGATGCCAAACATGCATCCCATGTAGCATTACTGCAGGCACTAACAATTCCAAGTTATTTTCTTGCACAGTAAAATATGCACAGACAATATTTTGTGTAAAATTAACCCTTTAACAATCAAGTTGGCCAAAACCACCTTAATCATGGCCTTGAAGAATGTCCATTTGCAGGCCAAGAGAATACTATTTTTGAAAATTTATCATAGGAATGACTGGCTGAATAAGTGTGCCAGTCATTCCAGTGTTAAAGTTTAAAAAATTGTCTCTTCTTGGCCTGCAAATGGACATTTATCAAGAGCACTACATACATTGGTTTTGGCCATTAAAGGGTTAAATTTACATAAGTATAATACAGTGGATGATAATACATACCAGATTTGTGAAGATGAATTCAAATCGTGTGTTATTACATTTTGTAAGGACAAACAGTGCATCTGTAGTGCCGCGTAATTTCTGTAGAAAGAGAATCATGATTAATATATGAATATTGTTAAGCATTTAAAGCTGGTCGGCCATTCTAAAAGAAGAAGTGTTTAACGCCTATCAGTAACATAGGCCTATCATTATATTTCTGTTTTTGATAACTCTATTATGAGTCCATGTATTACTTCAAACAAGACCGGCCTACATTCCTCATTCATTTTAACTCTTTATTGTCAAGCCGGCCAAAACTGGCCTCTGCAGTGGTCTTGAGAAATGCCCATAATTTGGAAGTCAAGAGACTATTTTTCAAAATTTACAACTGGAATAACTGGCTCAATAAAACACACATTTTGCTAAGTAAATGTCCATTTGTAGGCCAAGAGATGACTATTTTGGCAAATTTACCACTGGAATAACTGGCTCGATAAACGAGCCAGTCATTCCAGTGGTAAATTTGCCAAAATAGTCTTCTCTTGGCTTACAAATGGACATTTACTTAGCAAAATGTGTTTTTTTTGACAAAATGTGACCATTAAGGGTTAAAAGAATCATTCAGTACATAAGGCTTGGAGTCAGCTGGTTGGTGTTGGTGTGAGTGCTTGGCAGCTAAGTCCTACACCAGCAACAGTTCTGCATATCGCCGCGCTGAGTAGTGTTTACCTGTCAAATGTTCACATAGCCTTGTGCGATTATTGCTTTGAGTGATCACGATCGATTATTTAAGAATAATCATGTTTACTAGATTAATCAGCTTGGTTACCAATTACCGAGACATAAGAAACATAAGAACAAAGCCATATCAATGACTAATCTAAACTAAACCATCGAGCCAGGCATTCTAATGATACATTTTCAAAATTAGTCTTCTCTTGGCCTGCAAATGGAAATGCATTCGCTGAGCAAAATGTAAATTTTTGTGACTGATCACATTAACTGGTCAGTAATTAAAAGGTAAGTTTTGAAATATTTTATGCAGAGTATAATTATTCATGCTTATTCAATCATTTATTTTTAATTATATAAATTCATGATTTGAAAATATAATCATGATTTTTTATTTAATCACGTAATCGTGTAAGCCTGTGTCCTCTCTACACACCTGCTGGATAACAGATAGCTTGCTGGAGTAAGTGAATAATTTGTATAGAAACTGAGAAGCATTGTGTGCGTCTTCTTTAATGAATTAATGCTGGGACTTATAATCGAGCTATCGAAATGAAGTGTCTCAGCGAGTTCCTGTGCACATACCCCACCACAGCACACCCCTGCCAGATTGGATACATCAGTTAACAAACCTATCATGCCTATTGACATGTCCTGGTGAGAATCAATCCCCAGAATGTGGGATTGGAAGTCACAACAGCAACCACTACCTCAGTCATGCAAATAAGGGATGATAACTACGTCATGGGCATGGGGGGGGGGGTCGGTGTAACTACTGTGTGCTGTTGCTCCCGGGATATGCATCCATCTAATGCGCTCCTAACATGCATTGTTTATGCCTTAAGGGTCCATATAATGTAGTTGATGCATCCAGTGGTGCTCTTTAGTATTCTCCATTTATTGGAATCGGGGTCATGTGGGTCTGAAGAAAGGACTTGTATATTGCGGAATTGCATAACCTCGGTGCCTTGGAATCACATTAGGTGGCACCACTGATCTGAACAGTGCCCGGGCCAGAGAGTATAAAAGCATGAGGCAAACAGGCCTCCAGCCAATCAGACTGAGTCCAAAGCATACTCAGCGTAAGGTTGTGAGGAAATGTTTTCCAGACAAGACATAATACGTCGTTATCAGACCCAGTCATGCTAAGAAATATTCCGCTAAATATTTTTGAAGTAAATTAACTGGAAGCCATTGCTGCCTAGGTCAGCAATGGCTTCCACTTATGATAACTTAGTTTTAACGAATTCGACTGAACATGTTTCAGTCTTGATTGATGGCTATTGAAATGGACGTACTGGGATATCAGAGTTACAAATGTAAGTTCATTATTATTACTACAGTAGAGCTCACAATAAGGTAACCTATTTACAAAATAAAAATACAATCAGGTTACTTAGGACAATGGAGGATTCCAGTTTATCCATCAATCACATGAAGTTTTAATCAACTATATGACGTGTAGGATGACATCATAAACAATTACATCATGAATGACATAGCTAAGTTCGTCTCGAAAGCTTAATTGATGACGGACTAAGCATTTTTGTACGAATTATGTCTTTACTATTTAATAAACATGCTGTTGAGTATTTTGAAACCAATTTGACTGGGCGTTGTTGTTGCCTATGGCAGCAACAACACCCAGTCAAATTAGTTTCAAAATATTCAACAGCTTACCTGTATAGTTTTCTGGAAAGTGATAGTCAGGGAGTTCAGGGATTGATCGAGCCCAACATGAGCGAAGTGTGTGTGGTGCTTAAAGACGTGTGGGGCATACATGTAGCTAAAACTGGATTCCTGCATTTTAAACACAATGTAAGAAATGTACTGTCAAACATTTTGGACTTATGGTACCCGTAAATGGATTAGGAGCAATGGCTTCGAATCAAATTAACTCTTAATTCCTTTTCACCGACGAAATCCCCATATGTCATTTTCAATGCAACCATACCGGAAAACTGTTGAATATTTTGAAATTTATTTGACTGGAAGCCATTGCGCAATGGCTTCCAGTCAAATTAATTACAAAATATTAAACAGAATAAGTTTTATATCGTAAAGAATCTACTTTTTCAGGGATTTGTCGACGAAAGGGTTATGACAAAAATATTCAATGTCAGTAGATTTTATTTTGTTTTGGAAACATGTT
Source organism: Chaetoderma sp. LZ-2023a (assembly GCA_034401795.1). Lineage (NCBI taxonomy): Eukaryota > Metazoa > Mollusca > Caudofoveata > Chaetodermatida > Chaetodermatidae > Chaetoderma > Chaetoderma sp. LZ-2023a. Next base: position 71,601,830 of record CM067365.1, read on the forward strand.
AAGTTATTTCTGAGATGTACTGCATGTTCATTATTATTACTACATGGAGATACTCACAGACTGTGCTGTTTTCGTGGAAATGTTGATCACTGAATTATATCCAATAGCTGCAAAAAACAGAAACAAAACAAGAGCAATAAGAGCTTGTAGCATGGTTTGTATGTTGAAATTCCATGAATTTTCCATGAGAAAAATTAACAAATTTACAAGTATTAGCCGTTTAATGGTCAAGAATGCAATTTTTTTTTAATTTATCACTGAAATTACTGGTTCAATAACCAAGCCAGTCATTCAAGTGATAAATTTTCAGAAATTATATTCTCTTGGCCTGTAAATGGACATACAATAGGCAGATATTAAACCATCTATGACCATTAAAGGGTTAATATCTAGGAGATTTTCCTTTTTGACGTAACTATATAAATTATGATTGGAGTTATTCTGCAAAATGTCTCAATATAATATCTTGCAACAACCAAGCCAAAGCCCTGTTTTGATAATCTGTTGCCGTAATTTTTTATTGCATAGACATAGTGGTAGAAATTTATGCGAACAGATTTCGTATATTTTGCACAATTACCATTTTCCATGACTTTTCCATGACTCCATGTCCTATGATAAAAAGTGCTGATTTTCCATGACTCTCTAGGTCTGGAATTAAAGTTGTCAAATTCCAGGACTTGCGTGACCAGTACGAAGTCTGTTGTAGACCCTCGCCCTCTCGTCTTTGTCACATGGATATTTTTATGAGTCTTTCAAATTTGGAATCCTACATGTAGTGTATAGCCGCAGCCTTTCTTGTGTTAAAATTTGAGCTAACTTGGACTGGTCGGTAGTTTCTGAAAATGTCCAGAATTTGATCCAATCAGGATATTATCTTTATTCATATCATGGGTAGTCAGGAAATCATTTCCACAATCATACATGCAGTATTCTTTATATCCACAAATGGTCATTCATTGGGAATTAAAATTGAGAATAAAAAATTTGATTAAGCTTAAATGGCTACATTATTGGATGCTTCTAAATCCTTTAATTCTCAAAAATCTTTAAGGAAATTGCAAATTTCTGTATTAATTTTAGAAAACTTACCACTGGAATGACTGGCTCTGTTATATCAAACCAGTCATTTCATCGGTAAATAAAAAAAAAATGCCTTCTCTTGGTCGGTAAACGGACATTTTCCCGTAACCTTTTAATGGCCAAGCCGGCTACAACCTATTTCTGCAGTGCTCTTGAGAAATACCCATTTATGGGCCCAGTGAAGGCTATTTTTGAAAATTTACTACAGGACTGATTGGCTTGATAACCGAGCCAGTCATTCCAATGGTAAATTTTCTACAATAATCCTCTCTTGGAATGTTTGGCCATGTGCTAAGGATGCCAGAAGACACACCAGCACAGAGAGCCTTGGAATTCGCCTTACTCGGAGCCAGCAAATACAGAGCCAGGAGAGGACATCATTGCATAAATCTGCTAAGCATTCTATGAGGTGACCTCAAGAAAGCAGGACTCGGTACACTCAAGTCAAGAATGGACCTGAGGAAGCTAAGGATTTTGGCTGGGGACAAGACACAGTGGGAAAAAGCGAAGAAGGACTGATTGCAGCTGTAGGATGGTTCTACTATTACAGCCACAGACTAATCATACATAACTGTCAACATTTTTCAAGTAATTTTAATTTTAGAAGACTATTTTTTATAAATTTACCACTGGAATTTTGGCCGGCTTGACCATAAAAAACATTTAAGTTTTTGCATAGCCAGTGTCTATTTGAAGGCCAAGGTAAATTTTCAAAAACAGTTTTCTCTTGTTCTGCAAATGGACATTACTTGTGAAGATTTACCACTGATTACTGAGCCAGTCTTTCCACTGGTAAATATTCAAAGATACTCTTGTCTTAGCCTGCAAATAGACATGCGTCAAGACCACTACATAATTGATTTTGGTTGGTTTGAACTAGAAGGTGAAGTGTGAAGGGTTAAGTTGACACAAGAGGGATTAATGGTTAAATTTGGAATAACAATAAACATCACTTATTAAAGCGATGCTAATCTCATCTCAAATGTTGTATTGCGCCGATAGATTATGGTTTATAGATTCCATATCATTCACATCCTGTCACATTCCCTGATCTGTATCGCAATTATCTGTTTTGTAATATCGAGTAAATGTTGAACAGTGATCGACACCATTTAGTTTCCTCAAGCTATTGCGTGTGATGTCATGTAAGCTCCAATGCATCACATTCTTTATTATGTAATGCTCATCCCATTGAATATTTTGAAACTAATTTGACTGGAAGTTGTTGCTGCCATAGGCAGCAACAACTTCCAATCAAACTGGTTTCAAATATTCAACAGCTTACCTGTAGGATTGCTTTTATACCACTTTGCCAAACTATAGCTGGAGCCTCTATGACTGAGCGTACATACCGAGGCAGACGCACCAGGGTTTTTCTGATTAGTTGAAAAGTAAATCATGACAGCCATCATAGGGTGTAGAAATGTACGAACATTTAACTACAAAATCCTGAATATCTTTCCTTAGCGGCGTGATAAAAGGCTTAAAATTACCTGGATAGTTTATGAGCGGCGTGTTAGATCGCCTGAATAGCTATCAAGAGATGGGATTAGTTATCCTTTAAATGTACATTTGTAGACGAAAAGATTATTATTGAAAATTGACCAGCATACCGGTTAACGAGCCAGTCATTCCAGTGGTAAATTTTCAAAAATATTCTTCTCGTGGTCTAAAAATATACATTCATCAAGATTCAAGACCACTGCAGAGGCCAGGTTTTGGCTGTCTTCGGGATGAAAGGGTTAAGACTGACAGCCAAATGACCACGCAGAAAAATAATTCTCTTCTAGAGTCACATGAAAACTAAAATGCAGTTCATGGTTCCGCCAAAAAATCACCAAATTTTCAAAAGTAGTTTTAGAACTCTTGACCCACAAATGGACATTCCTCCAGCCAATTGCTGTGAGTTTCCACAGGATTAATGATTAACCCTTACCACTAACTGTTAAAACTTTAAATTTTCAAATTAAATTAAAAGATGAACTGGTGTTCATTTTTCAACAAATTTTGAGGGAGATGGTGCTGTCATAAACAGCAACATCTTCCAGCAAAATTGTTGAAAAATGTACAGTAGTTTCTTTGATAGTGACTCGGTAAAAGATAGAATATTGACATCAGTGTGCTAAGGGTTAACCATTAACCCGTACCACTTTGGTGTTAAAACTTTAAATTTTCAAATTAAATTAAAAGATGAACTGGTGTTCATTTTTCAACAAATTTGGTGGGAGATGGTGCTGTCATAGACAGCAACATCTTCCACCAAAGTTGTTGAAAAATGCACACCAGTTTCTTTGATATTGACACAATAAGACAGAATATTGACATCAGAGTGGTAAGGATTAATATAGGGCTAAGAATGTCACAAGACAACTTCTCTATAACCGTACAGGTGTGACTGTGATACCAAGTGTTACATGCATACTTACACAGATTGACTCTTGGTAAAGCGAGTGAATGCCAGATCATCCGAAGATTTGTGACGATTAAACGACCTGAAAAACAGACATTTTAAATTTATATAGTAATTCAGTCAATTGTAAACAGTGAACAATTAAAATAAATATATATTTGAATATTATGTATCTGTATATTCTATTGAAAACTGTGATACTGTGTAATGTAATAAGCTAAGCTCTGCCAACTTTGAACCCATATTTGAGCCGATTTTAACATTTTGAAACATGAATTTGCAGAATCCCAATGTACAGGGCTTTAGCCTGCAAAGGGGGGGGGATGCCAAAGGCACCAACAGCGCCCCGACAAATTAGTTTCAAAATATTCAACACCATGTTTATTAAATAGCAAAGAATTACAAAGACATACAATTTATACAATGTGTCAGACTCTTTGAGATTTGATGACGGTCTATATGGAACCCTTTGTGACATAATGATTATGACGTCATCATACACGTGCTGAACTGATGTCATACGAGGTCAGATGATGGATGGATACTCTGGAAAGGTGAATTACTAAAACTCCCTCACTGATCTTACTATTCAAATCTTCAACAAGATGTTTAACCCTTTATCCCCCGAATTTGTTTAAAAAAATTTATATTATCTCATAGAAACCATCCATTTGCAGACCAAGAGAAGCCTACTTTTGAAAATTTACCACTGGAATGACTGGCTCATTTATCGAGCTAGTCATTCCAGTGTGGTAAATTTTCAAAAATAGTCTTCTCTTGGTCTACAAATGGACATTTCTCAAGACCGCTGCAGAAGTCGTTTTTGGATAATATGACGGTTAAAGGGTTAATGAAACTCAACATATGCCTGCAAACACACTAGTTTAAGGAATGATAAATGGGAATAGTTAGTTAGTCTAGGTGTGAATCTTGAGTATTTATGGGAAGATAACCTTGGCGACCAATGGATCTCGCTCAAACATCATTACAATTGACGTCACATTATCTATGTACCAAAATTTAGGTAATCCAGTGGAAACAATAATTTCAATGAAATAGTTTCAAAATAATCAACAACTTTCCTGTATAATTATCTTGAAATTGAGATGCTGCAAATTTAAGGGTTAAAATACAAATTTTTGACGAAATGTTATTTAACCCTTACCCACACTGATGTCAAAATTTTAAATTTTCAAATTAAATTAAAAGATATCCTGCTGTTAATTTTTCAACAAATTTGGTGGAAGATCACCAAAATCATCGACCAAAATTGTTGAAAAATGTACACTAGTTTCTCTGCTATTGACACAGCAAAGAATAGAATATTGACAGCATAGTGGTTAGGATTAACCCTTTAATACTTAAATTTGTTCAAGAAAATTTCAATATTTTCATAGAAAATGCCCATTTGCAGACCAAGAGAAGATTATTTTTGAAAAACAATTACTAAAACTCCCTCACTGATCTTACCATTCAAATCCTCAACAAGACCTTTTACCCTTTATCCCCTCAATTTTTTTTTTTAATTTCAATTTTCTCATAGAAACCATCCATTTGCAGACCAAGAGAAGTCTATTTTTTAAAATTTACCACTGGAATGACTGGCTCGGTTATTGAGCCAGTCATTCCAGTGGTAAGTTTTCAAAAATAGGCTTTTCTTGGTCTGCAAACTGACATTTCTCAAGACCACTGCAGATACTGCTTTTGGCTGATATGAGGGTTAAAGTTATCGAGCCAGGCATTCCGATGGTATATTTAAAAAAATAGTCTTCTCTCGGTCTGCAAAAGGATGTTTTCCATGAGAAAATCTGAATCTTCGTGAACAGATTTGAGAGTTAAAAATTTAACTAATGACTACAAGTACCTCTGTCTCCATTATTGCCTTTTGTATCTTCGACAGCGTCTAATCGATCAACAAGCTTCTCTCCAAGTCGTAAGCGCATCTGTCTGCAACATAGACCGGACAGCAATAATCATTAAAAATGTTAAAAAAACCAAAGTTCTATATTCGGATAGTCCTCCAGTTGATTGGAGCACCCATATATATGTGGTACATAAAATAACTATTACGCTGTGTAGAAAATGATAGATTAGGGCGGCAAAAGGCACACATACTTACAGATCAATGAAGGTGCTCATACAGACAAACCGAACACGCATCACAGTGCAGACGAAATGTACAAATATGTATTTCGCCTAATTCAACTTTCCAGAGTATCTGTCCATCATCTGACCTCGTATGACGTCATAATCAGCTCAGCGTGTGTATGATGACATCACAATCATTACGTCACAAAGGGTTCCATATAGACCGTCATCAAATCTCAAAGAGTCTGACACGTTGTATAAATTGTATGTCTTTGTAATTGTTTGCTATTTAATAAACATGCTGTTGAATATTTTGAAACTAATTTGACTGGGCGCTGTTGCTGCCCTAGGCAGCAACAGCAGCAACAGCAGCCAGTCAAATTAGTTTCAAACTATTCAACAGCTTACCTGTGTAGTTTTTTGGAAAATTGATAGTCAGGGTGTTCAGAGATCGATTGATCCCCACACGAGCGAGGTGTGGGTGGAGCTTAGCTAGAGATGGGCGGGGCATAGCTAAAACCGAAAAGGTCCATTGAATCCCATGCTGTAATAGCACACCCCCTAACCTAATTAAATCTAGTCATTAAAGGATTAAAGGGTTAACTAATGACTAATGTTTGTTTGCAATTACCTTACAGGTAGAACAAAGCGTTGAGAAATCCTTAAAGTCTTTATTAGACAGACGAGCAGACGAGAATCGGGTATGTGGAATATTATATAGCGTGGGATGAATGAAGATTTGTAGTACCGTATTTCGCTTAATTGAAGCCTATGCTCTAATAGAAGCCCACCCCCTAACTTTGAAATATGACCTCCAATGATTTCTTAGCAGTTTCAAAACGGCAAAACTCTGTATTAGAAGCCCACCCCCTAACTCAGCAATTTGTATCGGACAAAAAGATTTTAAGAACAAATTTGTAAGAATAGCTTGTGTATAATAATAACAATCGTGTCATGGGATCGCTCTACTTTACATCGATCTTTGCCCTGATACATTCCGGGACTCCTAGAAATCAATACTGACTTTGGATTTGTAGACCTCGGCCACCTATTAAATTACTACTGATAGTAGTAGGCCATGTATTTTCAAGATATAATAAAGTTTATTCCACAATTTTGTAGTCAAAATACATGTAAAACAGTCTTAGCATGATAAATAATGTACCTTCCTTATAAAAAATATTTTAAGACCAAATTTACGTACCAACCAAGCGGTGACCAAGCAGTCTCTCGTATTGTGCAATAATTTTGTAATGCCGACCAACGTCAAATGATCCAAAAACTATCAAGACGACTTGAAGACGTACTACAAAAATTGCTTGAAAGTCTGAGAATTAAAATTAGATAGACCGCTTCTTATGATGGTGAGCCGCTGGCCATTTTTAGGTGCTGTGTTCTTGCGAGATCTAATATGCTAACAGGAGTTTGTTATCAAACGGGTACCCATTATTCAGATCAGACCTAAAGTACATAATCAGTTCATATCGGGCAATGGTAATATATAGCAATTCCGAGTCCAGAATATTTATATCCGAGTACGCACTCTAAATAAAGTTAGAGGCCATGTGCTAAGGATGCCAGAAGAGACACCAACATAGAGAGCCTTGGAATTTGCCATACTCGGAGCCTGCAAATGCAAAGCCAGTAGAGGACGTCATTGCATAAATCTGCTAAGCGCGCTACAAGGTGACATCAAGAAAGCAGGACTCGGTACACTGAAGTCAAGAATGGACCTGAGGAAGCTAAGGAATTTGGTTGAGGACAAGACACAGTGGGCAAAAGCAAAGAAGGACTGATTGCAGCTGTAGGATGTTTCTACTACTACAGCCACAGAATACAGTAATAATACATAGTAGTAGTCGTATATTCAAGATTCTAAATTATTTATTTTCATAATTAGTCATGTCAAAAATTACAACAGGCAGTCAGGAAAAGGCAAGCCTATGAACAGGTGGTCTGGTGGACTCCTCACATATAAACATTAAAGGGGCTATACCTGAGAGCCATAAATTTAATATATGGAACCATGCCCATAAAATGCTTCCAGTAGGTGAGGTCAATTCCATTGTGACTTATGGGACATTTGATTGATTTTTTCAAAATTGTAACCAATAATACAAAGAATTAAGACGCAATAGAGTTATTTTCTTAATTTAATCTGATAGCAAAGACCTGACTATACAATGTAACCAAATATGAATGTAAACTGGAATTATCTATCACCTTCTATTGTTGACAGCATGCATAAAGGGTCTGTGACTTATGGGACTTTTGCGGACCACCGTTTTGTACCCTGTTCAGTCACACTGCCAATACTATCTCAGTTTGAGAGGCAGCTTACATGTGACTATAATTCTATTAGGAGATACTTGTAGCTTTCTAAAGAGACCATATAGACATACATCCTATATTTTCCATCATGGCAGCAGTGAATTACACACTGTGACTTATGGGACAAGAAATTGTGACTGATGGGACTGTATCTAAAAAATATCTGTATGTATCACTCTGACACATATTAATCTTAATAGAATACTGGAACTATCAAAGTATTAAAAGATGCATTATATTCATTAGTAATGATCACTTTATTTTAAGCAAACACAACAACAGCTTAAAATGCTTTTATTCTATAATTACTAATGCCTACACTGAAGAGTGAAAACTTATTACCATGATTCATGATGCCAAAAGACTGCATATTTTTAATATGTAATCTCAAATAATGTGTAAAAATAATAAAATGCTTAATACAATGGTCACAAATTCAACCATGTGTCAGTTTCAGGACCATTGAAATTGTGACTGATGGGACAATTATCATGATTATGGTGATACTTTATACATGCCTCTGGCATTAACTAGCATGGCCTCTCCCTCCATTCTGGCCTTTATTTGCTCTTCATTATACCAAACTGTGTTTTTCTCTGGTTCAAACACATAGGTTTTTCCAGAGCTATATGTAGATGGCTTAAGGCACGTAATTTGATGCATGTTTTCCTTTACATCTACTATTAATCCATAATAACTTATGGAGTCATAATCGACAATTACCCATTGTCCATAAGCGTACTCATTTGGTGAAGGGGATGAATCGATCTCTTCGGGAGCATGGTCATCATTTATATGTACTACATCATTCTTATTACCTGTAGGCCCACTCACATTGATGTCTCAATGGAAGAATAAGTATCATACTTAATAACATATGTCTCAATGGCTTCAAAATAATGAGTTGAACGGCTGCCAGATAGTGTTTTAATTTCTTGTCTATTTGGGTTCCAGAAACCATCAAGCTCAGTTTTTTTGCTTCAGTCTTGTCCTTATCAATATATACCACATTGATGTTTGGGCAGACATTGGTAGCTAGTTTGGCCAATCCAGCTGAGGATGCAATATCTAATTTCTCACTTCTCACCTTTTCAGACACTCATCTTTTAACAGTCGCTCCAATACCATCAATACATCCCTTACCATGAGAGGTGGCTGAAAAGTGCCACTTTGTTGGCAGACTGTCAAGGGTTTCTAATTACTAAATATTTTGTGACTTATGGGACAAAACTTTAATTGGTCTGCTGAGAATATCTACACATCAACTCATATATACGCACATGGCTCTGATAGGTTTAGCAGTCTAGTAGATAGGAAAATATACAATTACAAAAATAGGCATTCCACTGAGATACAGATTAAACAACAAGACCAAAACTGTGACTGATGAGACAGAGCCGTCTAGACAGTTCCGGGTCAAATTAGTAGAGTGGCTGGTATTCAGGTCGATTCATGACCCTGGATATAAAAAGTGCATTGCACATTTGTTCTGAATTCATCACCCAGAAGCATAGAATGCAGTGTGAACTGAATGTGGGAGGAGCATAACTAATCACCAAATTGACTAATATTAAGCTCAAATTTAACCTATATTTTGAAAAACTATATATCAGGAATAGAAGCAGGTATCAACAAGGTTAGACTTGTTTTAGAAACCAGAACAATTTCCTATTTGATTTCAGTGCATTAATTAACTGTAAAATTATTATTTTTTAAATCGTGAAAATGTTACTTTGCTGTGGAATTGACCGTCAGTACTCTCATTTTAACATTAATTTATATATATATATATATAATATATAGTGCTGCTAATTTTCGATTATCTAGGTATTCGATTAATCGCCAGTTCAATCGATCAGTTAATCGATCGATCGATATTCTCATAATTTCTGAACAGTGCAAGCCCGACAGAGACTAAGGTAGTATCTGGGTTTTATATATCCACTTACGGTGATTGAATACTAGTAATGATGGATATTCATGTGCGTGCGTGCATATGTGTGGGTCGGTGGGGGCTATGAGGCGGGCGTGGGAGTAGTTATTTAGTAAAGAAGAGTGCTAAACATTGTCAACATAGTTTACTTTATTAGCTAAGATTATAGTTCAGAAAACATATGATTTCATGAAATATAAGTCAAATACAACATAGAATGTGTGCTGGCGATAGGCCTACATCAAGTTACACTCAAGTTATATATTTCAGCAGGCAAGTATAGTAGTACGATATCCACTGTTTTACAAGGTTTATAAATGAAATCTTGTATTGAATCTTGCAAATATTTTCAAGTATTCGTGTGGAATTTTAGAGGTGCACATTCACACATGAATACTTGAAAATATTTGCAAGATTCGATACTTTTAGAGGCTTAAATGCTTTAGATTTTTAATTCAACGCTTTTCTCATAATATAGTCAACAGTTTTGATAAATCTAACACGTACTAAGAGCCCGCCCCCTTAAACGACTATCAAACTAGCCAATGATTGATTGACAAAAGTAAATAGGTGACTGATTGACAGCGCCTGTACGCCATCATATGGTGCAGTACACGCTCACTGTGTTGAATTGGTTGATGAACAAAGCAGGGCGGGGAAAGGCGGTGCACTTCAATGGACTGCCGTGGAAGGACGCAATAGTGAATTCAATTAAACAGAAAACAGTTAGTGTTTTGTGATTTGTACAGGACAATGAAGCAATCTGGACAAAATTGCGGGTGGAATTAATCATTTACATTAATTATTTAAAATAAATAAATTATTTAAATCAAGTATTTAAATTAATTTTTAAATTAATTATTTAATTAATTATTTATTGTATTGCCGCCTTTACTCGATAAATTAATCCTTGGATTAATAATAAAGGTATGTGTTGTTATTACACGTGTCTTGTAATCATTACATGTGTTATTGCCACTACAACAGATTAGCGTGTCAAGACAGAACTGAAAATGAAAAACTAAATAAAATAAGAAGCCCAAGGGGCCTGTGTCGCTCACCTGGAGCACCATCAATTTTTGTCAAATTTGTTGGTGGGTGGTTTAGCAGTCTTTTAAATGAGTTTGTGGACATTTTTGCAAGTGCAATATGGCCGCCAAACACACTACATTTTGATTGCTCCACGGCTGGTTGATGGATCAACTACCTTTGAACAAATTTTAATGGCCCAAATTTCGGCCCGATCCCTTCAGCGGTTCTGGAGGAGTCATTTTCGTGAAAACCAGGTCATCCAAGATGGTCGGCGAACCATTTGGTCAATCAAGTCCTCTTGAACAAACTTGGCTTACCTGTTGGCCTAGATGGAGATTCCCCAAGTGGTTTCGGAGATTTTTAAAGACATTTCCTGAAATCGGTCAAAATCCAAAATGGCCGCTGGCCAAATTGGCCGATCGGGTTCATTTGAACAAACTTGGATCCTTATGCCCTAAGGATGCTTCCTGCCAAATATAATTGAAATCGGCCTGGTAGTTCTCAAGAAGATATTTTAAATTTCCCATTGCTTTAGCATGGGAGCTTTTGATGAGAAAATTATCCAAAATGGCCACCAAACCGTTTATCCGACAGTTTCGAAAATTGCAAATTTCAGCTCAGTATACCCAAAAACATATATAGAACCAATTTTGGCCTCAAAATCCATCAAATAAAAAAATCCAATATGTCCGCCAAACACGCTACATTTTGATTGGCCCATGGCGGCCATGTTTTTTGATGGAGCAACTTCCCTTGAACAAACTTTAATGGCCCTTAGTCCCTAATCATATCTCCCAAATTTTGGCCTGATCCATTCAGCGGTTCTGGAGAAGTCGTTTTCAGGAAAACTAGGTCATCCAAGATGGCTGCCGAACCATTTAGTCAATCAAGTCGTCTTAAACAAGCTTGGCTTACTTCTTTGCCTAGATGAGGTTTCATAAGTTTTGAATCAATTCCCCAAGCCATTTAGAACGAGATTTTTAAAGACATTTCTAAAAATCGGCCGAAATCCAAGATGGCCACCGGCCAAATTGGCCGATCAGCTTCGTTTGAACAAAATGAAATCTCTATACCAAATATAATTCAAATCGGCCCAGTAGTTCTCGAGAAGACATTTTAAATTTCCCATTGCTTTAGTATGGGAGCTTTTGGCGGGAAAATGATCCAAGATGGCTGCCAAACCATTTATCCGACAGTTTCAAAAATTGCAGATTTGAGATCAGAATACCCAAAAACCTATATAAAACGAATTTCGGCCTTAAAATCCATCAAATAAAAAAATCCAATATGGCTGCCAAACACACTATATTTTGATTGGTCCACCGCGGCCATGTTTTTTGACGAATCAACTTCTCCTGAACAAACCTTAATCGCCCTTAGTTCCTAATTATATATCACAAATTTCGGCCTGATCGCTTCAGCGGTTCTGGGGAAGAAGTCGTTTTTGTGAAATCTAGGTCATCCAAGATGGCCGCTGAACCATTTGGTTAATCAAGTTTCCTTGAACAAACTTGATTCAGCGCTTACCCTAGATCATATTTCGTGAGCTTTGAATCGATCCCTCAAATGGTTTGGGAGATTTTTAAAAACATTTCTAAAAATCAGCCAAAATCCAAGATGGTCGCCGGCCAAATTGGCCGATCGGGTTCGTTTGAACAAACTTGAATCTCTATGCCTTAAGGATGCTTCATGTCAAATATAATTTAAATCGGCCCAATAGTTCTCGAGAAAAAGATATTTTAAATTTCCCATTGCTTTAGTATGGGAGCTTTTGGGGGGAAAATGATCCAAGATGGCCACCAAACCGTTTATCCGACAGTTTTGAAAATTGTAAATTTGAGATCAGAATACCCAAAAACCTACATAAAACCAATTTCGGCCTCAAAATCCATCAAATAAAAAAATCCAATATGGCCGCCAAACATGCTATATTTTGATTGGCTCACGGCGGCCATGTTTTTTGACGGATCAACTTCTTTTGAACAAACTTTACTGGCCCTTCGTCCCTAATCATATCTGCCAAATTTCGGCCTGATCCCTTCAGCGGTTCTGGAGAAGTTATTTTCGCTAAAACTAGGTCAACCAGGATGGCTACTGAACTATTTGACCAATTAAGTTCCCTTGAACAAATATGGTTGAGCTCTTGCCCTAGATCATATTTCATGGGGTTTCCTTCAATCCCTCAAGCGGTTTCGGAGAAGATTTTAAAGACGTTTCTAAAAATCGGCCAAAATCCAAGATGGCCACTGGCCTAATTGGCTTCATTTGAACAAACTTGGATCTCTATGCCCTAAGGATGCCTCCTGCCAAATATAATTGAAATTGGCACAGCGGTTCTTGAGAAGTCGTTTAAACGAAAAGTTGACGGACGGACAGACGACGGACACATGATGGACGGTCGCCATGACATAAGCTCACTTGGCCTTTTAGGCCTTTTAAATATATAAATAAATAAATAAACAAATAAATAAATAATAATAAAATAATGATAATCGATTACGAATTTTCATAATCAATCACTGATTCAATCGATCAACGATCGATCATCTAAGATCGATTAGCAGCACAAATTCCTACGTCAAAATTATCCAAAAAATACATTAGAAAGATAATTATTCACAACTACTAGAAACCACACCATCAACCACCACCACCACCATGGTCATTACACAAAAAAATTGTTGAACAACTTGTCTTGTTTCTGAAGCAAAATGAAATGTCCTGTTGAATATACAAGAAGATGCAAATTTTGAATTTCACAAATAGAAAAAATGTAAAACACAAATCTGAGGGTCGCCTGCATCTCCGTTTCGCAGAGAAACCAGAGTAGTCGCTACTTAACGGTGGCTTGCGATTCATCACGGGTCTTACTAAAAAAAAATATTATTATGCAACGTATTTGTTTGATGTCACGAAACTCTAAACTCTGCTGAACATTCCGAACACAATCAGATTGGAAAACACTGCTGCTTTGGGAAGCAATGTCTTCCATCAACTATGTTCAGAATATTCAACAGGACATTTCATTTCGCTTCAGAAACAAGACAAGTTGTTCAACCATTTTTTTGTGTAATGACCATGGTGGTGGTGGTGGTTGATGGTGTGGTTTCTAGTAGTTGTGAATAATTATCTTTCTAATGTATATTTTGGATAATTTTGACGTAGGAATTTGTGTGCGTATGTCTGTATCTGTATTATTCAATAATTATATTTGCATGGTAGGATGGTGTTTGTCTAGCTGCCTCTTCAGTGATATGTGATGTGTAGATTGTTCTTGTGCTGTGAGCATAGATGTATGTCTGCATTTATTGAAAAAAGATTGGATAGAGATGAGGGTATGTTACCAATTAAGTAGTCCTTTAGAAGTGTGTATAATTGGATCCTTCCAATCTCTTCAAGTTTAGAATTTTGTTTGCTTTGAAGGTATCTTGTGATTTTCTTGTCCCACTGCTGTTTGTGAAAATAGTTTGATAGATTGCTTTTGTAGTGATTTTATGTATTTTTTGTTTAGTTTAATATGTATTGTTCCAGATAGCATTGCAGTATCTTATGTGCTGAAGTATCAATGTACTATACAGAGTTTTTAGAATATGAGATGGAAGATATGACTTGAGACTGTGTATGATACCAATATTCCTCGCTACCTTGGATGTGATTATCTATATATGTGCTTCTCCCGGGTTAAATGTTTTTCCAAAACCTATAATATAGCATTTTGTCAGTCTAAAGGCGTTACTAGCTAAATACTTCTGATGGGTTAGGCGGAAGCACAAACGTTAAAAGCAGAAACATTAATAACCGATAGGACGAGACTCACCAAGTCATAAAGAGTTATTTACGGGGGTAGGATATATATTATGGGACAGTGATATGACCGATGGGACCCACCAGGTTATAGACATATATTTACATGAATAGGAGAAACACAGATGATGCATTGAATTTTGATAGCAATAACGATGTATCAATGGAAACATTTGATTGAACTGGCATAGTGTATAATAGATTTAATAACAGGGTCTGTCATTTTTTTCTTCTCTTTTTTCGTTAATTAACACTGATGTAACATGGAGACTCAAACTGATATTCATTAGAAAGAAATGGAGCAGTCTGGCAGGACAATCTCCACCGGGCTCATTTCGTGTCCAGTGATTGATCGACATAATTTGATTCGCAATATATAAAGTGTTACTGGACATAGTGCGAGGTTCTTTACAATATTCACACTGGCAGAAGTTGTTGTGAGCTCTTGGTGTGGAATGACAGGAGTACCTACCAAAGGCAGATGGTGGGATAGAAAGCTTATTTACAATAAGAGGTACAATGCAATAATTGACTTTGCAGGTCTTTGCGGGATCTTAGCACAGACTGACAGAACAATCCCTACCAGTCTGTCTTTAGCAAACAGATTGCTGAGTGAGAAAAGTGTGGAGGCAAGATAGCTACTAAAGTTTCTGGAGATCTGTGCTGTACAGCAGATGTGACCACAGCTTGTTAAGGCGATTCTTGAAACAGTTCAAGGATGGGGCATGTACGACGTCTTCACTTATGGAGTTCCAGTGATTTATCACTCTGTTACAGAAGAAGTGTTGGTGCAGTGATGTATTGCATTGGAATTTGTGTAGTTTGAGCCCATGACCCCTGGTTATCTAGGAGGCCTCTGGCTCCAAGCCTGGAAGTTCTGTGTTGTATTTAGAATGCAGATACTTAAAGGTCTCTATCATATCACTGCATAGCCTTCCGTATGCGTGATGTTAGTCTAAGGGTGCGCAGTCTGTCTTTGTACGACAAGTCTCTCATACAGCAGTTTAGTGGCACGTCATTGTACATTTTCAATCAGATTTATGTCTTTGATTTGATGTGGGCACCAGACAGAGTTTGCATATTCCAGTAATGGCCATACACACAACTTAAACAGTAATGAGAAAATCGCACTGTCTAAATAACGAAAGGATCGCCTGATTAGAACAACGATCGCCTTATTTACAGATAGTTCAACATGCTTGTGGAAATTGAGATTGTTGTCCATGTAGACACCCAAATCCTTTATAACTCTGGTTTCCTCCAGTGCGACACTTTGCCCATCCGACCCTGTCATTCTGTAGGTGAATTAGGGGTGACCAGTTCCTAATCTTATAACTTGACTTTTTGGGTGGGGGGGGGGGGGTTGGTGGGGTGGGGTGGAATTTCATTAACCAGTCTCTGGAACATGATTCTAGTGCATCGATGCCATTCTGTAGGGACATGCAATCTGTAGTGGATATTACTGCATGATAAAGTTTGGTATCGTCTGCAAACAGTTTAACAAAACTAGACACCACATTAGGTTGGTAGTTGATGAAAATTAAGAAAAGAATTGGGCCAAGTACACTACCTTGACATACTACACTGAAGACGTCTGACAATCCAGAGAAGGTACCATTAACACACTCTGCTTTCGGGTCTGGAGGAAGGCCCTTACCCACAATGCCACTTTTCCAGTTATTCCATAATTGTTCAGTTTAGTATGTAAGTCTGGTGTGTGGGATCGTGTCAAAGGCCTTTTGAAAATTTAAGTATATAGCATCTACAGGACAATGATGGTCTAGCGTATATATCCGTCAATGTGTCCATGACTGATAGGAGTTGGGTAACACACAACGTCCCATTCAGGAAACCATGCTGCTGTTGTGAGAATAGATTGCTAGCCATTATTATCCCTTACAATCGATTCCATTGCAGCAGATGGAGGTCAGGCTGATGGGTCTGTAGTTACTCGCTTGTTGTTTACTTCCATTTTTAAAGATTGGAGTAACATCACTCAGACACTACATTTCCAACGTTGCGGAATTATGCCTTGATCTGCGGTCTTATGAAAGATTATGTAAAGTGGTAACGACAGAGTAGTGTCGAGTTCTTTCAGAATTCTTGGATGTATCTGGTCAGATCCTGGTGATTTATTCACCTTTAGTGACTCTAGGATTTTTTTGACATCATCTATAGATATGTTGCCGAGGGGTGTATGGACTTGTCTACTAACACAGGGTGGAATATTGTGTGTGTCTCCGATAGTGAACACACTAACAAAATAGTTATTTAGTAGCTCAGCTTTCTCATTATCCATAGAAATGGTTGCCCACATTTACTTCCAGGTCTTCTAAGGAACTCCTGGTTGTTAGCTTGCTCTTCACGTAGCTATGGAATGCTTTGGGGTTGGATTTAGATTCACGTGCGATGTTCCTCTCCAAGTCTTTCATTCCTTGCCTGGTAGATCTCCATGCTTGATTACGTAGTTTGCTGTAGGAATCAATCTTTCGATTGTCTAGTATGTATAAATTTTCTCCATGCCTTGTCTTTTTCTTTAACTTTGGTTAGTGATTTTTTGTTCGTCCATACTGGTTTCAGTTTCTTTAGAGTATCAGTCCTTTTCTTAGGTATAAAATTTTCTAAACCTAGGATTTTTGTATGTAGTAGATCCCTGCTTTACTCGATTGTTTTATCCAATAGCACATGATTCCAGTCAATTTGTGATAGGAATTCATCAAATTTGGTGTAGGTTCCCTTGTCCCACAGATAAGCCTTTTTGTTTCGGGTTTGTTCAGTGTATTTACAACATATGTTAAAGGTGATAGTGGCGTGATAACTGTGACCATTAGGGTGCTCTGTGCAAGTGTTCTCAATGACATCGTCTTCATTTGAGAAAGTTAAGTTGAGTACGTTAGCCTGCTGTAGCCCTCTGAAGTGAGTGAGTTGGAAATGTGACATGTTGGTGGAGAAATGTGTCTCTTATAGTTTCCATGAATATGGATGATTTGTGGTTAGGCCCTGCATTGCATATACATTCAATCCAGTTTATTTCTGGATGGTTGAAGTCACCCATTATGACAATGTGTGAATCATTGGATTGGAGGCCTTCATTACTAAGTTGGGCAACAGAAGATTGTTTTCGTCTATACTGTCGGGTGAGCGATAGATGCACCAAATGAGCAGACTGTAATCATTGTCGAGTTTGATGATACACTACGTACAATCATCAAATGTAGCTTCGCTTGATAACTGTCTTTCGGAAGCATGGAGGTCCTTAATAATAATAAAATAATGTAAAGCGACACCCTCTGCCTTTTGACTCAATATTGCTCCAACAATCATAACCCTCAAGAGTCAAATACTCTAAAACAAGCTTATTCTGTGGATTCTTTGGCTTCAGTTGACACACCAACAATATCAGGTGAGTACTGTTGAGTTTCGCACATCCAGGCATTTTGATATCGGCCGCCATCAAAGCAGGGGCAAACTTATTAAATGATAAAGAGGACTGCCCATAGAAATGCATTGTTTACATTTTCCATGAAGCGCAAACCATAAAATCCTATATCTTAGAATCTGTAATAACCCCGCCCGGTATCAGAAATCATGACTGAATTTTGCAAGATAGTAGAAAATATAATTAAGGTTTCATGGCCCATTGCTCATAATGTTAAACTAGCCCCTCCAAAAACGGCGTCGCTCCCAAGATATTATGGGAAACCTGATTGTGATGCCGTCATTGCGCTTCTATGAATACAGATTTGTAGAAATGTACTTATCATCTTATGTAGTTCTTCGCGTTTGATTGGTGTCTAAATTTGTGTATATGTAAAGTTTTAGGAGAGCAGTTTGTGGTTGGCTAGATCTTGTAAATATTGTAAATAGTATTGTCACATTTCAATTCATTCAACAAAAGCGTCTGTGGTTACTGTAACGAAAACTGATAATATATATTTCTGGTATTTATAATGAAATGTAGAATGACAACAGGCTACACGTTATTGCGTGTGTTGTTTGTAACATACTGGTGATTTATGTCAAATCTAACTTCTCTGTCCTCCCATAGTAATTCAGACATATTTATGGAAATATGAAAAATATTTCAGATATTCTTCTTCTGTTCTGTATGTAAATACCGCCTCTCGAATCCTCCTTTAGGCGAGCCCCAAGTTGGAGTAATTTCAGAACGATTTTCACATGTGTACATTATATATACACAGCGCCTAGACAAATTGTCCCGATTTGACACAAAACGAACGACTCGTGTTAATCAGTCCACTGACATCATCGACGGGGACTATAGAAACAGGCTGCACCCATCCGTGCATCAGTGCGTGCGTCGGTTGGGATAGCATATTATTATTATTATTATTATTATTATTATTATTATTATTATTATTATTATTATTATTATTATTATTATTATTATTATTATTATTATTATTATCGATAATACTGAACACAGGCCGTACAGGCCTCTATATTCAGGTGCATGAGTGACTCTAGGTTTTGAAATGGTTACTTCATGGTGACGGTGCCTCGGAGTTAAATTTAATTTGTGCATTGTCCCAGTATTTATCCAGTCGGTTTTTAAAGCTTTGAATGGTCGGGGCATTAACGATATGGTCAGTTAGGTTATTCCATACTTTTGCTATTCTGTAATAAAATGAAAACTCGGATATATTATATTTAGCTCGCTGGATAAATAATTTTTTACTATGACCCCTGTTACTATTTCTTGAAGCAAATTTTAATGTTGGTACTGTGTCTGGATCATAGGTATTCAAAACCTTATATGTTTCAACCATGTCCCCTCTCAGACGTATGTATGTGAGTGTGGGGGAGGTTTAGAGAACACAACCTATGCTCATAGCTGAGATTGCGAAATCCGGGGACAATCTTTGTTGCACCCTCTGCAAATTTTCCACAGAGTGTGTATGTTTTTTAAGGTGTGGGTTCCATACTGCATGTGCAAATTCAATGTGGGGGCGCACAAAAGCTTTATATAATAGCAAAAAGTTTTTTCTATCCAAGTATTTGTAGGTTCGTCTAATTAGGCCCATGATACTGTTGGCTTTGTTGATTTTATTTTGAATGTGGTGATCAAAGGAGAGAGCCGAGTCAAAGATGACTCCGAGATCGTTTTCGTTGTCCACATGGGATAGAGTATGGCTAGCATTATCACATTCAAGTTTATATTGGAAATTCTGTTTTGTACCTCTACCAATGGATAATACATTACATTTATCAGGGTGGAATTTTAACATCCATGTTTTTGACCACATTTCTAGGCTTGTCAGATCTGATTGCAGGTCATCACAATCAGATTGTTTTGTAATATGCTTAAAAATCTTGGTGTCATCTGCATAAAGATATAGACTGGATGTTTGTATTAGTTCAGGCATGTCATTTATGTAGATCACAAACAGAAGGGTGCCGAGCACACTGCCCTGCGGTATGCCACTAGTCACGGCTGCCCATTGAGAGTATGAGTCGTTTATACGTACTCGTTGACGCCTACCCACCAGGAAGGATGTAATCCACCCCAGGGCTGGTTCTGTAATGCCATAACTTGCTAGTTTGTTAATCAAACGGATGTGAGGCACGGTATCAAATGCCTTAGCAAAATCCATATAGATAATGTCCACAGTGCCTCCCTTCTCTAGCATATTAATCCATTCATCTAGGACATTTATTAACTGGAGCATGGTTGATCGTCCAGTAAGAAATCCATATTGATTCTTACTAAAAAGTTTATTTGATTTCATATGGCTCATTATTTGCTCTCTAATAATGGATTCCATAACCTTGCAAGCTACACAGGTGAGACTTATGGGTCTATAATTACTTGCAAGTTTGGGGCTGCCTTTCTTTTTAAAAATTGCTGTTACATGGGCCTCCTTCCAATCTCCTGGTACAGATCTTGTTCTTAATGACGTTGAGTATATGATTGACAAAGGTTTGGCTACAGAGATGGATAGTTCTTTAAGAACTCGGGGATGTATCCTATCAGGTCCGGCGGATTTAGAGGTTTTTAATTTGGCGAGGTGGGCTAAAACTTGTGCCTCAGTTACTTGTGCCTCTGTGTTTTTAAATGGGATGTTAATAGGTCTAACTGGAATGTTTGGCAGGTTGTTGGTTGGTTCATCAGTGAAAATTGTTGAAAAGTGACATGATAGAACCTCAGCTTTTTCTATGTCAGTTTCTGTGCATTGAGGTTTATCTGGGTCTATCAGCAGTGGAGAAGTACCAGGTTTCGTTTTAATTTTAGATTTGGCATACATCCAGAATTGCTTAGGGTTTGATTTGGCTGCTTTTGCTATATTTCTTTCATAATTTTTATGCATTTTGTTAGTCAGAGATTTGACTTTGTTCCGTTGCCTGTTATACTTTATTTTATTTTCGTTTGATCGGTTTGTAAGGAATCTTTCCCAGCATCTGTGTTTTTTCCTAATTTGACCTACAGTATTGTAGTCTAATGGGATGTCACCTTTCTTAGTCCAGTTAGGTTTCTCTTTAAAGGTATGTGATGGGACATGTCGATTTATCATGTTATTTAGCATCTGTTTAAAAATTGACCATTGCTGATTAGCATCATCTGGGCAATCATAAAATTTATTTGTCCAGTTTATATTTATGAGGTTGTTATTCATTTCTTTATAGTTTCCTTTGTCTAGAAGAAATTTTTTCTTCACAGGTTGTCCTGCCAGATAAGAATGTAAATGGAATGTGCTAATAGAATGGTCACTTTTACCGAGTGGGCTCAGGTAATCTAAATCTGATATCATTTCTTCTTCATTGGTTAAAAGCAGATCAAGTATATTAGGTGTGACATTATTCCTAAATCTGGTGGGCCTATTTATATGCTGGTATAAGTAGGTGTCACGAATACATTCAATGAACGAGTACTCTTGACTTATTTCATTTTTTGTGGTTGACCATGTGTTCCAGCAGATATCAGGATAGTTAAAGTCACCCACTATTAAAAGATGGCTATAATGTAGCGTGGCAACATGTTTTAATAATTGTACCAGTTTTTCATTGTTTTCCCTTGTTCCACTGTCAGACCTATATATACCCCCAATTAATAACTTGTCCCGTGAATATAATTTTATCTCAATCCAGACTGATTCTTCATATTCGAATGTGATTAAGTCAGAACCACTAGCGCATACAGAAGAATGTGTATAGATGATTATTCCCCTGCCTATTGTCTTATCAACATTTGTTTGGTGTATGGTATATCCACCAACATTGTAGTCCTCTAGGGTTAGTTCTTTATAATGTTTGGGCTTCACTTCAGTTATAATAATAATTAACGGTTTATTGATGTTAATAATGTACTTTAATTCAGTCATTTTGTTTCGGAGACAGTCTGCATTTGTGTATAAACATTTTATGGGAACGTTGAATAGAGATTGATGGGATGTTTCATTAGAGGCACCTTCACCATTGGTGGCCAGATTTCTAAATTTATTTTCATATTTCTTATTGTTAGTTTGCTGTAATCCTTGTTCAGTTGTTTGGTAGTTTTTACATGTGTCTGTTATTTCGCTTGTATATTCATCTATGAGGTCAAGAAATTGGTTTGATAAAAAGGTTTGTTTCTGTTGAAAGACATTTGGAAGAGAGCATTGTGACTCTGCCTGAGATGATGATTCATTGTGCTCCTCCCTATATTCCTCCCAAAATGAAAATCCTGCTCAGGTTCGGAGTCATACATATCAGCGAAATAGCCATTGTTTCCTTGTGTGTAGTTGTTACGTTTACGGTTAGTGTCATTTTGGGTGTAGCTCCTATTGTAATGGTACTGATTTGACTCTGTTATTTTAATAGAATCGTGATGAATGTTCATTACTGTTCTTATATAACTCATAATGTTGTCAGATAACAAGTGCATACCATTAGTATTTGGGTGAACTTCATCCCAATATAGTTGTGGCAATGGTTCACCATTTCTAATGAAAAGTGCAGAGTTATCAATTTGGTGAAATGTTTCTAGATACAATCGGGTTATCAATCAATCAATCACTCACTCAATCAATCAATCATAATCTATATCATAGCCACTTTTAGCGTGACGTCGTACCCTCTCCTGTTTATATATAAGACTATATATATATACATAGAGCGTAGCATACGAGTACGACGTCACGCTGAAGGTCACATTT
The DNA here is from genome assembly GCA_034401795.1 of Chaetoderma sp. LZ-2023a. NCBI lineage: Eukaryota > Metazoa > Mollusca > Caudofoveata > Chaetodermatida > Chaetodermatidae > Chaetoderma > Chaetoderma sp. LZ-2023a. Next base: position 71,624,664 of record CM067365.1, read on the forward strand.
CATTCCACTTAACAATCCACTGAGAATTCTCCTGGAACAAATATCACTAGACTTCTGCTTCAAGTTACACCACACTCGATCATTAAAACTTAGCGGAATATCTGGATACACCGTACAAAGACGAGGAAAAACCCAAAAAACAACCAACAACAAAAGGCATACATGTGGTGATTAGGATAACGAAAATTCTGACTAGTAAATTTACATTCGTCACATCAGTCCAGTTCAGGGCTGATGGTTCGCCTAGAATTGGAGAGGCGGTATCTACAAAACAAGTAACAAGTAACAAGGTGCCTACGATCTATATCCTGTAAGAAGACCTATCATTATTATTATTATTATAGTAGATTCCTCCTGTATAAAGGAGCACCTCCGGATTGGAGTAAAGTGAGTCTGTAGTCTGAATATGGACGTATATACACATATGTAGACTGAACTTGTCGAAACTGCATGTAAGTTAATGGTAATTGAGGTGTGTACATCAAATCAGACTGCGTGCCCATGGACGCTTCTGCTCTCGTTTTTAGACGTTGGTTGGTAGTCGGAGTCTGTCACGATTTATTCCGAACAGTGTTCTTATTTGTGTTATTTATTTTATTGATTAACTGAGGTGATTAATTACAGCATGCCAGCCTTAAGCTTTGTGTGTTTATTTGTTTTGTTATGCAATTCTTCATACCGGCGATCACATTGATTACTTGCCTGTCACATTTCACATAGCATATTCCTTTAGTATGCTAATTGTGTTGTGTTTTTTCTACAGGACTTGCAGTCTTATGCACGTCTTTCACGTAAGTTTTGCCCGTAGACGTTCTAGCGGGTACCTGTCATCTGTTCGTGCATCGTGCGTCAGGTATTTTACTTTCTGGTTTTCCTTATATATAGGTGGCAATTAAAGCTTTTCATATCATCGGAACTTGATAGCTTTCCTGATCCTGGGTGGTCGTAAACCCATTTGTCGTTAGCCGCCGTTGCTGTATGATAGCAAATTATCGAAGACCACCAATTTGGGTGGCATGAAAATTCACGTTAAGTAGGAGTAATGAGTCACACCTCAGATAATTATACGCAACTATTGTATAATCACTTTATTGTGTGAATTGTATATATTATACCTTATTTACCAAATTTCGTATACACACAATTGTCCCAATTGACCACCTTGTTATATATACTATGTCTAATCATAATCTTGTTAAAATATCTGTATACACAATTCCATTCCGAATATTCACACTTAATCTTTGTGTCCTCAGTCTTAGTACACGGATGAAGACGTCGGTGAATTGATGCCTTCGAAGTATCCGTACTTTCATCTCATCGCCTATAGAACCACCAGCCACTTTTGGAGTATTGAACTTGCCTAGGATGGCCAATTGAACAGCGATAAAACAATGATCTGCTGTATTATCTTCGTATGCCATCCTGTTATCGTCTAGCTGTCATCACCGGCCACTGCATTGTTATTTCACTAACATCGCGTTGCTGCCATTGAACTATCGCGCATTGACATCGCCTCATCGTCACATCGTCGTGTCGTCGCATTATCGTGGTCGTCTAGCTCTTCCTCAGATCAAGGAGACCACCACAGCATGAAGACATTTACCATTTCATACGAACTTGATTATTTCTCTGTCGTCCTGTCCACATCCACATCCACACACACGCACGTATCATTATTGTAATATATTATGAATAATACACTTTGTTAAGCATTTTTCATCTAATTGTCATCAGTGTCGTAAATTGAAGGTATCCAGTGGCAACCCCATTAAATTTTGGATTGAATTACTCCATCTCTGTAATATCGTCCCGGTAGTGGTTTGAGGGGGACTTCTTCACCTTTTTGTCTATTAAACGTGCTTGTGAAAAACAGGGACGTTTTAATATGACAGAGTCAATTATTTCTCGTCATCTGTGGTGTACCTAGATAACGCAGCATACTGGGCCAATGCTGGGCCGATACCGTGCCGATACTTTCAGCATCGGGCCGGTATTGGCCCAGTATCGGCCCAGTAAGCTGCGTTATCATGGTACCATGTAAGGTAATGGCGGATGATGTTTTCAGCTATTGCGAGGCAGCATTTGCTCAGGCCATGCGAGGGTTCAATAAGCAGCATTGCCATCTTTTCACTTGTTGCGACTAGGCGTTTTGTCTGCTCTTGGCAACTACTGCAGATTGTTGACTGCAGCAATGAGAGATATTTCATCCTGACATCATGTAAGGCCACGCAGTCCACTAGAAAGTGCGAGTATGTCTCGGCATCTTCATGACAGAGTTGGCATTATGGATCCACCTCATAATGGTTGATGGCTGCTCTATTAGGCTGGAGTATGTATGTACCAGTAAGCAGGCGCATCTTCACTGGTAAGGCCCTTATGTCTGTGTGGCTTGCGGAGACTGATATAATTGCTGGGTGGATAGAGCCAGGCCTGGTGTACTCAACATTCATGTACCTGAGGGATGGGTAGAGTTTCGCCCTGCATAGCAGCTTCTCATACCAGTAGTGAGACATAACATGTTTGGTGGTCTTCTTCCAGGAGTGTTTACCGGGTGGGGAATCAAGTAGTGCATGGATAGATGGTAAGCTATAGAGGGCTATGGTCTTTCTAGCTTCACTGAACCAGCTCTTTTTTCTCAAACCCCCTTCATCGTTACTTGCCGGATGCACAAATCATGAAGGATGTTGTGTTCATTCGGGAATATATTCCTTAGAAGCATCAGTATTTGGAGGTGTATTCTCGCTCCTATAGGTAAGATGCCTAGAAGTAGATATGGTGCTGGTTGCGCAACTCTGTCCGGAAGTGAGAGAATTTGCTTCAAGGCTTTCCTGTAGAAGACTTCCATCAGCTCGATGTCACTTTGTGTCAAAAGTAATGACTCCATTCCATAGATTAGGATTAGAATTACATATATTTCTATCAGGTGTGAGGATTTTACTTGGTTTAGTCCGTTAACCCCATGGAGACCTCCTCCTAGTATCGGCCTGGTATGACAGGTTATTTGGGTTTTTGTGAAATTTATTTGAGGGTATTAGTTAGTGTACCATTTTTAATAGTTGGTCTGATACAAATCGGGCTTTACATTGGCTGTGAGGTAATCATGGTATAACTAACAGTTGAGTCTTCCATAACTTATTCAGCCTAGATTCAAAAGATAATATTCTCTGGGCTTCAACTACGTGTTGTAGAAGGCTATTCCATAAGTCTATAACTCGATGTTTGAAAGAGTATTTTTGGAAGTCGAGTCTTGCTCTTGGTTTTTATAGCTTTAGATTATGACCCCTAGTTATAAGATTTTCTCTTAACTGAAAAAATTCACAGACTTCTGGGTCATATTTTTAGTTAGGATTTTGTAGGTCTCTATCATATCCCCCCTCAAAATTGACTATTTTAAGTCTGGCTTCATAGCTTAGGTATGCTAGGCCTGGTACTACTTTAGTTGCCCATCACTGTACATTTTCCAGAATGTCTATATGTTTTTTTATAATGAGAACTCCATGCCTGGTTTGCATATTCAACATGAGGTCTTACCAATGAGGTGTAAAGTATTTTGAACACTTTTATGTCCATATGCACAAATGTGTGCCAGATAATTCCCATGATTACATTGGCCTTATTAACCTTATCAACAATGTGTTTTTCAAAGGTCAGCTTATCATCAATGATAATACCAATATCTATTTCAGCGCTAGTGAATTCTATAGGTGTACCATCTTTTACTAATCTGTAACTGTACCCTTCTAAGGATGATTTACCAATTCGCATGCATTTACATTTCTCTGCATTGAATTGTAAGATCCACTTATCTGACAAATCCCCTAACAAACATATATCTGATTGCATTTTTAATCTATCTGGTGAGGAATTTATTTCCTGGAACAACTTTGTGTCGTATGCATATAAATATATGATAAATCATGATAAGCATAGCCATCTGGACTGTTGAATAGTTGAGAATGGTCAATAAATACAGCACCTTGACAATCTGTTAATGAGTATAGCCTATCATTAAATTATTGGACTACACTGTTTTCATAATTGTCATAAGGCCTAGGTAGTAAGGCGGACCCAAATCTGGCTGTGTTAGGTGCAATTGATTGCACATCCTTAATCATAGAATCATAATCGCTTGTCATTCCATCCACCATTCGTCTTCCAATGTCATTACTACCTACATGTAGAACAATGGCATCATACATCATGACCGATAGACGTTTATCCAACTGATATTGAACCTCCTTAATAAGTGCTCCACTGTAGGATCTTACATCAACATTTCTCTCTTCATTTGACATGTATCATCCGCTAAATTTGCAGCGGGTTGAACTCCCTATGAATAAAATATAATGTTTCTCTCGGATATGTTGGTTAGGTATGTCAGAGGATGATACGTTTCCATTAACTCTTTCACACTGTGCGGTATTTACAGGCCTACTGTTCTGAATGTGTTGTTGATTAGTCATGCTAGTTGTATGTGTTTTGTTTTGCACAGCTGTCTTAGGTCTGGCCACATCATCTACATAGCTGTCAATCCTACGTCTTAGGTCTGGCCACATCATCTGCATAGCTGTCAATCCTACCAATGTTTTGGTTGACATGTTGAAGATTTTTGATGTGTCTCCTGTTTCTATGCTACGTATACGTTCTTATGAGGCATACTTGACTATGAAGTCTCTTCCGTTTTGGGTAAGGTTTGTATGTAAGGTTGCTGCGACAACCCACCTTACCGAGAACGAAAGAAATAGATATCAGCTCGCCTCGTTTATAGCTGAACTTAACGATACTTGTATTTGGTATCGGGGCCTGGTCTGACTGACTACCAGAACTTGCAGGTAAATTACGGTGATCTTCCGTAGTCTCCAGAATTAATATCACAACTCAAACTCTTGCCTTGAGGTTATCAAGGTGATAATTTTATTAAATCTACTGTACACTATAACTAATGGTGGCTTTTGCTACCACGAGTAAAAGATAAGTACTTATACGAGTTTGACTATTTTATACTACTTTACTTAACTTGGCTGTTTCCTATTTGCTACTGATTCGTATTACTCCCCTTCACAACGGGTCTGCTATACTCTATCAACCTAACTAGCTATCTCCTACTCCAATATATTCAGAGATAGGAAGGTTAATAGCACGTGAGCTACATGAGCTAACCACCAGCTGGTGTTGTTGTGCTTTCTATAGGGAGTCGACATGCTGACTGTCATCCCTAAATGTTAACCATCATTCAGTCCGTCACGTCCAAACCTATCGATTCCTACGATTCTCATTGCTTGACTATTTACTAAACCACTGGCCGAAACAGCTGCTGAATATCCTAAAAGTGTGTGCCGATCCCACATCACCAACTTTCATCCTCAACTATTGACAGATATCATCAACCCATAACCGGTGGTCCTTTCTCATCTTATTCAATTCCTAACTCAATCCTGACTTAATACAGTTATCAGTTTCGCATTAGTTTCGCATCGTTTTCCATGAAACTGTGTTTCGGCAGCACTGGCCGATGTCAACCAGTGCAGCGGTCCTTCTGCGTATTATAGGATGATGCTTATCGTCCTACACCATTCCTTAGCCCACCTGGTATTTTCAAAGATGAATTTCCTTAGGGTCTTACTCATAAATATAAGATGTCCATAGGGTCATGACTCCCACCAGACAATCCGATATCTACAATGTATCTGTTTAGTGACGGTAATTTGATTGATGCCTGTTTCACGTTGATCAGAAGTTGATTGACTGTAGCTATGTTGTGTAGAGGTATTCATAGCTGATGGATTGTTGGGATTTTTCATTGTGCTTTTACCAATAGTAGGGTTAACAAGTGGTCTCAGGGGATTGCGAACCTGTTGCGTACTAGCTTGTTTACTTACAATCACTGGTATACTATTTTGCAGATTGCAATTTTCACCATTACGATCGATATATATTTCGTTGAGCTGACATTGTAAGGTAAAATAGCCCTCCCTTATTGCTTTTATTTCATCATAACAGCCTGTCTTTATTTATGCTATTTCATTTAGCAATACTCTCAATATGCTACTATTTGTACTCGTATTTGGGTAGCTGTCTGTTACATACTTTTTTTTAGAGAAAGTGTCCTTCGATAAGTCAATGTGATTGCATATAGAAACGTCAGTACTACGACTAGGCTTGCGTGATGATACAATCACATTAGTTCTCATTAGACTCCCACTAGTTATGTTTTGTTCAATAGCATCAGTATTGCTATATGGCGTGGCATCAGTTAGATCTACAATATTTGTATTGTGCTCAATAACATCAGTGTTACTGATCTCCGACTGAAGCGAAATTGCTGATGCCTGATCTGTTTCTGACTCCTCATTTATGTTTCTGTTTGTGGCATAGATTGTGTCTTCAGGTAAATGACACTTGTACTCACAGTGATATACAGACTTATGCCATTTTAAAAACTTGTTTGTCTGCTTTGAAATTACTGTGCATGCGATACATGAGTATCTACGCTTGGATGTATCTAATGTTGAAAGCATGTAGATTGGCAACTGTGTGCATGTATAGTGTGTCCAATTTCTGTAATAATAGCATAATATCATATAATTGTTATTAGGATTTCCACACCGACAATCATTTTCTGGGGCGGTTTCAGATGTTTTATTCTTGGTGGCATTTTCTTGTGTGTTTTCATACCCGTTAACCTCACTGGCATTTATGGAGGCAAATTTAACTGTAGCATCATTGTGTTTGTCAGCTACTGTAAGAATGGTACTAGAGGGGGGGGGGGGCTAACTTGGCCAGATTTATCTGCATGACTGATGGTCATAGTGCTCAGTGCTGCTGAGAGTGAGATTATGGTAGGAGACTTATTACTATTTGTTACTGAATCATTAGTTGAGATAGAGGTTGTGTTAGTAATACTGGAGGTTAGAGTCTCGCTTCGTGCCACTGGATCGCTTGGCAGAGGAGATGGCAGAATAGAAAGACATTTTTTGCTTGCTATGGTTGTTGCTTTGGGGACCTTCTGTCCTACTGGTGTGCCCTTAGGTCTATACTGCGGAAATCTAACATAGAAGCTGGAATCACAAAGAAGGTAATCACAGTGTCTGTTTATAACAGTATGGCGTGATTTACCACAGTCATTACATGCAGTCATTTCTGATTGTCTAAAGTGCAAGATGCCACAAAACAAAAGAGACTCCTACTGGTTAGTTAGTTGAGAGTTCATTTCTCCACCCCACGGCTACTTGGGGAAAGCATTGGCAGCAACGATAGTATTTTAGTGACTTACTGGATATCTGGTTAATTTATCTTAAAAATATAAAAATAAATTTTCTTTATTTTTTTCTTTATTAAATTTTTCTTTCCAAATTTTAAGACGATTGCTCAGCTTTAAATTCCTTTTCGTACGACAGGTAGATTAATAAATATATATGCGCAATATTTCAATATTTTATGGATTGAGTTTATATATGGCTTCGTTTAGGGTCACATTAGTGAAATGGAATGTAATAGACTGAGAATGACACTTAGTGTGATGGCCAACTGTCCTAGCAACCGGTAAACAGAATTTCCGAAAATGGGTAATAAAATACTTATTCCATTGTTAATATTGCAATTATATGGCAGGTTTTACACACACAATTTCAAACAGAACAGAATGTATGTAATTCGGAATAAATATGAAAACTAAAAGTAATATAAAATAGTATTTAAGAACACTAGTTTGCTCGGATTGAATTTACATAGTTACATGGTCCGCTTCTGCTTGTTAGGCTATGGAGCCTGTAGCAGGTCTTCACTATCTTTATTGGCGGCCGGACCCTCACCTGTTGAACTGGTATGTTGGTGCGGGCGGGCATGATCGGGGAATCTATTGTGTATGTGGCCTCGCTGTGGTGTCTGTCTCGGTGTAGCATTGATCGACCGGACAGGCACGAACCGTCCCAGCTAAGCTGGGTACAGGATCACCGCTCCGGGTATGTTCCAAGCACGCCCCCTGGGTAGGATAGCACACGTGTATAAAGCCCTGTGAGACAGGTTTAATTAAAATGGCTAAGTCTGTAAGAACGCGTAGCATGCATGCGCGTGCGTCAGACCACAGATCATCAATGGCCTTGTTTACTTACCTTTCCACTCACCCTTTAATGGCGTTGGCAACATGAGAGAGTACGTATTTGGTTCTTCATAAATAACCAACTATGGGAGTCACTTCCCTTCACAGAAAGTTGCTGCAGGTTAATTTGGAATTCCACACATTCAGGGTTAGCAATCAGGTTTCTAAAGAGGCCGAGAACTTTGCGGTCGATTTCAGCCTCAATTTGGAAAACACCCAGCAATCTCAGCACTGCCACACGTGCTGCTTTCACAGCCGGTCCCTGCAATTGACAGAGCTGAAACGTCTCCAACTTGTATAGTGACTTTGAATCCAACATCCATAATTCGGTGCTGTATAGTGCCAGTGGTAGCACAAAGCCATTAGAGATCATTTTAGATACGAATGGAGAAATGCTGTTTTTTGCACAAATATTAGTGAATATACTGTCGCGGTTGCTGTGCCAATATTTCGATTAACACCCAGAGTACATAAGTCTGACGAAGCGCTATGGAGCATAACGAGATGAACCATATCATTCTCATTCGGGATATCTGCGCCACTCATGGACAATCAAACACTTTCTCCCGGTGATCCATAAATAATGCAGCCAGATTTCTCAGTATTAGATGATCTCCTGTCTGTTCCAAGATGACATAAGATAATGTTAAGATTCCTTTGGGAATCATATGACCCGGTGCTAGCAGCAATTGCGATATCATCAGTCATAGTTGGAATGCTACAGCATATAGTGCCATTCTTGCTGCCCATGTGGTGACTGGTCACATCCCGCAGTAGATCATGCTGTCAACCATAAACAAGTCTGGAGACATGTAAGGTGAACAACCGGAAATAACGCCGAAACTGACGGCGTGAAAAAAAATCATATCATATCATTAATTGGATAGCTATTAGGCCCTGTTGATCGACGTTGTGAATCGAGTCTGCCTAGAGACAATTGCACGCACCGATGTACATGTGGTAAGGCGGACGGAAAGACGGCTGGACTGACACAAAAAATAGTCATCTGCTTTTTCGTAGGCCCCCGCCTATTCCCCCAAACCCCACCCCACCCACCACCCATACACACACCCAAATAATAGATCTGCTTTTTCCTAGCGTCATAACCAACCCGCCCACGAAGATCCATCAACAAAGACCAAGCAGAAGCTAAGTTAACGTATGGTTAGTTTAGGCTTATGGTTTCTTAATCCTGTAGCCTAACCATAAAATCTTCTTTGAAGTTTTATCTTAGAAAATGTCCATTTACAGATCAAGAGATTATTTGTGAAAGTCATTCCAGTGGTAAATTTTCAAAAATAATTTTCTCTTGTTCTGCAAATGGACATTACTTGTGAAGATTTACCACATAAATGACTGGCCCTGTTATCAAACCAGTCATTCCAGTGTTAAATTTTCAAAAAATGTTCAAATATTTCAAATGTTAAAATTTGAGCCAAATAGTAGTTTTGTGATGCAGCTGTGGACAGTGAGCGAGCGAGCCAGCCAGCCAGCCAGCCAGATAGACAGACAGACGGGTGGACGGATGGACAGACGGATGGACGGACGGACAGATGGACTGACGGATGGACAGACGGACAGACAGACATTTTTCCAAATATTCAGCATACCCACCAAAGTTAAACACCGTGGAAAATGTATTCTGCAGAAACTCAGCCGGAAGACAAGTAAATAGTTAACGCAAGTCGTTTGCCGGATGAATCTGATTTTGTAGTCCACCTGCCATAAATAACGACAATCTTATACATACTAAAGGGCCATAGTGCTCATCTAGCTGATGAGGAACTGTAAACATGTTTACATTAATTATATATGTGTGTATCTGACACTAGCGTTGTTAGTCAATAGTGGTAAGGATGATTGTCCCATTGGTCAATAATGCTAAGGGCCATTAGTCTATGGCAAGAGCTATGCTTGTCTGATTGACTTGTAGTACTTGTTGTCCATTAATTAATGTAAACATGTATACATATAGGCACCATTTGCCAATGGGACAAGGGTAGCTGATGCCACTAACCAATGGAACCATGGCCCTTGGACTTATTGAGCAACACGTAAAGTATCAATAACACAATTTACCAACAGGGTAAGCATAACTGATGCCATTGACAAATAAAAGCACATGCTCCTGAAATTATTGACCAATGAGGCAAGTATTACAGACAAATGACCACTGGATCAAGCACCCTTGGTCAATGTCGCAAGCATAACTGATGTTATGCACAAAAGTGGCAAGGGTCCTTGCCATTATCGATAAATGAGACAATCATATTGGATACTAATGCCAACAGATCAAGTGTTAAATACACTATTGACCAATGGGACAAGAAGCGGTTGTTAATGAGGAAAGTGTAACTGATGTCAATGATCAGTGAGTCGAATGTCCGTGTAAAACAAATTGGCCGGAAATATGAAAATTTGTGCGGGAAAAACAAAGTCTGTGTACACCTAACACCACTGACCACTAGAGAGAGAGCTTCATTGGCTCATGGGGCAAACATAACAAATGTAATTTACAAACGGGGCAACGGTTACAGGCAAAGATTTAGAGAGGGAATGCAAGAATATTGGCTTCCTTGACATCATTTGCCAATGGAAAAAGTATCATTGATTAATGGCGGTGGATGGGTGTGGGGTGGGTTGGGTGGGTGGGTGGTGGCGGGGGCTGGGAGGGGGTGGGGGGGCTGTCGAGTGTACTAATAGTTGCCATTTACCAATAGCCACCACTGGTAAAGATTTGAGCCGATAATGCAAAAATACTAGTGTCTTTGACACTATTGACCAATGAGGAAAACACCATTGGCCATTGAGGAAGCTATCCCTGACATTATTGACCCAGCAGATGTCATTTGCCACCGGGCGAATGCTCATGTATACGGAAATGCAAGAATATTAGTGTCATTGGCATTATTGAGCAACCGGAAAAATACCATTGATCAATGAGGCAGCCATCACTAGCACTATTAACCAATGGCGCAAGTGTCTCAACACTGACACTTACCAAAGGGGCAATGGTTAGGTCACAGTTAATTTTTTTTGCATGATTGACCAACTGGAAAAGTATCATTGATCCATGGGGCAGCCATCCCTGCCACTGTTGCCAAATCATTAAAGTGTGCTAATGGAGCATTTCTGACAAATCAGATATTGCGTCACGGAACATGTACGCCAAATTTGGTTTAATATAGCATCAGCAAATGGTGAAGCGTGCCACAATTGTTGACAGACACAGACAGGCTAGCAGGCAGGCAGACATGCGTGCAGACAGACAGTCATGCAAGTGGGCAGGCAGGCAGGCAGGCAGGTCGCGATTGTTTAAGCTCACCTACATGAGCAAAAAAAAAATCCACGGATGATTCCTGTGTATTTTGCAATTTTCAGCTGCTGCCTGATGCCATTACAAGATTACAGCGTTTTAATTTACACGTCAACACCTAATGCGAGAAAATGTCGTACATGTATATTAACGGCAAAATAGGTGAATGTCCAACGGGAATTCGTTACCATTATACAACTAACTTTTTAAAATGAAATAGTTATATATGGTCTTATTTCGTACATCAGATAGCCTACGGATATACATTTGAAGATAGGTGATTTATTACACGTGCAGTGATAAATAGGCTACATCTTGGATTACGGCAACTGCTTTGAACATTGACAAGCCGGCTGGACAGTTACCATCCAGATTGCATGTAGCGGTGAGGGGCGCGAAAAAGGTGGACAAAGCCTGCCTTCTAACACGAATCTTCTTTAACCGGCTCAAGAATGATTACTGAGAGACACTGGAAGTGTTCCATCACCCAGTCTGGAAGCTGGAGAACGCCCCTCCCTCCCCCCTCCCCCCAACTCTCACCCCCACACCCCAGATGTAGAATTAATCTCGATGTTGTTGATAACGGAGGTGCACATGTGTTCATGAGAAACCTATGGATACCGTGTGGAGAGACGTTTGTTCTGGTGTTTTCACTCGATGATGAGCAATCCTTCTATGCGATTGCTGACATACAGGCTGAGATTGTTTCATTCAGAGGTGATGACCTTGTCCCGATCGTTGTGGTCACCAACAAAACAGATCTGACCGCTGCCAAGATAGAAGAGTTCGTTAAAATTTTGGTCGGTAGCCGAAGAAAAATGGGGACACGCGCATATGTGGAGACATCAGCAAAGACGAATGTAAAGGTGAAAGATATATTCAATGAGCTAATTAACGAGTACGAAAAAATACAGAAGTTTAAATCACGGGCACTCAAGACTACGAAAAAAGATAAAATATTTTTTACCGTTCCTAAACCACAATGTCTGCAATCTGATGTGAAAGCAGAAACCCGTGCTCTCTCACATGGACATCAAGGCAGCATTGACAAGACTCGCATGCGTCAGGAGACGAAAGATGAATTCATAAATTTCATGGCTAAAGTATCCATTCTAAAATGTTGGATTGAAGAAGGTAAATGAGTTGCTGGTTCGAGGAGAGGATCTTTGCCTAGCTGCATACATGAAGGAGTGACTCATTCTTTAGATAAACACAGTGTAGCACGGATCGACTGGATGGGTACAAACCATCCCAGCCAGGTTGGGTACAGGACGGCCGCTCCTGGTGCAATTTGAGCACGCCCCCACCCCCACCTGAGTGGGATAGTATGCATGTATAAAGCTCTATGAGAGAGGTTTCGTTAAAGTGGCTAAGTCCATAAGAACACGTAGCGCGCGTCAGAGCTTCCCTGGCAACATGTGTCAGTATTGGGAGAGTGTATGCTTATAGTGTACCGAGTTGTTACTGGTGATTTCTTCAAATCACATTATTCTCGTCGTTCCCGGTACGGTTCAGGATCGGAATGAAACGAGGATTACAGAACTTTTTACCTTTTAAAATCGGATCAGAAATGGCCGAGTTATCATTAAAAGTCTCATTTAAATTTTCTTCAAAATACTGCTTTGACGTCGTAATCGCGTGAATGCATTAAATGAATGGGGAATGCGCTGTTCACGTGATAGTCACGTCACCGCTTCTAGCTGCAAGCTGACTGGCTACTGCTCGCCCTCGAGTAGTGTAAAAGGGGCAAGAAAACGAGAATCGAGCATCATCGGCGCGGAAGCCGACCCGTCAGCAAGACTGCTGGACCAGCACAGTGCAATACATGGGAGAACTGCTGACTGACTGTGCTACAGCAGTGCCATTCGGAATTAAGATCTCCTGCACCTGTGAGCAGTCTTGAACATCTGCGATACGAAATTTGGACACTCCCGGACAGCCATCCAGGGGGCAAAAATAAATTAATATAAGAACTCCTGTTTCTGAACTTTCACAGAGGAGTTTCCTGTGGATGGCCCTTGCAGACCTGATGTAATTCAACAGGATGTATAGCTGATGGTGATTCTTGGTGGATAACTCGCCGGATTTTCAGGACCATGCTAAAAAGTGCTATCAAACTTCCACGCTGCATGTCGCGTGTGTTAATTAACTATTAGACCACAGTCTGGTGGGACTCTGCTCAGTGCGTCGCAAGAGCTATGTGACATATCCCACACCATGTACCCAGTTATTGTTCATGCATATTTGATTACAACTGTAGCCCTCCTTAATGGGCAACTTAACTCAACTTTCAAATTACCATCACCGGACGGAAAACTTTATAACAAACTGTGTAAATTCATGTATCAGTTATTCTGACTGTCTAGTGGACATCTTCCTCTAACTGTTCTTCTTCACCGTCTTGAGAGTGAGCTGCATCAACAGTCTGCTTGCGGAAATCTTCCCTGCATTCGGGATTGTGCCGTCAATATCCATGATTTACAAACTCCTACTGTACTGATGACCAATAGGTACTCAAGTAACTATACTATTGTGCATTTTATTATTTCCGTAAATGGTACTGATGACTAATAAGTACCTACCCGGTCCTTCCAACAACATTTTTGGTATTTCTGTTTCATACTGTATATGTTATCTTTATTTCCGTGTGCTCTCAACTAACCAGCACTGTGAGGTCTTATGACCTGATATATCGTTAGCACTGTATTAGTTAGTTATGTATATGGCAAGTAGCCATCCTAGTTTTTATGCTTTGTTTCTATATAAAAAGTCTAGGACGCAATACGCTAGGTAAGACTATACAGCAACCTTGTATCCGCATCACTATATTCCACCAGCATCAATTTTACACTGAGATCACTGATCATGCTCACCATGCTCGAGCCTGACAGGTGACCGACTAAACCTGGCTATTTTAGTGCGATAGGATAGGTTTAAAGTAGTTAGGGACAATCTCTCCATAAAAGACACATTGTGTACGCTTCTTTTCCGGCTGTAGTGGATATGTAACACCACACACCGGCTAGGTTGTGTAAAATTGGCCAATCTTCTTCTTCTTCTTTTCGTTCGCTGATCATACCACCAGTCCTGTAAGTGACTATCGACATGATCATAAGCGTTAAGTGCGTGGATCCATGGTTTATTAGAGTGCGACGTGCGGCCTGGAACCTCCGTCTTCAGCACTCGAGGTTTCTGTCAAGGTTACCTCACCCTTACCTCCTTTAGTCGCCTCTTACAACACGCAGAGGATATGGAAGGTGTATTCTAAGCCCCACCTACAGGGTTAAATTGGCCAATTACCTTAGGGCCTCTTATTAATATCGAGTGATTTCTCTTTCTGCGCTCCTCCAGCCACAAGGCTTAATAATAATTGTCTGGGCTCCAAATCGACACGTTGGCAGGATCCGACTATGGGAAACTATTGGGGTTTCTGAGCGGTGATAACTAAAGTGTCGATTTACACACACTCCCCCAAGTATTTTCGGATACCAGTTAGTTTCGATTCCCCCGCCAATGTAGGAAGCACTGTGGAAAGAAATTATATTATATATTAGACCGGCCTGCAGTGCATCTCTGGACATTCTGGAACTTAAACCTAATGGCAGGTAACATGTTAATTCCGTAACACACGGGTGACGGACGAGACGCAGATCTCCATCCAACTCATTGTAGTGACTGGGTGACGTCTTAGAACCCACCATGCCTGCACGGGAATGTCACTAGCGATGGATATCTGTCTCTTACTCCCCACCATAAATGATATTGCACTTTCTAAATTGCTTGTGTGAACTGTAAATTGTCCTAGTGATGCTATATGTGGTTGTGGTGGAATGGTGATTGGATCGTCATATGATTCGGAAGATATTGCTCCGTAACATGTACGCATACTGTCTTTCTGAGGAAGATGCTATGTGGGGTGACCTTCAGGAAGCTGGGCATCTTCGCCAGTTAGATATATATGTCTAAAGATAGGTAGGAATCCCTGCCACTTGCAGCCAATGCTTGGAATCATATCTAACAACTAAATGGTAGGTTAGAATGTAGCAGAAGGCCCGCATGAATAAGGCGGCAACTACTAACACAGTATCTTTGAGCCTACATAAGACGGTGACCGATGAATTCTTCAGAAATCGTCCGACCCGTCTTCATGTAAACCAGTGTGCATCACATTAATTAAGGCTTCACTAGGATTGACCATCACTTAGCTTTTTTGCCTGCTCTTTTCCTCTGCTTCGGCGTTGAAGGCATTTTCCTGTGATGGAGGCCCGCGAGGCACTTTCCTCTCGCAACAATGATATTTTGTGTGTTTTAGGGGTATAATTGGTTTATATTAAACTACTCAAGTAGCCTCGTTGCGATGCTCCCTTGCGGGGATACCTCTGCGGATTTACGAATCTGTGTGGTACCGTCGACGAGACCATGTAGAAAGAACACCAAGTGGCTCTATGTACTGTATTATTTTGCTCATTTACTGTCAAACGAGTAGCATTGTTTGTATCATTATTCTTCTGACTTTTTAATCATATCATCATGTCCAGACATTTTAGTTAATGGACCAACATACCGGTGACAGTACACTATGAGATCATACTCACTCCCAAACAAGCTTTGTTACCTAGTTGATATTGGCTCATCAGTGTGTAACCACCAGGGGTGTGCATGGCTCCTCCGTAAGGTGTCGCTGGATAGCTAACCTCGGGATTGGGAGTAGATGCTGCACATCTCCGGTGCCCACAAAGACCGACATCCAGGGCCGGTGGAATGATCACATTCCAGTGGGCTCATGCAGCCATTGCTGCAGAAATTGAACACCACCGTTTCATCCCGGCTGTTCGTATTACCACTGTGTCTTCACGTTATTCCAAAGATGGGAAAGTGGTAATGACACAATTCACTATGAAGAAGAAGAAAAGAGTCAAACAATGGTACTTGTTTGCTGCTTTATTAAAAGGTGTACACAAAAACAAAAGTGGTGTGATATTCCGTATCTCGCCACAGGTACCTAATCGGTCTATTCATATATAGATGGTATTGTTGAAGGTACCCCAGTGAGGGAGGGTCCGGGCATGGTCAATCATTGGTTTAATATAAACTATATGTGCCTCAGGCCGCCCAAAAATTATTGGTTTGCGAGAGGAAAGTGCCTTGTGCGGGCCTCCATCACAGGAAAATACCTAAAACGCTGAAGCGTAGGAGCGCAGTAAAAAGGGCCGCCCTCCCATGGATATGCAAGGGAAGAGTTAACCTACAAAAATATTGTGGTTTTGTGAGAGGAAAGTGCCTCGCATGGAGGAAAAATACCTACAACGCAGAAGTGGAGGAGGAGAGTGGTAAAAAGGGTCGCCCTCCTATTTGAAGAGATGCAAAAGATTATAATATGATTCAACCTAGTGTAGTTATTTGCTGTTGGATGCATGCAGTTTTTTACGTGAAGATGGGGTGGCTGATTTCTACAGATTTCAGCACCATCATCTTGTGTGAGTTAAAGCTATTGTATTTAGTTGGTGCTGCCTTATTTCTGCGAGCCTTCTTAAGGGGCCTAGACTAACATTTAGCTATTAGGTCCAGACACGTATTTTAGGCCGCAAATGTCTTAGCACCTGCTTACTTTAACTTAGCTCTTGCAGCGCGTAAAGCAATGCCCTTATCTGATCTGTGGCTAAAACATTAATTTAGTGATGCTGGATGCGTCCATTGTTCTCTACCACAGTTTCTAGTGTGGTACGGCAAGTCTGGCGGGACATCTGAGCACCAATTGTTTCTACATACTTAAATTTGTTGGTAACGGCAAAAGTCTTACACTGCAATGAAGGTACCGCTGATGGTGGTGGTGGAATGAGAAACCTTCTTCTAATTTGTGTTTTTGCCCCTGTTGATCTACCAGGATAGTCCAAAAACTTAGTGCGCTGTAGAGCGTGGGTGTTCTGAGAGGGAACCTGACTAAAATAAGCTGCATTGGTGTAGATTGCAGAACGCGAGCTCTACGCAGTAGGCAGAAGTGAGAGTGCTCCCACTCGGACTGAAACTGCCTCCCATCCGCTTGTTTCTGACTTTCAGAGCTCCTTTTATACTGGATGGTGATGCAGCACCAGCAAGACTCCGCCAATCAGAGCACACATTGCGTGCGAGGTATAGCAGCCAGCTAAATAGTTGCTGGCTTTCACCCTAGCATGCATGCTTGCTAGCGATATCTCTGCTTAGTTGGAGCTCAAAATAGTCTGTTTTTAGTTTGTGATATCTTCGGCAGATCTGAGCCAATTTTATTTTTGCTTACTGGTTTAAATTCCCCTTCCAATTCTGGTATTGATTCATACTAAAATCTGGGGGGACGGTCCAATATTATGGAATCGCCATAATACAGGTAACTATATACATAAGTGCCAGTCTCCACATTCTAGCACGAGTGCTCGCTACCTCGTACATCCGCGCATGTGCATCGGGCGATCTCACAGACGTTACTATTTTGTTCTTCTTTTTATATGGCTATACATGCATGCCTTATACTACCCAGGAGGGCCAGCTTGGAGCATCCCAGACCAGGCTGTTCCGTATCCAGATGTGCTGGGCCATTTTGTACCCAACAGGTTGGTCCTCGCTACAAGTGTGAGCAGATTTACACCCCCATGAGACAGGACCATGTGAGATGGAGATGCTGTCTTTATGCCATTTTGACAGATGAGAACTGTGCAGGTTTGATATCTATTCACTTGCCTGGGCCCATGGTCTAATACAGAACTAGAGCTATAGACACCTCACTGTAACGCACAGTCCAATACATTTTGAATTTGTACATACATTTTGCTTTATCCCTTTCAACTGAGTTTAGGATGATGATCGACGATAGTTAACTATTTCAAGTTTGATTTGTATCTAATCAACTACAATTAACTGCTCAATGAAGTTTCTGATCACATTTGGGGGTGTTTCTACAATTATTGGTGACATATTTACAGACAATCTCGATAGCGCACCAGGGAGTTACTGACAGTGTTGTTGTGTTGACAGCTGTGACGTAGGTGGCTAGAGCTCATCAGTGTGAGTACATTTACGACCACATATGACATGAGGTGGTATCAAACATCACTAGTAAAAATAACAACAACAGGACAGATGTGCCAAGATCTATGTAGTCGAATGGCTGTCTGATAATGCCAACTAGTGAATCATGGTTAGTTCTGGAGTTAACTCACGTGTACAGCTTGGTGTCATCTGCAAATAACTTGATCATGCTTTCTACTACTCTTAGCATGTCATTAATGAAGCAGATGAAAACAACCAACTCAAGTACAGTGCCCTGTGTAGTGCCATTTAACACTGGAGTCCAATTGGTGCATGGTCAACTGATGGATACTCGCTGCTTTCTGTTGCTTAGGAATGTCTGTATCCATCCCAGAGTGTTGCCACTAATTCCATAGCTGTGGAGTTTACTCAGTAGTCTTTGGTTTGGAACAGTGTCAACTGCTTTAGCAAAACAAGGTAGATGACATCGACTGCATCACCATCGTCAACAGCTTTGGTACAGTAATCTAGTGTGTCTATGATGTAGGACTGGCCATCTAGGAAACTGTGTTGCTGGCCTGACATGAAGCTGGATATGTGCTTTGTTAGTGCGTCTCGGATGAAATATTCCATAATTTTGCACGCTACTGATGTTAGGCTTACTTGTGTGTAATTACATGCTGATGAGTTGTAACCTTTTTTGAAGATTGGTGTGATCTGTCCATTTTTCCAGTCTTGCCAGAGCGTAATTCTTTCAGTGAGTGATCAGTTAAAGAGTATTAAGTTAAGTTAAGTTAAGTAGATGTCAGAACGTAGGCATACATGCCTTTATGTTCTGCTCCTGGATTGTGTCTGATATTTGTAAATTTATTAAAAAATATCATTAAGTAGTTCAGATTCCGGAATGTTTTATGTTAGCATTCCTCTAACTGTTTCCCTATCTATATAAACATATATACAATTATACATACAAATCTTACCTTTAGTTAAGCAAAACAATATGTGTCTACAGTCTGTATATTTCTCTTAAAACTTTGAAAACCTTGATTATATTAGGCTCCTTTTATTAAAAATATACACAACTATTAACGATAGGCTGGCGCAGGTACCACACCCAATCCTTGCCACTACGCTATCTCAATGTGAACTGGCGTGATTTCATGCCCAAGCCATTTGGTCCAGAAGCAGTATCTACATTACATTTAATTAATTGTTGCCTATTACAATACATTTCAAATGAAATACAATAATTGAATGATTCGAATTAATTTGAATGAAAATGTACCACCCCCAATCCTTCCACAGCTTTGAATACTCAATCTACATGCCATCTTGCTCTTGCTCTTGATTAGAAATTGTAATCTGCATTGAAGTAATATTTCATTTCCTGATCTTTCCAGTACGGATCAAGTCTACCTTCAAAATACTTTAGGCTTGGTGCGTTTACCACATCATAAGGAAGATTATTCCATATATATGGTTCATGAATGAGTACTTCCTAATGTCAAGTCTATTGTGGTTCTTATGGATTTTATAATGGTGCCCTCTTGGGTCTGCACTGTTGTGTGTGAAGAAATTTTCAGTAACGCGCCTGTCATAAATCCCATTCATTATCTTGTATGTTTCAATGATGCCCCCTCGAAGCCATCTGTACTTTCGGGTTGGTAGTTGTAGCCGCTTCAGTCTCTCTGTGTAGCTCAACTCTCTTAGTGATGGTACACACTTTGTTGCCCTTTTCTGAACCTTTTCCACAGTAGCTATGTCACTTTTCTTATATGGTGACCACACACTCGCTGCATATTCAACTTGAGATCTCACAAGTGCCTTATAAAGTAAAGTAAAACTTTCTTCATCTAAGTAGGTACATGTTCTGTGAATAGCCGCTATAATTCATATGGCCTTGTTCACCTTTGTTTGCATATGCTCTCTAAAGCTCAGTTGTCTGTCAACAATTATCCCAATGTCCTTTTCACTATCGACAGTTTACAGGTATACTGCATCACCCTTGGTGTTATATAGGTTGTATCTTTTGTCTAACTTGGTATTTCTGGTTCCCACTTCGAGAACTTTACACTTCTCCAGGTGGAAACGCAATAACCATGTCTCTGTCCACTCGTAAAGTGCGTCCTAATCTTTTTGTAAGGCGGCAACCTCTTGATCATTGTTAATCTCTCTATATACCTTTGTGTCGTACTCGTACAGGCAAGCTTCTGACTTTACACATTATGACAGATAATTTATAACAATCACAAACAGTACAGGGCCTATGACACTACCCTGTGGGACTCCACTTGTCACGTCATGCCATTTGGAGCACGATCCGTTTACTGACACTCTCTGCTTTCGACCACTTAGGAAATCTTTAACCCTGGAGCACATCTGCTCACTCACTCACTCCATATCCTTTCATATTTGATATCAGTCTTCGATGTGCTACAGTGTCAAATGCTTTCATGAAGTCCATATAAACAACATTTATTACCCCACCTCTATCCAATATTTATGTCCACTCATCCAGTACTGTAATCTGCTGAAGAGTGGTAGATCTCCTGCTTTCGAAACCGTATTGTTGCCTACTAAGACGACTATGTTTATCCATATGTTCTATTAGTCTGCTTCAAATGAGTGTTTCGAATACCTTGCTTATAACGCTGGTTAGACTCACTAGTCTATAATTTTCTGGGCACCTCTTCTCCCCTTTCTTGTCTATTCATGTGATATTGGCAATTTTCCATTCCCTTGGGACAGCTCCAAATTTAAATGAGGTATTGAAAGTGATTGTCAATGGGGTGTATATTACCTCCCGCAATTCATATATCACTCTAGAGTGCATACCATCTGGTCCTTGCGACCTGGTGCAATCTAGGTTACATAGTAATGCATGTACTCTTTAGGATCAAAGTCCTTATCGTCCGATTTCTCTGAGCACACCCTCTCATCAAACAGAGGAAGCTCACCTGTGGGCTCATTTGTAAAAACACTAGTAAAAAATTCTGCTAATACTTCAGCCTTCTCTGTATCCGAGCTTGCCACTACTTTCACTCCGTCTCTGTCTGCAGTCAGTTCAGATATCCCGGTCTTACACTTTCGTCTTGAGTTTGCAAATTTCCAAAATAGCCTCGGGTTTGCCTTGCTGTTTCTTGCTATTTCTTTCTCTTTGTTTCTTTTGGCCTTTCCGATTGAATTTTTTGCTTTATTCTGAGCTTTCGTGTACTGGAGTCTATCCTGCTCGCTACATGTTCTCATAAACTTGTTCCATTACTTTATTTATATATTTAGTCAGTAGAAAATAAAGTAACTATGTTTCCCACTTCATGGTTATAAACCATTATATTTTCGTGGTATTATTAATAATTGCGTATTATATTGTTAATGGTTTGGTGATGAAATGGCTCATGTCTTATAGAAATCTCGGGAATATTTCGTCCAATCCTTGGAATTTTGACACTGCAACTTTTTCGAGTCTTTTATGCACATCAGTTTCCATGATTCTGATTTGGTCCAATGTTTGCCTGTTCGTTAAGTTATTAGCACAGTGTGGTATTCTACTGGTATCCTTGTGCGTAAATACACTTGGCTCTAGTGGACTCACTGTATGCACACTATATACTGCAAATATCATTCAGCCAAATAAATACAAATTAAATTCAATTCAAATTCAATTCAAAATACAGACACATGCACAGTATAGAGGTTTATGCCACACACCTAAGGGCTTTCGGTGGACCTGCCATCGAGTGAATCTACAAATGAGGAAGAAGCAGTATAAGCTTCCATCAGCGTTCAACCCTGTAAAATCCCAACCTACAAAATGTTCCTGGAAGAAGCTGTTGCATGCTAATGTGAATAACTACTGGCTAGAAATCCTACTCGAGGAAGCTGCTGCGAAAGTAACATTGGGATACATCAACTTATCGTCCTGCAAAATAGGAAGTTGCCACTCAGTCTGGAATATGGCAAACACTGATACCCTTACGGTCGTCAAAGCAACAGTCAAAGCAAAGTTGCTCACTCAGCGCTACAACTTGTATGCCGGCTCCACTCGAAACCGTGCCTCTAACACTGATTGTCCACTCTGCGAATCTGAACCAGAGACCATTGAACATTTCCTTCTTAATTGTCCATGTCTGGAAGAAACCCGCAAACCGCTCATCAACAAGATTGAACACATCATGTTAGCCGGTAACCTCCAAACCTTGAAAGAATGTCAGCAGGTCAACATCGTTAAACTGATTCTCGACACCTCCCATACATTCACTAAATGCAATCCGCTCGCGATCATGCTAGAGGAGGCCACCCATGACCTCTGTTTCAAGCTGCACCACAAGAGATCTTGTATACTAACTGGAAAGTCTCTGTACACTATATTTCGTCCAAGAAGACATGATAACACAATGCGACAAAATCAACACTTTACATCAGCTAGGAATTTAGTGCCGGCTGGTGGTTCTCCTAGAACAGAGAGGAGGGATTTACAGAACAAGTAAAAGTAACTTTCCGTTGTTTCTACGTTTATCTGAAACCAAGGTTTTGTTTTAAACCTGTTTTCCAACCCATTGTTTTAAAAAATAATGTATGCTTTATTTATATATTTAGTCAGTAGAAAATAAAGTAACTATGTTTACCACTTCATGGTAAGCAACCGTTATGTTTTCGTGGTATTATTAATAATTGCTTCCCATAAATGATAGATTTCTTTGAAATGTTACGGGCAGGGAAGCAATAAGTCACAGTGAACAATGCAACATCACCCTGTCCTGGTCTCACATCATAATATGACTATGTCCTTAATCTTACCCCTCACGAAAACGGGTAACTTAGAGTTGCTTAAGAGTTGCTTAGTGTTGATATTTTCCAACACAGGATCGGCTTCTCTTCGTTGGACTCGAGGTTTTCATTGTCACAAATATTCACTGGATTGGTGCTTCCGATGAATGCAGCTAAATATCTAAAATATGTCATCTGGTGCTAATATTTTATAATTTTGGCCTATCTCAGTATCTATCTGCTAAAAAAATCAGTTTCAAATTAATGAATATTTTGCGTCGTAATATTTTATTCCGATTACAGCAGCCGGTTTAGTTAGAGTTTCCCGGAATTGTACAGCTTTGTAGTGAACACCCGATGTCCAAGTAAAGAGGAACTGACGATATGAGCAGGGATTTAGTGGTTTTGTTCCATTGTAAATTCGTCCTATAAAGTACAGGTTTTCATGGAATGTTTATTTATTATTCTGATGTGTTACACAATGATATATTAATTAATACTTGAGTGTAGTGAGGAAAATTTGTAAAATATAGATATACAACTTTAACTCCATATCTAATGTTTTTGACTCATAACATTGATATTTTCCAGTAGAATCTTTTAGGTTTAGCTGTTCGCAGTCTCATTGAGCAAGTTTATTTGGGACGAGATGGGCCTCATTTTTGCGGTCTCCACGCAGGTGATCTCTGCACAGGTCGCGGAAATAGTTGAGGAAAAATCGGAAAATCGGCAAAAATCTCATGTTTTTAAAAAATCTGAAGTGGATACTTTTCCGCCGCATTTTATCTGTACATGAGTACAATTATAATCGATTCACGACTGTGTTCATTGTGGTTATATCCCTCCATGCCGAATAATTACTAATCACAACACAAAGCGCTACAATAAACAAGCTAACAATAGCGAGGTAACACCTTTGTCATTGAGAAAACAAGCTCGTTATTCCGTCGAATCGCCATATAATTTTCTTTCTTTCGCTGCAGACCCTGAGTCTGTCGTGAAATGCCACGTATATACTTAGTTGCAGAGTGTTAGGCAATCAGTGAACATAATTCTTTTTAATTCTAGGGTTAGCAATTTCAGGCAGTGTAATAATTTTTCCTTTTTGATACGGTTGTCATGTCAAATTAAAGAAAATAAAGCAACAGCATTCCAGGTTGTTTGATTTTGAACTGTGCGTTCTGTTGATTACTCTTAAATGTAAATCGTACATTCTGAAAGCAACTATAAACTGCTCTATAGGACAAGTTTACGCCGTTACACTCGAACCTACTCAAAGCTCCCGTCCTATGTATGGGGATTGGTCCTATGTATGGGGATTGCCCAGTATCTCCCCGGGTACTAATATTAACATCTTCTCGTTACTCCGATAATGACCTAAACTCGTCCTACAAAGGGAGGCTATAAGCGGAAGCTGATACATGGTCTAATTTAAATTTTTTTCTCTGCGACATTTTATCTAAAACTTTGATAACATCAATAATGTTTATTAAACTATGCGCAATATTTAGGCGGTCCCAATTAATAGTTTCACTCCGCGATGATGGATATAAGGTATATATTAAGCATAGACGTAGGATGGTAAGAATTCGGCGCATGAAAATGTGTTCTAATTTTGTGCTATTTTTGTATCATTTATTTAAACTCTAGAAACAAGTCACGTTACCCCTGTTTATACTTTGGAATTTGGACCTACGATTTAATCGAAAATCGTGATTTTTTTTATACATTCGATCACGATGTTTCAAAGCAAAAATCGCGCAAGCCTAGCACAACATTGTGTTCGTTATATCTTGTAGTCATTCATTAGGAGAAAGATGTCAAAAATTTAAAGTTTTGACGTAAAAAACCCAATATGGTTTGTTTAATTGTTAGCACCCACTGCGTTGTATCAAGATAATCAAGTAGGAGATTTTATTGTAGAAAACCGTTCCAATGGGCTGATTATCCTCAATAAAAAAATGAACATTACTCTAGCCAATCAGCTATCAGGGATGTCCTCGGCAACTCCAAAGCGCGTGCACTGGTCTTAGATTGATGATCAGTTTGTATTTATCTTCCAAACCATACAGACACAAACTTGGACGACTCGAATTCTCTTTAAAGCTTTTCAAATGTATTTTCCTCATTTTAAATTCTGTACAGTAAAATCAAGTACACTCCAAATCCTATCATTTTTGATGAAACCGATTCAATTCTTTAATAGATATTTCCCAAAAATTATAGTTCAAATTTTCTGTAGAATTTCTGCCTTTCAAATTTGCTTCTATCATGTCTAACATTTGTATGTAATAAATTTAAAATGTATATTCAAAATTACGATTCAAACAAACGTTATGGCAGTCAATTTTACACATTTCCGAACAAACTGATATAAAAAATTAATAAGAATCGTAATAGTAGATAAAATTAAGAAACGCTTCAAACATTTGTAATTTCAAGCAAATGGTTTACAGAAGTTAAATTTTATACCGGATTTTTTAAATTATAAAACATGATAAGCTAGTAAATCTATGCATCAGAAACCATTCTCCTTCGATCAATACTCAACATTCTGTTACTTCTGATATACAGCTGGCCTTGACAGCGGCTCTAGGATTATAGACTTAGAAAGCTTTACCGACTCCTGGGAACCGGGTACTCGGCTCCCAACTGCCGAGTACCCGTTTACCATAGAGCTCATTCTTGTTTGCATAGCAACAAGAGCAATACATGCTTTCTGCAGGGAGAGGATTTTAGTGTCTTTTGTTAAAGAAATCTAAGTCTTTGTCTGTAAAGTGATAGTTTGTGCGTTCTTGAAGGATTTAACTGGATACTATGGAGAATACCGCCGATGATAACCAGGTTGTATCATTCTTTATTATCCATAGTTAAAAGACTTAGGTCTCGAAATTTCGCTGTGTCGCATGTCCCAATTTCTGACCCCAGAGAATCTGGGACGTGTGCTAACAACGATAAATGCCAGACGATCGCCTTCTTTAAACCCCAACAGGCGATCGGCAGATATGAAAATAGGTGTTATGCTACGTATTTCTAACACGAATATCGGCTGACGTCGTTCTCCGTAGGATCCGAGCGGGTGACATTACACCCGGTCGCTCGGATGTTTATGTGAAGAAAAATTTTCATTAATTCGCGCATCTCGTTCTGGGTGCTGCGTACTAAAAATGGTACCGGAAACTTTAGAATGCTCAAGTTTACGTGCGATCACGATCGGTTTGCAATGATCGGTGGTTTCAAAATTCTTGAGTAGATGCGTGGTCTGCGGTTTTACTGTGTGATACAGCAGTTTGTTATACATTTTGTTGTTTTCTTCACATATCGTTTGGCTTTCGTTAGGGAGTATAATTTATATTGATTGGTAAATATACCCCAAATGCTATGCGATATGATTCCTGGAGCCGTTACACATCCTGGAGGATCTAATATGGGTGTGTTTAATGCCCGCTTCGTTCTTGTCGTCATAATCAATGCGATCTTTGTTGTAACGTGGCGGGGTGGGGTGCGGGAGGGATACGGTTAATTTATGAGTCAAATTATTTGAAAATTAATTGTCTGCCTTCCATCAGGGTCTCGTTCCGCTTGTAATTGTAGGTTTGTGCTTATTTTATAGGCCAAGCCAACCCCGCCATCATGTGACGAGTGCCATAAATTTGTACGAGTCGTATTCAAGGACCATGTCTGTTTTAGGTGTTCGCCTTGTAACCTAGACCATAGGTGTAATGTGTGCGCAGTGTGGTCCGTGGATATGATGGTTAAGTTCCTTGCCCAGAAGGACTTGGCTGGGTCTGACGCGGGGTCAGGCGGTCCGAGAATAAATCGTGGAGCGCCCGGTTTGGCCGGTGGGGGTGCTCCACGTCCCCGGCTGGAGGTGGCGGAGATGGCACCGCCGGCGTGGTTTGGTCCGGCTATGCAGGGTTTTCTGCATAGCGTTCTGCCCACGCTGGTGTCGTCCCTGCTACCAAAGGTTTGGGGGCAGTTTCTCCCCATGCCTGGTATGGACCCTGTCCTCGGACAGGGTTCTGGACTGGTTTCCGAGGGGGCCATCTTGTACGGACCCCTGGCAGTCCCGTCTGGCTCTGGCCAGACAGGTTCTGTTTCTCTGCGGCCACGTCCGGGTGGTCCAGTAGCGGTGGCCGGTCCGTCCACGGTTGACTCGTCTAGTGACGACTCTTCGGAGTCTGAAGACGAGGAGGCCGAGGAAGAGAGGTTGCTGCGGCCTAGGTGGGGAATATGGAGGTCGATTCCGTCCTGGACGGAACCGGCCTCCATTTGTCTGGCTTGGCGCAAGCCAGGGCAGCGGCTCCGCCTGTGGCTGAGGCTAATCTGGTACCGGGCACCGGTTCCGTGACGGTTGGTTTGGCACCAGCCGACACGGTAACGGGTCGGCCGGGCCGGGCGTGGTACTCACCTATCTCGCCTGGTCCGGCAGTCGGACGTGGGGTGCCGTTGGCGCCCGTATCTGGCTACGGTTCCGCGACTGCTACGGGTCCGTACGGTTTTCCGTGCGGACCTACCCCATGGACCGGAGTGTTTCATGGGGTGGCGGCGGAACCGTGTGGTACCGGAGTGCCTGGCGTGTCAGCCGTGGCTCCTTGCCGGGAGGCCGTGGCTGGCAGGCCCGTGAACACGTCAACGGGTGTTTGCGGGTGTGTCTTCATCGGAGATAGATTGGTCAGAGGCTCTGGCGTGGCTAGCCAGGGTTGACCCGTCTGTGGTTTCGGCCACGGCCGATGAAGATGCGCCCCGTCCGTCGGTTGCGTCGATCAGGACGGGGATTTTGCCCGCGGCCCGGATCCAGTCTGTGGGACTGGATCCACGGTTCATAGAATTGTTGGAGGCTATTTATAGCAAACAACTTATGACCAAGGGTCAGCTCCCTGCGGCCTCCAGGGAGGTGCGGGCAAGATGTCGTATTCCACGGGGGGAATACGACAGATATGGTGTAGTGCCGTCGGTCACCGAGGATGACCGATGGGTACTGGGCGTTCAGAGTGCCGGGGCGGGTGGCCCCGGTCCGGCACTTGTGGACAAGGCTCAGGTACACCAAGAGGAAGTCCTGTCCCTATGCGATGAGGGTGTGAGGGCAGCTATGAGCGCTGTCAACCACTCGTATCGTCTCCTTCAGTCGGTGTGGGCTGAAGCGGGGGCAGGCCACCCTGTGGCGCTTTCGTGCGTAAATGACGGCCTGGTGCTGTCTATGGACGCATTGGCAAGGGTGCAAGCGCGAGTGACTAAATCCAGGAGGCAAATGGTCATTGACCATATGCGTCCGGCTACGGCAGTCAGGGAGCCTCTTCTTGGGACGCCCCTGACAGGGCCTAGCATCTTCGGTGGCCAGGCGCGGGCCATCTTAGAGGATACAGCCAGTATCGCGCAGAATCGGTTAGCGGTCAACCTGCAGCTAGTGCGGCAAGCGCACGCACTAGGGGCTGTAGGGAAACTGCTAGCGGGACAACCTTCAAAGAAGCAGAAGAAGCATACGGGCAAGGCGAAAGCTAAGCCTGTTGCGACTTCTGCTTCAGCTGGTTTTTCTCAGCCGCCACCGGCGAAGAAAGCCAGGAAGGTTGTGGAGGCGCCTACCCTCCCCAAGGTTGCTCCTGACCGGCCTAGAGGCGGGAAGGGTAAGGGTAAGTCCTCAAAGGGCGGACAGAAGGGGCCGGATCGTACCTGAGGGTACGAGAGCTCCCTTCATATCCGTATGGACCGTGCCTGTGCGACAGGAACAGCGGTGCCAGTTATACCCGTCGTGCCTAGAACGAAATGGTTCTCTCTCTCTCTCTCTCGTTAAGAAAGAGGGGGGAGCGGACTACGAGCCGGACAACCCCGTTAGACGTTGAGGCGTCTATGGTGGGTGGAAGGCTCATGCGTTTCGTCGAGGCCTGGCGAGGTGTGACGTCAGACTGTCTGGTCCTGGGATGGTTATCCCAGGGTTACATGCCGGAGTGGTGGGACTTTCCACCACAAAATCTGTCTTTGGCACCTGTCTGGACACCCGTACCAAGGGAGCCAGACAAGTTAGAAGCCGTTCAAAAGGAAGTGTCGGGTTTGCTTCTGAAGGGAGCAATAAAACCAGCAAACCGAAACACTCCAGGCTTCTATTCAAACATGTTCCTTGTCCCCAAGAGCACAGGGGGATGGAGACCCATACTCAATCTCAGGCCATTAAATTGGTTTATCCATATGCCTCGGGTCCAGATGGAACGCCGAGGTCGGTAATGGCGGGATTGAGGAAAGGAATGTGGTGTGTATCGATCGATCTGAAAGATGCATATTTCCACATTCCGATGAACAGGAGTTGTCACAGGTTTCTGAGAATTGCGTTTCAGAATCAAGTATGGGAGTTTATTGTTCTCCCATTTGGCCTGTCGACAGCTCCGAGGGTTTTCACAAGAGTGGTCCTTGCGGTGACAGCGTTTCTCAGAAAAGAGAACGTGGCGCTACACACCTACATAGACGACTGGCTGATCAAGGCAGACTCGGCAGCCAGGTTGAACGTGGATACTGCTCTGACTCTGAGGTTACTTTCAGATCTAGGATGGATAGTCAACGAGGAGAAATCCGAGTTGACGCCCACTCAACATTTCGTTTATTTGGGGATACGATTCGATCTCGAGGAGGGCAGGGTGTACCCGTCAGAGCCCAGACTGGTGTCTTTGTTAGCCATCCTCAAGAGTTTTCGAGTGGGAAACCACATTCAGGCGAGGCGGTTCCTTCAGATGATGGTCTCCATGGAGCAGGTTATCCCGTACGCTGCTCTAATGCGAAGGCCTATCCAGTTGTATCTGATGTCTCTGTGGAAACAGAGAACAGAACCCCTGTCAAAACTGGTACCAGTTTTGGAGCCGATAATGTCGCATCTTGTATGGTGGAAGGAGCGTCAGAATCTCCTAGTAGGGGTTTCGCTGCACCTACCCCACCCCCAGCTGTCCGTGTACACGGATGCATCGCTGGAGGGGTGGCCTGCCTGCCTGGGAGAACACCAGGACTCGGGCACATGGACTCTCCCGGAGAGTCAGCTGCATATCAATCTGTTGGAAATGATGGCAGTGGAACTGGCGTTGGAAGAGTTCCTTCCGATGATCAGGGGCAAGGTGATATTGATACGGTCGGACAATTCGACAGTAGTATCATATATAAATCGCCAAGGCGGGACCAGGTCGCCCACTCTGTGTATCAGAGTGTGGCACTTGATTCAATGGTGCAGGAATTACTCGGTTGTTTTGAAAGCAGCTCACATTACTGGCCGATTGAACATTCTGGCGGATGCTTTGTCTCGCAGACAGAGAATTCTGCCAACAGAATGGTCCCTCAACCCTCCAGTTCTACGACGGATCTTCGAGAATTGGGGCAAACCCAACGTGGACTTGTTCGCCACAAAGGAAAATGCTCAAATCATGACGTATGTCTCGCCGATTCCAGATCCAAATGCCGTCGATACAGACGCTCTGGCGATAAGCTGGAGAGGGATGCACGCTTACGCGTACCCACCCACCATTCTTCTACCGAAGGTATTGGTGAAGGTCAGGGAGGAACCGTGTCTGGTCCTGCTAATAGTGCCGTATTGGCCGAGCAGTGCGTGGTTCACGGATCTTCTAGATCTGTTGGTGGAAAATCCTGTGCAGTTGCCCGAGATTCCGAACATAATCTCCCAGGCCAAGGGACGCTTCCTACACGAGCGTCCCGAAATGTTCAAATTGACTGCGTGGATGTTATCAAACAACGTTCCACGTCGGAAGGCTTTTCTCGACAGGCTGCTGATTTCATCGCGGCTGCGAGAAGGAGGTCAACCTTCAAGTCATATAACAACAAGGTTAACAGATTTGCAGACTGGTGTGAAGAAAAGGGTATTGATACCT
The DNA here is from genome assembly GCA_034401795.1 of Chaetoderma sp. LZ-2023a. NCBI lineage: Eukaryota > Metazoa > Mollusca > Caudofoveata > Chaetodermatida > Chaetodermatidae > Chaetoderma > Chaetoderma sp. LZ-2023a. The sequence goes on from CM067365.1 coordinate 71,655,706, forward strand.
TTCAATCCACTATTCAGCAAATAGCAGACTTTCTCTGTGAGCTGTTCTTTTCAGGACTAGCTCCCGTCACAGTTGCTGGATACAAGTCAGCTTTTGCATCAGTTATCCCTTGTCTAGCCAACAGGGATAGTCCAGAGGTGGCCCAGTTAAATGTGATGTTGAAGGGAATGAGCAATCTCCGACCGAGACAACCGGTAGTCATTCCAGCCTGGAGTCTATCTTTAGTGCTTAATGTACTGGCCAAGCACCCTTTCGAACCATTGCGTTCGGCTAGTCTAAAGCATTTGACTCTAAAGGCGGTCTTTCTATTGGCAGCTTCTTCAGCTAGAAGGCGCAGTGAGATCCATGCGCTTTCGGCAGAGAGGGACCGATTTATTGTTTCTGGAGAAGGTCTGCGTCTTCTGCCAAGAGCAGAGTTTATGTCAAAGAACCAATCTTTGAGATATCCCGGCAAACCGATCATTATACCGAAGTTAAGTAGGTTTGATCGTGATGCCAGTGTCTGGTGCCCGGTCCGTGCTTTGACTAAGTACAAGAAATGGACTGACTCGTTACGGTCGAACGATAGACATCTGTGGATCTGCCATAAAAAGCCTTATGGCGCCGCATCCATGGACACTATCTCTCGTTGGGTGGTCGAATGCATTCAGACTACTCACGAGATGGCGACTGGGCACCAGGTGCAAGGCGTAAGGGCACACGATGTCAGAGGAATAGCCGCCTCGACCGCCCTTTACAATGGTGTTCCGTTAGAGGACATCATGGCCGTTGCACAATGGCACTGTGAGTCCTCATTTACGGATTACTATATGAGGGATGTGTCAGACTCAGCCAACCCACTCGCTTTAGCTGTTTTGAAACGATAGTTAGTGACCACACTGCTCTTCACCCTTTTTTCACTTTGGTAAGAAAAGAACCTAAAGCAGGCATGGTCAAGAGAGAGGATGACAACCAGATTGTGTCACTGATGGCCGAACCAGTGAATGGTTGGAGGCGGTACGTCTGGAGTCCAATTATCATAAGGTAATTCAATAGTGAGAGTTTTTTGTATTATGGATGTGTATCATGTTCATTCATCTTATATATTCATGCTCATTCCCAGGCTAATACATGGAATATGCAGGGAGCAGTTAACCCTCTTGGCATATTTGTGTTTCAGGCGAGATACATGTTCGTGAGTTCTCTCCCTTTTCTTAGGAGGAAAAGGGGGGGTGGTGGTTATGCGAATGTGATTCGGTTCCGTGAACTTGACGGTCCTTTTAGGTCTCCGTTAGTCAAGTTTGAAGTCTAAAATCTTTCTCCAAGGGGCAAAATTAGCATTTATGGCTTGCCCCTTCCCACCAGGTTACTGATCAAATCTGGTGTATATCAGAACTAACAGAATGGTGAGTATTGATCGAAGGAGAATGAAGGAAATGTCAATTTCCCTTTCTCCGAGAGCTAACAATACTCACGATTCTGTTACGGACCCAGCTTCCCAGCCCCACGGAGGCAAGCCATAGTTTTCTCTTGTTTAGTGGCTATGCAAACAATATGAGCTCTATGGTAAACTGGTACTCGGCAGTTGGGAGCCGAGTACCCGGTTCCCAGGAGTCGGTAAAGCTTTCTAAGTCTATAATCCTAGAGCCGCTGTCAAGGCCAGCTGTATATCAGAAGTAACAGAATGGTGAGTATTGTTAGATCTCGGAGAAAGGGAAATTGACATTTCCTTCATTCTATAGCAAAAGCCATTGTCTCTCAGTCACCTAAAAAAATAGGAACGATAAGTTAGAAACCGGTATCGATCTAAAAGAGCTATTTAACACTTTAACCATCAAATTTGTTCAAGGAAATTTCAATGTTCTCATAGAACATGTCCATTTACCGTACCAAGAGAAGATTAATTTTGGAATTTTATGACTGGTATGAGTGGCTTTGTAATCCAGTGAGCCAGTCATTTCCAGTGATCAAATTAAAAATACTTCTCTTTCATCTTCTAATGGACATCTTTCAAGTCAATTGCAGACTGAGTGTTAAATGTTTAGTTGCTACTAATAGTAATATAGGCGGCCTAGGAATTGACCCTATAACCTAGCGGCTGTTATTGTTCTACCAGAGGCTGTTGTGGACTGTGGCTGTTATGGTCATACACTCAAGTTTCAACAAATCACTAGAACAGGGTCTAGTGCCAGAAATTTGGAAGTTGGTGGAGAACACAGCCATCTATAAGAAAGAGATCAGATCAGACACAGGGACCAGTAAGTCTGACAAGTGTGCTTTGCAAATTAATGGAAAAACTGGTGTGGGCAGAGATAATTGGACATATGGACAGAAACAAAATTATCAGCAAAAAGCAATGTGGATTTATGCCGGGCCGGTCTGCATCCTTACAGCTACTGAAAGTGATGGACGAATGGACAGAAGTTTTTGAGCTGGGCAAACCGATACTATATATACATGTATTTTATGAAGGCAATTGCGTCAGTGCCACACTGACGCCTAATTGGGAATCTCAAAAGCTATGGATTAAGCAAAGCTAACAACATTCTGTTATAGTAAATGGACAAATATTTGCCAGTCATCCAGTAACAAGTGCAATCCCACAAGGCGGTGTGTCGGGACCAATCCCAGGGACTGTCATATAAGCATCCTTTTGATCGTACTGTATTCCACCTATTTGAAGCCTCTAGGTAGTGTTGGGAATTGGTACTATTTTTCTGATCAATGATTGGTTTTATATACTAACCGATGATCAATTAATGATTGATCTTAACATTTTTCAATTTTTTACCCATTTTGAGTGCAGTAATTATAGCATGTTCAAGGATAATTCCCCCTTTCAAACTAAGTCGCAGGTACATTGTATGACAGATTCTTAATAATTTAAGAAATAATCTGTTGAATATTTTGAAGCTAATTTGACTGAAAGCTGATGCTGCCTTAGGCAGCAGCAGCTTACAGTCAAATAAGTTTCAAAATATTCAACATGTTATTGGTATGGTTGCTTTGAAATTAACATACTATTTCAGTGCTGAAAGAATTAATGTCTTAGACTAAGGAGTAATACTATATAGTTGTAACAATTAAATTTAAATTCTTTTTTAAAAAGTATTCGTTTTCTAACTTGACCAGTTAAAATGTATTAATTAAGTCAATTTATAAAACAACCAAAATCGATCTCTGAACTCATGATCGATCGGTTGGTTGAACATGCAAACCAATCAATCATCGATCAAATCGATTAATCGGAACAACACTACCTCTAGGCTTCTATTAGGACATGAGGTGCTTAATTTCCGAAGCAACATCATTGAGAAAGGGGTGGACTTATATTAGTTTTTAAAAAAAAGTTTTTTAAAACTGATACCACGAAAATTTAACTCAATTTTACGGTACAATTTCTTGCTGGCTTACGACTATGTTTAATCTATACCTCAAAAACATCATCGCAGAAGTGAAATTATTAAATTGGAGCGCGTAAATCTTGCATATCCTTTGATAAAGATCATCTATTACATCAAGATGAATCCTGAATTTAACATTAAATGTTGTCGCAAAAAGATATAAATCACGTGATTCGCATCCAATTGCAAAAGAACTTTGTTTGGAGCGAGTACTCAGATATAAATATTTTGGACTCGGAAATTGCAATATATTTCATTCCATGATTGGAACTGAGTATTGTAATTTGGGTGTGGTCTGAATAATGGGTACCCGTTTGATAACAAACTCCCATTAGCGTATTAGAGCTCGCGAGAACACCACACTTCCAATCTAGTGGCTTGCTCATATAAGAAGCGGTCTATCTCATTTTAATTCGTGAACTTTCAAGCAATTTTGTCATACGTCTTGATTCTGTTTTGGATCATTTGATGTTGGTCGGCATTACAAAATTAATGCGCAGTGTGAGAGACTGCTTGGTTACAGCTTAGTTGGTACATAAATTTGGTCTTAAAAATTATTTTTATAAGAAGGTATTTATCATGCTAAGACTGTTTTATGTGTATTTTGACTACAAAATTGTGGAATAAACTATTATATCTTGAAAATACATGACCTACTACTATTAGTAGTAATTTAATAGGTGGCCGGGATCTAAAAATCTGAGGCCTGTATTGATTTCTAAGAGTCCGGGAATGTATCATGGCAGATAGAGATCATTGTAAAGTAGAGCGATCCCGTGACACGATTGTTAGCTCACCTGGCCTGAAAGGCCAAGTGAGCTTATGCCATAGCGACCGTCCATCGTGTGTCCGTCATCTGTCCGTCCATCAACTTTTCCTTTAAACGACTTCTTCTCAAAAACCACGAGGCCGATTTCAATTACATTTGGCAGGAATCATCCTTAGGGCATAGGGATCCAAGTTTATTCAAATGCACCCGATCGGCCAATTTGGCCGGTGGCCATCTTGAATTTAGGCCGATTTTAGGAAACATCTTTAAAAATCTTCTCCGAAACAGCTTAGGGGATTGATGCACATCTCATGAAATATGATCTAGGGCAAGAGATGAACCAAGTTTGTTCAAGGGAACTTGATTGGTCAAATGGTTTGGTGGCCATCTTGGTTGACGTAGTTGTAGCGAAAATGACTTCTCCAGAGCCGCTGAAGGGATCGGGCCGAAATTTGGCAGCTATGAAATAGGGCCTAAGGGGCATTAAAGTTGATCCGTCAAAAAACATGGCCGCCATGGGCCAATCAAAATATAGAGTGTCCATATTGGATTTTTATAATTTGATGGATTTTGAGGCCGAAATTGGTTTTGTATGTGTTTTGCGGTATTCTGATCACAAATTTGCAATTTTCGAAACTGTCGGATAAACGGTTTGGTGGCCATCTTGGATCATTTTCCCACCAAAAGCTCACATACTAAAGCAATGGGAAATTTAAAATGTTTTCTTCTCGAGAACTACGAGGCCGATTTCAATTATATTTTGCACAAAGCATCCTTAGGGCATAGAGATTCAAGTTTGTTCAAACGAAGCCGATCGGCCAATTGGGCCGGCGGCCATCTTGGATTTTGGCCAATTTTTAGAAACGTCTTTAAAAATCTCCGAAACTGCTTGTGGGATTGATGCAAACCGTATGAAATATGATTTAGGGCAAGGGCTGAACCAAGTTTGTTCAAAGGAATCTTGGTTGACGTAGTTGTAGCGAAAATGACTTCTCCAGAACCGCTGACGGCATGGGGGCCGAAATTTGGCAGATATGATTAGTGCCTAAGGGCCATTAAAGTTTGTTCAGAAGAAGTTCATCCGTCAAAAAACATGGCCGGGCATAGCATGTTTGGCGGCCATATTGGATTTTTTTATTTGATGGATTTTGAGGCCGAAATTGGTTTTGTATGTGTTTTGGGGTATTCTGAGCTCAGATTTGAAATTTTCGAAACTGTCAGATAAACGGTTTGGTGGCCATTTTGGATCATTTTCCCACCAAAATGCTCCCATACTAAAGCAATGGGAAATTTAAATTGTTTTCTTCTCGAGAACTACCTGGCCGATTTCAATTATATTTGGCAGGAAGCATCCTTAGGGTGTAGGTATTCAAGTTAAAGCCGATCGGCCAATTGGGCCGGTGGCCATCTTGGATTTTGGCAGATTTTTAGAAACGTCTTTAAAAATCTCCGAAACTACTTATGGGATTGATGCAAACGTTATGAAATATGATTTAGGGCAAGAGCTGAACCAAGTTTGTTCAAGGGAACTTGATTTATCAAATGGTTTGGCGGCCATCTTGGTTGACCTAGTTGTAGAGAAAACGACTTCTCCAGAACCGCTGAAGGGATCAGGCCAAAATTTGGCAGATATGATTAGGGACCACGGGCCATTAAAGTTTGTTCAAGGGAAGTTGATCCATCAAAAAACCTGGACTCCATGGGCCAATCATAATATGGCATGTTTGGTGTCCATATTGGATTTTTTTATTTGATGAATTTTGAGGCCGAAATTGGTTTTATATGTGTTTTTGGGTATTCTGATCTCAAATTTGCAATTTTCGAAACTGTCAGATAAACGGTTTGGTGGCCATCTTGTTGATAAGGGCATTCTAGTTGAATTGCCTATGGCCCAGGTGAGCGATCTCTTGTTACTATTATACATGCTATACATTCAAGCACATTCCTATTTTACAGAGTGATAAACTAGTTGACGCCATTTTGATGCTTTCACAACAAATAATAATCTCTGAATGGCAGATTATCACTGGCTTAACCAAGTTTACTGTCTAAATAAAGAAATTACGCAACACATCCGCTCCCTAAATAGTCATGATGCAATACTGCAAGATATTACACTGTGCACAGGTGATGGTGCTATATGTGCTGAGAGTTGCAAAATCCAGTATTATTTCTGTAAATGATCACATGCACTTTCATTCACTGTTCAAAGCAACTACAAAATTCATGAACTCGGAATATGAGACAATATATAGCTATGCAAAATATACATGCAATACATATATATTTATAAATTAAACTATTTTATGAGCAGCTGGCTCCTAGCCTTTAAATCCTTTATTTATTGAATAAATTTCACCTAAGAGTCAAGATATACAACTAATGCTTGTTCGGTAACCGTGTCGCGAACCCTGAAAATGGGGTTAAAACATGAAATTATTTACGGTTGAGGGGATTGAGCCACAAAGTTATAACTTGGTACATATACAGCTAATATAAGTATGTTAATCATATTCAAAGCTCCTGATGATAGGTAATTGCCCACATGGGTAAACCATCCCTAATATGAAGGCCAAATTTTCGGATTTTTTGTTCTCATCTGTTATGTGGACACCTGCCACACTTTAATATTGTACCTGATTCACATAAGCTTTCTTCTACAGCAACACCTATATGTACATGCTTCAAAACAACTTACATTTAGTGTTTGTGCTAAAGAGTCAGGTAGTACTGGTTCACTGAAATCTGATAAAAATTGTTTTTGAATGGATAAATGCCCAACTTTAGAGTCCTCAACCTCTGGAACTGGCAGAGATATCCAGGAAATGCGTTCAGTTCCAGACTCCTCATGCATCAATTAGGTGGCACAGCAAATTTCAGATTAATATCTTCAATATTAAGAAAGTTATCAGCGTTTAAAAATCCTTCCAAACCACTCACTGGATTCGCGAGTGCAAAAAAAAAGTGCCACACCCCATAAAATCAATCAACCATAACTTCAAAACTAATTGGAATTTTGCAATGAAATTTTGCATGCAGGCATCATTTCCATATATGTGCATCTTGGTGAAATTTAATAAAAATCAGAGATGGTCACCTGGGGACCTCTAGGTGATTTGGCATAGAATGACCCACCTATGAATTCTCTATACATGTATCTCAGTTTCAACTCAACCTTACAGGAAAACTTGAAAATTTTGAAATTAATTTGACTGGAAGCCATTTTTATCATAAATAATTTCCTTCTTTCAGGGATTTGTTGGAAATGGTTAACATTATTGCTTATCAGCCAGAAATGTGCATGCACCCTGTGCATCCAGTGTTATAAATTTACCTGCAGCCACCATTTTTTACCGGCATTGTGCATGTAAAAGGGCCTTATTTCGACCCCTGATTGGGAGACATTGCTGCGTTAGCCAGCAATGTTGCCGTAGGCAGGAATGTCTTCCAGTGCAATCACGTTCAAACTATTCAGCAGTATATTTTATTTTATTTCGGATGTTATTTCTGAACAGTACTGTGGCTCCTAAAGATGAATGTAATTTTCTCTGTGTCATCTCTGTACAGATCTGAACATGCATGTGGAGAATGCATCCAATGGCCCTTTAACACTCAAATTGGCCAAAAACGGCTTCTGTAGTGGTTGTGAGAAATGTTCATTTTCAGACAAAGAGATGGCTATTTTTGAAAATTTACCACTAGAATGACTAGCTAATCGAGCCAGTCATTCTAGTGGTAAATTTTCAAAAATAATCTCTTGACATGCAAATGTATATTTACTAAGCCACAACCCAATTGTGGCTCCCAGTAGTATAAATGGCAACATACCATCTGCTTAGTGACCCAGTTTAACACATTAAAGGTCATCCCATGCAAAAATAGCTTCTGATATACTGTACATGGATACTTTTGAGAAATCTCTATTTGCAGAACATTAGGAAGACTATCTTTTTAATTTTACCACTAGAATGACTGGCCCGGTTATAGAGCCAGTCATTCCAATGAGAGATTTAATAAAAATCACCATCTTGGTTGCCTGCAAATGGACACTTCTCAAGAGCACTATGTGCAGAAGCCATTTTTGCCTGAATTGGCCTTTAGAGTTTTGAATGGCTGGCATAATTAGAGATACATACATGTATTTGTCTTACCTTAATCCTACATGTAGATGGGCCCTGTGAACAGAGAGCGGGAGTGGTCACCAGTCCGCTATGACCGGGTGAAAGACAGGGACAGAAGAGATGTTGATAGAGGTTACCGTGGCAATCAGCGATATCCTTCGCCAGGAAAAGATAGGTATGAATATGTTTTTGTATATAATAAATGTTTGATGCATTCGAATGTGTGTTGTACGTCATACATGTATATATCGCTTTATTTGGAAATTGTAAGGAGTATACATTGTTAGTTAAGCATTTTGGTGTCACACTTTGAAATACATGTAACTAATATAGGTAGGTATTGTTCTTCTTCGAACACCATCAGGCAAGCATCCCAGACACCCAAATGAAGGCAGCTGTTAATTGCAGATCCCCGTACAGTTTGTGCTGAAAGTCTGTAAGCTTGGTCAAATGCTGCTCTGTTAACTATCTAACACTCATACCAGCCAAAAATGGCATTTGCAGCGGTCTTGAGAAATGTCCATTTGCAGACGAAGAGAAGACTAATTTTGAAAATTTACCACTGGAATTACTGGCTCGATAATCGAGCCAGTCATTCCAGTGGTAAATTTTCAAAAATAGTCTTCTCTTGATCTGCAAATGGACATTTTCTATCCAAAAATTGAGATTTTCTTGAGCAACTTCGGGGGTTAAAGGATTAAGATGTTTAGAAGAAGGATTTGTTGCAGAATCTGTCTCTTCAGTCATGTTTTCGATATCACAATTACAAATGATAAGTCTATAATCTTGAGTTTGGAATATATATCTTTGGTATTTGAGAGGGTGTAGCCACATCTTTGATAAAAAATTATAATTTGATCTTTCCTCCGACTAAATAAGTTAACATGTTTCTAAACACATGTTAGTTAATAATATTTTGAATATTATATAAGCAATGTTCTGTTGAAAATTTGGACTTAATTTAATTGTAGCCCATTGCTGCTCATAAAATACATGTATTTTCAAGATTTTCTTCACCAATAATTGCTTGTTAAAAAAAATTGTTAGAAATTTATAATATGATTTTATATCATTAGCTAAAGATTTAGCCAGTCTTCCTGTCTATTAGCCAGATTTCAATTCTACTAGGATTTGGTTCAATAAATTAATGAATTTTGTCATGTTTGTGAACTCTGGGTGAACTAAGATGATCAACATAGAGGAATCCAGTTTATCAATCATTCATATGATGTCACAATCGACTGCGTCACATGTAGGCAGGCCTCAATATTTCAGGCTGACACGATTTAGTCCATCTTAAACGCTTACTTGTTCGTCAAGTTGTACGAATTGTATGTTACTATTTAATAAACATTCTGTTGAATATTTTGAAACTAATTTTACTGGGTGCTGAGCACCAAGTCAAATTAGTTTCAAAATATTCAATAAATTGCATCTACTTTTCTGGAAATTGGGATAATGGATCAATTGATCCCAACATGGGCAAAGCATGGGTGAAGCTTGGCTAAAGATGGGTGGGGCATACAGTACATGTAGCTAAAACTGTATTCTTCCATTGAGCAAGGATCACATCTTTAACATATGATGACCATGTTGACTGATATTATTAATAATTATTTCCTACATGTAGGCGACGGAGCAGAAGTAGAAGTCGGGAGAGACGACACATCCGCAGTAGAAGTCAGGAGCGAAGGCGAAGTCGAAGTAGAGATCGTGACAAGTCAAAGCGAGATCATAAAAGGTTTGAAAAGAATGGAAATTTTCTTTTACTTCTCAATAATCAATACCTGATTACAATGAAACTGTACAATCTTACAAATGCTTGTGCTCAGTATTTACCATGGTAACTAAATGTTTGGCATCCTAGGGATACACCATTAAATATGTAGGTCCCACTCCCGAGCTGAAATCTGTAGACCCGTACAGTGTTTCTCATCTATGCTAAAATTTGAGAGTCATTGACTGACACAGTTCTATGAATACCAAGGACTCACAATTATGAATTTAACTTTATTTGTGCAAAACCTATAAAACTAATTACTATTTAGTAATCATTCCTGATTTTCAGGTGTCCCATGTGATTCTCTGCCCCTACTTTTAATGGTCCCAATCTACCCTTTGGGTATATATCCTCAAAAGGAGCCTTATGATACTCATTGCTTGTGTTCTAGAATGCATTCGAGAAATTTTGCTCATTATGATATTGGGATGTTTCAGTATTTCTCATTCTATAGCGTGACCCGTTTCTAGCTATATCCAGGCTTAGGTACAGTGCAAATGCATTTGCATTTAAATGCATTTGCACTTGCATTTGCATTTAAGTGCAATTATGAAATTTTTTGATGCATTTGCATTTACACTTGCATTTGAATACATGTATTTGTATTTGCATGAAAAGTTTTGCATTTGCATTTGAGTTATCAAATACATTTGATCTTTTTCAAAGACACTAGGTTTCTCATTTTGCAGTTCGTTCAAAATTAGCTGTAACCTGCTGAGCTGCAAATAGCAGCAACAGCTCTTGGTCAAATTAATTTCAAAATATTCAACCAAAGTATTTCTTAAATCATACAAATGACATTTCTGTTGCTAGAAATTATAAGCTTAATTCTCTATGATGTATTAACTCATTTCACCTTGAATTTCTTATCATGTAGCTCTCGGCCATCAATATACATATGTAAAAGCATGCATATTTTGAAATTAGTTTAACTTGATTCAGTTGATATCTTAGGAAGCCAACAAGTTTTAAGTTAATTTGTTTCTAAAATAATCTCCCTTACATACAAGATTACTGGAATAATTGGCTCAGTGATTTTCTTCTCTTGGCCTGCAAACAGGCATTTCTAAAAACCACGGCAAAGGCTGGTTTTGGCCGGTTTGTCCACCAAAGGGTTAATGTGACAATTGGACTAAAAGTTGTTGCTGCGGTAATCAATATATTGATTTTCAGGAGAATGAACAATATTCATACGATCATCTGTCTTAAAGAACCACAATCTTTTGCCGCCCAAATCACAGGTGACCACTCGAGCACTTTTCATTGTACAATCTATTCAACAAGTGCTCTATAATTTTCAACATCCTTTCAAAGTAATTAGTGTGATCTTAGTAATATATCTTCACTTGACAGTCTTTTTAATGTTTTTAGCTCCATTCATTCAGAAATCTCTTAATCCTTTAGTTGTCAAGGTTGTCTTATTTAATGGCCATTCTACTTCGAATAATACTTACCAGATGTACTATTATGATAATGTCTATTATCTAGTCTAGCTCAAAATAAACAATTAAAACTCCGCACTCTCCTGGTCCTGCCCATACTGTGTCCGGGAATTACCATAGCCGCAGGTACCGAGTCAATTCCCAATCACAGTCAGATTCGTCTATTTTGCGCTTTTGTAAAGTCACATTTTTAGAGTGCTCAAATTTTCAATAAATTAAGCGGTTTAGCGTTTGTTGTGGGAATACTATCGGTGGCTTCATGGAGGAACTAGGAAAATCATCACAGGGGCAGGTTGTATCAATCTAGAATTTATACATTCGTGCCATAATGACTGTTTGAAATTTCCTTAAATTGGCACATTGTTTTAAAATGATAGCCATTGTTGGAGTCGTTTCTGTACCCGTTAACTTTTAGTTTTAATTCGGGTACTCGGTTAATTTCTCTTGCGACTCGGTTCCTCTAAAGATGGATGCGTCCTTAGTCAAGATGGCGGCGCCCATGAATTATGTCTTGCTTGGCTTGGCGTGTCTAGGCACTCTGTTTTCGCCGATTTTTTGCTCTCGCTTCATTGTCGAGGGTGTTTGTAGCGATCAGCGTTGTATTCTTGGTTGTTTAATGTTAGTTAACTGCTAAGTTGTGTTTTTTAATTTTCACTCAAAAAAGTTTCAAATATTTCCTGCCTAAAGGCTTGATTATCATTAATTTAAGAGAAAGTTAATGTGTTCTAAGAAATTCTTTTACTATCAAGTCGATTGTGCGTATTGCTCATCATCGTTTGTCATGTGCAGCGTTTTAATTCTTCTCTGTGTTCGCAGAAACCAAAGAACCAGGACACGTTGTGCCAGAAATGCAACCGGTTCATGAAGCGCAAGTACTCAGGACATCACTGTGTAGCGTGCGCGAAGTGTAAGGTGGGAAGCCCATGTGATGTGTGCGCCAAGTGGTCGTCGGCAATGGTGGCAGAGTTTGATCGGGATCGACATGCGCGTCTGGAGAGGATCGCGAGGGACAAGGCGGCGAAGCTGGACCAGGCGTCTCTGAAGGGACTGGAAGGTCGTCTTAATGACCGCATGGATTCATCTCTGGGCGTATGGGCGGCCCAGTTTAAGGCTATGTTTGAGTCTTTTCATTCCACGGTCCCGTCGATGCAAGCTAGTGCGGGACAACCCTTAGGTGGTCTGGCTAGTTCTGCGGAGGGTCAAGCACCTGCCCCTTCTCTGTCCTTGGCTCAAGAGCCGACGATAGAGGAGGAAGATCTTCTTATGGAAGATTCCGGCATGCCGGATATTTCGATAACGGCAATGCCTAGTACTTCCCAGGGGTCTCCCTCGGGATTTGTACGGGTTTGCCAGGCGGATGGTGATATCGACGTTCCGTCGGGTATTTTCCATCCGCTGTTTGTGCAACCAGAGGTGTCGGCGGAGCCGTGTTTTGCGGTTCCTGCCGGTATCCCGGCGGCTTTCGGTGCGGCCCCTATCGGAGTGCCGTCACCTGCCGTAAGTGAAGCGGTCGTGGTCCCGACTCCTGTGCTGGAGCCGCTGGACTGCGGAGAATCCGGGTCCGGCGATTCGTTGGACACCGGTGCCGCTGGTAGTCGGGCTATGGATGCGCTCTGTCTTGGTAGAGTGGTGTCTCATAGCTCTCAGCATGGATCGTCAGTGGCCCTCTCATCCAAGGGAGAGAGGGAGGATGAAAACGGAAGTTCTTTAATGGACGAGTCCATTTTCTGCACGGAAGCTGAATGGGTGCAGGTCCTTGGATGGATGTCCGACCGTCTCAGCGCGATCCGGCGATGGAGCGGATGTCAGAGCGAGCGGCTAGCGCTCTGTGAAGTGGCTCTTCTGCTATGCCAACACTCCCGTTGGACATGCTGACTTCCGACATGCTGGAAGTTGCGGCATACCATCTGGTTCAGCCGGAGTATGCATTGCCCAAGGCCCCGAAGGGGATAAGGAGTAGGGTCCATTTTCCGGAGCTGGCCTACCATCAGTATGCCCGGGTTCCATGACTTTCCGTCGGGGAACGAGAGGCGCTGAATAGGCCGTTGGCTGGGAAGGCTAAGGGGCGGTCTCGTCCTTTGGTTTCGCAGACCAATAAAGATCCGTTCAATGAGCTGACGCTTATTGAAGATGCGGCGAGGGCAGCCATGGCTGCACTCTCGCACGGATGTACCATCCTGCAGGGTATGCTGGCCTGCGTGGCGAAGGGTGGACAGGTGCCAGAGGCTGCTCCCGGAGTTATTCGGGACACCATGCGCCTGTCTCAAGATTGCCTGGCCAGGGTGATCACAAGGACATTGGCAGAGCGACGGAGAATGGTTCTCGATGGTGTAGAACCTGGACCGGAGATGAGGGCTGCATTGTCTTCTGCGCCTTTCCTCGGTCCAGGCTTGTTCGGCGGCTCGGCACGGCAAGCTCCCTCCAAGGTTGCGTTAATGGTTGCGGAGCAAGAAGTGGTCGGCAAGTCGTGGAAGTCGACTAAAAGGACACAGCCACAGCAGTCCTACCGGCAACATCGACAGGAGCAGCAGAGGCAGCGTCCAAGATCGCCCTTCTGTCCTTCTGGCCGTGATGCCCATAGGCCATCCGGATCACAAGGAACTGGCCGTTCGTCCTCATACAAGTCCTCTAATAAGAGGCCGTATGAGGATGACAAGAAGGGTGGCGGGTTGGGCCGCGGCGGCTACCGTAAGGATAGCCGTGGCGGCGGTTCCGGACCGTCGTATTACAAGAAGCCACGGGGCAGCTGTGGAGGTCGTTCCTGACGGGTTTCTGGCGGAACCAGATCCGGTAACGGTAGGAACGAATGGAGTCGAGAATCTTCACCCAAGCGATTTAGTGTCTTCTCGTGCAATCTTGACCGACAGCTGTGTGCAGATTCCTTCCGTCGGAGGCAAGCTTCAACTGTTCCTAAGCCAATGGGAACAGGTCGTGCGCGATTGATTAGTCTGTCAATGGATAAGAAACGACTACGATCCGGACTGGCTCATCCATCAATCGTTAGTTCCGTTAACATCGACTCCAATATGGACTCCCGTTCCAAGGGAATCAGATCGTCTAGACGCCATTTGCTCAGAAATAGAATCTCTTCGTCAGAAGAATGCGATTCATCTAGTCCGCAATCAGTCTTCTCTGGGCTTCTTCTATTCGATGATGTTCCTCGTTCCGAAGCGTACCGGAGGATGGAGACCAATTCTCAATCTCACACCGTTGAACAAATTTATTCTTTCTCCCAAGTATCAGATGGAGACTGTAGCAGCGGTAATGACAGGGCTGAGAAAAGGCATGTGGGCAGTGTCGATAGATCTGAAGGATGCATATTTTCACATTCCAATGTCAATTCCTTTTCAGAAATACCTTCGCTTTGCATTCCAAGACAATGTTTGGGAATTCAATGCGCTTCCATTCGGCCTGACTACAGCTCCGAGGGTCTTCACCAAAGTGGTTCTCGCCATGACTTCTTTACTTCGCAGGAGAAACATAGCTGTTCACACTTACATAGACGACTGGCTGCTAAAGGCGGGGAATCCAGTCACTCTGCACAGCAATCTTCAGGTAGTCCTAGCCTTATTAAAGGATCTAGGATGGATTGTGAATCTAGAGAAATCAGAACTGACTCCATCCCAGGAGTTTGTTTATCTGGGAATATTTTTCAATCTCGGGGACGCCTTAGCTTTTCCGGCGGAGAGCAGAGTCAAGAGCCTGATTGCAGTTTTGGAGTCGGTTTCTCTAGGAGCCTATCTGACGGCGCGCCAATTTCTCAGGATACTGGGTTTACTGGTATCTCTGGAGAAGGTGGTTCCATATGCGGCACTCATGCACAGGCCAATTCAGATGTATCTAATGTCATTCTGGTCTCAGAGAACAGATCCGTTATCTCTGAGGATACCAGTAAAAAACCCATTGATATTCCACCTTCAGTGGTGGTTATCGGAACAGAGCGAGGTGTTCCTCTACAACCTCCTCAACCTCAGATGTCCATCTTCACGGATGCATCGTTGACGGGTTGGGGAGCAGTATTGGATGATCAGTCAGTGTCAGGGGAATGGGATCGGACCAATGCGCAGAAACATATCACTGTGCTCGAACTATTAGCGGTGGTATTGGCACTTCGAAAGTTCGAGAGTCTAATTCAAGACAAAATTGTCCTAATAAGGACAGACAACTCAACAGTGGTGTCTTATTTGAACCGCCAGGGCGGGACGAGATCACCAGAGTTGTGTATGATGGTTTGGAACCTTCTGCTGTGGTGCCAAGAGAGGAATGTTATTCTTCGGGCAGCACACATTCCAGGGAGATTGAACATCCTAGCGGATGCTCTCAGTCGAAGGACGGTTTGTCGTCCGACGGAATGGCAGCTCAACCAGTCGGTAGCGGAGGTTCTATTCAAACAATGGGGCAAGCCAAATGTCGACCTGTTTGCGATGAATCAAAATGCAAAGATGGTCACTTACGTGTCACCGATCCCGGACCCGCTAGCTCTAGCGGTAGACGCACTGGCGATAAGTTGGGAGGGAATGTACGCGTATGCATATCCTCCAACAATTCTCATCCTAAAAGTTCTGGCAAAGATAAGAGAGGGTATGTGCCAAGTACTGCTGATCGCCCCTTATTGGCCAGGCCGATCATGGTTTACGGATCTGCTGGGCCTTCTGGTCTGCAATCCAATCCCTCTTCCAGACAGAAGAGATATAATCTCTCAGAACAAGGGTCTGTACCTTCACGACAGACCAGAAATGTTCAAATTGACTGCATGGATGTTATCAAGCAGCGTGCAATTGAGGGTGGCTTTTCTGAGCAAGCAGCGAAGTTTGTTGCTTCAGCCAGAAGAGGTTCAACCACGAAGACATATAATTATAGAATCAACAAATTTGCCGAGTGGTGTGAGGGAAGAGATATTAATCTCTTTTCTGCATCTGTTCAACACGTAGCAGATTTTATCTGTCATTTATACGAAGTTGACAAACTTGTACCTTCAATCCTAGCAGCATATAAGTCTGCATTAGCTTCAGTCATTCCCAGTCTGGCCATTGAAGGAGTGGAGAATGATACCTTGAATGAAGTTATTAAATGAATGAGCAATCTGCGACCTAAACAGCCAATTCCTATCCCAGCATGGAATCTATCTCTTGTTCTACAGGTTTTAGGGCATGCTCCCTTTGAACCGATTAGATCTATTGACATTAAACTGTTAACTATTAAATCAGTTTTCTTGGTTGCAGTAGCGTCGGCGAGAAGGAGATGCGAAATACATGCGCTTTCTGCCGAACAAGACCGTTTTGTCGTCACGGGTGAAGGTTTAAGACTACTTCCACGTCTTTGTTTCCTGGCAAAGAATCAGTCACTTAAATATCCAGGACAGCCGATCAATTTGCCAAGTTTAACTAGACATGACCCAAACTCTTCTGCTTGGTGTCCTGTCAGATGTCTGAAAATGTATAAGAAATGTACTGAGGAGTGGAGAGATGACCCGAAATCTCTGTGGTTATGTCTCAAAGCTCCTCATTTACGCGCCTCGAAAGATACTATTTCTCGTTGGATAGTTGACGCTATTCAGATGTCGCACAAAATCGCTACAGGAAAGCAGATTGATCGTGCGAATGCCCATCAGGTCCGAGCACTAGCAGCATCATCGGGCCTTTATAAGGGTGTCTCATTAGAGGAGGTGATGTCTGTAGCACAATGGCATGCCGAGTCGTCATTCACTGATTTCTACCTTCGCGACATCTCCAGCGCACTTAATCCGGTAGCCATCGCCAATTTGTCGAATCTAAACTAAGCCACTTCCGACCACTACTTCGCACACATCACAAAGTCTTCCACTTACACTGAACAATCGCTATGCACATGACTGAGTATGACCGTGGATTGGGCCGAGCTCCTGTGATGATCAAGAAAAGATCAAGCACTCAAAATGGTGAGTGTTTACATTAATTAAGTGACTATAAATATGTTTACTTACAGTCGAAATACCAGACTGCTTAGGTAAATAGTCTGGTACAAGAGTATACTTATCCTCTCAAACAGACATTAGACTCATTCCAATTTGAAAATCTAATCGATATACTGATGTTTTTTTCAAAATTAGAAGTTGTAGTAGCTTCTTTGCACTCTACTGGACTGCCCTAGCTGAGACTTGGGGCTGACATGGGTCTGGTGGGTGTTGCATCCCCATTGACAGCCCTCTGATTTTGTGCGGACAAAAGAGGGGGGGAGCGCGGTCTAGACCATGGAAGTTTAGCACTCTATGAGTCAGATAGCAGAACCCAAGCGTATGCCAGGGTTTCTAGTCTCTTCACAACCTTCTGTGTTGGATGGTAGATGAGATGCCTCACCTCCTCCCACCGGCATTTCCTGGCTGTCGAAATCCAGAGTTTATCATAATAGTACATCTGGTAAGTATTATTCGAAGTAGAATAAAAAAAGCATCCACTTGTTTCTACGAGAATTCTTAATACTTAATGTACTATGGCCCTGCCTCAGCCGCCCCGCTGAGGTGAGGCTGAGCTGCTTTCGCTGTTTGTTAAGACAAATATACACCTGTGCAAAAGTTAAGCACCACCCTATTTTTACGCACATGCGAGGGTATATTCATGTGCTATGAAGAAAGCAATAGCATAAACATTTATGTACCCATCCATCTTAGTGCAAGAGGTAATAATGCAACTAGAGGAATGCTGATTATGATGGTGGGGAAACACTGTATGTTTTTGCTTGAACTTGAAAACGAGGCCTGAATATGGTTACGTTGACACAACTGACAACTATTGCCCTACAGTTGACACACGTGGCTAGATTGTCATTAATGGTGTCTGAAAACGAAGTTTAACATCTGTGCACGAGTTTGAGACTGTCATTATTAATACCGGGTATATCCACCTTGTGCCTGGATGACGGCCTGGACACGACGTCTCATGCTGGTCACCAACCGACTGATACGCCATTGTGGTATTCGTTGCCATTCAAGATGGAGTGCGTCTGTTAATTCCTGTAGGTTCTGCACAGGAGGATCCCTCCTTCTCACCATGTTTCCCAGAATGTCCCAGATATGCTCAATAGGGTTCATGTCAGGGCTCCTTGCTGGCCATGGTAGGGTTTCGATGGCATTCTGGCGGAGGTATTCATGCACAGCTCTAGCACGATGTGGTCGGGCGTTGTCATCCATGAATATAGGGTGGGTTCCAGGTGCATGATTTACAAAATGAGGGACCACAACTCTATCCAGTATGGAATCTTGATATCTTTGTCCATTTAGTGTTCCAGGTACAGTCAACAGATCCAGCTTACAATCAAATGAGATGCACCCCCATATCATAACGGAACCTCCACCAAATGGAACTTCTTCCATGATGTTACGTTGGTCGTACGCCGTGCGTCTGGACCTCCATACACGAGTTCGACCATCTGTGGCATGAAGCAGGAACCGACTTTCATCGGACCAGTGTACCCGTCTCCAGGATCTCATGTTCCAGTGTCTTCTTTCGTTGCACCACCTCAGACGCTCCTCTTTGTGGTGTGCAGTGAGGAGAGGACGTCTGACAGGTCTCCTAGCTTTCATGCCAGCAGCATACAGTCTCCTTTTGACGGTAGACATTGACCCTCTATTGCGCGTTTCCCATTGCTGGCTGAGCACTCTGCTGTTGGTGAATGGAGATCTCCTAACAAGGCGTACTAGGGCTCGATCATCACGGGCAGTAGTCTTCTTCGGTCTTCCAGATCTAGGCCTGTCTTTCACCTCGTTAGTTTGCCCATGTTTTGCAATCAAACGACTGATTACAGTATGGTTAATGTTCAGCTGTCTGCCAATCTCTCTGCATGACATACCAGTGGTATGCATGCCTATGATTTGCCATTTCACACGATCACTTAACCTTCGTCTTGCCATAGCGGTTCACAATCAAGAGCTAATTCTCTCTGTACAAATAAACCACGGTCATGAACACAAAATTCCTAATCTTGTCGCCTAAATCTGTATGTAATGTTCTACACCTCAAACTGGACTTTTACATAACTGAACACGTGTGCTGTTTCCCGCCACGCACGGACATCAAGCGGCGTGAAGTCATGCATGCATGTGCATTTCGTACTTGGAATTATGTCAGCTAACGCGGGGACAAAAAGTATGGCAGCCTAGTTGTACCATCATGTTTCTACGTTCTATTGTTTTTGCTGGTGCGTAACTTTTGCACAGGTGTATATAAGACGAATCTGACTGTGATTGGGAATTGACTCGGTACCTGCGGCTATGGTAATTCCCGGACACACTATGGGCAGGACCAGGAGAGTGCGGAGTTTTAATTGTTTATTTTGAGCTAGACTAGATAATAGACATTATCATAATAGTACATCTGGTAAGTATTAAGAATTCTCGTAGAAACAAAAGCGGATGCTTTTTTGATTCGCATTGCAAGAGAAGATATCTGAAAATTTATGACTGAAATTCTTCTTCTTCTTTTCGTTCGCTGATCATACCGCCAGTCCTGTAAGTGACTATCGACATGATCATAAGCGTTAAGTGCGTGGATCCATGGTTTATTAGAGTGCGCCGTGCGGCCTGGAACCTCCGTCTTCAGCACTCGAGGTTTCTGTCAGGGTTACCTCACCCTTACCTCTTTTAGTCGCCTCTTACGACATGCAGAAGATACGGAAGGTGTATTCTAAGCCCCACCTACAGGGCAAATGACTGAAATGATTGGCTTGATAATCGAGTCGGTCATTCCAGTGGCAAATCTTCAAAAGTTATCTTGTTGGATTGCAAATGGACATTTACCACAATCAATACATAATAGATGCTGATAATGGACCTTTCCATTTTTAGCCATGCCCCACCTATCACTAGCTAAGCGCCACCCACACCTCGCAGTGTTGGGATTTATCGATTCACGAATGCCATAACTATCAATTTCCTGAAAACTGTACAGGCAAGCTGTTGAATATTTTGTAACTAATTTGACTGGGTGCTGTTGCTGCCACAGCCAGCAACAGCGCCCAGTAAAATTAGTTTCAAAATATTCAACCGAATATTGATTAAATAGTAAAGGCATACAATTTGAACAACAACGCATAGACCGTCTTCAAATATGCATTCGTGATGTACTTATCGACATCATTCATGACATCATTCATTATGATGTCATTCTACACATCACGTAGTTGATTATGACGTCATATGATGGGTGGGTACTCTGGAAAGGTGAATTCTGTGTAACAGGGGTTAGTTTACTGTTCGCCCATTGTGATTGAAAGTTTCTGTCATTCAGTGTGTCTATAAGCCCATACTCAGTCATGTGTGACTAAGATGATCTCAGACAAAGTTAACATTTAAACATTTTAATCTTAAAGTGCCAGAATTTTAGTTCAGGTCTTGAATAGGCTGATGTACATTTTGAAACAAATTTGACCCTGGGGTTTGGGGGGAAGGGTCGTCCGGGGGGGGGGGGGGTGGTGTCCTTTTGAAAACTATATGCTCTGAGAAGCCATTTCCGGCATTTTGAGGGGTTAAAAGAGGAGAATCTGTCCAGAGTGTCGGGTGGACACTGATGAGTGGTGGACATGTGGGCCGGCACCGCCCATCCTGGGCACATACCTACATGTTGCGTCCATAGGCTATCAATGAAGTTCCCCTTCAAAATAGTCAACATAATATTTAGGAATCTGAAAATTCAATGTGTTAATGGTTACCCTTTAATGGTGACATAACCATATTATTTTTTCATAGTAAAGTTCCATGTGCAGATAAAGAGAATACTATTTTTGAAAATTTTACACTAATGACTGGTTCAATAAGCGAGGCAATTTTTCCAGTGGTAAAATTTCAAAATTAGTCTCCTGATCTGCAAAAAGTATTCCTAAAGATACTCACTACCAGCATTTAAATGCAATGGCACTAGGCTGCATTTGCATTTGAATCTTTTACAAACATTTGCATTTAAATGCAATACCTTGCACTTGGACCCAAGCCTGGCTATGTCCCACCCTTTTCTAGCTAAGGTCAAGTTCGACGGGCAACCATAGTTAACTATAGCTAGCTAGATCCCAGTCGGCCTTTACACAGTTAGCTATAGTCGACCAGTGATCCGAGCTTGGGCACAAATGGTTAGTACGAAATTCACCTTTCCAGAGTATCCATTCATCATCAGACCTCGTATGACATCATAATCAGCTCAGCGCATGTATGATGACGTCATAATCATTACATCACAAAGTGTTCCATATAGACCGTCACCAAATCTCAAAGGGTCCGACACGTTGTATGAATTGTATATCTTTGTAATTCTTTGCTATTTAATAAACATGCTGTTGAATATTTTGAAACTAATTTGACTGGGCGCTGTGTAGTTTTTTGGAAATTGATAGTCAGGGTGTTCAGAGATCGATCGATTCCAACACGAGCGAGGTGTGGGTGGAGCTTAGCTAGAGATGGATGGGGCATAGCTAAATCCGGAAAGGATCATTGAATAAACTGCCAGGAATAAATGCATGTAAAAGTGTCAATATTTCACTAACTAACATAGGCTTGACGAAATCTTACTTTCCTATTGTATGTCAATGTTGCCAAGACCCATTTGCTTCCAACTATATCCCATATGGACGCCTTTTGACGTCTAGCAGACAAAAATAACAAACTTTGTAGGCCATCAAAACAGATGACAGAAAGGGTTAATCGAGACTGGTACCCGGCTCAGGTACCAACAAAAGCTATAGTTAGCTATCCAGCATTTAGGTGGGCATACATCTAGGAAAGGAACATGTCTAGTAGACCAGCTAACTGACTGCATAGCCAGTCAAACTTGCCTATAGCTTCACTAACTTTGAACGCGAGCCCTCAATTCTCAGCATCTAAATTTCAAGGTAAGCCTTTGAACATTTTGAGCCTAATTTGGGTGGGGGTGGGGGGTGGGGGTGTACTTTGTGACGTCGACTAACAAGTGATGTATTTGTTTAATTATTACGTCAGATAATTCAGTGACAGATTGCATCACACCATTGCAAGGGTAGGAAGTGTTTAGGAATTTGAATATTTTTTGATTAATTTTCATTTCTTATTTTGTCAATGATCAAAAACGTTTTTTTGATTAATTCTTATTTCTTATTTTGTCAACGATCAAAAACCTTTTTTTTATATTAATTTTCATTACTTATTTAGTCAGTGATCAAATTACAAGGCAGATTTCCAGAAGTGTAGAGCAAGAATAAAATATGCATCAAATATACAAATATAGTTAGATTTTCTGAAACATTGGACACATTTTTTCCACAATGTTTCTGATTTATGTGCCTGTGTGTACATATTATGGCATGGTGCTTGCCATGTGTTCATCCATCAAATTATTGTTTGTGCCAAATCTATGTGTTTTGTCTATTTCTCTATCTATCTATCTCTCTATCTATCTAGCTATTCATTCATCCATTCACCCACCCGCCCACCCACCCATCCTATCTATCTATCTATCTATCTATCTATCTATCTATCTATCTATCTATCTATCCTATCTGTCTGTCTGTCTGTCTGTCTGGGTGTCTGTCTGTCTGTGCCTGACTGCCCATCTCTTTGTTTGTCTGTATGTCTAACTAGCTATCTATTTAGTTATCTCACATGTCATACACACTCCTCTCCATCTCTCTATTCAGTCTATTGGTCAATCTTTTTCTCCTCTCCATATCTGTCTCCCTCCCCTCCCCCGCACTCTGTTTCAGTTATCCCCTCACCTTTCTCTTGTTCTCTCACCCTCTCTTTCGTTCTCTCACCCTCCCTCTCTCGCTCTCTTCCACGGTCATCCTCATTCGCTAGTCTCAGGTTCATCCTCCCTATTGAACACTCTATCACCCTCTGTTGTTTTGCAGAGATGGCAGCCATAGAAAGCACAGAGATGATGAAGAGGATGGTGAGGTTGTGGAGCCAAAGAAAGTTCCTCTGTCCTTGGATGAACTTATGGTGAAGAAGAAAGCTCAGGAAGCGGAACTGAGCAAGGTGAATAGATGGGGGTTTCCATTTCTGGCTATGCCCAACCCAATTCGGTGGCCATCTTGAAAATTGGTTTCCGGACGATACTTCCTTGATCGTTTAATGGATCGCTTTGACTCTTCATAAGGATGACTGGTCTGGTTATGAAGAGCAAATAAATATTTTCTGGAAGGTCTCGGGTGGGGGGGGGGTTATTATTATGTGCCGTTTTCACCCTTGTTTATGTGTATTAGAATGGATTTGAAACTTTGAAACCTGAATTCCCAAAATCTAATTCTCAATGTAGCTGTACAGCTTTAAGCTGTTGAATATTTTGAAACTAATTTGACTTGATGCTCTTACTGCCTAGGGCAACAACAGCTTCCAGTCATATTAGTTTTGAAATATTCAACAGAATGGTTCTTAAATTGGATATTCATCAACGACATACAATTCATACACTATCATGACAGATTTTTCTATTTTTGTTCTATGCCATGTTGATTATGATGTCAGCTAACTTGAGTGAATCCAGTTTCTACGACGTCATACCTACTTGAGTGTTAAATTGTTAAAATTGCTTGAATTTAGAGTTTAATTTTCAGGACCCTTAGGTCTTTAACGGGGCATGACAGACAAAACTGGCCTCCTCAAGTCTTGAAGAATGTCCATTTGCAAGATAAGAGAAAACTATTTTGGGATATTTTCTGCTGGAATGCCTGGCTTGATAAAGTGGTAAAATTAAAAAAATAGTCTCTTGGCCTGCGAATGGACATTCGAGGAGCAAATATTTTTATTTAAAGAGTTAACCTTTTAAGAAGAAATGAAAAAACAATTATGTTTCAAATATTCTGTTAAATAACCCTTTAATGGTAAAATTTTGTCAAGAAAATCTAAATATTTGCTTGTTGAATATCCCTTTGTATGCCAAGAGATGACTACTTTTGAAAATTGACCACTGAAATGACTGACTCATTTATT
Organism: Chaetoderma sp. LZ-2023a; assembly: GCA_034401795.1. Lineage (NCBI taxonomy): Eukaryota > Metazoa > Mollusca > Caudofoveata > Chaetodermatida > Chaetodermatidae > Chaetoderma > Chaetoderma sp. LZ-2023a. The sequence goes on from CM067365.1 coordinate 71,680,126, forward strand.
GAGCCAGGCATTCCAATGGTAAATTTTCAAAAATAGTTTTCTCTTGTCCTGCGAATGGGACATTTCTCAGGACCACTGCAGAGGCCGGTTTTGGCCGACTTGACCATTAAAGGGCTAATAATTGATATTATAAATTGTACAAGACAGATAATTCTTAAAAATGAAAAAAAATAACTGTTTCATTTCTGTTATTGTTATTAGCCTAAATTTTTGACGAAAGAAGAGAGAGCCGCGGAGGCATTGCGTCGCCGCCAGGAGGAGGTTGATGAGCAAAGACAGAAAGCAGAGGATGAAAAACAAAAGCAAATTACATTTCTCAATGATGCCAAACAATCAGGCACTGGTTCAGGTATGGAGAGGTGTGCCGTGTGTTAGTCATCTTTCTGTCTCGTAAATGGAGGCATCCAATAGACCTTTCCAGAATAATGACGTCATATGATGTCATAATCAGCTAAGCGGTGTGTAGGATGACATCATAATTATTACGTCATAAATGATTCTATACGGCCAGTCTTTAACTCTTAATAGTCTGACATGTTGTACAAATTGTATCTCTCTCTACTATTTAATAAACATGCTGTTGAATATTTTGAAACTAATTTGACTGGCCCATTCTATCTATACCCTGCTCGTTCTGGCTCAGCTTCACATACCTTTTAGTCATGTTGGAATCGAGTTGAAAGTTTGAAAACTGAATTTTCAGAAGCTAAATTTCAAGGTACATTTGTAACTATTTTGGCAAGTAGTTGAATGTTTTGTAGTTAATTTAAATTGTGATGTTAGCTAACATGTGATGTATTTTATTATGACATCAGATAGTTGAGTGACAGATGCAATCCCTTCATTGAGGCTCAGTAAGAGAATAATGGTGCATAATATTGGCCTAAGCAATACAACGGTATAATGTATAAAAATCGTAGCATATCGCTGTATCATATCATTCATATGACTTACTTAGTTACATTACTTTAGCCCTTCGTTTCTCCTGTAACATAGGCCATCAACAATGGTTCGTTTGTCCTGAACAACCTCTCCAGCTGTTGCCAGTCCTGTCTGTTTAATGTCGGCCTCAAGGTCAGGCATCCAACTACTTCCTCTCCTGTTTTACCCGAGTGTCCAGGTCAACGCTTGTGTCATTGTGTTGGAGACTGTGTGTCCCTTCGCTTCAGAATTTCCTATTCGATCAGTATTTGGTATGGCCTCTGCTAGAGGTCCTTCTTGCTGACTGTTTCTGGTCAGCGAATCTGCAATATCTCCCCCCCCCCCCTCACTCATGCGCTTGTTGACACATGTCTGGATCTTCCTCAATGTAGTGTTGGTTGTTCACCATGTCTGCTCCACAGTGACTTTGTGTTAGAGTTGACCAGGCATATCTTTGTGCTGATACTGATTTCCTTGGAGCTCCAGAATTTCCTCGGCAACTGAAATGCTGCTCTTGGTTTGGACATGTAGACATGTATCTGTGCACGATTACCTGATTAAAATAAATAATTGTGATTATTCTTTAAATCATGAATTTATATTAAAAATGATGTAATCGAATGAATACTCATGAATAATTTCTATTGCATTAAATATTCGGAAACATACTTTTTAGTTACTCTTCATAAATTATGTCCATTTAGAAGCCAAGAGAAGACTATTTTTTTTTTAATTATCTGATTGCTCGGGCATCGAGTCCAGTCATTCCAGTGATACACTTTCAAGAATAACATTTTCTCTTCGCCTGCAAACACAGGCTTCATCATTGATATGCCTTTGTTGTTATGTCTGGTTAAATGGTACCCAGACTGATTAATCGAGTAATCATGATTATTCTTAAATAATCGATCGTGATCACACAAAGCAATAGTCGAACAAACCTAACGACATGTCCTAATATTGGAAGTCTTTAACCCTTTAACGACTAAATTTATTCAAAAAATTAAAATATTTCTTTATTGAATGTCCATTTGCAGGCTTAGAGAAGACTTTGAAAATTTACTACTGGAATGACTGGCTCGGTTATCGAGCCAGTTATTCCAGTGGTAAATTTTCAAAAATAGTCTTCTCTTGGCCTGCAAATGGACATTTCTCAAGACCCCTGCAGAGGCCGGTCGTGGCCGGTTTCGTCCTGAAAGGGTTATGGGTGGGTGACGCGAGGCAGGACACGTACACACATTAGACATCGTTGATAAAACCATGCCTCAAACTGGTGAATATTTTGAAATTATTTTGACTGGAAGCTGTTGCGACCTTAGGCAGCAAAAATTTCCAGTGAGGGTAATGCAGAAATGTTCAACAAGATATCGCCGTCAAATGTTCAGGATTTTCAGTTTATTTTTCTGTTTGTAACATAAATAAATAAGTTAACGTTTCCAAAACAAAATAAAGAAACATTACTTAGCAAGAATGGAGCTTTCCAGTTTTAGCTATGCCACGCCCATCTCTAGCTAAGCTCCACCCATACCTTGCTCGTGTTGGGATCGATCGATCTCCTTGACTATCACTTTCCAAAACGCTACACAGGTAAGCTGTTGAATATTTTGAAACTAATTTGACTGGGTGCTGTTGCAACAGCGCCCAGTCAAATTAGTTTCCAAATATTCAACAGCATGTTTATTAAATAGCAAAGAATTACAAAACCATAAAATTCATACAACGTGTCAGACTATTTGAGATTTGATGACGGTCTATATGGAACCCCTTTGTGATGTAATGATTGTGATGTTATCATACATGCGCAGAGCTGATTATGACGTCATACGAGGTCAGACGGATGGATACTCTGGAAAGGTGAATTGTTCTGTTGAATGTATTTTGAACATTATTGGATTGGAAGATATTGCTGCCTTCTTAGGCACATTGTTGCCTTCATAAGCACATTGCTGCCTTCATAGGCACATTGCTGCCTTCTAAAGCAGCAATGTCTTCTAATCCAATCATGTTCAAAATATTCAATGTTGGTACATTTTATGTTGTATGTAGCGTGATTATTGTGATTATTGTTTGAATAAAGATATATTTGAATATGGAAAAAATGTTGCAACCCTATATGAGACCACCTATCTTTAGTGACCACATCCTAATGCTTCCTACATATGTAGTCTTCTGACCATTTATGCCGTTAACCTTTTAATTACTAAATTTATTAAAAAGATTTAAATATTTACTTATTGAATGTCCATTTGCAGGCCAAGAGAATACGATTTTTGAAAATTTGCCACTGGAATGACTGGCTCGGTTATCGAGCCAGTCATTCCAGTGGTGAATTAAAAAAAATAATCTTCTCTTTGTCTGCAAATGGACATTCCCCAAGGCCACTACAGAGGCCGGTTTTGGCTAGCTTCATCGTGAAAGGGTTAATGGTCATACTGGCATATGGTATGGGCTTGTGGAATGTCCATTTATAGGCACAGAGAATACAATCGTTGAAATTTTACCACTGAAACCGAACCAGTCATTCCAGTGATAAATTTTCAAAAATTGTATGGACATTCAATAAGCAGATATTTAAATTTTCTTGACCAAAGTTGACCGTTAAAGGGTTAACCTGCAAATTTAGTCAAGAAAATTTCAATTTTCTCAAAGAAAAATATCGATTGGCCGACCAAGAGAAGACTTTTTAGCTGCTGGTAGCAGCTTGATAAACCACCATATACCCTAGTTAGTCCGTCAGCCACAAAGGCTTATTCTGGGCTCTATCTCAACAACTGATCTAATTTGTTTCAAATTCTAACAACGAAGGAACTTGCGGTGCAATAGGATTTCCAGACATCTGTGATCCAAATAAGAGAACCTAGATCTGGATCGGATCAAATTCTAGATCTGTAGATATCTCGGAAATCATTGCTCCGTTTTGACTTAAATTTTAACACAGGAAAGGGTGTGACCAACTGAACATACACCAGGATTCCGCAAAAATCCGGAAAAGCAAAACAAATCTCGATCCTAAAGCTACCGTGATTTATCGACCTTGGTGAATATTTATCACTGGAATGACTGGGTCGGTTAACCGAGTCAGTCATTCAAGTGGTAAATTTTCAAAAATAGTCTCTTGGTTTGCAAATCGACATTTTTCAAGACCACTGCAGCAGATGTTTCTCGCTGTTTTGAGTGTTGAAAAGAGTTAACAGAAGTGTGTATTGCAGTAAATATCTATCGATAATCTTGTGTGTCATGTGATGTCCAGGTTATGACAGAGACGACCGGTATGAAAAAGAGCGCCGTGAGAGGCGGGAACGTCGGGAGAGAGAGTGGCTGGAACGTAAAGACGATGGCGATTATCGCGGTCAAGTTCTCGATGTCAAAGACAAGGAGAAAGAGGTGGCGGCTATCAAGGTAGAGTGATCCACCGTTACATAGTTTATTTAATTTACCCCCTCTTGTGTCAACGCCTCAAAGGCTCAAAATACTACTTGATATATGAACATTAAAGACTATTATTTTTTTGTAAATTTACCACTGAATTATTTTTTGCCGGCTTGACTATTAAAGGGGTAATGGTAAAGAAAACTAGATTTCCCAGTCGATGACACGTCATTGTAAATCCCCACGTTCACTGCTTTGAACCTTTGACATTCACACCCCACAACCCACCCCCTGGGGGTGGAGCCAAATGTAAATGTCCTTTTGCACTCGGAAATCATATGGGTAACTCACATACCAAATTTGGTTGAATTTCGTCCAACAGTGTCAGAATAAATTCGAGGGTTAACCCTCACGATGAAACCATCCAAACCTGGCCTCTGTAGTTGTCTTGGGGAATGTCCATTTGCAGGCCAAGAGATTATTTTTGAAAATTTACCACTGAAAAGACTGGCTCGATAACCGAGCCAGTCATTCCAGGGGTTATTTTTCAAAAATGGTCTCTTGGTCTGCAAATAGACATTTTCTATGAGAAAATTTTAATTTTCCTGAATAAATTCGAGGGTTAAAGGCTAAGATTGGTCAAGAAAATCAAGAGGCAGTCATTCCAGTGATAAATTTCAAAAATTGTCTTGCCCTGTAAATGAACATTTCACATGAACATTTCATATTAACATTTCACATTAACATTTCACATGAACATTTCACATGAACATTTCACATGAACATTTCATATTAACATTTCACATTAACATTTCACATGAACATTTCATATTAACATTTCATACGCCCGTTCTGACTGGCCTTACCATTAAATGGTTAATTTGTTTATTTAGGAAGTCTTGACAATTATTGAATCCAGTTTATCGATCAATTATATGACGTCATATATAATCAATTACGTCACATGTAGACTGACGTCATAATAAATTACGTCATGACCTGAGTTAGTCCGTCATAAATTCTTAATAGTCAGTCAAGTTGTCCGAATTGTATGTCTCTACCCTTTAATAAAGATTCTGTTGAATATTTTGAAACTAATTTGACTTGGAATTATATTCAACAACTTCCATGTATACTTTTCTGGAAATTGAGATTCAGACAGTGCAGGGACCAACTGATCCCAACACGGGCAAAGCATGGGTGAAGCTTAGCTAAAACTTGATTCCTCCAATGACCAAACAGAGGATCCATACAGGCCCGGGCCTCTAATTTAGAATTCAATATTAACCCGTTAACACTTATATCAGCTAAAAATGACTTCTGCAGTGGTCTTGAGAAATGTTCATTTGCAGACCATGAGAAGACTATTTTTGAAAATTTATCAATAACCGAGCCAGTCATTCCAGTGGTATATTTTAAAAAATAGTCTTCTCTTGGTCTGCAAATGGACATTTTCTATGAGAAAATTAAATTACAGGATTAAAAGGTTAAGTACAAAAAATTCATTTAAAAAGTCATCGAGTACCTTAACTCCAAGGAACGAGAAATAGTTCATCATTGACTTTACACAACTGAGTTGTTGGGTTAATAATATTATCATAATTCTTATGTTCTTTTCTTCAGGAGCGATACTTAGGCATCATGAAAAAGAAACGCCGTCCGAGACGTTTAAACGATCGTAAGTTCGTATTTGACTGGGATGCACGTGACGACACATCACAAGATTATAACCCAATATATAAAGACAAGCATCAGATCCAGTTTTACGGACGAGGATACATCGCAGGGATTGATGTCAAGGTATTTTTGTAATAAATTTAATTATCTATTTAAAATCTATCCCACTTTTTGTCGGTCAAAGCTGAAGAGGTCACAGGTATTGTTAATACACACTTATAATTTGAATTCCAGGTTACCTAGTTTCATGGTGGCTAAATATAAAGCCTTGTAATAATGACGTAGCGTGCCACAATGGGCCTTTCCACTGTATCCATCCATCATGCGTTTTTGTACGAATTGTATGTCTACTACCGTTAAAATTCGACTAAAGGACGCAGTTTTTTGGTCAAAACACATGTACTAGAAAGGGGGGTGCGTACTATAATCGAGAACATTCCTTCCGCACATTTTTGGGTCAAAATTCTTCTTAAAAAGTCACAGATTATACCACGGAAATTGAACTAAATGTTACCCTAGCCAATTCGCGCCGCCTGACGACTATGTTTAATGTATACTCCAAAAACACCAAGCGGAAGTGAAATTATTAAATTGGGGCGCCTAAATATTGCTTATTCTTTAATACATATCACTTATTACATCAAAATTAATCCAGAATTTGACATAAAATGGCGTCGAGAAAAGATACGTGTATAAATCACGTGATTCGCCTCCAATCGCAAAAGATCTTTATTCTAATTAGAGCGAGTACTCGGATATAAATATTCTGGACTCGGAACTCGGAAATTGCTATATATCATCATTGCGAGATAGGAACTGAATGTTCCCGTACCTGTTTGATAACCAACTCCCGTTAGCGCATAAGATCACACAGCGCCTCCAAACGCAAAAGAGCCATTACAATCTGTTTCTATCACACGATTTCGATGTTTTCAAGGAGACATTTTATGCCAAAATTAGATTGATTTTGATGTAATAAACAATCTTTATTGAAGATACACGATATTTAGGAGGTCCTATTTAATAATATCGCTAATATCATGATAACTTTTAGTCATGCAATAAACAAGACGCGGAGTGATGGTTATTTTTGATACCAATTTTCGATTTTTTAAAGGTATGTTTGTTCTAAATTTAACAGCGTCTTATACTTGAATACAAGAGTATTTTGGGCGGATTTTGGTCAAATTTGGAATAGCGTCCTATATTCGAGGGCGGCCTTTAGTCGAGAAATTATGGTATTTAATAAATATTCTGTTGAATATTTTGAAACTAATTTGACTGTGCGCTGTTACCCAGTCAAATTAGTTTCAAAATGTTCGACAGGTGTCCCCTTATAGGTTTTTGGAAATTGATAGTCAGGAAGTTCAGAGATTGATGGATCCCAGCGCGAACGAGTTGTGGGAGGAACTTAACTTGAGATTGGCGGGGCATAGCTAAAACTGGAAAGGTCCATTTGCATTTGGGATGCCATTTTCATCTTGTGCGTTGGTGGATCTGATGACATTCTTTTTCCTTCTCAATATGTTTGAGTCTGGATCTGATGAACCTGAACATTTGACCTGTATGCTCCTATAGCATATGTCATTTCTGCAGTGCGCGGCTTTAAGGATAACTAATCTGAACTCTTGAACGCTATTCAGGTGATCTAATATGCCAGTCATAAACTATGCAGGTAATGCTAAGCTTTTCATCATGCCGTTAAAGAAAGATATTCAGGCTTTAGTAGCTAAATATTGCTACATTTCTACACCCTATGATGGCTGTCACGATTTACTTTTCAACCAATCAGAAAAATCCTAGCGTGCCTGCCTCGGGATATAGCTCAGTCATAGAGGTGCCAGCTATAGTTTGGCAGTGTGATATAAAAGCACTCATACAGGTAAGTGATTGATTATTTTGAAACTAATTTGACAGGAAATTGTTAGGCAGCAACAACTTCCAATCAAATTAGTTTCAAAATATTCAACGAGATGAATATTATATAATAAAGAATGTAATGCATTGGCACTTACATGACATCACACACTATCGCTTGAGGAGACAAAATTGCGGCGATCACTGTTCAACATTTACGCGATATTACAAACCATCTTCAAATATGCGTTGGTGACGTACTTATCAACGTCATTCATTATGATGTCATTCTACATGTCGCGTAGTTGATTATGATGTCATAGGATGGGTTGATAAAGTGGAAAGGTCTATTGCCAATAATAGCCACTGAATGTGAGACCGCTGTTGGTACTGTTAATAGTCCGGGAGCCAATTTTCAAAAGGGGTCTAGAAGAATGGTTTCGTAGCACACCCAGTATTCAGAAGGTTTGTCTCTATATTATGCTAGACCGATGTCTTGGGTATATTCTGAGCCGTGTTGTACAAGAAAATTGTGGTATCACTAACCCGTGAGAAGCCCATTTACAATAGGTGTTGAATGTAGCTCTCAAACAATTTTCACAATGGTAAATTTTTCACAAACTTAAGCGCATGTTATATCAATACAATCTTAACCAAAATGGAAAGGAGTGATCGTATATCGCAGATTTATACATAATCAACCTCGTTTAAGACACCCATATGTTGCTTTGTACATATTGGGGCACTTAGGTCTTCTTGTGACTAGCAATACCTTAGCTACAACAATGCCCATGTTTTCTACATTTTTCATAATTAAACTTTTAACTGACATGCAGTGCATGGCTACATAAGCTGGCAGGACATATTTATCACGTGAGCAAATGAGAGAATGTTACTGATCCGTGTCAGAGTCATCTTCGACAATTGTATGCTGAACATTGTCACACATTTCACCTCCCATACAAAGGCATGCTTCAGTGCAGAGTAGATTGTTAGCCTTGCATTGACAGAGATCTGTTCTTTTGCAGGCAGACTTTTGACATCTACATGATGTGAGTTCAATTAATCCAAATGGAGCAGGATCCTTTGACATTAGAACAGGCTTGAGTAGACCATCCACTATACTCCAGCCATGTCCATTTGGAGATGGAAGATTCTGAACAGCTTGCAATGAACGTCTCCAAACAAGAGCTTGAAAATTGGCCCTTTCGGTGTGATGCTTTAGACTATTCGATGTAGGTGGAAGATTTTCATTTCTTTGTCTCTTTTGACAAAAGAGCCAATAACGGGTTTCATCAGCTGTCTTTCCCACATCCCTGGTGGTATACAACTCACAGACAAATTTCTCACATAGAATTGCAGTATTCGGTGATAAGTCAACATGTTCGCCGAGTTGGGCTAAGCTAAGCTGATGACATTCAGATGACTTTAAGAGATTGAATGCTTTTCTCTTAGCGACTCCAAATAATGCACTAGTGCTATCACAACCTGTAAGAGAATGAAACCCAGGCAAAGACAGACAGATAGCTGGGCCCAGTACTTGAGCAACTGTATGTATTGGTATGTATCGCAATTTGTCCTTTGTGCCCGTACGGAACCATAGTTCAGAACAGTGAAGCGAACGATACGTATATATACTAAGTACTGCCACGTCTGTATCAGGAGACTGTATAACAACACGCATGTGGTCTTTTGAAGCGTGTAGCGCGTGCAACATCATACGCGTATCTGCTTCCTCGTGATCTGATCGAAGTTCTTACAAATACGACGAATTGTTCGCTGAAATGACAACAACATCCATTCCATCGTTAAAGCCACCAGCAAGAATGAGGCAATTGTCGGCAGATAGCATATTTGGACCAGTATCACGCCACCGCTTGCTGAGAAATGCAACCAGGTTACTTTTGTTGCTTGGATTGCTGATGTACTTGGCCCATTGCTTTGGAACGGGAGTATTTTCTCCAGCAATCTTTACTTCCAATGCTGTTGATGACCCACGTTTTAGCCGCTCTTCCGCTTTGAGAGATTCCAGTCTATCATATCTGTCAAAAACTATATCTACTCTGTTGCAGTCTTCTTGATTCATTGGAACTGTAAAGATGTGCCAGTATTTATCAGCCAATTCTCCAAATATAGACGTACCTCCAGTTTTAACCATTTGCACAATTGCCATGCCATCTACTACATAAGCTGTTGCGCCTGTCTTGTCAACAGGTGGAAGCCGTCCATCAACATTACTTTCTTTTCTAGTTCACTTAACAAAACACTTTTCACATTCTTTCTTAGAGTCCCATCCGTATGTGACAATGATAGTGGAACAGCAGACAGTTCATACGTCATCACTAGTTTTAAATCAACATCTCTGGACCTTGCGGCAATAATTAATCGACCAAATAGTTCGCGGTCAGATCTCACATTGTGAATTTTTCCATCATTTGTTTTGAGTTTTTTCTTCTGTGCTAGGCTGGCAAATGTTTTAAGTTTTTTAAGTGTGGCAATGTGTCCCAAAAGCTTCTCGTGTTAGTGTCCAGCCGCTCCTGAACAAAATTTTCCATAATCTCCTTACCAATGTCACAGGCGGAAACAAGTCTCTTGGCGATTTCACTAGGCAATACCACGCCAGTTGCAATGTTTAAAAGCGGAAGACACTCGCTGTCGTCGTTTTCCGCAATATTAAAGGGATTGGTCATTATATCTGATGAGAACATCGAAAGTATCTTCTGCACATCGGTTTCATCCCTGTTCATTCGATTAGTCCCCATTTCCTTATGTACTCCAAACATGTGACTATCTTGTAACCCACACATTTGCTTTGTGACCGTTGTTATGGCTGCCCACTCGTGGCTAGTTAAAAACCACCTCTCCAGAGCTCCTGGCTTTTGTGTTATTCCAATAATACCACCTCGCTTTTTGGAATCCAAATTAATCGATTGCTCTAAGGCCATATGTGTCCACACTTGATTGAATGGATGGTCTGAGCGACTTACGGAATGATTTCCATTCAAGAATTGTTCATGTACATGGGGATGTGTACTTGGAAGCATCTTCATGTCCGCAAGATATATTGGCAGCCATCTTGCATAATTGGTTCTGTCCATGCTGTAGAAATATGGCGCCATAGCAGCAGTAGCAGATAGGTGTGCCTGCCAATCTCCAGTTCTCTCAGCTCTTATGAATCCAAGCAGCAGCTCTACCATATGAATATATGAGTTCCAAAATGCGAACAGGTGTGATTTCGAGCTTGACTCAACTTTAAAGGATTTGAACAGCTGTTGCAATTTATTCACGTACGTACACACCTCTTTGAAATTTTCTTGCAGTGCGTCTAAGTCGTCAATGCTGCTTCGGCACATCTTAATTTTCTCATCCAGACTCTCCAATTCTGTTGGAGTAATGTGGTCTTCATGTTGTCCATTTTGTTGAACCCATTTGGAAAAAGACTGCCATTGTAATCGCAGCAGCGCTTCCATAACCAATTTGTGAGCCCTCACTCCTCAATTATATGACTTCCCTTTAAGTAGAGCAGCAGCCGTGCTGGCCTCTATGAGGAGATCTTCTAAGCCAGAGTCATCAAACATCTTTCCAATAACAGCTAAGTAGTTTAGCGCAATGTGGAATCCCCCCAGTCTGATCACAGTGTCACTAAACTCTTCTTTATATCGCCACTGTATCTCCTTTGCCTTGACATATATGGCCAAGTCGAATGTAATGACCGAGTCATTCTGTCCTAGTGTTGTCATCATTCTTTGAACTTGTTTCATGATCGTATACACCGTATTGAATTCAGTTGGTGATCCGGAAATCATTGGACAGTAACCGATTTGTGTAAAAGGTGCGTTAGCACATGATACAAGTACATTAAATCCACTCCAACTAGGGACTGTTTGTGTTTCTGTGGTCATCATGGGTACAAGATCTACCGCAAACAATTTTATTGGACACATTCGAACGATGGCCCATGCAAGATCCATGACTAATGCCTGTTCCTGGATTGAGCTATCACATTGGTACCAATCCTTCTTGACAGTGTCTATGAACGCGGTCACAACTGGTCTTCTACCAAACACCCCACAATCAAGAATTCTGTTTTCAGTACCTGGTGCTGTCAAAGCCCTTCTCCTGACTGAGTGTTCAGCATGTATGACACGCTCTGGTCTTGGGCCAAATTGCATTCGTTGGAACATCACCATTGTCGTTGAGTGAGTTGTCTGTTTACCGTCTAAGGTTTCTTCAAGTATATCATTGTTATCAGCTGCTACTTGAACGAACGAGTTTGGAACAATGTTTGTTGGTATTACAACTCCATACCGTGTTGATTGAGCTAATACTTCAAGCGCCATACTAGTGTCAACTACCTCAATATCATCATAGGAAACGCTATGACCCATACGATTCAGAATGGTGACAACTTGTTTGGAACCTGTAAGATGCCTCATTGTCATAGCGAGGCTTATGTGTTTTGGCATTTTCTTTCTCCCGTGTGATACACAATGCGCTATGTCTTGGCATATCATCATTACATGCCTCTCATCACCTTCATTAGCACATTCTGATCTAACATTACCAAACTGCTCTGGTGCTAAATCTGCATTCGTGGTAACCCACCGCAGCAGCCAGTAGAGGCTTTGGGGAATAATTTCCTTTGCTTTGTCAACAGTGGTACAGCTGGATATACAGATTCTATGATGGAGTTAGTATACATACATAAAATATAACCTTCACATTTCACCCTCGCCTTTGGTATATGCATGCAAAATGTATGTTGGATATATGTTAGGTCGATATCCGTCTAAATATCATATATGGTGAATCTAATACGATATTACTTTGAGTTATGACACGATCATGCTTATATCGTTGTGCACTGTGGATACAGCCAAAGCCTAGACGCCCTATGCAAAGAAATCAGGATAACTAATTAGTGCTACCACAATTTGTTTGTACAACAGGTCTTAAAATGTGTGGGACATGTCCCCCAAGCCACAGCAAGTGTCAGACCTTCCGAATACTGGGTGTGCTACGTCACGATTCTGACCTAGCTTTAGCTCCTGGACTATAAAGTGTTTACATTTTTCTCATGCAACTGCTATGTAGCAGTTGATTGTATGGAATATACAATGATAGAAGCAGGAGATTATGGTGGATCTGTGTACTGGATCCAGAGTGTAAACTCCAGTGGTTGTCTGGGGGCCTTTGACAGATTAGAAATGTGTGGCATATGGTACATGTACACGAAAGGGATCCAGTGTACAAGACAGGGATGAGAACTTTCCTCTTCAGGTGATTGTCTCTTTTTTTAAATTTTGAAGAATAAAAAGTTGCCAATTCTGTCTGAAAGGCCCAAAACAGATGTATTCTTGGTAGGGTGGGTATCATTCCTAATTTTTCTCTAACATTTCCTATTTTTAGCTCACCTGGCCGCAGTGGCGACCGTCCATCATGTGTCCGTCGTCCGTCAACTTTCCCTTTAAACCACTTCTCAAGAACCACTGCGCCGATTTCAATTATGTTTGGCAGGAAGCATCCTTAGTGCATAGGGATCAAAGTCTGTTCAAATGAAGCCGATTGGCCAATTTGGCCAGCGACTATCTTGGATTTTGGCCGATCTTTAGAAATGTCTTTAAAAATCAGTGTGCTCCGAAATTGCTTGAAGCAAACACCATGAAATATGATCTAGGGCAAGTGCTGAACCAAGTTTGTTTAAGGGAACTTGATTGCTCAAATGTGTCCATTTTGGTTGACCTAGCTTTAGCGAAAACAACTTCTCCAGAACTGCTGCAGGGATCCGGCCGAATTTGGCAGATATGATTAGGGACTAAGGGCCATTAAAGTTTGTTCAAGGGAAGTTTAAAAAAAAAATCAAAAAACATGACCGCAGTTGGCCAATCAAAATATAGCGTGTTTGACGGCCATATTGGATTTTTTTATTTGATGCATTTTGAGGCTGAAATTGGTTTTCTGTATGTTTTTAGGTATGTCAAATTTGCAATTTTTGAAACTCGGATAAACGGTTTGGCAGCCATTTTGGATTATTTTCCCACCAAAAGCTCCCATACTAAAGCAATGGGAAATTTAAAATTTCTTCTCGAGAACTACTAGGCCGATTTCAATTATATTCGTCAGGAAGCATCCTTAAGTTGTAAAGATTCAAGTTTGTTCAAACGAAGCCGATCGGCCAATTTGGCTGGTGGCCATCTTGGATTTTGTTAGATTTTTACAAATGTCTTTAAAAATCTTCTCCAAAAGCACTTGGTGGATTAAAGCAAACCCCATGAAATATGATCTAGGGCAAGAGCTAAACCAAGTTTGTTCAAGGGAACTTGATTGGTCCCATGGTTCGGCAGCCATCTTGGTTGACCTTGATTTAGCGAAAACGACTTCTCCAGAACCGCGGAAGGAATCGAGCCGAAATTTGACAGATATGATTAGGGACTAAGTGCCATTAATGTTTGTTTACGGGAATTTAAGCCATCAAAAAACATGGCCGCTATGGGCCAATCAAAATATAGTGTGTTTGGCAGTCATATTGAATTTTTTTATTTGATGGATTTTGAGGCTTAAATTGGTTGTATATATGTTTTTGTGTATTCTGATCTCAAATTTGCATTTTTCGAAACTGGGATAAACGGTTTGGCGGCCATCTTGCATCATTTTCCCGCCAAAGGCTCCCATACTAATGCAATGGGAAATTTAAAATATCTAATTGGGAACTACCGGGCCGATTTCAATTATATTTGGCAGGAAGCATCCTTAGGGTGTAGATATTCAAGTTTATTCAAACGAAGCTGATCGACCAATTGGGCCGGTGGCCATCTTGGATTTTGGCCGATTTTTAGAAATGTCCTCTTCTCCGAAACCTTTTGAGGGATCGATTCAGAACTCATGAAATATCATCTAGGGCAAGCGCTGAACCAAATTTGTTCACTTGTGAACTTGATTGGCCAAATGGTTAGGCGGCCCTCTTGTTTTTCATGAAAGCCGCTGAACGGATTCAGCCAAAATTTGGGGAATATGATATTGATGACTAAGGGCCATTAAGATTTGTTCCAGAGAAGTTGTTACATGTGCATAAAGAAATCTGTTTTCTTGTTACAAGTCTACTCACCTCATTAGAGTTTTACTTATTGTTAATGACCATTCTAGTTGAAATGGCTATGGTCCAGGTGAGCGATACAGGCCCCGTGGGTGTCTTGTTTCTCTTTAGACCATTCTCATGCCTGACAAGATAAGAACGGTAATAACAACATGGTCTAGATACTGATTCAGCAGAGTGTTTATTATTGCCGGACGCTTTGTCTGTTACCATCAGATCTGAAAGTCTCAATGATCTGAGCTCTGTTGGTCAGCTCCTTTTAAACTTTCTGGCTCGATGACTGGATGTGACCAGGTAGATGGCCAAATTTGGCCATATGTTGCCAGCTGGTGGTCACATGACCCTGATGTTTGGGATGGGAGTTGGCGTTTGGACCCTGGCAGTTGGGCATTGGCGGTTGCTGATTGTTGGCAACTGGCGATTTTGGCACCTATGGTGATTTGGTACCTGGGGACGTATTCACGAAGAGGGGGCGCCCTAGAGTTACGCCTCATAGTTATGCCATATTCACGAAGAGGGGCGTAAATAAATGCGTAAATAAATGTGCGTAAATAAATGCGTCACTGTAATGC
Source organism: Chaetoderma sp. LZ-2023a (assembly GCA_034401795.1). Classification (NCBI taxonomy): domain Eukaryota; kingdom Metazoa; phylum Mollusca; class Caudofoveata; order Chaetodermatida; family Chaetodermatidae; genus Chaetoderma; species Chaetoderma sp. LZ-2023a. Next base: position 71,695,615 of record CM067365.1, read on the forward strand.
ATGTATACCAGAATTCGTTGGTCACATAGGCCACTTATTGACGTAGTACCATATGCGTCAACAGTTATCAAAATGTGTAGCCTTCATGACAACATGGAATACTGAACAGGCTGTAGCTACCATTGACTCAAAATTTAGTATGTACGCTTAATACTAACAAATAAATAAATATATAAATAAATAATATTCATTCTATCGAGTCTGACTATAAGCTAGCATATAACCATTCATTAATAAAGATAGTTACGCCTTTTTAGGCCATAATCCCTCTTCGTGAACACGGTACCTGGTGGTTTAGGTAACTGACTCTGCCTGCCAGTTTTGTTGGTTTGATTGCCTGTTGGTTGTGTCTGGCAGACTGTCAGGCCCTCATCACCAAAACCGCCAGGCCAACAGCCTAGCACTTAAACCGCCAAAACTGGCAGGCACAACAATCACCAGGTACTTGTCTTTGTCCAACTACCAGTAACTGCCAGTGCACAACCGCCAACAAACACCAACCCCAAGTATCCCGGTCATGTGACCAAATGCTGGCTACTTATGCCCATATTTGGCGAACTACTAGGCCACATGCAGGCGTCTAGCCAGAAAGTATTTGGAATCAATATTTTAAGAAATAATATTATTTTTACTTTTGGTTTTAGTCTCAAAAGAAGAACCAGACGCAGTTCTATGGTGATCTTTTGGAAAAACGTCGTACTGAGGATGAGAAAACACAAGAGAAGTATGTCAGTTCTCTTTACAGAAGAGAAGTATGTCAGTTCTCTTTACAGAAATTGCTGCTAACATGTAGCTCTCGATTAATAACTACTCACATTAGCCCCCTTAACTCTCAAATTTTTTAAGGAAATTATAAAATTTACTACATGTAATAGAATCACAGGCTTGATTATCGATTATTGAGCCAATCATTCCAGAGGTAAATTTTCAAAAAATTGTTTTTTTCTGAAGACCAAATGAAGAAACCATTTTTGGTCTGATTGAGTGTGAAAAGGTTATGTTCAGCACTTGTGTTTCCGTCATGGAATCTCAGCTTCATCAGCCACTAACGAGAGTCGGGTTAGAAATAAACAAAAATATGTAGTTGCTCACAGGGCAATGTACATGTATGATGCCATTTCATGCATTTTCTGGTTGCCCACCACAGATTAAAGTTGCCTGTATATGTTAAGCTAAATGACAAAGAAAATTAGAATCACTATTGCTTTGTCAAGTAACTTCTGACGAATAGCCTCAATTATTGAGAAATGGTGTTAAGCATACTGGTTAGTCTTTCAAATAATTAAATAAATGCCTTAAAAGGAAGAGTTAATCAGGGGGTATCAAAAACTCAGTATAATACCATTAGTCTGTGTATTTATCATGGTTGCCATGTGTACCATTAATCACGTTGCCCCAGGAACCGGGCAAATACACATTTCGATCCCTGAGAGTGTATATAGATATAAAACTTTGATTTATGCACACCACCTGTTTGCCTTGTGTCTGTGTGTGGGTGCGTGCGTACGTGCGTGCATGCGAGCAAACGAACGAGTGTGTGTGTGTGTGCGCGCATGCATGTGTGCGCTCGTGCAAGCGGGCAGGTGTGTGCGGGCATGCACATAGTATGAGGGCTGCCTCTGGTGTACAAAGGATATCTGCGATGTAGTTTCTGGATGAATTTATTGTCGAGCCCATAGCGACACTTAGGTAAATGTTTTTCAATAGACATTTAATTCATCAAGTGCTTATCCGATGTCAATAAAACCTTACAATTTTAATCTATGGCATCTTTACATCCATGCACCATCATAAGTCAAATGATTTTCAAATTTTTTCCATATTTTTATGGGCTTTGTATCAAGAATTAGGTTTTTCAATGGAAATTTAATTTATCAATGACTTATCTGATTTGATCTTTACCATCATTACATCTAGTCTCCATCATAATTTGATCTATACCATCATTACATCTAGTCTTCATCATAATTTGATCTATACCATCATTACATCTAGTCTCCATCATAATTTGATCTATACCATCATTACATCTAGTTTCCATCATAATTTGATCTATACCATCATTACATCTAGTCTTCATCATAATTTGATCTATACCATCATTACATCTAGTCTCCATCATAATTTGATCTATACCATCATTACATCTAGTTTCCATCATAATTTGATCTATACCATCATTACATCTAGTCTCCATCATAATTTGATCTATACCATCATTGCATCTAGTCTTCATCATAATTTGATCTATACCATCATTACATCTAGTCTTCATCATAATTTGATCTATACCATCATTACATCTAGTCTCCATCATAATTTGATCTATACCATCATTACATCTAGTTTCCATCATAATTTGATCTATACCATCGTTACATCTAGTTTCCATCATAATTTGATCTATACCATCATTACATCTAGTCTCCATCATAATTTGATCTATACCATCATTACATCTAGTCTCCATTATAATTTGATCTATACCATCATTACATCTAGTCTCCATCATAATTTGATCTATACCATCATTACATCTAGTCTCCATCATAATTTGATCTATACCATCGTTACATCTAGTCTCCATCATAATTTGATCTATACCATCATTACATCTAGTCTCCATCATAATTTGATCTATACCATCATTACATCTAGTCTCCATCATAATTTGATCTATACCATCATTACATCTAGTCTCCATCATAATTTGATCTATACCATCGTTACATCTAGTTTCCATCATAATTTGATCTATACCATCATTACATCTAGTCTCCATCATAATTTGATCTATACCATCATTGCATCTAGTCTCCATCATAATTTGATCTATACCATCATTGCATCTAGTTTCCATCATAATTTGATCTATGCCATCATTGCATCTAGTCTCCATCATAATTTGATCTATACCATCATTGCATCTAGTTTCCATCATAATTTGATCTATACCATCATTGCATCTAGTTTCCATCATAATTTGATCTATACCATCATTACATCTAGTCTCCATCATAATTTGATCTATACCATCATTGCATCTAGTCTCCATCATAATTTGATCTATACCATCATTGCATCTATTCTCCATCATAATTTGATCTATACCATCATTGCATCTAGTTTCCATCATAATTTGATCTATACCATCATTACATCTAGTCTCCATCATAATTTGATCTATACCATCATTACATCTAGTTTCCATCATAATTTGATCTATACCATCATTGCATCTAGTTTCCATCATAATTTGATCTATACCATCGTTACATCTAGTCTCCATCATAATTTGATCTATACCATCGTTACATCTAGTCTCCATCATAATTTGATCTATACCATCATTACATCTGGTTTCCATCATAATTTGATCTATACCATCATTACATCTAGTCTCCATCATAATTTGATCTATACCATCATTACATCTAATCTATACCATCATTACATCTAGTCTCCATCATAATTTGATCTATATCATCGTTACATCTAGTCTCCATCAAAATTTGATCTATACCATCATTACATGTAGTCTCCATCATAATTTGATCTATATCATCGTTACATCTAGTCTCCATCATAATTTGATCTATACCATCATTACATCTAGTCTCCATCATAATTTGATCTATACCATCATTACATCTAATCTCCATCATAATTTGATCTATACCATCATTACATCTAGTCTCCATCATAATTTGATCTATACCATCATTACATCTAGTCTCCATCATAATTTGATCTATACCATCATTACATCTAGTCTCCATCATAATTTGATCTTTACCATCATTACATCTAGTCTTCATCATAATTTGATCTATACCATCATTACATCTAGTCTTCATCATAATTTGATCTATACCATCATTACATCTAGTCTCCATCATAATTTGATCTATACCATCATTACATCTAGTCTCCATCATAATTTGATCTATACCATCATTACATCTAGTCTCCATCATAATTTGATCTATACCATCATTACATCTAGTCTCCATCATAATTTGATCTATACCATCATTACATCTAGTCTCCATCATAATTTGATCTATACCATCATTACATCTAGTCTCCATCATAATTTGATCTTTACCATCATTACATCTAGTCTTCATCATAATTTGATCTATACCATCATTACATCTAGTCTTCATCATAATTTGATCTATACCATCATTACATCTAGTCTCCATCATAATTTGATCTATACCATCGTTACATCTAGTCTCCATCATAATTTGATCTATACCATCATTACATCTATTTTCAAAATTTTTGCATTCGTTTCTATGGTTTGAGCTTGGAATATTTTTGTGTGATATATATCCTGCTTAAGCCAAGAATTAGAAGAATGTTAAAGTTTTTCAGTTGACATTCAAATCCATCAACTTATCCAATCCCATTAAAACTCTGCAGTTTTGTTTTATACCATCAGTGCATTTAGTTTACATGACAATAAATAAGATTATAAAATATTTCCCTATTTGTACTGTGTTTGGAGTTAGTTCATTTGTGTGTGATTTATATCCTGCTTAACCACAGAATTAAAAGGATGTTACAGTTTTTCAAATGTCTCAATTTATCATGGGCTTATCTGATCCCAATGAAACTTTACAGATTTGTTATATATCATCATTGCATTCAGTTTGCAGCAAGACTAAAATGAATTTAAAGTTTTTCCCATACTTTTACGTGCTTTGGATATAGTTTATTTCTGTGTGATTTGCCTCCTTTTCAAGAATTAGAATAATGTTAGAGTTTAAATAGACATTTGATTTGTCAAGGGGTTTTACTATTTTAGGAAATGCCACACATGATGTGTGATATGTGGAAAATCTAAAGGGCTGAACATGCGGGACGCAGTCCATCTAGTATGGTTCTATTGGCAGGTTGGACAGTAGTGGTCAGCTTTCTGTATGAAAGGTTTGTTTATGGCGGTAGTGTTTGTCTCGGTGGTTGTTGTTTGAGTGTATGTGAGTGTGTCTAGTGTCCATCTTTAAAATACTTTTCCTTAAAGCTGTGCACCAGAAGTGTTTGATAACCAGATGTGGTTCCTTACAGCAGAAGAATTGCCATATATTGACCACAAACAGTGGTTCTGTAACCCATCAGTGGTCAAGCCTGTCAACTCAAAACAGTCCTCTGCATTGGTCTTGAGAAATATCCATTTGCTTGCAAAGAGAACGAGGACTTTGGATATTTTACTACTGGAATGACTGACTCGTTGATCGAGCCAGTCATTTCCGTGGTAAATTTTCATATCTACTCTGCTTTGTCAGCAAACGAAAATTCACGAATTAAACTTTTTGTAAACAAATCTTGATGATTACCTGGGCAAGACAGCTAATCATTCAAGCAATTTTCATAATGAATCGGGTTTTGTCTAAAAAAAGGCAGGTGGCTTCTTAATCTTGAACACTGGTGTCAAAATTATAAATTTTCTAATTAAATTAAAAGATGAACTGGTGTTCATTTTTCAACAAATTTGGTGGGAGATGGTGCTGTCGTAAACAGCAACATCTTCCAGCAAAATTATTGAAACACATGTTTCTTTCCTTGACACCATGGTCAAACAAACAGAAGAACATGATATCATCTTCAACCTCTACACAAAACCAACAGACACCCATGGCTACCTCCACTATGATTCAGCACACCCCTCCTGCAAGGATTCGTCCCCATATGGACAATTCCTCAGGTTGAGACGCATCTGTAGTCAAATACAAGACTACGACAAAAATAGTATCATTCTACAAGGATACGTTGAAGCAAGGGGTTACCATATCAAAATTCTCAACGAATCCAGGGCAAAAGCCAGATCAAACGACACACAACATCCTACACTCACCACCAAAGACAACCACCACAAATACTCTACAGAGGCCCATTTTTGTCTGCGAGTTCACACGAACTGACATCTTTCTGAAGAAAACCATCAAGAAGTTCTGGCCAATTCTGGAAGCAACAGCAAATGCAGAAAAACCTTCCTAGAGCCTCCTCTCTTCGGTTATAGAAACAACAAAACAATCAAAGATATGATTGTCAGGGCTAAACTTCCATCAGATAACGCCCCTGTACAACACAGAAACCCTCTAAAAGTATGCACCACTAAGAACTGGTAACATCTGCCAATGGATGCAAAAAACCAGATTCTTCTCTAGCTCACACACAGGCCTGACATACAGATCCAAGATCATAGGCAACTGCCAGATGAGGTACATTATCTAGCTACTAACTTGCAACAAATGTAAGAAACAGTATGTAGGAGAAACTCTACGCACCTTCAAAATCAGAATCCAAGAACCTATCAGATAGATATCAAACCTCCATAGGAATGAATGATACGACACACCCATATCCGGGCATTTGAATAAAGATGGAAATTCTAGAACTGACATGCAGTTTAGAATTATCCAGGTATTCTCATCAGACCCGTACGATGAAAACTCCACCCCATGGAGAAAACAGAAGGAATGTCATTGGATACACCAGCTCCACACAATGGAGCCTATAGACATAAACCAAGCCGGATAAGGGACGCCCACCATGGGCGGACACGCCCAGTACGTTGTTATTAACCTCTAATTCCTAAGGTGTCCCCAAGAATCCATCTTTCCAGTTAGATAATATGTATCTACACATCTCTTGGCGACGTCATCACTTTTGCCATAGACGTCACGTGACGCATTGACGTCATACCCATTCTCATCACCTCGCATCTTTTTAAGATGCTTTTAAATATGGCACTTTTACGTGGTTTTCAGCACAATGCTATTTCCCCAGCTTCAAATTTAAATAAAATTTAATTTAATTACATCATAAAAGAACAACAAAGATGCATACTCACCAAGTTGTCATGCTTCTCTGTTTCATTCATCTTTTATTTTTCAAAACAAACTTTCGAAACGTAAATAAATTTTTTATAACTTCAATATCTAACCAGTTTTGATTTTGATTTTGTGTAACCGTAATCTATATTTCCCCATCAAAATCTCCAAAACATGTAGAATAGCCAGGGATGCCCAACACACTCCTTTGTCTATCAATCCAAACACCCACACCATAGTCACCATATCAGAAAAAAGTGGAGCCCAAAAATGCCCACTTCCAGTTGACAAAACTTCGCCTCTGATGAGTTCCGCTCAAGGAACGAAACGCCATGAAGTCTGAATCAAAAACAGTGATGACTACACGTGATCATTACCCACACAAATAGCCAAAAGATTCTCCTCTAAAGGAGTATTATCTTTACGAACTTGACCTACAGAAACCCTTAGAAATTTGTCACCAAAACTTAAACCGCCAAAAAAGTTCTTTAAAAACCCTGCCAAAACGGACACAACCGGTAAGAAATCCACAGCCGGTAAAGATGACTACAACTGCCCAAAAAAATGGCCCAACTGCCAAAAATGGCAGAACCGCCAAAAACCCACAACGGTAAGAAATACATTACCGCCAAAATACTGACACAATCGCCAAAAAAGGCACAACCGGTAAAAAATGTCACAACCGTAAACTTGACCCCAGCCAGTAAAATACAGGTCAAGCGGTAAAAATGTTGGACCACACCGCCAAACCTCAAAAAATTTCAAACGGAAGAACCGGTAATCTGGTTTTTCTCTGTCCATATATGGTCAAGATCGACTCACTCCATAGGCTCGCCCAGAAAGGGTATAAAAGGGACGAAAATTCCAGTCCAGATCATTCAGACTTTTGGTCTCGCATTGCGACCAAGCGTCAGGCTAAGTAACCTTCTACACGTAGCTCATATTACTAACTACGTTGTTATTTACTAAAGATGAACCAGTGTTCATTTTTCAACAAATTTGGCGGGAGATGGTGCTGTCGTAAACAGCAACATCTTCCAGCAAAATTATTGAAACACATGTTTCTTTCCTTGACACCATGGTCAAACAAACAGAAGAACATGATATCATCTTCAACCTCTACACAAAACCAACAGACACCCATGGCTACCTCCACTATGATTCAGCACACCCCTCCTGCAAGGATTCGTCCCCATATGGACAATTCCTCAGGTTGAGACGCATCTGTAGTCAAATACAAGACTACGACAAAAATAGTATCATTCTACAAGGATACGTTGAAGCAAGGGGTAACATATCAAAATTCTCAACGAATCCAGGGCAAAAGCCAGATCAAACGACACACAACATCCTACACTCACCACCAAAGACAACCACCACAAATACTCTACAGAGGCCCATTTTTGTCTGCGAGTTCACACGAACTGACATCTTTCTGAAGAAAACCATCAAGAAGTTCTGGCCAATTCTGGAAGCAACAGCAAATGCAGAAAAACCTTCCTAGAGCCTCCTCTCTTCGGTTATAGAAACAACAAAACAATCAAAGATATGATTGTCAGGGCTAAACTTCCATCAGATAACGCCCCTGTACAACACAGAAACCCTCTAAAAGTATGCACCACTAAGAACTGGTAACATCTGCCAATGGATGCAAAAAAACAGATTCTTCTCTAGCTCACACACAGGCCTGACATACAGATCCAAGATCATAGGCAACTGCCAGACGAGGTACATTATCTAGCTACTAACTTGCAACAAATGTAAGAAACAGTATGTAGGAGAAACTCTACGCACCTTCAAAATCAGAATCCAAGAACCTATCAGATAGATATCAAACCTCCATAGGAATGAATGATACGACACACCCATATCCGGGCATTTGAATAAAGATGGAAATTCTAGAACTGACATGCAGTTTAGAATTATCCAGGTATTCTCATCAGACCCGTACGATGAAAACTCCACCCCATGGAGAAAACAGAAGGAATGTCATTGGATACACCAGCTCCACACAATGGAGCCTATAGACATAAACCAAGCCGGATAAGGGACGCCCACCATGGGCGGACACGCCCAGTACGTTGTTATTAACCTCTAATTCCTAAGGTGTCCCCAAGAATCCATCTTTCCAGTTATATAATATGTATCTACACATCTCTTGGCGACGTCATCACTTTTGCCATAGACGTCACGCATTGACGTCATACCCATTCTCATCACCTCGCATCTTTTTAAGATGCTTTTAAATATGGCACTTTTACGTGGTTTTCAGCACAATGCTATTTCCCCAGCTTCAAATTTAAATAAAATTTAATTTAATTACATCATAAAAGAACAACAAAGATGCATACTCACCAAGTTGTCATGCTTCTCTGTTTCATTCATCTTTTATTTTTCAAAACAAACTTTCGAAACGTAAATAAATTTTTTATAACTTCAATATCTAACCAGTTTTGATTTTGATTTTGTGTAACCGTAATCTATATTTCCCCATCAAAATCTCCAAAACATGTAGAATAGCCAGGGATGCCCAACACACTCCTTTGTCTATCAATCCAAACACCCACACCATAGTCACCATATCAGAAAAAAGTGGAGCCCAAAAATGCCCACTTCCAGTTGACAAAACTTCGCCTCTGATGAGTTCCGCTCAAGGAACGAAACGCCATGAAGTCTGAATCAAAAACAGTGGTGACTACACGTGATCATTACCCACACAAATAGCCAAAAGATTCTCCTCTAAAGGAGTATTATCTTTACGAACTTGACCTACAGAAACCCTTAGAAATTTGTCACCAAAACTTAAACCGCCAAAAAAGTTTTTTAAAAACCCTGCCAAAACGGACACAACCGGTAAGAAATCCACAGCCGGTAAAGATGACCACAACTGCCCAAAAAAATGGCCCAACTGCCAAAAATGGCAGAACCGCCAAAAACCCACAACGGTAAGAAATACATTACCGCCAAAATACTGACACAATCGCCAAAAAAGGCACAACCGGTAAAAAATGTCACAACCGTAAACTTGACCCCAGCCAGTAAAATACAGGTCAAGCGGTAAAAATGTTGGACCACACCGCCAAACCTCAAAAAATTTCAAACGGAAGAACTGGTAATCTGGTTTTTCTCTGTCCATATATGGTCAAGATCGACTCACTCCATAGGCTCGCCCAGAAAGGGTATAAAAGGGACGAAAATTCCAGTCCAGATCATTCAGACTTTTGGTCTCGCATTGCGACCAGGCGTCAGGCTAAGTAACCTTCTACACATAGCTCGTATTACTAACTACGTTGTTATTTACTAAAGATGAACCAGTGTTCATTTTTCAACAAATTTGGCGGGAGATGGTGCTGTCGTAAACAGCAACATCTTCCAGCAAAATTGTTGAAAAATGTGCACCAGTTTCTTTGATATTGACACAGTAAAAGATAGAATATTGCCATCAGTGTGCTATGTGTTAAAGCAAGTTTGGATGTACCTCCCTGTTATGTAACATGTCCCTGTACTTTCAGACGACGTCTAAAGAATGCTGCGAGTAAAGAAGCGAAGCAGAAGTTTGACGATCGACATTGGACAGATAAATCTCTGAAGGAAATGTTGGAGCGTGATTGGCGAATTCTACGTGAAGATTACAATATATCCACTAAAGGTGGCAGAATTCCGAACCCGATACGCTCGTGGAAGGAATCAAATATCAGTAGCGAAATTCTGGAAATTATTGACACAGTTGGATATAAGGTAGATTGTGTTTTACTTTAACCACCTTATCTTCTTTCAGACGTACAGTTATAACTACGTTTTCAGTTGTTGGGGGTTGTTGCCCGATGACTGAAGGAAAAAGCGGTTTTCACCACGCCAGGCCACCAAGCCGCTGCCAAGCCCAAAACCACAATCAGTGCATGGCGGCTCTACATCAAGGCCACCATAAAAACCACCCAAATTATCCGCCAAACCGCCAAAGCTGCAAGCCTCCAAGCCGCCAGGCTGCCCAGCCACCAAGCCACCAAAACCACCAGCCCCAAGCCGCCAAGCCAACACCACCCCCACCACGCATGCGCATGCTCTTGCACAGATCCCACCACCCCAAGGGTATAAAATGGGTGCGCATTCCGTGCATTCAGACGGTGTGCTTCACCAAGTGAAGGCAAGTGTCAGGCACACAGCAAACACTTCTAGTGCTTAACGTTGTTATTAAGATTCTTTCAGACATGGCATATGGTTTGCTGATAGATTATTTTGTATCTCTTTTCATTTTGAGAGATGGATAAATATATTTGAAAAAGTGTGTATTTTTTAGTGCATGTCTGAATCGATAATATATATACTTTGAAACCTGAATTCCTAGAATCCTAAATTCAACGTAATTATTGAGGTAAGAGTATTTTGAAAACAATTTGACTGTTGCATTTGCTGCCAATCAAATTAGTTTAAAATATTCAACAGCAAGTTTATTTAATTATTGTAAATTCATCAACGATATAAAAATTGTACACTTCGTAATGGACTTATCGATTTTTGTGACAACTATATGTCATTGTCTCGCCTGCGAAGCAGAAAGCGAGACTTATGTGTCACTTTTCAGATGACGACGGCGTCAACAATGTTAAGTTTTTGCTTTTAGCAAAACTTCTCAGCTTATATTTCAGGATCAACTAAGCCTATTGCAACTAAACTTGGCTATGTGGTTACCTATACTGTTAGGAAGCAGCATGATGATGCTGAGGTCACAGGGTCAAAGGTAAAGTTCACTAACCGACCGTGATTCAAAACTGTTTTTTCAATGTTAAGTGTTTGCGTTTGGCAAAACTTCTTGGCTTATCTTTCAGGATGGGTTAATCCTATTGGAACTAAACTTTGTCATTGTCACCTATAATGTTAGGAAGCAGCATGCTGACACTGGTCACAACATCGAAGGTCAAGGTCATTCTTTACCTCTACAAAACTTTGTTGTTTTTCAATGTTAGGTTTGGAGGCTTAGCAAATCTTATAATGTTATATTTCTGGATTGCTTAACCATAATGGAAAACAACTTGGGTACATAGTTGCTTATGCCAGGATGATACAGGATGGTGACATGGATGTCACCAGCTAAAAGGTCAAGGCCATTCTAATATTGCTATTTGACCCCTTTCTTTTTCAACCGTAAGTTTTTCCATTCAGCAAATCATTGATATTTCAGGATTGGTTGTTCCTATTGGAACTAAACTTGAATACATGGTTACCTATAATGTTAGGAAGCAGCATGATCACACGGAGGTCACAAGGTCAAAGGTCAATACCACTGTGACAAACAGGAGACAGGCGAGGCATTTAATTTCGTGGAATTGTTGTTTTTATTGTGACTTCAGCTATATGTGATGCAATTGATTATGACATCATTTGATTGACCGATAAAGTGGATTCCTCCATTCACCGTAATTTATCAGATGCATTCTCGTGTTATAGAGACCCTAGATTCTTCAAATGAAGTTTATCGATTGATATGTACAGTAGCCATCCATAATTTTGTGATATTTATTATCAGTGCCCTTAAAAATTCTGAAATAGCCGCGCTGACAGATCTCAAAATTGTAGAATTTAGTATTCAATATAGATTCCGGTTTGCTAAATAAATTTAATTTGGCCAATTTGTTCTGCGGACATAAATATTTATGATATCATGTAAAAAACAAACAACTGGAACCACTAAATAGATGAGACTGAACCTGGATAGGGTGAGGGTCATTCAAGATTGCACAAGAGAATTCTATGACAGCAACATCTTCCACCAAATTTGTTGAAAAATAAACACCAGTTCATTTTAATTTAATTTGGAAATTAAAAATTTTAATATCAGAGTGGTAAGGGTTCAAACAAGACTTAATAAGCAATTAAAGTTTTGCATTTCGCATCCATATTAGAAGTTTTAGGTTATGGAGGTAACACTGTAACTGTAAAAATCTATTTGTATTGATTTGAATATGTGCTGTACTGGATAACATTGTTTTATTTATCATTTTTCAAATGCTTGCTTCAATTCAAGGAACCGACACCAATTCAACGAACAGCTATTCCGATTGGCTTACAGAACCGTGACATCATCGGTGTTGCGGAAACTGGAAGTGGTAAAACAGCGGCCTTCCTTATACCACTTCTCGTCTGGATTCAGTCGCTACCAAAGCTTGAAAGGTAACAAAAACAATAGTGTTTAAATGTCACAATCAAAATGGTCAAAGATTTTCTATAATTTTCACAACCATGATGACCTACCGGTACTTTTGATATGCAATACACCTTTCGCTCACAATTCATCCATACACCAGGTTTGGTTGCTGTATGCGAAAGATAACCAAATATGCTGCCTGAATAGTTTCAGTCAAATTCTTTTCAAAATATTCAACAGGTCCAGAGATATTGCCCATTGAAATTACTGTCTGGTGGTTTGCATCAGTTAGAAAGCTCGCTGTGAAAATTTATATTTGATCTATATTATCCAGAAATTACATCAGACTGATGTAGTTCTTTCTGTTAGTATATATGCACAAAGTCAATAGCTCTAAATATGAAATGTGCCACCGAAAAAAATATTTCGCCATCAGTTTCATTACACTAGAAAATTTTCCAGGGAAATAACTCTGTTGTTTGAGGTGGAAATCAGCTCCAGTTTCACATCATCCATATTTAATGCTGATATGAATACCTTGACACGCTTTGGTCTCAACCCGTCCAGAAATAACAAAATCTTCCAACGTTGTTCACACGGGTCAGACAGACAGGCGTCCGGGCAGCAGATGGGGAGTAATCACAAGTCAGCTCATCTAAAAGATCATTGAACACCGTTAAGGTCTTTTAACACTCAAGATTTTGAATTTTCTCATAGAAAATGTCCATTTGTAGATGAAGATATATTATTTTGAGTATTTACCACTAGAATAACTGGCTCTGTTACTGAGCCAGTCATTCCAGTGATAAATTTAACAAATATTCTACTGTTCTGCAAATGGACATTTCTCAAGGCCATTGCAGAAGCTGTTTTTGAGTGTTAACCGTCTGCCTGCTGAGTTTTTGCAGACAACATTTTCCAATGGTTATATCCCTGGACCTGCTAAATATTTTGAAAACAATTTGACTGAATGTTGGTGGTAGCAAGTCAGCCATTTTTGGTCATTGAAATTATTGCTTGTGGCTTGTGGCTTGTAGCAGAAAGAGAGATAAAGGGTTAAAATTGCAAGAATTGACCCTCCTTGAGACTTAAACTTTTAGCCCCCGAATTTGTTTTAAAAATTGCTATTTTTTCATAGAAAATGTCCATTTGCAGACCATGAGAAGACTATTTTTGAAAATTTATCAGTGGTAAGTTTTCAAAAATAATCTCTTCCCGTGCATGTGTTTGTGTGCGTGTGCACATGCACGCGCTTTCGTGCATGTGTGTCCATCTGTCCATTGTGTTGCGTGTGTGTAATGCGAGGTGTTCCTGTGTGTAATGCGAGGTGTTCCTGTGTGTAATGTGAGGTGTGTGTGTGTGCGTGCGTGCATGGGTGCGCCTCTACACTTTGTGTCCACCATAATAACTCGATCTATATTGAAGGCATCTGCAAGAAACTTGGGTTGGAAGACACGTTTTGTATTGAGACAATAGGTCAATGTTCAAGGTCATTGAAAGCATCTGTGTGGTGGGAATTCTATGAATAGGTGTTTAGACTGTAATGTGAACATCTTGTATAATTTGTCAGAATGGAGGATGCTGACAAAGGTCCATACGCGCTCATCCTGGCACCGACGCGCGAATTGGCACAACAGATAGAAGAGGAGACGATTAAATTTGGTGGGTGCCTCGGTGTAAGAACTGTGTCCGTTATCGGTGGTATATCACGTGAGGATCAAGGTTTCAAACTGAGACTGGGTTGTGAGGTGAGTTTATCATTTATTAGCTCACCTGGCCAGAAATGCCAAATCCGCTTATGCTACCGTATTGTGACTGTCTGTCATGTATCCATTAACATTTTGTATTTTAGACTTTAACTCCTTAAACCTCGAATTTGTTTAAGAAAATTTAAATTATCTCATAGAAGATGTCCATTTGCAGACCAAGAGAAGACTATTTATGAAAATTTATCATTGGAATCACTGGGTCTGTTATCGAGCCAGTCATTCCAATGGTAAATTTTCAAAAATATTCTCTTGATCTGCAAATGGAGATTTCTGAAGACCACTACAGAAGCCATTTTTGGCTGATATGAGTGTTAAAGGGTTAATCCTCAAATTTGTTTAAAAATATTTAATTTTTCTCCTAGAAAATATTTATTTGCAGAAAAAGAGATTATATTTTAAAGTTTATCACTGAAATGACTGGCTCGGTTATCAGCCAGTCATTCCAGCGGTAAATTAAAAAATAAAATCTTGGTCTGCAAATCGACATTTCTCAAAAGTAATTTTTTGGCCAACCTGAGTGTTAAAAGGATTTAAAGAATTACCTATAAGATGAGTGCAATGAATATATGGTGTGTTTTTATGTTTTTTATTTCAGATTGTGATAGCGACGCCCGGTCGTCTGATTGATGTTCTGGAGAATCGATACTTAGTTCTGGCGCAATGTACATATGTCGTCATGGACGAGGTAATCATATCATTACTACAACAAATTCTGTATGATGTAAGAGATTTTCTGTTAATATTTTGAAATTAATTTCGCTAGAAGATGTTGCCTGAATTAGTACTGAACGGCTTACCTATACAGTACAGCGCAGAGATAAATTGAAGTTTCCAAAACAAAATAAAACGTAGTGTTGATATTGTAATATTTTGATTGGAAATCATTGCTGCCTAACAGAGCATTTCTTACATCGTTTTCAAGATTATAGTAGCTAACATATATCTGTTTTTGTTTTGGAAACTTGTTAACTTATTTATGAGGTGTGTTTTACCGGAATCCAATTTGTCAGTCAAGTATATGATGTCATAGTTAAATACGTCACAGGTAGGCTGACGTCACAATGGACCCTTCCAGTTTTAACTTTGCCCCGCCCATCTCTAGCTAAGCTCCACCCACACCTCGCTCATGTTGTGATCGATCGATCGCTGAACTCTGACTATCAATTTCCAGAAAATTATACAGTCGGGTAAGCTATTGAATATTTTGGAACTAATTTGACTGGCAGCTGCTGCTGTCTATGGCAGCAACAGCATCCAGTCAAATTAGTTTCAAAATATTCAACAGCATGTTTATTAAATAGTAGAGACATACAATTCGTACAACATGTCAGACTATTAAGAGTAAAAGACGGCACTTATAGAATCATTTATGACGTAATGATTATGACATCATCCTACACCCCACTTAGCTGATTATGACATCATATAACGTCAGATGATAGATGGATACTCTGGAAATGTGAATTAAAACACGTCATGAATGGCAGGAATTCTTAACATTCTGTCAAGTTGTACGAATTGTAATGTTTTTTCTATTTAATAAACATTATGTTGAATATTTCGAAACTAATTTTACTGGGTACTGTTGCAAATTCGTTTCAAAATATTTCACACCTTACCTGTATAGTTTTCTGGAAATTGAGAATCGGCAAGTTCAGGGTTTGATCGATCCCATCATTGGTCGGTGCCGCATGGGTGGAGCTTAGTTAAAGATTTGCGGGGCAAAGCTAAAACTCAGTCCTACAAACTGAGATAGGGACTAGAACTGTGCTTAGAGATCGCGTCTTCAGCTTAACCTTTATGCGACTTAAAGTTGCATATTCATACCAGAATGCTTGAAAATGCCTCTATTTCAATTTCGCAACTTGAAAAATTATATTAATTTATATGGAATGAAACCATCATATGTTAAGATTTATTTTGTTTCATTACATATAGACACATAATTTAAGCCTATAAAAGAATACAATTTTAACAAACTTTTTTTCAAGCCCCCTACCTATGCCCTGCCCATTTCTAGTTAAGCTTCATCCACATCTTACACATGTTGAAATCGGTTTGAAACCTGAATTCCCAGAATCTAAATTTCAACATAGCTATACGGGTAAACTGTTGAATACTTGGAAACTAATTTGACTGGCGGGCAGACAAATTAATTTCAAAATATTGGACAGTACGCTTTCGTGATAGACTTCGATTTTTGTGACAGAACTATGTCATCAGCTAACATGTGATGTATTTGATTATGATCTCGGATACCTGAGTGACAGATCATATCCCTGCATTTTGCGTTTAGCTTTGCTACAATTCGCCAGCCAAAACTGAAATACTTTATAATGTACCTATTTCAATGTAAGATATTTTTTGGATCAAATTTTAATGTAACAGCTTCTACGTTAAATGAGGATTTAATCCTTACTACTCTGATGTCAAGTGAGTAATTGGGTGGGTGCGTGCGTGCGTGCATGCGAGCATGTCTGCAACTATATCTTGAAAAGTACTGATTTAATATGGATCAAATTTTGATATAACAGCTTCTACGTTAAATGAGGATTTAATCCTTACCACTCTGATGTCAATGTTCTATCTTTTAACAGTGCCAGTAGCAAAGAAACTGCTGTACATTTTTCAACAGTTTTGGTGGATGATGTTGGTGTCTATGACAGCACCATCTTCCACCAAATTTGTTTGAGTGCTAAGAGTTAAAGACTCCATGCCCCTGTATCTGGATAGTATCAATTTCAAGATCTATGGATATCTGCACAACTACTAATCTAATTTTGCTCGGGTTTTAATACAAGAATTATTGTTATCATGCACTCTGATTGACCGGCAAAGAAAAATGTGAAAAATACATAATTTAACCCCTCTTGTGTCAACTTAACCCATTAATAGTCAAACTGACCAAAACGGCAAAAACAACTTTGCAGTGGTCTTCAGACATGGCTATTTGAAAGGCCTAGAGAAGAATATTTTTGAATATTTACTCGGGCCAGTCATTCTAGTGGTAAATTTTCAAAAATACTATTCTCGGCCTGCAGATAAACACTTTTTAAAAACTTTAATTTTCTTTACCATTATCCCTTTAAAAAAGAATTCGGTGGTAAATTTTCAAAAAAATAATATCTTGAAAAATATTGACCATTAAAATGTTTAATTAATATATCAAGTAGTATTTTGAGTGCTTTGAGGTGCTGTTAATACAAGAGTGGTTAACTGAAAACGTGACAAAAATGTAAGAGTAACGGTCCTTAATGTTGTATCATTAAATGCTGTGTATCTTTGAATCATCGTCAGGCTGACAAGATGATCAACATGGGCTTTGAACCGGAGGTACGTAAGATTCTGGACTATCTTCCAGTGTCAAATATGAAGCCAGATAACGATGATGCAGAGGATGATAGCAAGATTATGGAAAATTATTCATCAAAGAACAAATACAGACAGGTATGGGGATTTAACCCTTTAATGGTCATACCCTCAAAAAACGAACTCTGTTATTGTGTTGTAGAATGTCCATTTACAGGCCAAGAGTGTACAATTTTTGAAAATTTTCCACTGGAATGTCTGGCTCGATAACCGAGCCAGTCATTCCAATGATAAATTTTTTTAAATTGTATTCTCTTGGCCTTCAAACAGGCAGATATTTAAATTTTCTTGACCACATTTGACCATTAAATAGTTAACTAGTGAAGCCGTTAATCATCAAATCTGTTCAAAGAAATTCCAGTTTTCTCATGGAAAATGTTCATTTGCAGAACAAGAGAGAAGACTATTTTTTTGAAAGCTTTCCACTGGAATGACTGACTCGCTTATTGAGCCAGTCCTTCTAGTGCTAAATTTTCAAAATTAGTTCTCTTTTGAAAGCAGCCTTTTGAGTGGTCTTCAGAAATGTCCATTTGCGGGCCAGTAGGAAGACTATTTTAGAAATTTAACTACAATAATGAGTGGCGCCATTAAAAAAAGTCTTGTTGGTCCAAAAATAGACATTCATTGCTCAAATTTCTTCACCAATTTTTACAATTACTGGTTTAACATGGACAGTTAAGATGATGAATTCTGACGACCGTCTAACCTGTCTATAATGGACACCTTATATTAGGAACCTCTATTTTTGGGACCGCAAATTAAGTTACCGTGATCAGTGTGTTGTATTAACCCTTTAACACTCATATCAGCCAAAAACGGCTTCTGCAGTGGTCTTGAGAAATGTCCATTTGCGGACCAAGAGAAGACTATGTTTGAAAATTTATCACTGGAATGACTGGCTCGTTAACCAAGCCAGTCATTCCAGTGATAAATTTTCAAAATTAATCTCCTTGTCTGCAAATGGGCATTTTCTAAGAGAAAATTAATATTTTCTTAAATAAATTCAAGGGTTAAAGGGTGCGAGCACGTTTTGATGGGATTATAGATAGTTTTTACTTACCAGGCATGAGAGATCTTATGTGACATTAACCATCCAGTGAGTGTTGATTGGGCATTCATCAAGTTTTCTTTAAAAAGGTTACTCTTCATTAACTGCTGGGCTAATCATGCTTGACTGGGACGAGCCTAGGTTAGGCTTGCGTGACATTTGCTTTGAAACATCGCGATCGTTTTTATAAAAAAAATCATGATTTTCGATTAAATCGTAGGTCCCAATTCCCGAAAGTATAAACCGGTGTAACGTGACAAGTCACAAAAACTGGGACTTTGGATTTCTAGAAAAAGTTGAAATAAATGATACAAAAATAGCACGAAAATTAGAACACAATTTCATGTGACAAATTCTTACCATCCTATGTCTATGCTTAATGTATACGTTATATTCATCGTCGCGGGAGTGAAATTATTAAAATATTGCGTATAGTTTAATAAACATCATTTTTTTCATCAAAATTTGATATAAAATGTTGTCGAGAAAAAATATAAATCATGTGGTGTATCGTCTTCCGCTTATAGCCTCACTTTGTGGGATGAGTTTAGGTCATTACCCGAGTAGTGCGAAAATGCTAATAATAGTACCCAGGAAGATAATGCGCAATCCACATGCATCGGACAGTAGCATTGAGTAGCTACGATAGTAATGGCATAAACTAGTCCAAGAGTGCAGTTTATAGTTGCTTCAGAATCTAAGAGTTACATTTAAGAGTAATCAACAGAACGGACAATTCAAAATACAACAATCTGGAATGCTGTTGCTTTATTTTCTTTCATTAGACGTGACAACCGAATCAAAAAGGAAAAACTATTTAGAATTAAAAAGAGTTATATTCACTGATTATTGCCTAACACTGCAACTAAGTATATACTTGGTATTTCACGACAGACTCGGTGTCTGTAGCGAAAGAAAGAAAATTATATTGCGATTCGACAGAGTAACTAGCTGGTTTTCTCAATGACAAAAGTGTTAGTTACCTCGCTATTGTTAGCGTGTTTATCGTAGCGCTTTGTGTTGTGATTAGTAATTATTCGACACGTGCATGGCATGGTGGGATATAAACACAATGAAGACAAGCGTGAATCGATTATAATTGTTCTCAACTTACTGATAAAATGCGACGGAAAAGTACACACTTCAGATTTTCAACAAACATGACATTTTTTACAATTGTCCGATTATTTTCCTCAATTACGTCGTAAAAATGATGATTTTAAAAATAAATCAAACTTCATGATTAAATCGAAAAATTTTGCCAGCCTAGCCGAGGTATTACTACAGAAATACTCTTTGATAAGTTAAAATGAAAGACGGAAACGTGTATGTTAGTACAATATTGAAGATGATGGAAGAAATGCTCTGTTGAATATTTTGAACAGAATTAAATTGGAAGACATTGCTGCCTGTTCAAAGTATTTAACAGTATGCTTTATTTTGTTTTGGAAACATTTTAACTTATTTCTGAGCTGTACTGTAAGGTGAAAGACTTCTGATCATTTAATACAAGAATCTGATTTGTGAATATTTTGGGGCCCATTTTGTATTTTCTTACAATTTCCAGGAAATTCTTAGTCATGAGCTGCTTGGCCACTTTG
The DNA here is from genome assembly GCA_034401795.1 of Chaetoderma sp. LZ-2023a. Classification (NCBI taxonomy): domain Eukaryota; kingdom Metazoa; phylum Mollusca; class Caudofoveata; order Chaetodermatida; family Chaetodermatidae; genus Chaetoderma; species Chaetoderma sp. LZ-2023a. Next base: position 71,716,386 of record CM067365.1, read on the forward strand.
AGCTGCGCATTACAGGAAGGAGTTTCGGGTTTTGTGCTTCTGAACTTCTATAGAGAAATGTGTCATTGATCAGTTTTGTTGGTGGCTATCTTGAATTTTCTGAAAATTTCCTGGAAAACATTAAAGAGACTACTATGCTTCATTACCCACTGATCCAATTCTAATCAAACTAGCTTTGAGCGTTCCTAGGGTTGTTGACTTCCAAACTTCTATACAAAAATCTGAATGCTAAATTTTAACACGTTAATGGTCACAAGGGCCAAAGCCAGTCTCTGCAGTGGTCTTAGGAATGCCCATTTACAGGACAAGAGTATACTATTGTTAAAATTTGCCCCCAAAAAACTCTGGCTCCATAACCGAGCCAGTCATTCCAATGGTAAAATTTCAAAAGTAGTCTTCTCATGGCCTGTAAATGGACATTCACTATGCAAAGATTGCAATTTTCTGGACTAATCTTGACAATTAAAGAGTTAATTGGCAGACATCTATGATTTTCTGAAATTTCCAACTGAAAACATCATTAGGCAAATTTTAGTCAAACTTTGCTGAAAGGACTTAGTATTGTTATCCTTTCAATTGTGCTAAATTTTAATAATCCAATTTTTCTTCAACCCAGGTTTTTGGACCTTTGTTAAATATTTCCATAATTTCTTTCTCCAGACTGTCATGTTCACAGCCACTATGCCCCCTGTTGTTGAGTCTCTGGCTCGGTCATTTCTTCGCCGTCCTGCTACAGTGTACATCGGTATTGCTGGCAAACCTACGGAGCGCACAGAACAGATAGCATATATGGTTACAGAGAATGAGAAGAGGTACGGCATTTATGCTCAATTCACCTTGCCATTTTTAGCCATGCCCCGTCCATCTCTAGCTAAGCTCCACCTACACCTCGCTCGTGTTGGAATTAATCGATCTCTGAACTCCTGACTATCAAATTCCAGAAAACTATACAGGTAAGCTGTCGAATATTTTGAATCCAATTTGACTGGATGCTGTATGGCAGCGACAGTGTCCAGTCAAATTAGTTTTAAAATATTCAACAGCATGTTTATTAAATAGTAGACATACAATTTGTACAATGTGTCAGGCCATTAGGAGTTAAAGACGGGCCTAATGGATTCATTGATTATGACGTCATCATACACGCCGCTTAGCTGATTATGACGTCATATGATATATATATATATATATACACTCTGGAAAGGTGAATTGGCATGTATCCATGTACATTTGTTCATACATGTGTGTGCATGCGTGTGTGCGTGCATGCGTGTGTGCGTGCATGCGTGCACTATTCATCTGTACAGCATTTAACCCTTGAACCCTCAAAATGGCCAAAAACAGCTTTTGCGGTGGCCTTGGGAATTGTCCATTTGCATACCGAGAGAAGACTATTTTTGAAAATTTACCACTGGACTGACTGGCTCGATAACCGAGCCAGTCATTCCAGTGGTGACTATTTCAAAAATAGTCTTCTCTTGGTCTGCAATTGGAGTTATTTCGAGAAAATTAATTTGCGAATTAAAGGGTTAAACAATAGAGTGATTTGATCTGTCACTCAAGTACCTGATGTCATAATCTAATATGTCACATGTTAGGTGGTGTCTCAATCAAAATAACGTAGCTTCTTCACAGAAATCGAAAAGTCTTTTACGAAGGTCTACGAACTGTATGTCTTTAATGAATTTACAATTTAATAAACACTGTGGCATATTTTGAAACTAATTTGACTGGGAGCTGTTGATACCATACCATAGGCAATAATAGTATCTAGTCAAATTAGTTTCAAATTATTCAACAGCTTACCGGTATAGTTGTACCTTGAAATTTAGATTATGCAAATTCAAGGTATAGGAAGTGTATAAATGGATTCAAATAAGCGAACGTAATGGGTGGAACCTAACTAGAAAGGGGCGGGAATGGCTAGAAATTGATATATATATATATATATATATATATATATATATATATATATATATGTATATATATATATATAATATATATATCTGTTCATCAACTTGTGAAGATATTCCTGAATAAAGGAGAGAATATGTGTGATTTTATTTGCTTAGTGCTATCTCATGATGCCGCCCAGCTTAAAATACATCATAGATGTGGTTTGCAATGCATGTTGTCATCCTGTAACCATTTAACCCTCAAATTTGGTCAAGAAAATTTCAATTTTCTCATAAAAAAGGTCAATTTGCAGACCAAGAGAAGACTATTTTTGAAAATTTATGACTAATGACTGGCTTGGTTATCAAGCCAGTCATTCCTGTGGTAAAATTTAAAAAATAGTCTTCTCTTGGTCTGCAAATGGACATTTCTCAAGACCACTGCAGAGGCGGTTTTAGCCAATATTAGGGTTAAAACTAGCGTTTGCAGAGGGTGAGGAATGTCCATTTACAGGCCAAGCAAATAGTATTTTTTGAAAATTTACCACTGGAATGACTGGCTTGATAATCGAGCCAGTCAATCCAGTGATACATTTCTTTAAAAGTCTTCTTGGCCAGTAAATGGACATTTTCTATGAGAAAATTTCAATTTTATTTGCCAATCTTGACCATTGAAGGGTTAAGAAATGTGTCTTTTTCTACTTACAGGCGGAAGCTGGTGTCTATTCTTGAAGCAGGCATCGAGCCACCGATCATCATCTTCGTGAATCAGAAGAAAGGTGCTGATGTTCTCGCACGTTCCCTCGAAAAGATGGAAGTAAGTTTTGCATGCGTGCGTGCACGCATGCTCCATGTGTCTTCATTGTATAAATTTAGTAAAAATAACCAACGCTTGTACATCAATTATCTGTAGCAAATCAGAATATAAATGTATGAACATTACGTGACATTTAAAAATCTTTATTAGAATAAGGAAGTACCACGGTGGAAAGCCTGAATCTTGGTATGGAAAGAAATCTTAATCTCGTATAAGGTTTTTTGGAAATTATTCTGCGTGCTTCATATAATATGATAACTAATATTCACTTGCAGTTCAATGCTACCACGCTCCACGGTGGCAAGGGACAAGAACAGCGTGAATTCGCTCTGAATAGCTTGAAAGATGGCTCCAAAGACATTCTCGTCGCTACTGACGTAGCTGGGCGTGGTATCGACATCAAAGATGTGTCACTTGTTCTCAACTACGATATGGCCAAGACTATTGAAGGTGAGTTCTGAGATAATTCTGGGACTAATAATTATTTAGTCATAAGTTTTAGATACGCAGGTGGGGTTGGGCTGGGTGGTGGTGGACAAAAGAAAATATCCACAAAAACCATGAAATGCTTCTGCTCATGTCTCACTGGCATGTGACAAAATTGTAAAAAATATTTTACTTATTAAATGTCCATTTGCAGGCCAAGAGAAGACTATTTTTGAAAATTTACCACTGGATTGACTGGATCGATAACCGAGCCCATCATTCCAGTGGTATATTTTTGTGTATGTTGTGGTGCAGCTGTTAACCCATTAACACTCAAGATGGCCCAAACAGCTTCTAGAGGTTTCTTGGGAAATGTACATTTGTAGACCAAGAGAAAACTATTCTTGAAAATTTACAACTGGAATGACTGGCTCGGCAAATCCCCATTTTCTATAAAAAATTGAATTTTTAAAAACAAATTTGAGGGTTAATAGTTTAAGTGTTTAAGATAATATTTTTACTATATCTAGGGGTGTTTGAATTTCTCTAACATTTATTGTCCATTAAATTTGTGATATATTGATACAGGCTTATGTCGCCATGATTTTCCAATATTCAGTTAAATGACATCATAAACTAGATTGGATGATCGATGGCATGCCACCACAAATCCCCATGCCTTGATCTTTTGACGAACCCCTCTCCACCCCGCTCCCCCTGGGGATGGTGCCAAATGTAAATGTTCTCTTGAACTCCGCAACCATATGGGTAACTCTCTTACCAAGTTTGCTTAAATTCGTCCAATGATTACACTTAATTTCCTCACAGACAGGATGACATAATCACTACTTTCCTTCGAAAAAATTGGTGGTAAGATATCAATATATATCGAAATATCAAAAAGATTTGCACCACTTAGTAATTTCCTTATTTTTCACAAAATGTGATGTATTAGCTGCTGTCCCGCTCCCTTTTTCTACCTAAACAGACTCGTATGAATTCTGGACTTCATTCTATTGTTTTATCCAGACTACACGCACAGAATCGGTCGAACAGGTCGAGCTGGTAAGTCTGGTATGGCGATCTCGTTCCTTACTAAGGATGACAGTGCTGTATTCTACGATTTGAAGCTACTCATGCAGGCCAGTCCTGTGTCTACATGTCCCCCAGAGCTCGAGAAGCACCCAGACGCGCAGCACAAACCTGGAACTGTTACACAGAAACGGCGCAAGGATGAAATGTTGTTTGTAACTTAACTGTTATTATGCATTATGTATAAAGCCCAGTTTATGTATCTGATAATATTAGTCTCTAACTAGGCATGTGGTTTCTCTCTCTCTTGCTCTCACTCTCTCTCCATCCCTCCCACCCTCTTGCTGTCCCTCCATCCAACCTGCTCTCTCTCTCACCTCCATTCCCCTCTCACTCCATCCCTCCCTCCCATCTCTCCCTCCCTGTAACCAACCCCTCTCTCAAATCTTAGTTTCCATTCTCTCAATATGTTTTCTCTCCCCTTTCTCGCTGCACTCTCCTCTCCCTGTCTCTCCACCCGCACCACCTTAGATCCTCAACCCCACCCCTTCCCCACACACTCCTTCACGCCACAAATTTGTCAATTCACCCACTCACCCACTAACACCAATGCTCCCACTCCCTATCTCATGTCCTGCCATTTCATGCATCCTTCAGGCACTCGCTCGCTCACCACATTTCACGCATGCACCCACCCACTCATTCACTCCCCTCCCTCCCTCCCTACCTCCCTCACTCACTCACTGACTGACTCACTCACTCACTCACACTCCTTCACCCACCCACCCACCCACTCACTCACACTCACTTGTGTGCCCGGCCATGTATCCGGCCACCCACCCACCCGCTCACTTTACCTGTTCTCAAGTTAAGCATAAGTTATGATACTAAAGGTGACTGGATAATAGAAGATGACAAATCACCAGTATGGTCCGTGTACCGGGTTCTAATTGTATGGACAATTACGCTGATTGCATATTAATGCAAGGGAAATCATCCAAATGAATCAGGAATTGCTAGAAAGCAGTCCCAAGTGTAGAAACGCACTGCTTACACCACCAATGTTTGGCTACAGAAAGAATCACACTTTCTAAGACAGACCTGTCATGACCAAACTTGAGTTTCCCACCACTACAGGGTTCCAAGGAAACCCTTTTCAAAAACCTATCTATCTATTCACCAGAAAACGTAGGGTTTTCTGTCACAAAATGGATAGTAAACGTGAATTCACTAACATTCACATGGGCCTAAAATACAGATGTAAGGTCAAGACATATTGTGACAGACGCAATGTCATATACTTACTCACATGCACATAATGCCACTAACAGTTTGTGGAGGAAACCAAACGTGAATTCCACATATGGGCGGAAGAATATCGAAGGGATATTAAAAACACAAAGATACTTCCTGTTGCTCAACATTTTAATTTGCCCAACCATAGTGGACAGAACGTGTCCTTTAAAAGTATACATGTTCTTCCTCATACCCTGAGGATTTCAACAAAAACCTATGTTGGAAAAGAACAAATGAAGTACGGGATACACCCACCCCACATGCCAGATCCCATAGGGACCAACGATGTAGATTGGTGATTCCAAAATCTGAGTTGTTTTTATGCTAATTCGAATCACCATACTCCCTGTCATGGCAACCCTTCTATGACGTCTTAATAAACGTCATCAAATGATGTCACACTGACGACTACGTCCGCTCCTTTTACGTCAATTGAAATCAGTTAGCCAAAATTGTATGACTTACCTGTACAGGTATCTACAAGTGCCGCCATTGCAACACCCAGTTTGCCCAACGCATAAGGCTAAGCAGATATATTCGAATCATACACTTGATCCGAATTGCTCTTAATGGACAACTAAACCAAATTTCATTTTCTCTGATGAGTATAACTAAACAAAGTACGAAACGCCATAAATCTGAATCACTCCACTTACGGTTATTCTATAACAATAGAAACCTATGTCCACCAAATGCGAATTATACAACCAGAACCCGAAATACTGGGAATCCTCAAGCCACACGAATGTTGTCTCAGTCAGATTGACAACTAATCAACACTGAGAAAAATTTCCGGTTACATTAGTAGTTTTTGACGGTTACACTAGCCCTCAGAAACAACAATCAAAACTTTAATGGTTACATGAAAAGATAACTAATGGTTACACTAATCCAACAATCTAAAAATCCGGTTACACAAAAATTATTTCCGGTTACAACAATAAAAAATCTGGTTACACAAAACACAATTCCGGTTACAAAATGAAATTTCTGGTTACAAATTCAACATTTCCGGTTACAAAATAGAAAATCTGGTTACACGTAACCGGATTTTTCTCATTCCGGTTACACCCAAGCAGCAACTGTAACCTGGACCGAGAGTATAAAAGCAAGTGCAGAACAGAGCACTGACATTCGGATTTGGATCCAACTGATCCAGCGTAAGAAAACCATAAGAAGAAGAGTTCCTGACCAGTTGAACTATTCATTTGAAGCTGAGAATCTGCATCCAGGCATGCTGTATCCTGTACTCAGATGCTCTATACTGGTTGATGGCAGCAAGCGCATCACTATTTCCATGCAGACCGAGCAAAACTCTTGACTAATCTGTTGAAGGAGACAATCCAATTAAATTTGGAGATAAACACACTTACTCCCATGCATTATTGACTTTCACACTCAAAGCCATAAGGCAAAGGAAATCATCCAAATGAATCAGGAATTGCTAGAAAGCAGTCCCAAGTGTAGAAACGCACTGCTTACACCACCAATGTTTGGCTACAGAAAGAATCACACTTTCTAAGACAGACCTGTCATGACCAAACTTGAGTTTCCCACCACTACAGGGTTCCAAGGAAACCCTTTTCAAAAACATATCTATCTATTCACCAGAAAACGTAGGGTTTTCTGTCACAAAATGGATAGTAAACGTGAATTCACTAACATTCACATGGGCCTAAAATACAGATGTACGGTCAAGACATATTGTGACAGACGCAATGTCATATACTTACTCACATGCACATAATGCCACTAACAGTTTGTGGAGGAAACCAAACATGAATTCCACATATGGGCGGAAGAATATTGAAGGGATATTAAAAACACAAAAGATCTCAACATTTTAATTTGCCCAACCATAGTGGGCAGAACGTGTCCTTTAAAAGTATACATGTTCTTCCTCATACCCTGAGGATTTCAACAAAAACCTATGTTGGAAAAGAACAAATGAAGTACGGGATACACCCACCCCACATGCCAGATCCCATAGGGACCAACGATGTAGATTGGTGATTCCAAAATCTGAGTTGTTTTTATGGCTATTTGAAAGGCCTAGAGAAGAGTATTTTTGAAAATTTAACTAGAATGACTGGCTCGGTTACCGAGCCAGTCATTCTAGTGGTAAATTTTCAAAAATACTCTTCTGTGGGTTTGCAGATAGACATTTGCTGAGTAAAAACTTTAATTTTCTTTGTTGTTACCCCTTTAATGGTGAAACCGTCGAAAAAATATTCTAAATTTACAAAATAATAGTCTAAAATTAAAATGTCTTGAAAAATATTAACCATCAGAATGTTTAATTGATATCTCAAGTAGTATTTTGAGCGCTTTGAGGTGGTGTTGACACAAGAGTGGTTAATTTTTAGTAGTAAATCTAGACTTGATCAAATTTCGTTTTTGCGATAACTGGTATTCATGGGCAACAGCAACACCATTTTCAAAATAAAAATTCTGCAGTCACCTTTTGCAAACTAGTAAAGCTGGTATGGAAAATGAAAATAAGAATTGGTTAACATAATGTAAAACTTTAAAATTATTTTAGTTTATACAAATCTCGATCTGAAAACAATATAAGGGGCCCAGGAATGTTAGGCGCATCCATAGAAAGAAATTATTGTTATTATGGTGAGGAAATCAACATGCTATGCTTGACAACAACTGTATATGCCATCTGATGCGTTAACTAGATCAGTTTGTGTCATTTCGTTACCGGCTATGAACATTTTTATGTACCCTAAAAAAGTAAGTGTTTTCGCACGGCAAATAAGAGAGGTAAAATACTTATTTTCGCTCCATGATCAAAACCTAGATACATCATTCATTACACATTTTGATTGCGACATCAGCCTTCATGTGACGTAATTGGTAATAAGGTCATTTACTTGAGTAACAGATCACATCCCTCCATTGTTACAGATATAACGATGTTAGACACCCTGCTACCATGTCTACTCCTTTAATGGTAAAATTTGGTCAAGAAAAATCTAATTTGCTTGGCAAATGTCCATCTGCAGGCCAAGAGACAAGTATTTATGAAAATTTACCACTAGAATGATTGGCTCGGTTACTGAGCCAGCCAGTCATTCCAGTGGTCAACCTTCATACATATTCATCTGTTGGCCTGCAACTGGGCATTGTTCAAGACGACTGCAGAGGTCAGTTTTGGCCGGCTTGACCATTCGTGAGTGAATGTGAATATATTGTATATAGTATAAAAAAGTGAATAAACATGTAATATACTGTAATTGTATTGATGGGTGTTTCCCCTGTGTTGTAGTGATCTGTGTAGTGTTTGATAATGGAGGATTTCACTTTATCCATCAATCATATGATGTCATAATCAACATGTAGGATGATGTCATAATCAAATACGCCATGAATGACGTAACTATAAGTTCATCATGAAAGCTTATTTGATAACGGACTAAGCGTTGTTGTATGACTTGTATCTGGTTTACTATTTAATAAGCATGCTGTTGAATATTTTAAAACAATTTAGCAGCACCCAGTAAAATTAGTTTCAAAGTATTCAACAACATACCTGTATAGTTTTCTAGGAATTGATAGTCAAGGTGACCCAACAAATGTGCTCTGTTTGGCCATATTCTGTAATTCACATTTCCAGGGTATCCATCAGTGATTTGACATCATATGATGTCATAATCAGCTAAGCGGAGTGTAGTATGGGAGTGTAGTATGATGTCATAATCATTACATCATAAATGATTCTATTTGGCCCATCTTTAACTCAATAGTCTGACACGTTGTAAGAATTGTATGTCTACTATTTAATAAGCATGCTGTTGAATATTTTGAAATTAATTTTACTGGGTGCTGTTGCTGCCATGGGCAGCAACAGCACCCAGGCAAATTAGTTTCAAAACATTCAACAGCTTATCTGTATAGTTTTCTTGAAATTGATAGTCAGGAAGTTCAGAGATCGATCGATCCCAACACGAGCGAGGTGTTGGTGGAGCTTAGCTAAAGATGGGCGGGGAATAGCTAAAAATGAAAAGGTCCATTGCCACAAGACATACCTATAGTCTTTGAATTTGCTGTACTCTCTGCCAACATCTACTGCACAAATCTGCTGTGTACCGATCTAAAAGAAGCCAGAGTGGGTACACTGATGATACAAACGAACCTGATGGAGCTAAGGACTCTGGCTGAGGATAAGGAACAGTGGCCAAAAATGAAGAACTGTTGGCAGCTGCAGGATGGTTTCAAATACTGCAGGCCGCAGAACACAGGATATCATCATTATCGTCATCGTCATCATCATCATCACCATATCATCGTCGTCGTCGCCGCCGCTGCTGCCGCCGCCACCACCATCATTATCATCCATCATCATCATCATCATCATCATCATCATCCTCGTCATCATTATCATCATCACCACCACCACGATCATCATCATCATCACCACTGCTATCACCATCACCATCATAACCACCACGATCATCATCATCATCACCACTGCTATCACCATCACCATCATAACCACCACGATCATCATCATCATCACCACTGCTATCACCATCACCATCATAACCACCACGATCATCATCATCATCATCATCATCATCATCATCATCATCATCATCACCACCAGCATATCATCATCATCAAACCAAAAAAATGATTTATAGAAACTTGTTGTCTTTATTGCCTGGATTGATAACCAAACCATTAGTCTTCTCCCGGCCTGTAGATGGACATTCAATTAGCAATAACTTCAATCTTCTAGAAAAATCTGGACTATTAAAGACTTAAATGAAAAATCATCATCATGTACAGTGAATGTTTTTTAATGTTTCCAAAATAAAATGTCCTGATGAATATTTTGAACATACTGGTAATTGTATTGGAACATTGTTGTTCAAAATATTCAACAACATTTTTTACTATCTAACATAATAATCCTGGGGCTAATCCGAAAAGTTTTGTTGCTATTTTTTCTAGAAGTCTAAGATATATTTTTTTCACAAAATTACACGGTTTTTTTCAAGGTAAGATTTCATAGGAAGTATTGCATGCTGCATATCAAATGACCAGAATCATACCTAGAAGTCGGTACTACTATTTGTTCATACGTTTATTATGGGGTAAAGAAACGTGATTGGACATTATAGTATTATTAGCCGATTTGGATCAAAACGTATTTGAGCTTTTCATTTATTTCATAAATATTAAAAAATTTGTTTGATTTTTGTTTCAATTCGCTTATAGCATCATGTTTTTAAAATAAAATAGATTACTATTTTTTCTATCCGATGTAAAAACATAGGTGCTGGAAGTGGGGTTGGACATGTCCCCTGCAATCATGACCTTGAGGAGGGGGGGGGGGGGGGGCCGTGCGGGGGGCACCCTGCCTATCCTCATATCTAAAGAAACGTGATTGGACTTTATAGTTTTATTAGCTGGATTAGATCAAAACGTATTTGAGCTTTTCATTTATTTCATAAATATTTAAAAATGTGTGATTTTTGTTTCAAATCGCTTATTAATTCATGTTTTTAAAATTAAAATAAATTACTGTTTTCTATCTGATGTAAAAACATATGCGCTGGAAGAGGGGTGGTACATGTCCCCTGCAATCATGACCTTGAGGAGAGGTGGGGGTTGGGGCCTTGCCTATCCTCATTTCCCCCCCCCCCCCCCCCCCCCCCCCCCCCCGGCAATGGTTAGTTTTCCAAAAACAGGAAATTTATTCAAAGGAGTGAAATAACTTTTTTCCTCGAGAAATGCATAATATGTCATCGAAGAACACCTAGATTTGAAAGATTTTCAACGCCCCAAGATACCACATTTTCGTGCAAGGGGATCCCCCCCCCCCCTCCCACACCCACTCCCAATGTGTCCTCCGCAACCAACAAAGCATGACCAGAACACTGACAGTTTGAATCTAGATACCAACAACAGTTGAGCAGCACAACCGCAAGACTCATCTAGCTCCACACAAACCATACCACCTCTGAAGATTCCTGTATAGGTTGGCCATAACTCTCATCTGTCATGATGTAAAACCAATCGCACATGTTCATCTTCCTTTTATTGCTGCACAAGCAAAAGAATGGCAAACATTAATGACAGTCATCCAACATGGCCAAATGCATAACCTCTCAAGTTAGTGGTTTGTCTAGTAAAACACTAATCACCCTTGACATGCACCTTTTATGCACAAACCCGAAAACTGCACGGCTCGAAGCCCACTGAATTCAGTAACAGTTTTTGCATATTGGTTAATTCCATATTGTATTGTGTGCTCTGTGAGCTATAGGATCAGCAATTGAAGGTAGTGGTACAGATGACAGTTGAATTAAAACTGCACTGTATGGGCCAAAGCACATGAAGAGGGCATTGGATGCACTCTCGATAACACTACAAACCCTTTAGGACTTACTTCTTGAGGAACATGACACATCGATCGCACCAGAACTGAGGACTATTGTTCTTGGACACGCATGTGAAAAATGTGACCGCGAAAATGTTAGTAGAGCATGTGCAAAATTCATGTCTAGCATGAAAACAACTGGCTTCGTGAGAGATCCAAACTGTTCTTAGTGCACATAAGAATGTACCGGTGGTCCAGGTAAATTTAGATTATATGCACATGGTAGAGGATCTATTGACATTTATACGCCCATCTCGAGAAGTTTAGTGGGAAAATATTGGGAGAAATATGTCCGCTATTCTTCAGCCAGATCTGAATAAACTGTGCTCAATATGTACCCGAGTATATTGCCAAAATGTACCAACTCAAGAAAACACTAATGTGTTGCAAAACAGACCCTGATGTATGGCATAACTTTTTGAATGGTAACTTCTGCGTGAAGAAGATCATATTACCTTCATCAAGTCTTGGTGTAGATCATACTCTCGAACAAGAAAACAGAAAATGAAAGTAATGGGATCTCCGTGGTCTAACATACAGGGGCATGGCCTTAGCCACATTCTTTCTTGTAACATAAGAACTATCATGACTCGCATTAGCCGCTGATTAATGGTTCACTACAAGTGCAGGGTCACATCAACTTACACGATCAGTTACAGAAAAATAAGATAAATGGTTAAAACAATCTTAACAAAGTCAACTCCTTTCAGTTATGGTGAAGATGATCTGAATAACATCATAAACAAATCAGATCTACCTGAGCATATAAATAAAGATGTCCTTCCACAGTATGCGGTTGGAAAATAATCATATTCAAAATTTGTGGCACGATGTATTATGGGTGCGATCAACATCTGGGAGCTAATGGTTAAAATAAAACTCCATAGATGGAGTTCATCTGGTAAAGTTATTCAAGTAAAACTTGGTGGAAAGGTGGTAGAATCGCTCTGTTTGCCGAAATAACTATTGCTGTCAAGTCACGCACTGAGACTGCTATGAACTATCAGGAGTAGCTTGCTCTTTGTTGGCATCAAATAACATGCTTCTGCATTGTAATGACAAAAGCTAAATAGGCTACATCCTGGAAGAACTTGCTACAGTTAACAGTGTATCCAAGAGAGCCTATGAAGTGTCTGAGTCCTATACTCGGAATATTAAGTAGGACTTAATTAATATTAAGTAGATGAAATGGCCTTTGTTCTTCAGATGTCAATGAAACAAGATAATCTTACGACTTACAGTGACCCTTAACCAGAATGTATTACTTTCGCTATATCGGAAGCCAAGGGATTATGAATGCGTCGATGTTGTGTTTGATCATTACAGTGAATGACCATCACTTAATCATGCTATATGGCAATGCCGAAAAGGTGCCATCAAGGACGATATATATCCTTTGTCTTGGAATGGCTGAGAAAAGCATGAAGTGATGCCGTGATTGGCATTGAATCGACACACGCACGCACGCACACACGCATGCACACACGCACTATCTATAGCATGAACCACGACAAGTGCAAAGTTCAGTGCATGAAAGGGAAGAATTAATGCATTTACAATGGGGCTTACAAGCTTTTTTGCAGCTACATTTGATTAATTCTTTGCAAGACTGCAGCCTCAAGGGCTGACCAGTAAAGTACCCAGTGTTCATTTGCATCCTTTGAACATCCCCAATCACATGGGTTTGATAACTGCAGGTGAGCCTCGAGTGCCTGTCCCCAACAGTGTCCTTGATATGCCATGCTGATATGCTTGGTAAGCGCAGCCTTAGTTGGGTGTGTGTTGGGGGTGGGTGGGTGGTGTCGGGTTTATGTGATCTAGCTGCCTTCCCTTTACAAATAGAAGTTTTCTTGCCTGGTTTACCTAGTTGCACTCACTAGTTTTGTCATCGAGTAGAATGACAAAACGTTGAAGCTTGTCAATTATGTCATTAGAGATTGTAATGGGTGAGGCTGACAGGTTGACAAATACTTCCGTGGATTTCAGGAAAGGATGTCCATGTGTCCCAAGCCGTTTTCTTCCCAATGCTGCTGAAGGAGGATGAGGTATCACAGCCACTGAAGGTATGGAAGAATGGCAATGCATTAGTCGTCTGCTCCCCAAGTGTGGTTGCAATGGTATGGGCTGGTATCACTATAATTTTTCTTCATACCAAAAGCGATCCATAATTCATCAAGTGGTAGAGAATGAAATGTAGCAATAGCTAGGCCAACCAGATCTGTGTCGACTGTTCTGATCGAAACTGTGCGGTAGCCATGTTATACACAATGTGGTACAGTACAGTGTCCACTTCCTCATGATTACTTGGTGCAAGATTAAATGCATTGTCATACTCATAAGACAAAACTGTATTTTCGAATGTGCTATTCAGCTGTTTTCCTGGAGCAACCAGCTTGGTAACACATTTTGCTAAGAAATCGTGCACCTCTTTCTTATTTTAATCAACACGAAGGAAACTTTGCCAGTTCTTCGGGATCTGTGCGGATGCATTAACAACAATTCGAGTTCCTAAACCTCTCCAGCCTGGTACATCCTTTCAAACTTGTCAATATACTGATCCCACGTCTGGACGCTTTGACGATTCCAGATTCCTCATTAGATATGGAATAAATACTTTCTCGGCACAATCACTAAAAGTAGAACAGGATTTGGGGAGCAGCATATTGATCACAACAAAACCATAAAAAATCTGCATCAACTTCAAGGTTACTACCACTGGTAGTAGGGATCACTCTTTCAAAGCATGCAATAAGGCTTGACTTAGTGCATGCTCTCAGTTGTCCCACATCTGATAAAGAAGGTGGAACTGCTAGGTTCTCGTGCCTGAAAAATTCATCTCAATACATTTCTGGATTGGCACGATATATACATTCTGGAGAACAATTCATAATTACTCTTTAGAGTGCTCATTTGATATGAAGTCTGATTGTCTTTTGGGAGTTGTCTTCTGGAAAAGAGGCATGCCATTTTTTGCGATGATGTCAGAAATGGGTTTTGAACATTTGACCAGTCTTTCATCAACATACTTTTCATACTGTGACGGTCCTACTTGTCTGATGCTTTGAAGAGTGGATATTGACTTCTCTCCCATTGCTTCTTTGGTGTGCAGCACTATTAAATCTGCATATTCTGCGAACTTAGCAACCACAGCCTTGACATGTTCTACAAACTGAGGTTGAATTGAGACACTCTGATCATGGTGTTGTGTTATTATCTTAGTAGGCAGCTGAAATGAATTTTCAAACTCATGAACAATTCTAGTCGCTTCTGGACCAGCTGTGATCCATCTTATCAAGGCAGATGGATGATGTGTTATTCCTATTATACCACCATCACCTCTGCTCTCATTCATCTGTTCATGGGTTTGGTCTAAAGACATAGCAGAAAGGATATGTGCTGTTTTCTGTACGGCAAAATGTCCTCTTATGAACTCTGCATGAACTGATGTTGCTTGTTGCTGTAGCTGAACCATATGTTTTATATGAATTGGCAGCCATCTGGCATAATTTGTGTGGCTCAAAGAGAACATCCATGATACTATCTTCCCAAGGCACTGAACATAAGATTAAAATTGCGCTCACGCACTGAGCGAATAAACTGCAAAGTTCCAAAACCATAGCCCAGTATTGGAATTGTGGAATCTCCTTAATAGTCAAACTACACCATGTGCTGAAATCAATGGCTTGGCAAAGATAAGGAACAGACTTCGTATAATCATCATATGCAGAGAGTTGCAACAAATGTAAGCCTGCTGCTGTTACTTGATGAACATATCTTCATCTAATTACATGGGGCCCTTTCAGTATTGTGTCACCTCGACCTGGGGTGGTGACATCTGATTCTACAACAACAGTTGTCCATCCACTGCCATTTAGGAAGTCACCAAGAAGTTTCATCAAATTCATTTCTATGTGGAGACCACCCATTATCACCACAAATTTGTTCTCACCAAAGATATCTGGCCATGTCCATTTGATCTTCTTGGCAATGGAAAACAATGGTTGATCCATAGTTATTACAGGACTGACGTGGGTGTAAATTCTGAGTATCTTTGTCCACAAGTTTCATCGCGTGTAGTATCATTGCTACTGTGTTTGCTGGCTCTACAAATAGAGGCATAAGTGCAATGTGTGAGACAATGTTATCTGGATGCCTCTTAGCATGGTGTTCTGCCCATGACACAAGGTCTCCAGGATTTAATGTCTCCTTTTAAAGTATGTTTTCAGCTATGAAATCGAACCAGCCATATTCCTCTTTTTTAGATGAGGCTAATACAGTAGTCTGCGCTGTAACGTACCCCTCTGTTACAAGCGCAATAAGAGCTGTTGTTGATAGTTCCACAGGAATCACTTCTGAATATTCAGCTGGTAGTGGAGATAATGTTTTCTGGTGGCTAACATTTGAATCTATCATTATTCGGTCTTGTTCAGTTCCAGGATTTTCCTGACATGGGAACTGAATCAGGGATATAGCAGTTCCATGAAATGAGTCCGTAGCATTCCTTGCAGATGGATTATGGTCGGTATTATCGACTGCTCCAACAGTGAAGACATCCTTTTTCAGAGTAGAGGGACAGACACAACCATCTCTTTCAAACTGTGCACAGACACTATTTACAAGGGTTGTAGAAATTTTCTTTTTTCTATCATATGATATACATAAGCCATGGCTTGACAACTTATCAATTAGCTCTCTTTGTCTTGTTTTGGCGTGAATAACCAGCCCAGTGTATATAGCAAGGGGTGTCTCGTGACTTAGTATGCCGAATATGAGTTCTATATTGTTCGCTGGACGTTTTCTTGGTATTAAACACTAACAACTGTGAGAGTGCTAATGCTACCTTTGTTACAGCATCTGGTGACTCCTTTTGCTCTTGAAAACTTGTGTCTCGCAAAACCATTCTCACAAGAGCGAGAACACTTTCCGGGACATCTTCAACCTCACATCCCTTTTCGAAGTTACAATTAAAGGAATAGTCACGTTGTAGGATTTCTTGCCTCAATAGTTGCGCAGCGCGTACCAAGTGAATTTCGGCATCATCATCTTGAATCAATTATCTGTGTATAATTCAAGGCGAGAAATGTTCGTTTCCAATTTCCAAATTCAAATTTACTTTAAATGAGACTTTATAATATTACCCTGGGTACTTTATTACAAGATTGCAAGATGACGTCTCCCGATGGGCCCAATCGCGCGTGTCCGGCTTTTATTCGAAAGAGCATACCTAAAACTTCTTACATGCCAAATTTGGTAATTGTTTCACAATTTGAACCATTTTTACTTAGTCTACTAGACTATAAGGTGTTCGCCAAAACTATAGGTTGTGCCTTCGGCGGATAACGTGGACTCAATTATGTAAAAACATGTTACTGTCAAATAAATGATCTTTTATTTTATTTGATTTGATTTTATTGTCGATCAATCTCACTGTCTCGTCTCTTAACATAATTCGGCAATAGGCCTCAGTGGCCTCTATTGGCGCACCAGGTGGTGGTGGGGATGGCGGTGGTAGAGGTGGTGGTGGTGAATCCAAAGTTCAAAATTATCTTGACCTTTGATTTCGTGAGATTTCTGTCAGCATGCCGCTTCCTTCTGATATAGGCAATCGTGTGTCTAGGTCTGCCTCCAATTGGATCAAGCAATCCTGATATTATAAAGCCAACTAAGAATGTAACCCAGAAACACTTACAGAGCAGAGTTCAAAGGTCAAAATGGCAGTCACCTTTGACGTACTGGCATCCCTGACACAAAGCCACTTCCTCTTGGTATAAGCAAGCGTGTGTCTAGTCTTTGTTCCAATTGAACCACGCTATTCCTTAATAGACACAGCTAGATGAAACGCCTTAATATTGACTCCGTATTTTCCTTCGCATTCGGACGCCATTTGCAATCATTTAAGTATTTGCCTACCTGGTATATGTATTTTGTTTTAAAATACAATAATTCTGATTATACGCTATTATTTGCCATATATTCATATTTTTAAGGGCCATGTGAGCTTATGCCGTGGCGACTAGGGTATCAATTTATTTACTTTGAACCCTGAATTATCAGAGTCCCAATTTCACGTATGGCAGCAACATCTCCCAGCAAAATGAGTTAAGTTTCAAAATATTCTCCAGAATCTTTATTATATTGCACATCCATCAGACTGACGTTTCCAGCTTCATGGCGGAGCTATAATACGTCAATATGATTGTGATGTCGGCCTACATGTGACGTAATTGATCATGATGTTATATACTTAAGTGACAGATCGGGTCTCTCCACGGTTAAAGGCATATAAACCGTTCCATCGTTAGCCATACCCCGCTCATCTCTAGTTAAGCTCTATAGCTTCGCCCGTGTTGGGATCAATCTATCCCTGAACTCCCTGTCTATCAATTTCCAGAAAACTGTACAGGGAAGCTGTTGAATATTTTGAAACTAATTTGGCTGGGTGCTGTTGCTGCCTAAGGCAGCAACAGCGCCCAGTCAAATTAGTCTCAAATTATTCAGCATAATCGTTATTAAATAGTATAGACATACAATTCGTACAACAACGCTTAGTCCGTCTTCAATTAAGCGTTCTTGACGTACTTATGTTCAATATGTTATGTTATGTTCAATACTCATCAAAACCCCTATCGGGTATCACGACGAGGAGTCGTTTATCTACGCCATTCATGAGGTAATTGACTATGGCGTCGTCATACACGTCACGTAGTTGATTATGACGTCATATGATGGATGGATAAACTGGAAAGGTCCATTATGAAACAAACAAGAGCTACGTGTACTAAAATATAATCAAGGGAAATAACTCATACACGGCTTTATAAAGATCAACACGATTCAACAGGGTAATCTCGCTTACATCATCAGAACTATCAGCAGCCAGTAGTTGTCGAAATTTCAGCTTCTCTAAAAATGGAGGGGTCCGATAAAGAAATGATAAACATGTAGGCCCTACGTACAATCAGCAATCTAGAATGGCATTATTTTTTTTTACTTTTCGAGTCGATTAAGTAATCTATTGATAATGGTGTTTACTATCCATCAACCACAAGCACACTAAGTACCAACCAGACCCCGACCTCAGGCCACACACGAGGATTTATAAAGAGTTGTTTTGAATAAAACAAAACTCGACCTGATATCGCGTTTGACCTTTATTTAGCCTTAATCTCGATCCATTTACGAACATAATATTCAAGTATTGTATTTCACAGTTTTATTTAGACAGATGTGCCATCCGGCATGTCGGTGACAAATCTAATGTCAGCTACCTACGAACCTACGCTTAATAATGAAGGTTTCCAGTTTAGCCATCAATCACATGACGCCATAATCAACTACTTGACGGGTAGGTTGACGTCATAGTCAATTACGTCATGAATGACGTGACTAAGTTAATCACGAACGATTTATGGCGGACTAAGCGTTTGTTCTTGAACTAATTGTAGGTATTTCCTATTTCATAAACATTCTGTTGAATATTTTGAAACTAATTTGACTGGGCGCTGCTGTTGCCATAGGCAGCAACAGCACCCGGTCAAATTAGTTTCAAAATATTCATCAGCTTACCTGTATAATTTTCTGGATATTGATAGTCAGGGAAGTCAGGGATCGATCGATCCCAGCACGGGCGAAGCGTGGATAGAGCTTAGCTAGAGATGGGCGGGACTTAGCTAAAACTGGATTCCTCAATTTCCTGCAAAGTTTCAGTTAGTCCAAGGTCGAGTCTGCTCTGACATTCGGCCAGCCCTATGGGAGATATTTTGACAGACTGACTTCCCAAATCTCTGACATAGGGCCATTTGAAAGTCAGAGCAGATTCGGCCTATGTATCAGTGAAATTGTATAGGCTATAGAAAGTTATTCCTGCCATCGATATGCTATAATTTGATTCGTTATTGGTCTTCTCACCAACAACATTTGGATATTGGTCCTCTAAATCAAATTATTGGTGCACATATGGGATTGGATATCAGTGCTGTTGACCAACGGACCGGGCCAATATCCAAATGCATATTGTCCCTGTACCATTTAGTAAACGGCGCAGACCCAATGGTCAACGGCGGAATTTGTATATTGGGTCGCTACATGTGTATAGGCTTATGCCATTTATGACCATGCAACAACATTACTCACCCACCACAACCGCTTTGCCCCCATCCAACCCGATTCATAACGGTATGTTTTCATCTAATCAGTATTAGCAATTAGAGATTGCAGACTCTCGTAACCTACTCCTGTATTTGTAGCCTACCATTTTAAACAGTCTTGCATTAAGATTGGTCTGATTACGACCAAAGTTGTGGATTCATAGTTTATGGTCACAACATCTGTCTGTGTTAAACTTTGAGCCAAATCGGACCAGCAGTTTCACCGATATCCAACAGATCCTCAAGATCCGAATTTCTCCACCCAACAACACGCCCAGATTCGAATCCTTTTTTTCTCCGGATCACGGCCAATGGCGGGAAATCGTCTTTAACAGCAATAATAGGCTTTGTTTTGCAATTTGAGCCAAATCGGAGCAGCCGTTTTTGCGATACAGTTCCGGGCACAGACGAACAGTTTGATATTAGCAAATGGGCCATGCGCCGTTTATAAACATGTGCGCCAACAACAAAGATTCCTTTTTGTAATGAGTAATGGGCTGTGCGCCATTTACAAACGGGTTCGCCGATAACAAATTGTCACATGCTTCTGCGCGAGTGTGCCGCTAACAAACCGGTGAGTTGATACCAAATAGGCCTATCGGTCTGCACCGTTTTACAACGGGGCAAATTGGTTATCCGCGCGGCACGCACGCACGCACATACACACGCACGTGCGCAAATGAGTGCTAAAACCGTCTTCCCTGTACGGAGAGAGAGAGAGAGAGGGGGGGGGGTGGTAATAAAAAACTATGAACAAGTTTTTATTTCCTTGCGTTTGCTGAATTCGATTATAAGCGCGGCTACAACTGACAAATTGACGGTTCCTCAAAGCGATATGATAAATCCGGGTCCATACAGAAGTCTCGTTAGCCGGTTATTATTATCGCATTTACAATCGTCAATCGTGCGAATTCTCGCGAAATATGTCTGCCGAGTCCGACTGGAAACTCATAACTGTCGCGATATTGTCGGGACAGACTCGTTGAGGAGGCTTTTGATTACGTATATGACTCTTTGATTACACACGTTCTGTTGTACGGTAGCTGGCTCTACCCTCTTCCAGAGACTGCATGTCTGCCTTTTGGGTGCGAACAAATCGCAATTTTAACCATAGATTGCTATGCTTTTAGCCCGTTAATCCCTTAACCGTCTGTGTCTCAATTTGAACACAACTATATAGGAAACTGTTGACTATTTTGAAACTAATTCGACGGGAAACTGTTGCTGCAACAGCTCCCAGTCAAATGAGTTTCGGAATATTAACCCTTTCATGTCTTAGGAATGTCTATTTTCAAGTCAGGAGGACATTATTTTTGAAAATTTACCACTGGAATGACTGGCTCGGTAACCGAGCCAGTCATTCCAATGGTAAATTTTCAAAAAATAGTATTCTTTTGGCCTTTAAATGCGCATTCAATAAGCAATATATTTTTATTTTCTTGACCAAATTTAGCCGGTAAAGCGTTAAACAGAACGTGCCATACATCAAAACGAACTTGTCGATTCGGGCATGTAAGGGTTACAAGGGTTATGGGGACTGGCGGCGTACAAAACCACCTGTTTTAAAGAATCACAACTTTGATAACACAGGTTCCTGGGCTGATATCGGGCCACATTGGCCCGATATAGCCCCAGTACCAGCCCAGTAACCTGCGTTATGCCACATTGGCCCGATATAGCCCCAGTACCAGCCCAGTAACCTGCGCTATAAGGGAATCTTTTGGCACCAAGAACAATTCATATCTCAAGCGAATGGAGGGATCCGATCAGTCACTCAGATATCTGACGTCATAATCAATTACCTTACTAGTTAGCTGACGTCACAATTAAAATGATCTAGCTCTGTCAAGAAAGTGGTCAAAGTCCGTCACGAAAGCGTCTGTCTTTGGTGAATTTGCAAATTATTAACCATTCACTTGAATATTTTGAAATAAATTTTATTGAGAGCTGCATGTTTGCAGCAGCATCTTCCAGTCCAATTAGTTTCAAAATACCCAAGAGGATATTCCTTCCATCATAAAGAATTTGACATTTCGTGTCTGTAAAGGGCCAAGACACCATTTAGCATTCAAGCCGTCCAAAATTAGCTTCTGTAGTGGTCTTGAGAGAAATTTCTATTTGCAGACCAAGAGAGGACTATTTTTGAAAATCTACCGCTGGAATGACTGGCTCTATAACCGAGCCAGGCATTCCAGTGATAAATTTTCAAAAATTTTCTTAAGCAATTTGGTCGTTTAAAGGGTTAATCCATCCGTAACAAAGAACTTCTATCCTCTGATCCCATACGGCAGTCTATGATAATTCAGGTTATTGGGCCGGTACTGGAACAATACCTGACCACTTACTGACCCAGTAACCTGCGTTATCAAGGTGGTCTCTCATGCAGGTTTGGATGCTGGGTGTGTCACGTGATATATAACGTCTGCCATAAATTAGAGCGCATCGATGGCTCACTGCAAAGGAGTTTAGGAGTGATGTGGTGTCGTTTGTCATTTATTAGTTGCAATGGCGCCATCGAGGTTCGCTTACGAGATGTGGGTAATGTTTATGTAGAAATTATTGCGTATGTTCGAAATATTTTATGATCAGTGACAGAGTTTCTGTCTGCTGAAAATAGCTGCATGTAAATGATGATAATAATACGTGGGATGAAATGTCGTTTGCTACTACTGTATCGTTGACGGTCTAGTGCGCTGAGGAAATTCCAACCTGACAAAATCACATGGGACAAAATAAAACTAAATCACGTCGCGACAAATCACATCATAATAAAGTCCCACAGGATACGATCCTACCCGGCAAAAATACCAACAACCATAATCACATCAGACTGAATCTAACCCTTTAATGACTAAATTTCTTCGAAAAATTAAAATATTTACTCATTGAATGTTTATTTGCAGGCCAAGAGAAGTGTTTTTGAAAATGTAACACTGGAATGGCTGGCTCGGTTACCGAGCCAGTCATTGCTGTAGTAAATTTTCAAAAATGTTCTTCTCTTGGCCTGCAAATAGGCATTCCTCAAGACCACTACACAGGCCGGTTTGAGCCGGCTTCGGCATGACAGGGTTAAATGCTGCAAACCAGCAGACCGTAATTTCAATCAGCAAAGTCTCTTGACTTGCTAAATATTTTGAAAACAATTTGACTAATATTTGTTGATGGTTTAGTCACCAACAACTTTCAGTCAAATTGCTTTCAAAATATTTAGCAGATCCAGAGATATAGTCCTTGAAATATGGTGTCTGCAAAAACTCGGCAGTCGGACGGTTAAGAACTGCGGGACTAGTACGAAGCCTTACATCTTCAGTCGAATAGACAGACCAACTACAAATGCCAACGCCCTTGAGAAAAGAGGGGGTGGGGTGGGTCGGTGGAAGGGGTATTTCTAGCTACGCCACGCCCATTTCTATCTAAGCTCGGCTCACTTTGTACGGGCGATACTTTGAAACAGGAATCCCACAAATCCCGACTTCCCTCCATAACCGATAGCACTTATGGGCTTTTCCAGTTCATCCATCCATCATATGATGTCATAATCAAGTACGTCATGTTTGACGTAGATAATCACGTCACTAACGTATAATTGGTGACGGACTAAGCGTTGTTGTACGAATTACATGTCTTCTTTACTATTTAATAAAGATGCTGTTTTGAAATTAATTTGAGGAAGTGCTGTTGCTGCTTCAAAAATATTCAACAGCTTATCTGTATATTTTCTGCAAAATTGTTAGTCAGGGAGCTCGGGGATCGATCGATCCAAACACGAGTGAGGTGTGGTTGGAGTTTAGCTAGAGATGGGCGGGGCATGGCTAAAACTGGAAAGGTCAATTGTATCGAGGCAGATCTGTCTATAAACGATAGTCTTCGAAAGGGCTAGCTTGGTAACTAAAGACAGGTGGCCTTTTAACGCGAGGTAAATGATGCATGAGATGCATTGGGGTAGGGGTGGGTGGTTATTGGCAGACAATGTTACAGTACTGCTCAGAAGTATTAACTCAGAACGTTCTCAAAACTAAATAAAACATATCGTTGAATATTTTGGACTTAATTTGATTTGGACGCCATTGCTGCCCAACGCAGCAATGGCTTCCAATCAAATTAAGTCCAAAATATTCAACAGAGCATTTCTTGCACCGTGTTTAAAATTGTACTAACATATTTCTGGTTTTTTGTTTTGGAAACATTATTAGGAGCTTTAGGCTACTCTATCTATCGACTGATGGTCATTATAGACTGATGAATGTATTTCGCCATAACATGTCATGTGAACTGTCAAACGCAATTTTGACATTTAGTCCGTCCATTCCGCCAGTTTTAGCCGTTTCCTCTCAAATTCCACGTCAGCTAAATTTAACGATTATTTTTATGAAAAAATTGATGGAAAGTGGTTAGTGTCTTTGACAGTAACGGCGTTCAGTCAACTAATTTTAATAAAAGTAAGGCGTATGATTTGGACTATCTGTTATTAATAAATTGAGTATGAAATGGGTAAATGATTTTAAGCTAATGGGATTTAGGATTGTGCTAATGGACAACCAGATCATCAGATGCAAGAGGCGCGTGCCATGGTGGTCTGCAACTCACCGATGCGCACGAATTATCACGCTCGACGGCGCCAGTAAATGCGTAAAGCGGCAGACGACTATACAACCATAGTCAATAAAATAGTGTAAAGTGACGTTTGTTTTTGTAGTTAAAGTGGAAAATTTGTCTGACAAGCTGAGAGGAAGAAGAACAATGTTATGTAAATTACTTTATATTATATTACGAATTAATGCGGCACTAAATAAAATCAGGCTCACGCGATCCCAAATATAGCCAAACTGTGTTTATAATTAATCATTACCTACGAAAAACGACAAATTCCTTATGGGCTGAGGGATATTTTGTTGAATGGTTTCCAGGCTAAATTAGTTTAAAAGTATTCAACAACTTTCGCGCATAGCTGTCTTAAAAATTGTAATTGAGATAATGTTATTTCATATCGAAATCGATATTGTTCAGGCGTTATGGAGAAGGATAGACACGCTTTTTGATAGGCTTTGGAAGTCACATGATTTCGAGTGTGCGGTACTTAATGTGCTCATATATGGAGTGCCAAGCAGGGGCGTGTCTGGTGGGCGCTCTTGCACAAACAGGCCCCTTTTTGGTATTCCATATATGGGAAATTAAGTCCCATCCACATGAAAGCAAGTGACTTGTGGAAGCCAATCAAAGAGCGTGTCTATCTCACCACTGTGGTTAGTGGCTGTGATGATAAAGACTGATAAAACAGTTCTTACTTATTGATTTTTTTTCTTCATCTTCCTCTTCTTCTGAATCCTGTAAATCAGTTAATATACCCATAAGGTATAAGACTTTTTGGACTTACACAGAACCACTACGACTAGTAGAATAAGATCCATTACTACTAGTGCTTCTTCTAACAATACTATAAGCATAGCAAAAACATCCATCACTACTAGTACACAGAGATGTTCACTCTAGCTCGCCATGCCATAGAATGAGCAGCAGAAGTTATTGGTTTGGTTGGCGTTTATCGAGTCCCTGATTCCAGGTCCCATTCACGCCATTCTAGGCTGGTTTTATTTCAGTCTAATATTGGTAACTTCCCTAGCTTTTAACTGGTACCCATTTATACCCCTGGTTGGAGAGAGGCAACGAGGAGTGAAGGAGATTGCCTATATTTCCAGCGATCGTCAGTTGGCCGAACAGAGATGCGATCCCGGGGTCGCCAGTTTCACAGCTCTACTCATTAATGCCTGAGCTACCGCCTCCTCAGCAGCAGAAAACTGAGTCCACTATTTATATCAACCTAACTTGTCAATCAAAACAGCCTGTTATTGATTATCCCTGTAGCGATGGACATCCAATCTGATTGGGTGAGTGATAGACGCACACTTATCAATTAGGACTGTAGCAATAGATTCACATAAATTATAGCCATATCGGTCAATCAAAATATCGATTACCCATATAGCGATGGACGCACAATCTGATTGGCTGGGCGATAGACGCGTACAAATTACCGCTTAGGACTGTAGCGATATACACACATAAATTATCAATTAGGGCTGTAATGATGGACATGCAACCTGATTGGCTGAGCGAGAGATGCACAATTATCGATTAGGCCTGTAGCGATAGACACTTATAAATTACTGATTAGGGCTTTAATGATGGATGTGCAATCTGATTGGCCGAGGGATAGATGCACAATTAGTGATTAGGGTTGTATTGATAGATGCAGATAAATTATTGATTAACCCTATAACAATGGATTTACAATCTGTTTGGCTGAGCGATAGATAAATGTCACCATCGCCATCTCGCAAACATTTGTCTTTCCAGATTTTTAATATCTGGAAAGACAAATGTTTGCGAGATGGCGATGGTGACATTTGCACTACTGCCCGGAAACCAGTTCACAATTGCATCACACCGCGTTACAATCCCGCCTCGTTAGCTTGCTTTGGATCAATTCTAAACATTGAACCAAACCTGCTGATGCTTGACGGGATTTTTCAGGTAATTATTTGGTGAGATGATGCAAAAGATTAATTAGTGTTACAATGGTTATAGACACAATGGTCAAAGCATGAGCATGGAGCAACAGCAACAGCTTTCAGCAACATTGTTTTCAAAGTAGACACTTTTGACCTCATGATGGCCCAATTGAAAAATACATGAACCACTCAGGTATTGGACAAATTTGTCCTCATTAACAAACACATTATGTGCCTGTCTGCATTCTTTTTACCATGCAAAACTCCGGAGATTGCTTCTAAGAGCACATAATTTTCAAATTTGTATGTAGGAGTACCCCCAGAACCCCTACTCAGTCAAGCTACTTCAAGGTGCCCTTTCCGGAGGATAACACCCCTCTTGTAGTAGGGCTGGATCCGCCTTTGGCAAGTGTGCCTTGGCAAGGTCTCATTGTGGTCATTGCATTCCTGTGAACTCTAAATATGTTGGTCATTGGCTTCGCTTATATTATTAGTCCACGTGGCATACATCATAGTCATATCTCACTATATTGGGTAATTATATATATATATATATATATATATCCACATAGTACATATACACTGTTGCGTGACGGAGCATACATTTGTTGGCTGTTACACACAAAATGTTATGACTTTTCTAATACAAAATTTGTGCAGAGGATAAATTTATACCTGTAAATTTATTTTAAATGCAGCAAAGGGCAAGAGGGCACTTTGTGTGGGGGGATGGTCCTGCCCCCCTGGACACCCCTCCCCACCCCTGGATCCGCCCTTGCTTGCATCCTTTCAGCTAGGTCATATACTGCTGGACACATCTGTAATCATAATTCTATGTATACTGTGTACTGGGGCATCTACTGATTTAAAATTAGCTGGGTTTGACCGACTTGTTCATTTGTTTTTCTGCCCAATACATCTAAGCGAGACATTGACCTTTCACATCTGATTCAGAGATACATTTATAATTAACAAGATATTGTGGGCTTGAATGAATGCCAAATTGGCCTATACTGAATCACTACATTTACAACTTGAATAACATCTTGATAACCCAGGAATCAAATGTGAACACAGCTGTCTAGTGATAAATTATAATTTCTCAACTATAGATCTTGTTGAAGTTTATCATGATCAAGCAGTTGATGCAGTGAGCACCGGACAAGCACCGGTGACTTTAAAATATGCTTATGCTTAAGCCAGGAACACGTCTATCAGATTAATTAAATTTATTATAGATGAAAAATGAATGGCATAAGTGTATGATTTTTGTTGCTTACAAGATTCCGTGAAGGTGTTGCACCCTAAGAGATAAAACTATACTTTGGCTAAAATACTAAGAATTAGAATGAGATTTTACAGCGTATAGCTTGTAAGAGAAGAATGGAAGGTGGAGCTGGCCACTTCTACACAAGTCTACCTAGCAATGTTTCCTTGAACTACTTTCCTGAAACACGATTGCTGAATATAAAACGAAATTAAATACACATTTTGCCCTTGAGAATGAAAATTTGGAAGTCTTATTGAGTAGTGTAATTTATCCCCGAAGCTGAGTGACATTTAGGGAAGTCTAAAGGTAACAACGCTTAATAATAAGTAACTTTTAACACTCTTTATTTATTCTAATGGTGTAACACATTCAATATTGGGCCACATAACAGCGCCTCTACTGAGGACTATACCACTAATTGGTTTTGGCAAAGTAAGTGACCTTTAGCAATCATTGAATATAAAGCTGTTGCAAAATCTCACTTCGATGTGATAGAGATTTTATTAACTAATAGCACAGAAGCCAATATACCAGTTGAAGTCAGGGCTGTACCAAGTATAGTATGTTTATCTAGTGAAAGAGATATAGGTGTCATAATAGATGATAAACTATGCTTCGATGAACATATAAACGGAGAAATAAGCAAATCTAACCAAATAATGGGACTGATTAGTAGAACATTTGAATATCTAGATAAAGAAAACTTTAAGCATCTCTACGAATCTCTTGTTAGGCCGCATATTGAATATGCTAATGCGGGTTGGGCTCCGTATCTGAAAAAGCACATAAATGCAGTCGAAAATGTCCAAAGACGGGCAAAAAAACTTGTTCTTGGTATGCATAATCTACCATATCATGTACACCTCCAAAAGGTAAAATTACCAACATTAGCATTTAGAAGATTGCGTGGCGACATGATCGAGTTATATACAATTCTTAGCAATAAATATGACCAAGCTACTGGAAACTTTATTGAGCGACAAGACACAAATAGCATAACTCTAGGTCACAGCCTAAAAATTAAGAAAATAAGACCAAGACTCAATATACGAAAGTTTTCTTTCCCATTGTGCTGTACTGATCAATGGAATAAACTACCTCAATCTGTTATCAGCGCCCCCTCAGTGAATTCCTTCAAATCTAGACTAGACAAGCTATGGGAAAGCCACCCATTGCGCTATAACTACGATTGTGAACCCCATCTGTAATATTTATACTCCAGAGTCATTATAACATAGCCAATCTATAATTGTTAATATCAGCGTAATAACACTAAAATGAACCATAAATAGATGCAGCCAATTCCTGACGTTAGAGGTTTGTTGACGCCTGTTGTCAGTAGCGGATTCGTGTAAGTTCGTGTACGTTTAAGGAGAGGGTATCAAAGGTAGAATGACGATTCTTAGTGAAGACTGAGTCCAAATGATAGAAAGAAAATTATAAAACATGTTGACTCACAATGATTATTGACATTTGCGAATGTTGTTTTAATATCATTCACAGGAATATATTAAACTTCCAAGAAACAACGTACATAACTTTTTAAAAGGGACTTTCCTGCATAAACTTCACATATAAAATTATAAATTATGAAGATAAATATGCCAAATTCTGTAACATAGCATATGCGCAATGCAGCCCAGATAGACTTTTTCCGGTAAATAGTACTAGACCTGGAAATTGTCTAGCCTACCTTACTTGTTAGTATGTGAAAAAGACTAGCCGTAGTGATAAATGATATATATATATATATATATATATATATATATATATATATATATATATATATATATATATATATATATATATATATATATATATATATATATATATATATATATATATAATCACAATATATGCACAAAATATCAATTTTACTTGTGCTCATAGCTGATAATTTAGGTCACTTATGGCACAAACAATGCATTAAGTGAACCATAATATATGGGAAAACCAATCACAGGCCACATTTAAACCAATCACAGGCCACATTAAAACCAATCACAGGCCACATTTAAACCAATCACAGGCCACATTAAAACCTATCACAGGCCACATTTAAACCAATCACAGGCCACATTTAAACCAATCACAGGCCACATTTAAACCAATCACAGGCCACATTTAAACCTATCACAGGCCACCTTTAAACCTATCACAGGCCACATTTAAACCAATCACAGGCCACATTTAAACCAATCACAGGCCACATTTAAACCAATCACAGGCCACATTTAAACCAATCACAGGCCACATTTAAACCAATCACAGGCCACATTTAAACCAATCACAGGCCACATTTAAACCAATCACAGGCCACATTTAAACCAATCACAGGCCACATTTAAACCAATCACAGGCCACATTTAAACCTATCACAGGCCACATTTAAACCAATCACAGGCCACATTTAAACCAATCACATGCCACATTTACACCAATCACAGGCCACATTTAAACCAATCACAGGCCACATTTAAACCTATCACAGGCCACATTTAAACCTATCACAGGCCACATTTAAACCTATCACAGGCCACATTTAAACCTATCACAGGCCACATTTAAACCAATCACAGGCCACATTTAAACCAATCACAGGCCACATTTAAACCAATCACAGGCCACATTTAAACCAATCACAGGCCACATTTAAACCTATCACAGGTCCCATTTAAACCAATCACATGCCACATTTAAAACTATGTCAATTGAAACTTTGCTACGTTTTGATAACAATCTAAGCATCAATGGATTATATGC
This sequence comes from Chaetoderma sp. LZ-2023a, assembly GCA_034401795.1. NCBI lineage: Eukaryota > Metazoa > Mollusca > Caudofoveata > Chaetodermatida > Chaetodermatidae > Chaetoderma > Chaetoderma sp. LZ-2023a. The sequence goes on from CM067365.1 coordinate 71,746,938, forward strand.
AAGGTCCCAGACTCCCAGTATCTCTGTCTGCGCATATTAACATATAAGCAACTTCCATGTACAGGAACTATGAGTTACATCATTCAGCTATTATCTCTACATTGAGACGGTAATACTTTTTCACAACTTGATTGCCTACACAAACGCAATCCTATATAAACGACTATGGTAAAAAAATTGCCAGAAGCAATTCCTGAGCAGAGAATGGACAAGTTCTTGGTACAGGAACTACACGTTGCATCTTTCAGCTATAACTTCTGCATTGCGAAGATAACAATTTCTTACAACTTGATTGGATACACAAACGCAATCATATAAATGGCCAATGAAATAAAAGTGCCAGAAGAAATTACTTGGTATGGGTGAAATGCTTATTTATATCAATGGACAGTAATTTAACTGTAGGATACCAATACCTGGAAATGTCAGCAGGAGTATTGGGAAAGAATCATTATCACCATGAGTCAGATTCGCAAATGATGCACTAGAGGGCTGAAATTAAAAATCTGCAGTTAAGAAGTGGGCATGTGCAGCTGGGAATGTATAATACCTCGTCATTTCATCTATTCACTCAAAAGTAGCTGGAAATCTCAGAGAAAGCTTAGAACACCACTAACTACCAACAGTCACACATCACAAACTGGCAATGGCAGACATGCTAAGAGGAAAAACAGTTGTCCTAAAGACATTTTGTAATAATGATGGATAGAGCTTGTCAATGTACTTCTGGATTTGACTTTTTGAACACAAAACCAGTCCTCACTACTATCGGTAGCAGGTACAGGCAAGTTTATCAACCTGTAAAAATGATTTTTCGCTCATGGCCTATTGAGCTTTTCATTAGTGGAAATGGCAAAGTATATTTGGATTTGTCGCAGAGTTATATTTCCCTTAGACTAAAGGTTGTCGAAGCTACTGAAGCAGGGGAAGGCAACCTTTTAGAAGCTCACACAGTTTCCCCAGTAAATCTATTGCTAAACTCACAATTCTCACACGTCTATCTATTTGAATGGGAATTATATATTAGATGCAACAGATGCATACACATCCTGTTCTTACATCGAAACTCTCTTTTCTCATCTTATTCTTCTTTTCGATCGCTGGTATCACACTTTGAGAGCCATTTTCAAGATGAAATCTGTGGTTTTCTGCAGTTCTTCCACATGCCCATACAGCTTTTCAAGAAAAGCGGTTGACAAAGGCCACATCTCTTCTTTCAGCAGCTGATACATACTGCAACATTGAAGTATGTGCTCTGTGGTCTGTTCTGCTTCGCCACAAGGACAAGCGGGCGATGTCGTAAGGTGGAACCACCTGTACATGTGTTGGTTTAGTCTGTTATGTCCAGTTCTGAGACGAAAAATGGTCACTTGCTCTGGCCTCGAGAGATAATGGTAGGCATCTTCTGATTGAGGTGCTCTATAGAGTGACTTGATGATAGTCTTCATCTCTCTATGGGTAACCATGTTTTCTGTCTGATTCTCTTCTGCACCCACCTTTGCCATCTTGTCTGCTTCCTCATTTCCTTGGACTCCACAGTGTGAGGGGATCCACTGCAACACTATCGAAACGCATTTGATGGTTTGTAGTGCTTCTTCAAGTTGTGGCAGCTTACCTTTGCTGATAGCCTCAAGGACGGAGCGGGCATCAGATAAAAAGACAATCTGTGCAATAAGGTCTGCTGTTGTGCTGATGGTATTAGTTGCATGAACCAGTGCTTCGACTTCAGCTCTGTAGTTTGTGCAGTGTTTGCCTGTCGGCATTGCAGCTGATTCATGTTGTCGATTTGGTTACAGTATGTGCAGTCTGGCACCTCCACTCCTAATTGCATCTTTGGCTGATCCATCTGTGTAGGTCCTTATCCAGGTCTCCTGATGGTACACTTCTTCCAGCATGGCTAGCGTCAGGGCCTTCTTGCTCACATCACTATGTTTATCTTTGGTTGTGAGATGAGGTAATGTGGTGCGAATAGCTATGCTCTCTAGTTTGTTTTCCCAGGGTGGAGGATCAAGGGCATGGTTTGGGTCTTCTATTTGTGCTGGAAACATTTCTTGGTGTTTCCTTTGAAGTGCTTTTGTCTCTTTCGCAAAACTTGATCTTTTAAGTCTTCCTGATGACAACTGTGCTTGCCTGATCTTCATCGGGTGGTTGTTTAACGATTTGAACTTTGCAGCTTGGATCAGTGCTTTGCATTCCCTTCCTTTGCTAAGTGGGGGGGGGGATGCCAGCTGTCTGCTCCATTTTTTCTATTGGTGTTGATCTCATTCCACCAGTGATGATGCACAGTGCCTGGTTCTGTACTCTGTCGAGGTTCTGTTGATGAGATTTAGCTGCTGTCATCCATGAACTGGATCCATACTCAAGGTGTGGTCGTACGGCACCTAGGTAGATGGTCTTGAGGATCCTTTCATTGGCACCCCACTTTGTTCCTGCCAGCTTCCTCATGATGTTTAGCTTTCTTCTGGCCAGTGCCTCTGCGTTCTGAATGTGCTCCTTCCATGTTAATCTTCTGTCATAGGTGACTCCAAGGTATGTCTGCTGGTCCTCGTACTCGAGTGGAGTAACGCCCGGTGTCAGATTGCCAACCTTGGTTTTGGTGGACAGTGAGACTAGCATGGCTGATGATTTTTCTTTGCTGATGGTCATACACCAGCGATTGGCCCAAGCTGTAATTCTGTTCACGGCGAGCTGCATTCTGTATGTGGCAGTCGTTGTGTACTCCTCGGTGCACCATAGTATGAGGTCATCTGCATAGAGAGCTGCTTGGATCCCATTGGGCAGCTCTGCTACAATGTCATTAATTTAATGAAGAGTATGGACAGAGTTGGTGATAATACTCCGCCTTGTGGCACCCCTTGTCTCAGCAATACATTCTGTCCAGATTGTCCATCCACCAGCACCCTAGCTCTGCGATTGTGTAGGTATGACTTGGTCCATCAGAACATGTTGCCACTGATGCATTTGCGCCGGAGCTTCACGAGGATGCCATCCTTCCGCACCTTGTCAAATGCCTTCGGCAGATCAATAAAGGCAGCTAGCATCACCTTCTTGGCTTGAAAAGTGTCATCTATGACCTGTGCAAGATGTGTTGTTTGATCTTCTGTGCTCCTGTATCTCCTGAAATCGGCCTGCTCTGAAACTGTAATGTCCTCCGACTCCAGGTACCACTGCAACCGCTGGTTAACGATGCACTCCATGGTCTTGCATATGCAGCTTGTAAGACTGATAGGATGGTAGCTCAGCACTTTCGCCTTGTTCTTCCCTTTTTCAGAATAGGAGTCATTCTGGCTTCCTTCCAGCACTGAGGAACCTCTCCATTGGCCCAGCTGAGAGTAAAGATGTCTAGCAACTTGCGGAGAGATGCATTACCAAGGTGTTGGATCATTTTATTCGTAATGACATCAGGCCCGGGAGATTTCTTCTTCTTCAATTGGTGGATAGCCTTCTTCAGTTCTGCTAAACTAATGCCAACTTTCATTGCTTCGTGAGTGTTGGTGTCCGTTCTTTCCTTTTGCTCTTTTTAACCTCTTTTTGACGCATTCGTGGTATAGAAATGTTGCTTTCTTTTGCATATGCCTTCGCAAAGGCATCTGCAGCCATCTTTTCTGTCAGTGTTTGTCCATCTTCTTCAAGAGTAATCTTCTCTTCCCCGACACCCTCATCATTCAGTGCTTTAGTCAGTCTCCAGAGCTTTGTGGTGTCTCTCGCTAAATTAAACCCTGCCGTCTTTTCCCTCCAGCTTCCTCTTTTGGCCTCCAGCTTGGTCTTTCGATACCTCACTTTAGTTTGTTGTAGCATGAGGTGGTTTTTATGACAGGGATTACTCTCTGCATCTTCTCTGGCCTTGTCTAGTTTATCATGTGCTGCTTGCAGTTCTGTTGTCCAGTAGGGGTGGTAGTTTTTCCTGAACCCTCAAGGAATCGCTTCGTTGACAGCCTTGAGGATACTTGAATTAAATTCCTTGACCACATTGTTGATGTTTCTCCCTTTTACTGCTATATTTTGGGTAAGTTCATTGGAACGAATGCCGAACAGACTCCTATTTGCCTTTTTGTAGTTCCACCTTGGATGTTGCGGTGAACTTGTCGAAATACTTCCAGAAAGAGAGAGGAGGACTGGGCAGTGGTCGCTTCCTCATAACTGCGATCTGACCACTCTACTGAGATTTCTGTGAATGTCTTCGGTACAAAATGTCAAGTCCAGCGTTGTTGTCGAGTGCCACCGGCGCGAGTAGAAGGTAGGCTGATCTGTGGGATCGTTAACAAGTAAAAGGTGCTTTTCATCTTGCCATGCTTCAATGTCTTCTCCTTGTTTGTCAAGTGTGCTTTATCCCCAGCTCTGTGACTGGCTATTAAAGTCTCCTGCAATGAGGAAGTGGCAGTCCGGGACCTGGATTGTGTCAAGTGAGAGATTCTTGTCATTAGGGCAGTAATAATTGACAATGTCAATCACAGAGTTGCTGGTTGTTACCTTGATCTTGATATATTCTGCCTCTCCCATAAAGGTTTTGATCTGACTGGCGTTCACGCTGTTTTGGACCAAGGTGATCACCCCACCTTTCTTTCTTCCTCTTCGATCACACCGGAAAATCCGGTAACCTCTGATCTTAGATGGTTTTCCTTCTTGCAGGTGTGTCTCTTGAATGCAGCAGATATCAATGTTGTTTTCGTACAGGAACTGTTCGAGCTCTGATTTCTTGTTGGTAACCCCTTCTGCGTTCCAGTGCATGATGTTGATACTGGGGTTCTCTTTGGGTTTGGTCTTCTCTTTCAGTTGGCCAGTAGCTCTCCATCCTCGTCACTGGCTCCACATGACGAGTTGATGGGACCTCCAGTAGTTAAGGATGGGCTCCTTCTAGGCGTGGAGCCCGGCGCTCTACCTGACTGGCGGATCCGCATAGGGCGAGCACCATTTCGGTTGATTCGATATCCAAGTGTCATTTCATTAGCGTTGAGCATAATGCTCTGGTTAGCCCTTCAAAATGTCTGGACTGACACCCAGTGGGTTACACCCCTGCGCCACGTTGAGGCCGAGCATATAGTCTTAAACAGGGTGTCTTTTCTCATGAGAGAGATGCTCTTTCCTTGCAGCTTTCAGCACGTCTATGGGCTGTGGATACCCCTGGTAACCATGACATCATAGCAATTGAGAAGAGTGGCTATATTTAGGAGCGAGAGCGAGTCGGGTTTAGTAAATCAGTTGAGTTTATTGGACGGATACATTTAGATACTTTATGGGGTTTCTCTCAGAATTCGCCTGCAAAGCAGCAAGGATGTGTTTTCGCTCATGAAGAGTGATGACAAGACAAACAAAATAAAAATTGAAGAGTGCTTTCAATATTCAAAAAGTTAAACAGTCACCTGAGTTCATAACTCCCCATACAGCTGCATTGCAGAGGGCACCTGCATGCTATCCGATTAGCAGGACAGTAGTTGAGACGCGTGCCATTCCTGTAAGCACAAAGGCATATAGTGCGGCTAATGTTTTTCTCGGAGATTTACTATGATGACACCGCAGCGACGATTAACATAGTAGTCTATGTAGAGTTCCAGAATCGTATCTTCAACGAGAAAACACAGAATGTATCAGTCGATTTTTTTAAAAAGAAGCAGAATATTTTATACCCTGATATAGAGTTCATTATAGTGAAAGGCAATGTGTCGAGATAATTCTTGAAGGGAAGATTCTCAAGTGACTGTGTTCTTAACACTCTTAAAGGGCCAGTATTTCTGATCGAACATGTTGACCCATCCCCAGAAATAAGGGAGTCAATGAATTGCAATTTACATAATGGTAGGTAAAATCCCAAATGAGTTCTTTTCCAAAGTAACCTGTGCAAACTCACTGCATGATAAGGTAATTCAGGATATACTCACCAGATTCAAAACGAGTTTTGCTATTGAAAATTTTTCTGGTCAAGGCTCTTTGAGGTGTCTTCAACCTGTATTCTAATACACTATTAGGGCAAGTGTTAAGAATAGGTATATAGCATCTCTGGTCTGCATTCACAAATTCTCTATATAACTAGCGTGATGGTTGCATTGAGCATAAACATAATCTTCATTCAGTTTTATATGTTTAAAACATGCTTTACAAGTGTTAATCTGAGAGCAAGTGCAACATATATATTTTCCAAAAGTTTGGCACTTCTAAACCACATCTAGCAAAACTCACAATGCTTAAATTCCTTAAATGCACAGGGAGGATCTCCCTGACAGCAACGGAATATCCCCCCTCCCCCAACATCCTTGATCGCATATGCACGAAAATGTTCTCTCACAAAAACGGCAATGAAAATTTTTTTTCTAGCAAAGTGGATAGATTATGTATATAGGCAAAGTGAAAATTATACCAGTAAATATGTATCTGGATACCTGTATCTTCTTGTTAGTGATCCGATCGGAACATGAACACATCTTTTTAAAGCTACTTCCGGCTACATCCATTCCCCCTTCTTTAAATGTATTGGTCATCACCTCATTTAGTCTGGTCACTACTTTTATCATTCTGGTTCCTTGACTCATGATCACTCACCTACTTTATTTTTCAAACATCTTCATGAGAAGATTTGCTGTATTTTTACTGCAACAGACTTGGTTGTCTTTTTTTTTATTAAGATTCCTACCTTGACCATTCATGGCTTTGGCAACTTTCTAATGTGTGGTGCTGGCTGTCTAAAAGTTGAGTTAGCCTGCGTATTCTTGTAAGTTCTTCTGTGTATTTTCAGCCATATGACTTCTAAATTGTGTTGCTGCTGCATTCTTAGTGATTTTGTTTTCTATCATTGGGTTGTTTCTGCCAGTGTGTGTGCAGGCGGGGATCCAGACCTTCTCACTGTTCGCTTGTGTGAAGGTCACCAAGAGAAAAACAACTCTCTCACTGATCTGAGATAATTATCTTAAACTTCCACCCACCCTACACCTAGCTGACTGTGTGTCATCTCTGTTTCACCCGACTCCAAAATAGGTGATGGCATGAAAAAGAACAGTAGAAGACTACTTTTACCCACAGCTGTCACCATACGAAGGTGTCGTGTTCATGCATTTTTAAAATATGAACCTTCACTTAAATTAGTGCTTTTAATTATCCCTACACATATTTTTTAATAGCGGGGATATTGCAATCGCCTCCGTCCATCTGTACATCTGTCCGTCGACCAGGCCGTCCATTCGGCCATTGTGTCCGAAAATGTTTGGTGTAGTAAAGCTTGTGTTTATGTGTGAGTTCATGCATATAGGCGGGCAGACGGGCGGCTGTGCGTGCGTGCGTGTGTGCGTGCGTGCGTGCGTGCGTGCGTGCGTGCGTGCGTGCGTGTGTGCGTGCGTGCGTGCGTGCGTGCGTGCGTGCGGGTGGGTGGGTGGGTGGGTGGGTGGGTGGGTGGGTGGGTGGCTGGCTGGCTGGCTGGCTGGCTGGCTGTGTGCGTGCGTGCGTGCGTGCGTGCGTGCGTGCGTGCGTGCGTGCGTGCGTGTGGGCGTGCGTGCGTGCGTGCGTGCGTGCGTGCGTGCGTGCGTGCGTGCGTGCGTGCGTGCGTGCGTGCGTGAGTGAGTGAGTGAGTGCGTGCGTGCGTGCGTGCGTGCGTGCGTGCGTGCGTGCGCGTGTGTGTGTGTGCTCCCCCACAGAGAAATTCTGTGAATTTAAAACTGCCGAGATGCCTTCTGAGTGGAAATAATGAGTTTTAATTTACCTGTAATTTAGATCATTCTTGGAGATAATCAAGCAGTAAAATGAAAAAGGAGTATCTGTGGTAAGACAGATAATAAGATTGTGAACATGCATTAACCTATCATTCTATTCACCTATTCATATTCATAACTTAGCAATGCTATATGCCACTACAGATGTGATGTGTCCATTGAGGAATCATAATCCGATGCAATTATTAGAGTTTTAAAATTGCATCAGCTAAGGTGTTGTCTTCACTACCTTAGAGAATAAGTGTGATTCTGCAATGTACACGCCATACGTTTATTGGTATTTTGCATTCCTTGATGTAATGCTTTGCTTATAAATATGAATCGGTCCATAGATAAGTAGGTGGGGGTGATTCCATAACCGAAAGATGGACAAATAATGGGCTTCCTGACAAAATCTTTAAGCCTATGAACATGAAGGACCAAATTTCAGGAAGAATCCTTTATAATTAAATAATCTCTTGAATATTTTGACACAAATATGACAGAGCTGTTGCTGCCTAAGGCATAAATGCATAAAGGATGCAACAGCATCCAGTCAAATTAGTTTTAAAATATTCAACAGCTTACAGACCCGTGTGATTACCTTGAAATTGAGATTTGATGGCTTCAGGGTTTAAAGGAACATAATTGTCCAGGACATCTTCATGACTTATGAGAAAACGTTTTAGTTAAGTCGGACGGGCTCGGGTGGGTGGGGAGAGAGGTGGCCAGAGCCACTCGGGCCACTCCATTGGATCCGCTACTGGGTCTTATTGCTATTCTGGTTTGTAAAAAGAGAAACTGCATAAAGCACATTATTCACTCAAAAAAGTCTTTGCTATAAAGAATTGGGGGCTGGTCAAGATCTGGGGCCGGGGCAAATGCCCCCGCTGCCCTTGTTATATATAATCCGCTACTGCATTTAATTACTATTGCAGAAAATTTGGAGCCGGGTACCAGTCTCCATTAACACTTTCTGTCGTCTGTTTTGATGGCCTACGAAAATGGGTTATTTTTGTTTGCTAAGACGCCAAAAAGCGTCCATATGACATAAAGTAGGAAGGAATAGGGGATTGGGAACATTGACATACAATGGGAAAGCATAATTTCATCAAACTTAAGTTATTTAGTGACATATTTACACATTTATATGCATTTATTCGTCGCAAGCGATCGATGTCTGCCATTTTGAAATGTACACAAATATCGCGCTAACCATCTGATGACCCGATGTCGGGTGCTCGGTTGATTATAGTTGACTAGCTAGTTAACTATTTGAAGTTCGGCTGGTATTCTAGTTAGCTATAGCTAACTACGGTTAGGAGTCGAACTTGACCATTAGGACCGGAATTCCTCCGAACTTTCTGTAACTCTTTTTCTCTCTGTAGCCTTGGTAACCCTTTAAAGGTGCATATTCACAGCAAAATTACTGAAAATAACATTGTTCAAATTATATACTTTTAGAGGCTTAATCTGTGAGCCTATATGTGATAAAAACGAAATAACTCTTAACATATGATTTCATTCCATATAAATTAATATAATTTTTCAAGTTGCGAAATTGAAATAGAGGCACGAGCCTCTATTTCAATTCGCAACTCAAAAAATTATATTAATTTATATGGAATGGAACCATCATATGTTAAGATTTATTTCGTTTCATCACATATAGACACATAATTTAAGCCGCCTATAAAAGAATACAATTTTAACAATTTTATTTTCAAGCATTCTGGTGTGAATATGCACCTTTAAACGGTCAAGCCGCTCGAAATGGCTTTACAATGGTCATGAAAAAAGTCCATTTGCTGGCCAAGAAAAGACTATTTTTTTGGCCTGTAAATGAACACTCACTGAGAAAACGTTTTGAATTTTCTTGATCAATCTTGGCTATTAATATGAACATATTAATATTGTAATGGCTTAAAATTTCTAAGCGCGACATGGTGCATAATTAATGTTTTTCCCATTTCCGGTTGTGCGCTTAGGGTGGGAATTTTCGAAAAACAAAACATTATATTGGTCTGGCCTTAGGCTATGATAACATGTAGCTAGTGTTATAGACATTATACATCTCGATCTGCCAGTCTGAGGCACGACATAATATATCCATATATAATACACGAGCAAGCTTGTCAAAACTTTGCTGGTAAATGTATAAATTATTGCAATTATTTTACTCTGAGTATATTATCATCATTCTATTTTTTCAGTATATTATATATATATATATATATATATATATATATATATATATATATATATATATATATATATATATATATATATATATATATATATATATATATATATATATTATATATATATAGACACGATGTTTTTGAACTCTTGGTTTCCACAAACTCAGTTTCAAGGTAACTGTACATGTAAGTTGTCGAATATTTTGAAATTAATTTGACAGAAACCTGTTTTCTGTCAGAGGCAGAAACAGCCCCCAGTCAAATTAATTTCAAAATATAGAACAAAATATTTATTAAATTGTACATGAGATTTCAAATTCTGTCTTTCTGGGTCAAGGGCTTAACTTGCTTTAGTAAACTGGTTCTAGTTATTACGATAGCAATGTTATTGAAATTGATTTCTGCGATCCTGCGATAGCAACAACTTCCAGTCAAATTGTAACGGTGTAATCAACACTGTTTCTAGGCCTATATCAATACACATTGCAACGCGATCTCTCTGAATAGACTTAAATTAAAGTGGTTTGATTTGTCATGCAAGACCAATAGTAGGTTCGAAAGTGATTTATTTGGGCGAGACGCAGAAAAAACTATAGTCGATAAAGCGGCGCCATATTCAAGGATTTTTTACGCAAAATATGTATCAAGTATATCAATGCTTGACCAAAACGGGGTGAGGGAGGAGAGAGAGAGAGAGAGAGAGAGAGAGAGAGAGAGAGAGAGAGAGAGAGAGGGAGGGAGGCAGGGAGAGAGCGAGCGAGCGAGAGAGAGAGAGAGAGAGAGAGAGAGAGAGAGAGAGAGAGAGAGAGAGAGAGAGCGAGAGAGAGAGAGAGAGAGTTTGGGGTGGGGTGGGGTGGGGGGCCTTAACGCAAGGAGGGAGAGATGGAGAGAATCGGGAATGGTGGGTGGTGTTAGTGATGGTTGAAAGGAGGGTCCAGATACATCCCTGGTTCAATTCATAGACAAACAATTAGACATAAGCAAACGCATTGGACATTGGTAAATTAATTGCTGCGAAAGTAATAGCCCAATAAAACTATGCGAAACTTCTCGCAAATGCGCTAATTGTTATCAGTGATATACGCTTTGTACACATGAATTATGGATCGCGGTTATTAACATGACTTTATCCGGATCGATGATCGATGATCATGGCGGCTCATCTCGAGACGCGGGGCCTGCTTGTCTAGGGTCTATTGTTTGTTCGCGGGTCTGCTGGCGCCCAGGCAGTCGACAGATCGATGTTGGCGAGTCGCATGAGATCAAAGTTCTTGATAAAAAGTGAAAGCGCACTGACAGCCGAGACAATGAGTGCATTTAGGATTATTTCATAAGCTTAAAGATGATCCTATAGATTGGGCCGGCCATTTTAACCCGCGTCAGTCTATATGGCTCAGCCGATACGTATAACAATCTATCGGAAAAGTTCTGCTCTGGAATCAATTCAACTGGAAACCGTTGTTGGCCTAGAAGACACTGAGGGTCAATCAATTTGTTTTCAGCATAGTCTGTTGCTAATGTATCTAGCTGTTTAGGAAAGTGAAAATTCAATGGGAAATTGGTTAATGATTACGCGCTGTATTATATCGGCTTAGTTTGACAAATTCGCCACGCGTAAGGCTAACTCTTTAAACTCTGAATTCCCAGAATCTTAATTTCAACTGAATGGTCAGGTAAGCTGCTGAGTACTTTGAAACTAATTTGCCTGTGATTTGTTGCTGTAATAGTGTCGCAAATGTGGCGCCTAAATCATATGTGAAATATAATAATTTAATCATGTTAACATACAAATGATGGCTCATATCAGGCGACCATCTCTCCGGATTCATCCGAAAAATTCGGATTCTAACAGGCTTCCTGATTTCCGGACACCCTGTGATATATCCGGATTTTTTTCACCCACCTATCAAAAAAGTCTTTATTCCCAAATAACTAATAATATTAACTGTTAAGTGTTAATAAATAAATCTCTTAAATTATATTTATGCTTTTGCAATTTGTAATAGACAAGTTATAGTCTAAATAGTCTATTTTTATACATTTCTGCACGCTTACATTAATACAATCATTGTAAAACACAACTCACGCCCTCGCGTGCTGTGTCCGAAAAGGGCAAAACGCGCTCTCGCACGTTTGTCCAAACTTATTTTCTGGACCAAATAAATCACGACACGCTGGTCGACTCTGGGAATGCATGAAAGGTCTCCTGAGAGCATCCAGATTTAAAGATTTTGAGGGTGTAGACACTGGACTCGCAATAACCGACATGGCGCCTTTTTAGTAGTGTTTACCCCCTTGACGTTAAAATCTGGCTATGCAAAGTATGTTGTTGGATGACTCTTTGCATTCGACCTTTTGGGATCTAAGGGTTAACCGTAGCTCGTGTAACCATTTCATGGCGAAGTCGGCCAAGACCAGCCAAGACCAGCCAAGACCGGCCTCTACAGTGGTGTTGACGAATATCCATTTGCAAGCGAAGAGAAAACAATTTTTGAAAATATGGTGGTGGTTCGTTAACACTTTAATAGCCAAAGTTTTGAAAATTTACGACTGTAATGACTGGCTCGATTATGGAGCCAGTCACTACAGTAGTACATTTTCAAAAATAGCCTTCTCTTGTCCTGCAGATGGGAATTCCTCAAGACTACAGCAAAGGCCGGTTTGAGCCGGCTTCGGCATAAAAGCGTTTAGACGAGGTGGGTGGGTTCGTTAATAGTGCCAAGGATACGAATATTTTGCATTTCCTGCTCAAATTTGCTGTGAACATTGTCCCGTCGGTAAATGGCATCTGTTTGGGCCACGTGCACCATTTGACAATCGTCTCCGGCATGGTTACCCCATTGATCAATGGTGCAGCTCCCACTGGTCAATCATGTCAAGGACACCACTATATTTGCATTGTCTTTCCAAATCTATTTGTTAAATGGCATGCGTTATTCTTGTTCCATTAGGCATTAGCCAATAGAGCTTTACCCGGAGGTCAATAGTGTCACACACACGCACGCACACACGCACGCACTCACGCACTCAGATTTTTGTTTTCCCCGCACAAATTGTTATATTTCCGGTCCAATTGTTTTCTAGGGAACATTGCCCCGTTGGTAATTGATACCAGTTACGCATTCCTCATCGACCACCGTTGCTTGTCCCATTGGACAATTTAGTAAATGATACTGGATTTGGTGGTCATTAGTGTCAGGGTTGATTGCTTTGTTGGTCAATAATGTCAATGAGCCTTGTCCCATTGGTCCATATAATCCGTTATGCTTGACACATTGACCGATGGTGCTTACCCCTTTGGTCAATTATGTTTGTAAAACTCGCATTGCTGATCATTAGCGTCAGTGATAATTGACTCATTCGTCAATAAGGCCACGTTCTATTGATCAGTGGCATCATTTACGCTTGCCCCATTAACACATGGTGCTTGACCTGTTGGTTATTAGCGTGAGTGAGACTTACGCTCTTAGTCAGTAGTGTCAAGGATCGTTGCATCATTGGTTAATTATGATAAGGACCATTGCCCCATTGGTCTATGTCAACAGTTATGCTTAGCCGATTGACCAAAGGTGTTTGCTGTGCATTAATTAAGGTAAACATTTCTAATAACTCCATCTTTTACAAACTTGGGTGGAACCTCGCCCATGGGGTCGTCAAGACGTGTGCTTCTTTTGGGGGCAAGAACTAAAACGCAACAGTAAGAGTTTTCAGTAACATTGTTTCTAAAATAGACACATTTGACCTCACGGCAGCCATATTAAAAATATATATCAACGACGCGGGTCCAATATTGGACACATTTGTACTGTTTTATGTACGAAGGATGCTAACTAAGCAATACAATTAATGGATCTTTCCAGTGTCTCCATCAATCATATGACGTCATAATCAACTACGTGACGTGTATGATGGCGTCATAATCAATGACGTCATGAATGACGTATATAAGTAATTGATGACTGACTAAGGGCTGTTGTAGGAATTATATGTCCTTATGACTTAATAAACACGATGTTGAATATTTTGAAACTATTTGACTGGGCGCTGTTGCTGCCAGGCAGCAACAGCACCCAGTCAAATTAGTTTCAAAATGTTCAACAGTTTACTCGTACAGTTTTCTAGAAATTGATAGTCAGAGAATTCAGGGATCGATCGATCCCAACACGGGCGATGCGTGGGTGGAGCTTAGTTAGAGATAGGCGGGGCATGGCTAGAACTGGATTCCTCCATTCTAAATATTTGAAATTGAGAATCTCCGGTAGGTTGCACAGTTGAGTTCCATCACCATCGGGTCTGGCGGGTTGACCGGCTTGCGCATGCGTGCGTTCGTGTGCCGGATTCTGAATGTAAATGGTACAATGTACTCACTCATAATGGCCTTGCAGTTCGTGCTAGTGGCGGCCAATTGTCCGAGTATATAATCAGATACGAGTCAGCCATTAATGGCGGACCACGTCAGTTGATGAGCCATATGTATTCCAGCTCAGGACATCACCAGACGGAAGATCGATTCCTGCGCTATCTAGCTAGTGTACCGAACATAGTTAGTCGTATGTCTCAATTTCTCACAAATTCAATACGCGGAACTCTGGAAATCAATCATAAAATGGTCTTATTACGAGACAGCGATGTAAATTTGGTGTCAATCTTGTCTATAGCGAACATTTGCTCTTTGGGGCTACACGATGGCGATTCTTTACAACGAGTGACCGATATACCATCTTTCTTAACTGTCTGCCTGCCGAATTTCGGCAGACTATATTTTGCATGTGGTTTAACTCTGGATATGCTGAGTATTTGAAAACAATTTAACTGAAAGTTGTTGGTGGCTAAGCCACCAACAACTATCAGTCAAATTGTTTTGAAAATAATCAGCAGGTCCAGAGTTATTGCCCATAGAAATTATTATCACCCAGACAGTTAAATAAATCAATCTGCGGTTCAAGACATACTTATACAGCGATAAATGGTGAGCAGCGTCATAATAACGCGGCTTATTGGGCCGGTACTGGACCAATAGAGGGACCCATTTCTAGCAATGCATCGCCCATTTCTAGCTAAGCCCCGTCCACCCTTTTCCCGTGTTGGTATCGATCGAACCCTGAATTCACAGAATCCCAATATCAAGGTATTAATTGTAAAGATAAGCTATTGGATATTTTGCCTATGGCAACAGCAACAGCGCCCAATCAAATTAGTTTTAAAATTCTTAACAGAATCTTTATTAAGTAGTAAATCCATCAAAGACATACAGTAAGTCCTGGCAATACGTAGGGCGTACACTTGACGGACTATTGCATCTTCATGGCGGAGTATTTCTGTCAATTACTGTAAGCTTTTGACGTTCAAATTATTCGACAATTTATCATAATATTACGGTCCTTGTGTATAATTACAATGAATGTTTCTCTCAAACAATGACCAAATTCAGCAGGATCAATCAAAACCCACCTGTCCTACCATTTTGGATAATTGTCAGTGATCAAAGTTCCAATAGATAGATGGCCGTCTAATATAAAACGAGTTACTAATGCTAATTTTAGTACTGAGTTCAACATGACATTGACCTTTGGCTTTGGCCACTAAACCGAGAGGGTCAGTCAGTTCATACATCGCCGAGAGCATCGGCTATTAACTGCTAGGCACTGTGGTTCTTCTGGACATTCTGTTGACGCACTTCTGAGACCAAGAGGCAATCTTCCGACACCCAATCTTCAACCCTCTCTTTAGCTGCATCTCCGCTGTTCTTCAGTTAATTACACTTTAAAATAATTTTTCTGTAGTTATATTTATATAAACGGCAGCAGTGACTTTGATACGTTTTATGCGTTTTATGCTTTGAAAAAAACGTCGGGGATATTGTAATGTCTGTCTGTCCGTCTGTCTTGCCGTCCGTCCGTCCGTCCGTCACGTTATATCCTCCCAAACCGTTGGGTGGAATTCAACCAAATTTGGTATGTAGGTTACCCATATGATTGTGCTTTGCAAGACGATATTTAGATTTGGCTCCACCCCCGTGGGTTTGGGGCATGGGTCAAAAGGTCAAATCACTTGTAATGAAACACGGAATTCAACCAAATTTGATTTGTTAGTTAGATAGATAGATTTATTCACACAATGTGCCATTTGACCCTTGAGTGCAAATGGTTACACATAACGTGATATGGCGGACAAATCAACTAAGTGCATTACAATTGCAAGAACATATTCAGTCTCATATTTTATATGTTATTAAATCAGTAATGTTCGCAGGCTAATTTGATTCATATACATCTGGACCACCGCGCCAGCCGCGGATCCATCAATGAACCACGGGTCGATTTCCTTAGCAGACAAAGGGACACCTATAAGGTATTTGGGGCTACATTATGAAATGCTCAGGTGTGCTGTCCGCGGAAATCTACCGTAGTCCATCAACAGACCAAGGGTGGTCACACGATAGCCCGGTTTGCAACTAAGATACTGATAAACGAAAACAACGCCACCACACACACGCGCACGCACGCACGCACGCGCGCACATACACACACGCGCACGCACGCACGCACGCTCGCACACACAAACACACACTCTCTCTCTCTCTCTCTCCCTCCCTCCCTCTCTCTCTCTCTCTCTCTCCGTCTCTCCTTCTTTCCTTCTCTCTCTCTCTCTCTCTCTCTCTCTCTCTCTCTCTCTCTCTCTCTCTCTCTCACCCACACTCAGACAGAAGTATAATGCCATTTCCAATATCACCACCGTTCGTTTCCAAATATGTTAAGTCGAAAGGGAAACGAAGAGTGGGATCCGGTCTAAGTATATAAACCACTCAAGGTCAACACTTTCGAAATAGCGGGTCGAAAGAAAAGCGAGGAGTGAGACCAGGATGTACGCGCACACACAATCACTTTCGCGCGCACACCTTCGCAAAGTCATGCCTAGAAATTAAAAATTGAGTTTTGAAACGTTGATTCGTTTCTTTCCCATCGAAAGAGGACCACTCTGACACTCCATCACTGGAACCACTGGATTGGTTATCGAACCAGTCCTTCCAGTGATAAACCATCAGAATAGTACCGCATTCTCTAACGTGACGGTGATGGTTTGACTGACTCCCCATGTAATGGCATGGGGGCATTAGTTTAGCATTTATTTTAATAAATAACTTTCTTGGTTCATCTTATCCACTTACTAATGCTCATGTCCATATACGCTCACGCGTTCTCGTGGTCATCCACATACACACGCACGCGCGCGCACGCATGCGCGCAGACGCACGCACGCGCGCACGCACGCGCGCACGCACGCACGCAACACGCGCGCACGCACACACGCGCGCACGCACACGCACGCACACACACACACACACACACACACACAACAAAGGCACACTCACTCCCGCACGCTTACATACATATTCATTTCCCATGCATACAGACGCACATCCACACCCGTATGCACACACAATCGTACCGAATTGTTGAAAATTGAAAACTCTAATGTATAACTTTTATAATGGAGGCGAAATAGCCACTGGTTTAGTAAAGATTTGTATATTGAGAGCTGAAATCGTGACTGTGATGAGAAAATGCATTCTGTTAAAAGTAAGAATTATCCTCCCAAATCGGCATGGAAGAAAATGCGATGGATTATAGTGGAGAAAACGCAATCACGTGCGTTCGTCACGTAATAGAAAAGCATTGTAAGCAAAAGCCGCTACCTTCTTTAAACTACTTTCGCTGGTACAAATCAATAATTCTGATGCTTTGTGAACGTTCTGTCGTTTCCAGAATATGTATTTCCGGCGTTAATCATTATAGACAGGACATAAAATTAAAAAATGATATTCATCCTCTGCATCATCACAAAAAGGGCATGCTCGCTCAGCGCGTGGTATTGGTATTGGTTTGTGCCATCTGCCTAATTCAATATTTAGTCTATGAGACCCCGTTCTTAGTCTACATAATGAATCACGGTGCTTTTTCGTTTTTACTCTATTTAAATAGCATTTATATGTTAGATCAGTTGAAATGTGTTTGTAGAGCCATGTTTTATTGCTGGCTTCCAATTGCCCCCTCCACTCTTGATAAAAATTGTCACTTATTCTCTGCTTGTATTCGGGGATAAACTGATCTTTACTTACTATTGTTCCCTGTGACTCCCATACATCCCCAAACCCATTGGTACAGCGCGTATCTCTTAACGATTTGACCCAGTTCTTACAATTTTTATCCCTATGCCAGTCTTGATATAAGGTATTATATACATGTTTAGCAATCCTATTTGGTTTCATATCTAATATTTTGAACCAATATTTTATCAACTTGATTTCTCTCTCTAATCGCAGAGGCATTCTCCCTCACTCTCCATAAACAACAGAATTTGACGTACTTTGTTTTACATTAAGCAGTTGCTTACAGAAGCGAAGGTGGCATTTTTCAACATCACACGCTGAGTGAAAACCCCAGACTTCGCTCCCGTAGCAGAGGATAGGTAGAACTAGCTTGTCAAATAGTTTGCAATAGTGGTCTACTGATAGGCCTATACATTTTACAATATTTTTGTAAAGCGAATACGGCTTTCTGCGCTTGACCCGCTAAACATTTTTGTGCTTCGGTGAACGACCCTGAAGTAGTAAAAACGGTGCCCAAATACTTGAAGTGATTTACAATTTCTACTTCAGTATTACCATACCACCATTTGTCATTTACCCTTAAGCGCCCACCCCATCTGAAAACCATTGCTTTATAGTCCAGTAAGAATTGACATGATTTTGGTCGAACCCGGACATTTTAAGTAACAAGCAAATTTATATTTCAAAATTGCCTATATATACCATAGTGTCTGCAGAAAAAATTCCCCACGATTCCCACATTGGGAAAGTAGGTTATTTCAAGGTCAAAGAGGTGACCAGCACAGCAGAAAAATCGTCGGAATTGCCAAATTGATAAATGGAAGTAATAACAATAATGCCACATGAATTTAATGAAGCGTTATCTGAGATTAAAATATAATGTGAGATTCAAGGAAAACTTCTGAATACGCATAAAGTTTTAATTTAGTGATCATCTCTAACCTTAACATATATGATATAAGATATATATCTCTTATATAACGGAACGATCAGAATTTACAAATTTAGGAAATCCGGAAAACCACTATCCCTATCACAATAAAGATATCTGAATGAAGCTAAAACGGAACGGATAATACAGCAGAAGAAAGAAACATATGAATTCGCGTTATGACTAACGCATCAATTACTTCGCGCATTACGAAATGGTAATTGCAAGAAATGCATCTGCACGATTTATGCAGTCTTTGCTAAATGCATATTATAAATATGCTGTCATATGCAAGACTTCTGCATTATAGAGTAATGCACATTATAAATATGCATGAGTTATGCATTATAGAGCAATAATGCATCATTGCATAATTTTAACATGTAATTGTTACACGTTTAATAAATTAAATACCTAGGTATGGCAGTATATAATATTAGTTTTATCAATATTGACTGTCAATCGCCACCTGTTGCAATACTCAATATTTAACCCTTTTTGTAGTCCAGTTCAACTTTCTGCTAATATAATTATGTCATCAGCATATAAAATTAATAATAATTTAAGTTAGTTACCCATTAGAGTGCAAGAGGCCATTTACATTTGGCCCCGCCCCAAAGGGCGGGAGAGGGGTGTGTGTGTCAAAGGTCAAATTGTAACCTGCGGAAATTGATTGTAACACACCTCCTTCGAAACCGTTGGACAGAATTTAAGCAAATTTGGTATGTGAGTTACCCAGATCAATGTGGATTGCATGAGCACACTTACAGTTGGCCCCACCCCAGAGGTGGGTGGGGGTGGGGATGCGGGTCAAAAGCTAAGAAATTTATAGTAATGCGACTCCAGCGAAACCATTGGATGGAATTTAACCAAATTTGGTATGTGAGTTACTCATACTTATGTGGAGTGGATGAGCACATTTGCATCTACCCGGGATCCATCTGGGTGGGAGATGTCGGGGGGGGGGGGGGCAGGTTTCTCAAATGGTCATGAAATTAATTGTAACGCAACTACTCCGAAACTGTTTGATGAAATTCAACCAAATTTGGTATGAGAGTTACCCATATCAATGTGGAGTGGATGAGCACATTTCCATTTGGCCCCGCCCCCAGCGGGTTGGGTGGAGTCCGGTGGATATGCGATATTATTGAATATACACACTTTAGCCAGCAAAGTGAACTATCCGAGATGTTTCTGAAGGTGAACTATTATTAGTAAAATATATCTTCTTCTTTTCGATCGCTGGTATCACACATGGAGAGCCGTTCTCAAGATGAAATCTGTGGTTTTCTGCAGTTCTTCCACAGGCCCATACAGCACTTCAAGAAAAGCGGTTGACAAAGGCCAGATCTCTTCTCTCAGCAGCTGATACGTACTGCAACATTGAAGTATGTGCTCTGTTGTCTGTTCTGCTTCTCCACAAGGACAAGCGGGCGATGTCGTAAGGTGGAACCGCCTGTACATGTGTTGGTTTAGTCTGTTATGTCCAGTTCTGAGACGAAAAATGGTCACTTGCTCTGGCTCCAGAGATGATGGTAGGCATCTTCTGATTGAGGTGTTCTATAGAGTGACTTGATGATAGTCTTCATCTCTGTATGGGTAACCATATTTTCTGTCTGATTCTCTTCTGCACCCACCTTTGCCATCTTGTCTGATTCCTCATTTCCTTGGACTCCACAGTGTGAGGGAATCCACTGCAATGCTATCCGAAAGCATTTGATGGTTTGTAGTGCTTCTTCAAGTTGTAGCAGCTTACCTTTGGTGATAGCCTCAAGGACGGAGCGGGCATCAGATAAAAAGACAATCTGTGCAATAAGGTCTGCTGTTCTGCTAATGGTATTAGCTGCATGAACCAGTGCTTCGACTTCAGCTCTGTAGTTTGTGCAGTGTTTGCCTGTCGGTATTGCAGCTGACTCATGTTATCTGTTTGGATAATGTATGTGCAGTCCAGCACCTCCGCTTCTAATTGCATCTTTGGCTGATCCATCTGTGTAGATCCTTATCCATGTCTCCTGAGGGTACATTTCTTCCAGCATGGCTAGGGTCAGGGCCTTCTTGCTCACATCACTGTGTTCATCTTTGGTTGTGAGATGAGGTACTGTGGTGCGAATAGCTATGCTCTCTAGTTTGTTTTCCCAGGGTGGAGGATCAAGTGTGTGGTTTGGGTCTTCTATTTGTGCTGGAAACATTTCTTGGTGTTTCCTTTGAAGTGCTTTTGTCTCTTTCACAAAACTTGATCTTTTAAGTCTTCCTGATGACAGCTGTGCTTGCCTGATCTTCATCGGGTTGTTGAACGGATTGTTGAACGATTTCAACTTTGCAGCTTGGATCAGTGCTTTGCATTCCCTTCCTTTGCTAAGTGGGGGATGCCTGCTGTCTGCTCCATTTTTTCTATTGGTGTTGATCTCATTCCACCAGTGATGATGCGCAGTGCCTGGTATCGTACTCTGTCGAGGTTCTGTTGATGAGATTTAGCTGCTGTCATCCATGAGCTGGATCCATACTCAAGGTGTGGTCTTACGGCACCTAGGTAGATGGTCTTGAGGATCCTTTCATTGGTACACCACTTTGTTCCGGCTAGCTTCCTCATGATGTTTAGCTTTCTTCTGGCCTTTGCCTCTGCGTTCTGAATGTGCTACTTCCATGATAATCTTCTGTCATAGGTGACCCCCAGGTATGTCTGCCGGTCCTCATACTCGAGTGAAGTACCGCCCAGTGTCAGATTGCCAACCCTGGTTTTGGTGGACAGTGAGAATAGCATGGCTGATGATTTTTCTTTGTTGATGGTAATACACCAGCGATTGGCCCAAGCTGTAATTCTGTCCAAGGCGAGCTGCATTCTGTACGTGGCAGTCGTTGTGTACTCCTCGGTGCGCCAAAGTACGAGGTCATCTGCATAGAGGGCTGCTTGGATCCCATTGGGCAGCTCTGCTACAATGTCATTAATGAAGAGTATGAACAGAGTTGGTGATAATACTCCGCCTTGTGGCACTCCTTGTCTCAGCAATACATTCTGTCCAGATTGTCTATCCACCAGCACCCTAGCTCTGCGATTGTGTAGGTATATACGACTTGGTCCATCGGAACATGTTGCCGCCGATGCATGTGCGCCGGAGCTTCACGAGGAGGCAATCCTTCCACACCTTGTCAAATGCCTTCTGCAGATCAAAAATGACCCTTGGAGTAAAATATTTTAATCACGTGATATCGCTCGCTCTCCTGATTTTAGAGGCGAGAGGTGGTGCGTTCACAAATGTGATAGCTAAATGAGATGGTATACACACTTTAGCCTGCAAGGTGAACTATCCGATATGTTTCTGAAGGCTATCTATTATTAGTAAACGGGTACTCGGTAAATGCGGATCAGATCTAAACATTAGATATCTATGGCTCTGAAGCGCATTCCTAATATCACGTGATTTGTACATTTTCACAAAGACGACATGAAATGTCAAATTTGTTTGGATTAATTTTGATGTAATAAACAATGATTATAACCGAGTACGCAATATTTAGGTTGTCTAATGTAATAATTTCACTCCCGCAATGATGGACAGGGTATACATTAAGCTAAAGTGTAAGACTTCACAAATTTATAACGGGAAATTGTGTCCTATTTTCGTGTAATTAACGATCGTTCTTTAAGCATCTTGGCGACTGCATTCAGGGGCGCCGAGAAGCAAATTTGAGGGGCGGGGGCACGTTCCACAAAAAGGGCACGGTGGATAGCATTGTCCGGAGGAAGATATGAAATGAGTGCCCTCGCCAACTCCCCCACCCAACCCCGTCATAGAAGGGTGTTCGGAAATACCCAACTACCTAACCACCGCGAGAAAAAACATTGAACGGTGTAGGCTCATGACTCGATTTCCTGCATTCTGATTACGTATAAATGTTAGAGCAATGTTAATCGAATAACTTATGTATTCTTTTGTCAATTGAACCTATTCCCAATTCACAATGTGGGCGAGTGGGCGGGCGGGTTGTGTCAGATGCACACGTTGAGTGTGCGTGCATTCGTGCATGTGCCTGCGTGGTGGACGTGCACAGTTTGCCTTGAAAATATTTAATTAGACCGTAGTTCCTAATTATATTTGCAATCAGCGGGATTCAGAGGAAAAGTGGTTTGTTTTGTGAAAACAAGGTTATCCTGGACAAATGTACCAATCCTGTTGAAAATGTGAACAAGGTTTGTCCAGCTCTTGCCTTAGATGAAGACCATGAGGTTTCTTGAGTTTCATGCCAAGCAGTTTCACAGGACTTTAAATGTAATTTTTAAAATAGTGCAAAATCCAGCATTGCCACCAACAAAATCGATCAAGCAGGTTTCCGGGACCAACCATGGATCTGACCCTACGGATCATTCCTGCCCAGCAGTTCTTAAGGACTCGCTTAAAGAATATGATGGACATATGCTGAATGAATAGGCAGATGAGGTAGCAACAAATCGTATCGTTAAGAAACTGGACGTGATCTACTGGTAGTTGTAACGCGGCACCACACTGATCCGCTAGCCAGACACTATCACTTAAATAATGGCTTCCACTGTCAGTTCCCAATTAACCATTCAACGGATCCACAATATCAAGTCTCCTTACCTTCTACGTTGCTTCTCCTTCTTTTTGTTTGTGTTGCATCGGTTCTCGGAGGATCAGGAGTGGTGTCGGCTCGTCCGTATACAACCGGTTCAAAGGATGCCCTGTCTGTTAAGCTACCACTGTCCTGAGGTGTTGCACCCGTCATTTGGCGAGGGGAGGTCTCTAATAGGTTAGGATATCGCTAGGTGTCTGCGGGAATAAAACACGTACTGAGGCTAAGCCTTGCCCATAGCGTAGGTACACAGTCGGCCAGGTACTACGTCATTATAGGACATTCTATTCATCTGCACACACAGAGGGACCACATAATTATAACCTCATAATCTAATGTGGCATTAACTAAACCTCATTGGCCATCATCACCATTCTCTTAGACCAATATGTATAAGCATTCAAATGTCTTCTTCTCTGCCTAGAGCGGATTGCTCAAATTAACTAGCTTTTCTTGTGAAGTCTAGAAGCCCGTGTTCCCTCTCTTTCCACACATTTATGAAATAACACCATACGGTTGTTCTCTTGTCACATCTAGAGAACCTCCATTCAGCTTCTCTTTACGAATCAGCGGCTAAACTGAAAGGCCATCCTTATCTTCATTCCTCCATCTCTTTCTTAATATTTGAAAACAAAGAGGAGAACCCGCCCTTCCTCACTCCTATTCCCTCTCGCATCTTCCAGTAGAATAAAGATAGTGTCTGATTCTACCAAAAACAGGACATAATTCAAATATACGTAATGAGAATGTGTATACAAACTCACGTGTACCAATAAATACAAACACCCCCTTAGAGAATGAGCTTGTGGACTGGAAAAAGTTGCCTATTCAGTTGGCCACAAATGGGTGAGGCCCCTGCCGCCTCCTCCAGGATTCATAGCTTATTATCCCGACGACGCCCCCACACTACCCATTCGATGGAATGAAATACTATTTTGCTCACAAGGGGTTTGGGTGTGTTGGAACATCTATATTTTCATACCACGGCCCAAGTGACCTCGACCATTGAATCAAATTTATTCGGATTGTGCAGGCCTGAAGCCTTCTACGTACATAATGATACCCCATGGGAACTTGAGAAATCCCGGCTGACATAGGGCATATGCACTGAAAGTCATGTGGGTCCTTGACGTGCCCGTACGCATACGCCAATGTATGATAGGAGGCTACGAAATGCTGTAAGAATTCTAAGTTAAGAGCCGGTGCTTGTTGGTCACAATCATACAAAGGAATGGTGCGTTGTACATATCCGAGTTGACGAGGCACACCTTTAGATTGTATAAATGTCTCAGAAAGACGTCACAAAGTATATTAACGGCTTGGGAGTTTAATACCCCACCAATATAAGATATTGTTATATTACTAAAACCGTCGTTTGTTCAGTATTCCGAAGCTATTTTCAGATCTCTATCTCTCTCTTACGTAATTAAGGTGTTCCAAAAATTGATTTGCTAAGAGAGTGAGGGAAGAGTCACGTAATCCCTCCCAGTTCGTATATAAATAGCCTCACTAAGGTATGGGTAGACGATTGACAGTAGTGTTAGTGTGGTTGACCGGTTAACAGCCGATTGGAGCTCAAATCCCGCTTGACTCACAGGTGATCAGGTGACTGCCGAGTAATTGGTGAAAACCTAGGCAATCTCCTTCACATTTCCTTTCCTCTCTCCACCCAGGAGTATAAATGTGTGCCAGTGTAAAAACTGGAGAAGTTATCAATAATAGACTGTAATACAAACCAGCCTAGATATGGTGTGAATGGGAACTTGGATCACGCACTCGATAGATGACAATCAAACCAATAACTTCTTGACTTAGCCTGGAAAACAATACTCCATGCAATGGGAATGCGTTGGGACTTAGGTTGCCCACTCTAATAGACTCCTTCAGCCAACGTCGCTCAGCTGATATGAAATCTAGGCCAATCACTACAGAGCCTTCTAAGTGTGCCTAAATGGGGCAGACTCTGGTGGTAGCTGCACTTTTTGGAAAATCCTCTAAGTCTGAGGCAGCTGTGGTTTACGGTAACAAATTAAATTGGAAACACCTCAAACTGCGGAAGAGCCTGCTGTCATTAGCTCTAGCTGCCTCATGTACCAAGTTAAATATGAAACAACGGCATCTTGGTCAAACCACTGCCTACTGATAAGTTCAACATTCGAAGCTAAAGACTGTGCTCTCAGAACGAATGCCACTTCAACAACTGTCTACCTTGGATTCGGCCACTATCTAGAGCAAGCCATGCTAAGAGCAGCTGCTACAACAGACCACTGTGAAATGAACCCAGAGGTGGTTGCAAATTTGAAATCGTTGCAACCGTATTTATATAAGAAGCATTCTTTGCTTCTACATTCTCGGAATGCAGATCCAAAGACTGCTTCTCCCACATAAAGATCGTTCACTGTCATGGTACAGGTTGATCTTGTGTGAGAACTATATCCGAAATCATATTTCGAAATTGGCCTTCACAATCAGTTTTTGGCCCTTCTATCACACAATTGTTTAATCAAACCGTCATCATGCTCGCTCACATCATACAGTTCACTCACGACCACTACAGGAGACTGAGATGATGAACCACTAGGATGCTCTGGACAAATCAAAGACTCACCAGAGATCCTCATCGCAATGTCCAGAAAAAATTCGTTCGGGCCAACTGCTGTTCTAAAGGAGTCTGCGAAAGGGAGCCAGCCAAAAGGGTGGACACATTTCCACATGGAGGAACAATGGAAAATCATCTGATGGAAAAACAGCTCCATTGGTATGACTATTCTGAAAGGCTGCAAGTGAACTTCTATCAGATTCAGAAAAAATCATTGCTGTGGTAGTCATCAGCATAATTAACGTAGTCGTCATCCTCATAATTATGTTTGTTCATACCATGGTAGAATGTGATTCCATCTTCAAATCGCACATTCGCAGTCGCATCTCAATTTCTAATGGGGGTTGTGTTTTATCAAGATGCGCATATACATCATCATTAATGCACTCTAATGCACTGGGGATGGTGTTTGCAAGCGAATATGATGCGATTTTGAACAATAGTTAACAATTTGTATTTTAGCTGGTTCAAATGCCCATGTGCGCCAACTTTTATGATGCTAGATAGAATCCTGCCTAACGCTAAATATCGCCGGAGCCAAATGTACAGTGTATGGAGTACGAGATTCTATCCTAAACTCATAAAGGTTTGTGTATTTTCACCATACCGTACTACTCTGTCACCGCGCTGTGAAATTCTCAACTCCGCTACTGTAACCCACAGGCTGAATGACTCTCATTCCAACCGTTTAGGCCGTTTTTGCGCATTTCCATCTGCTACCTGGAATCTGCCACTCACTAAGCCGCACTTCACTTGGAATACCAACTATCTACACGATTTCCCACGCATTGGTAGAAAGAATCATAACACCGTTTTACCGCCTCGCCACCTTCAGTGCATCTAACCACCCTTGCTGTAGCACTGGCTTTACCCATAAGTTGCATAGTTCTCAGGCTACTCACTCTGAAACAGTGTATCTGCCTTTCTACCCATCA
The DNA here is from genome assembly GCA_034401795.1 of Chaetoderma sp. LZ-2023a. Lineage (NCBI taxonomy): Eukaryota > Metazoa > Mollusca > Caudofoveata > Chaetodermatida > Chaetodermatidae > Chaetoderma > Chaetoderma sp. LZ-2023a. Next base: position 71,773,977 of record CM067365.1, read on the forward strand.
CTGCCTCTATCTTAACTGTTTATTCTTTTAAGATGAAATGTCTCGACACCAACCACTCTGGCTGCACCCACCTCCCTTGTTCCTCATTGCACGGCTTCTGGCTTTAGAGTCTTCCATTTTGGAACCTGCCCAATTGAAGGAGACAAGCTGTAAAATAACCGTACTCTCATCGCAGCTATCTCAAATAAGGTTTTCTGTCCATCCCAAACTAAGAGGTTGGATGGGAAGAACTAGATGGTAACTCTTCCCCAAGTGTGCATGGCGGTGTCGCTTAACTGTAACCGTACACCTCTCTGCGTGTTCACTGAAAAGCTGGAATAACTGAATGCATGCACGCAGCTTAAACCCTTTTGCTTGTCTCGCTTTATTTCTGTTTTAGATAGATATATGTCTTTGCATGTGCTGCCTAGCAGATTTGTGTTGCAGGTTCGTTTTTATGTATCTTGTATATGTCGTTTATTTGTTCGCAGCTGCATGTATGCCTAACGAACCTCTAACACCCTAAGTGACTCTGCACACGCGCATGAGAGCGAGAGACAGCATACATAAGACGTTCTCAACACTTGTGTATATATCATATATATGCTCATATATGTTCGTGCCTTGTGCACCACTACACTGATGAACCGGATGACAGCACCTTTGTAAATACCTTATAACTCCCTTATTGAAACTGCCTGTTGAATCTCGTCATAGCACTGAACTGAGAGTCAACCAAGAGATGGACTGGTAGTCCAGCAAGAAGTCGTCACACGTTGGTTGCACATCAGAGGAGACCGTACCACCTTTTAAAGACAACTAACCAAACCAAGACCTGTTTCAAAGAGAAGACAGTTAAGTTCATCCCCAATAACGTATTCAGCTCTGTTCCACGTGCATCCATAGATGCAGCGGCTGCTTCTGGTCAGCAAGCGATTGTAGGGAGCGAGGGGGCGGGGCGGGGCGTCCAGCATGACATGATATAGCTGGCTCATCTACTGCCACCTTGAGGATGGGTGTCGACTGTCCTCCCACATGCCAGCAACTGCTACGGCAGCTACTAACTACCCGGGGCAATAGGGCCTGCACCCTCTGCCCACCCTCGATGCCTCCGGCTACAATCATCATCTTCATCATCATCATCATCATCATCATCATCATCATCAATGATACTAGATTTTTCACAGTAATGGCGTATTTCCTGGCATTTGAAGAACGTGTCCGAACATAGACCATCACTGTAACGCCACTCTCGCAGATAGTGGCTCTGTGTTTGTAAACAGTCTGTAAGGAGCTGCATTTGATATTAGGTCAGCGATGACTTATAATGGCTCTCAGATGCTTATAGTGGCATGAATCAAGCTTGTTTATGAGGGCTTTAGAGCTTCCCAGCTGTTGTTATTTATGGCATCATGGATTCACATGTAATATCATATAATTGCATGGGGATTTTAGAGCCAGGAATCCACAATTTCCAAATGAACTGGAAGGCGATATTTCTCGTTACCCAATGAGTTCAAATGTCGGTAGAGCTGCAGAGAAATGAACCCAAGATTCTACTCTTCATCCACTTCCCAGTGCCCGGATGGGGTGGGTGTACCTTCATCATTAATTTCTGTGGCATGGGATAGATATACGTGAGTGAACTCTGTTTTGGCTTTACTCACAAAGGTTTTCAGCGTTGAACTGTTTTGCAGCTATTGCAAGTAGTGTGTTAAGAGGACATGTTTCGTTGTCGATAAAGTCAACATCATCTGCATACCCCATCTCTAGTGGCATACCTATCATTGAGATTGGAGGATTTGGTCATGTGGAGCATTCTCGAGCAGATGACAGAGCTGCGGCGAGAGAACTGGTAATAAACCACCACCTTTCAAACTTTGCCAAACGGCCTTGATTTGACACAAGCATTTTGTTTTGTGTTTGCCAATAAGAGTCTCACAAGACGTAGTTCGTCATCATCGCAGCCATTCATCAAAGATGTCAAAGCATTTCTAACTTCTACATCTGTTATTAGCTTTTGCAGGAGCAGTGATCGACCTTCAAACGTAGGTAAAGGTTCGTTTTCTGTGTCAGTGAACTGATCTTTGGAAACCTTACTTGATTGTTTCAGCATTTCCTTGGGCCGATTAACCATCAATGTTATATACATCATGTGGTTGTTGTGGAGTGCTGATCTTTAATGCTTTGCTTGCTCTGGACGTTTTCGAGGATTGACAATCATCAATGGACGTGGCCTCGTTTATCATGTCATCTGCTCTTTTGATGGCGTGTTCATTCACTGGGCCTTTCCAGTTTTAGCTATGCCCATCTCTAGCTAAGCTGCACACACACCTCGCTCATGTTGGGATCGATCGGTCTCTGAACTCTCTGACTCTCAATTTCCGGAAAACTATACATGTAAGCTATTAAATATTTTGTAACCAATTTGACTGTGGTCGCCACACATCCTAGGACTTTACTTAGAGATTCGTTTGGGTTAAGGTCAACCATGGCCATCTGCTCGATTATTGTTTTCCTATCCAATGACTGGATGGCCAAAACGGTGATGTCACATAGGCATAGTTAACATGGATACATTGCTTGAATGGTTAAGTGTGTAGTTTACTGGTCTAGTATTATGAGACCCATAAATGTTCTGTGGCACTAGTGCGCTAATTAGCCATGGCTTGGTGAGGTAAGTGAACCCATAAGGGGATTTTAGTTGAGCTTGATCTTGGGTACGGTGACCATCACCGATGAAGGTTTGGTACTGTATTGAAATCTCTTGCGCTTACCATGTTGCTGCATGTTAATGTCAGGCGTGTTAACGCGCAGATAAGAAGTTACTGAAATTTAAAGTCGTCACAATATCCCCAGTCTATGTCATTGAAACATGAGTATTTGTTAATATATTTTACAGAGATAGATCCACATGGTACTGTGAAGCCATGATGCATCTCTATAACATGTAACTGCGGTCAGAAATAGCAAAGGCGATGGAAAATGGTTTTGAGACGGTTTTCACCAATGTAGTACAGTAGGGTTGCTGGTATATTAACGTAGCTTGTTGACTGGCTTAGAAATCAGCCTTAACAATGCATATGGGCAACCTTATAACCTACTTGGTGAACAACTTACTACTTTCAAGTGGGGTGGGGGTATTGGAGGACATGGTTTTACCAAATATCAGCATTGGGGGTGTTAAATAGCAATTCGTCAGTATTGAAAATCCAATGCTGTTGAACTATATTCCATTATATTTTAATCATATGCATCGTCATCAGTAGTACAGTCGTAAATATAGTAGTGGACTTAAACAAATACTACTTCGGGGGTGGGGTGGCGTACAGTGGTCGCATACCACCTCTCCACACCCCTAGCAGATAATCTCCTTCCGGCTATAGGCTGCAGGGTGGTTTCAAGTTATAGTACCGATTTTTCTGCGTCGTGAAAGACAGTCTACCAATTAGAGATTGACTCTCCCGTAATATTTCTGACTAGTGAGAAGAGAAAGCTTGTGGAATAAATCCTTGACTCGAATTGAGTGGAATTCTGTCTCGCTCTCAGGATTACATTCCAGGATAGTAACGATGGAACAAGAATGAGTACAAATCCTCTTTATTCATCTAAACACAAAGCACAGTTAAGTGCGAGCGACGTTATTGAACCTCTGAAGGATGCTAGAGTCAAGGTGCAGCACGATCTCGAGAACTAGATTCGTGAGTGATCTGGGTAGGCAATTGCCCAGGTCGATGCACTGTAGCACAACATCCGAAGATATGAACCTCTGCACAGCGGCTCCTACATAGATGTCCATGTCGTCATCAAGTAAAACAGTACTATGCAGTCAATATCCAGAGCAAAGATGACCATTGTATAAAATGGTCTCTCATAGCTGTCATATATCCAGCGCATAACACCATAGACAAGCCATCAAAGTATATGGCCAACTGGGATAGTCTCAACTTCAAGATTGTAAACTCTGATATACCTCTCAACCAAATCTTCTGCTCATCACGAGTAGTGTCAAGTGACAAGTTCGAACAAACATGACAATTGGCTATTGAGCAGCCAATGTACATAGAGATGTCATCAGATGTGAGGACTGCTACAGTTCATAAACTACAACAAGCAACTCAAGCTGCCATTTCGTATTTATGCTAGCCTCGAGTTGTTGACCAAGATCGATGGCGCTGTTTATAATGTTTGCGATCACTCGTTGGACTCGCGCTGCATTGCAACTTCAAGCTGCGCGTGAGCACGAAGATAGCGAGCAGGGCAGTTTTATGCAGGGTTACAACGCTCACCTCATCATGCACGCCAACTCCTAGATAGATGGTCAGTTCCACCACAGCATCTCAAACAATAGGCAGAAGAAAATTTCATTATTTCCTCTACAGTCGATTCGACTCAGTTCCTCTCGCCTTCTCTTTACAATCTGGTGGCGAATAGCACACCCTACCCACTCACTCCATGCCATGACCTTGTCAAATGTGAGATGCCGTTCTGTAGTGGTGTATATTCGTATACAGGTTTGAGGAAACACGCCTCATACTATAGCTAGCATTGTTTAGGAAGCTATCCGGTGAAACCATCCATTGACTACGAGAATGCACAGGCCGTCTAGATATGACCCACACATTCTGAACAGCTACATGGCGTACCTGGATGCAACAAATATGTGATTTCACAATAAGCCACATTTACAGCATATAGCAGAAAATACTGAGAAGGCCCCGTGTTTGAGATGGACCTCGAGCAGCCATTAGAACTCTTGACGATGGTGACGTTCCTTCGGTGAAAAATAGGTACCGTTATATGGATCAATCAACGTCTTGTTTCGCGCCAATGTCTTGCGAACTACGGACGTAGAGTAATCTGATAATAAACAGAACTTGTAATTCAGGCCACTGGCTGTATTTTCAGAGGTATATTAGATGTGTTCGCTAATTATACGAGTGAGCGGTTATTGAGTCTTGCCAGATATCCCTAGTATGGACCTGAGACAACCGAGTATGGTCAGTCAGGCAGCAACAATGCAGGTAGCCAGTCCAAGATCATGAGTAAGCTTTAGGACCTAGTGGATTCCCCCTCAGCGCTTCAACTGTTCTGATCCATCACATTCACTTGCTTCGGCGGCGTAAGAAATAAATGTATTGAGCAAGCATCCATCATGAGCTTGTGTATAATTCATACAGTATGGAGGGGTCTAACTGATCTTACATAGGGAATTGACTTCTATGTACTTCGCTGTGTGAATGCAAGGACTCATCTGCACTAGCATATGAACTTACAGACGGACAGAGATAGATGATAGATAGATAGATAGATAGATGGATGGGTGGGTGGGTGGGTGGGTGGGTGGGTGGGTGGATGGATGGATGGATGGATGGATGGATGGATAGATGGATAGATAGATAGATTGGATGGATAAGTGGGGTTGGTGTGGGTAGATGGATTGATAGATTGGATGGATAAGTGGGTGGGTGTATGGACGGACGGACGGACGGAGATAGATAGATAGATAGATAGATAGATGGATGAGTGGATGGATGGATGGATGGAGGGAGGGAGGGATGGAGGGAGGAAGGGATGGAGTGGTGGATGGATGGTTGGATAGATAGATAGATGGATAAGTGGAAGGATTAGTGGATGGATGGACGGATGAATGAATGAATGAATGAATGAATGAATGAATGGATGGATGGATGGCTGGATGGATGGTGGGTGGGTGGATGGATGGATGGATGGATTGATGGATGGAGTGGGAGGACGGATGCAGGGAAGGGTAGGATGGATGGATAGATGAGTGAGAGGAAGTGTGAGGGGAAGGATAGGATGTATGCATGAATGAGTGGGTGGAAGGATGCGGGAAGGGTAGGATGGATGGATGGCGAGTGGGAGGAAGGATGAGGGGGGGGGGTCTGGGTGGATGGATGAGTGTGAGCAAGTACCCATCAGGATGAGCCTGTGTATAATTCATACAGTATGAGGGGGGGGGGGGTGTCTAACTCATCTTACTTAGGGAATTGACTTCTATGTACTTCACTGCGTGAATGCAAGGACTCATCTGTACTAGCATATGGACTTACAGACGAGTGAAAGGAAGGATGCATGGATAGATGGATGGGCGCGTGCGTTATAATATGAGAACAAATAAAGTGGAACTCGGATGTTAAATTAATTTGTTATTTTCATTTAATCGCCTGATTTACAATAAATAAATCACTTTATTTAACAAACATTTTATCTGAGCAGTATTATCAGACATAAACAATTTTCAACATTTATGCTTAAATTTCGTTTTACAAAATTTATGAAAATATTTACAATAAAATAACAATTTATAGGCCACTTTGTAGTATATATGTAGTTTTAAAACAATAGACATTCACCCACGGAACCCTGAAATCCCGGAATTTCAATCTCAAAGTAACACAATAACCATAACAGAAAGCTTTTGAATTTTTTTTCAAAATTTCAATAACATTTCTCTTAGGTAATAAATAGTGAGTTGCACTCTCTTTATAGAGATAGTTCCATTAAACCAATATTGAAATATTTCTTTAATGGAGGGATCTTATCTGTCACTCAAGTGTCTCACGTTATAATTACATATTTCGTTACTAGTTAGCTCACGTCACAATCTTAACGACATAGCTCAATCACTGAATTTGAAGTCTGTTGTCACTGTCGTGTGCGAATTGTATGTGTTTAATGAATTTCCAATTTAGTAAACAGTTTTTTGAATACTTTTTTGGAACTAATTTGAGCAGCAACAGCCCAAAGTCAAATATTCAAAAGTTTACCAGCAAAGTTTCCTTAAAATTTTGATTCTGGGAGTCCCGCTTTCAACGTATATAAATCGATTCCACCGCGTATAAAAAGTTGGTGAATGCTGGGTAGCATTTCGCACTCCGTAGCATTGCATGCTTGGTAAATTGAAAAGAAATCAACAGGTATCTCATATCTCGTTAAAAAGTATCTCTATTTAATGGGAGACGAGAACTTTAATTCTGGTTCCTTTGCAATTGCTCCTTGTAAATCTCGTTAACCGAGGGATTCATTTCTAGCTCTCAGTTAAATTACTTTCAAAATATTCAACAGAATACTTATTAAAGGGTAAATCAATAAAAAATGTACAATTCAGACACATTCGCGACAGACCATTACCACGTTCCTGATGACAGTCTGATTGTGATGTCAACTAACAATTAAGTTTGATGTGATTCTGGTCATCGGTTAAAGATATTTGTATTTTCTACTATACCCGCTGATGGTTAGTAGATTTCAGCACTAATCTTAGACCTCGGAATTATAATAACCAGATTTATTCAGACGTCATAATGTCTCATGGATATTCATAGCGATCTTGCATACTACACATGCGCATATCCGGGTTTGTAATAGACAGGCTGATCACTTTACCACTTGTCCTTAGAAAACATTTCTTGCATTCTACATTTGAGTGGGGGTGGGGGATTATCTGGGCAAATAGGTATTTCCCCCAATTATTTGACCAATAATATTTCAGAGGAGCAAGCTACCAATTTGCCCCCTTCGCGTGAAGTGTGTTATTATTATTATTATTATTATTATTATTATTATTATTATTATTATTATTATTATTACTATTATTATTATTATTATTATTATTATTATTATTATCATTATTATTATTATCCTCGTCCCGTAAGGGAAAAGGGTATAATATTGCATTTGGGTCTCTGCGTGCGTGCGTGCGTGTCCCCGGAGCTGTACTTCCAAAACAAAATATCTGATTAGGCTCAAATATTAAAACAACGAAGAAATTTACCGTGTAAGACTGACCGTGACCCCGATAACAGAACCCGGATCCGGATCGGATCAAATTCGGGATCTATGGATATCTCAGAAAATACAGGCACGATTGGGCTTAAATTTTAACACAAGAAAGGGTGTGGTCATACACTATAACTCCACACCGTTGGGCGTGATCAATAAGTTCCGGAACATTCGAAATAAATCCGGACAATCCGAAAACTTTGTACAACGTAACAAAAAACGGGATGTAGAGTGCCTGCAATCTCTGATAGTTCTTGTTATGTCATATTCACGTAATGGATGAATCCAATCTGTTACAAATGATGCGGCGATGTCTGTCATGAACTTTGAAAAATCCTTTACTACATAATAACCATCCTGTTGAATATTTTGAGAATAATCTGACTGGGTGCTGTTGCTGCCATTTGGCAGCAACAGCACCCAGTTAAATAATTCACAAAATATTCAACCGCCCCTGTATAGTTTTCTGGAAAGTGAGATTCATGGGCAAAAAAGTGGGCGGAGCTTAGCTAGGAATGGGCGGGGAATAGCTAAGAGTGGATTCGTTCATAGCAAGATATAGTGGGAAATCCTATTAATACTATCGTCATTATGGTTCTCACGAGCGCAAAAAAGTAAGCTGATTTTATGGTCACGGGCGTGTACTTGGTAATACTAAAAATTATTTGACTTATCACCATAATTATAAAATATATCCATAATCTTAATGGTCGAGATTTGTCAAGAAACTGTACATTTTCTCATAGATCGTGTACTTGCGCAGGACAAACCCAGCAGGCACATGACGCTGTTTCAACTTTGAATCCACGTTGAAATCACGTCATGACGTGATTTCAACGTTGAAACAACGTCATGTGCCTACTGGGAAAGCAGGTTTTTTTTTAAAACTCACCACTGGAATAACTGACTCGTTTATTACCGAGCTAATAATTCCAGTGGTAAGTTTTCAAAAAACAATATTCTCATGGTCTGCAAATGGACATTTCTCAAGACCACTCCTGGAGTCAGTTTTGCTGGATAATCCATTAAATAGAGGGATCTATTGCTGGTTATGCCCGCCCATGTCTAGTTATGCCCCGCCCATTTATAGATAAGCCCCGCCCACTTTGTGTGAGCATTTGAATAGAATGTATCACTTTGAAACCGGAATTCCCAGAATTCCAATTACACGGCAATGGCCCTTTCCAATTTTAGCTATGCCCCGCCCAACTCTAGCCTCTCCACCCACACCTCGCTCTCGTTAACTCTGTGACTATCAATTTCCAGAAAACTATTCTGATAAGCTGTGGAATATTTTGAAACTAATTTGATTGGATGTTGTTGCTGCCTATGCAACAGCGCCCAGTCAAAATAGTTTCAAAATATTAAACAGCATGTTTATTAAATAGTAAAGACAGACAATTCGTACAACGTGTCGGACTATTAAGCGTTCAAGACGGACTAAATCGAGTTATATCCATGACGTAATGATTATGACGTCATCCTACATGTCACGTAGTTTATTATGATGTCATATGATGGATTGATTAATTGGAAATGTGTACAGGTAAGCGGTTGAATATTTTGAAACTAATTGGAAATGGGTCAGCAACAGATCCACGTAAAATTAGTTTCAAAATATTCAACAGAATGCTAGTTAAATTGTAAATTCATCAGGGATATTACGATTCAGACCATATGGTGACAGACCGCTTCACCGTTTGTGATGTACCTAGGACATTTTCATTGTGACATCAACTAACAAGTGATGTATTGCAATTATGACGTCAGATTCTTGATTGACAGATCGGATCCCTCCATTGTTAAGTGATAGATATATCATGAGTTTTCCTCTTTCTCTCTCCAATGATGCTCACACGACACTCGCCAAGTCCGCTGTTTGCACAGGATTGCCCCAAATTAGCACAGTATTATGACAATTAGTGTTTACAGACGATGTTAAAGGTGACGAACATGACGATGATGATGATGGTGGTGGTGCTGGAGATAACCTCGCTATGGAAGATCCAAAAGATGAATGGTCAAAGATAGGTTGTGTTAATAGTGGTCTTGGCGGTGAAGGTAAGGACCCATTATTATTATTATTATTGTTATTATTATAAAATTGATTGTCATTCTCTAAGTGAATGTTCGTATCTTTACTATATGTATTAGAAGATGGTCTGCCGACACACTGACTATGTTGAACGTTATCTTTACTTGTTGAAAATATGAGCGGTTCTTTTTGAACCAAGTAATGCTTATCATGTTTATTGCAATTAAAGTTCGATGAAGTCGTGATTGAGCTGTTTGTACTTGGCTTAGAACCAGTTTTTGTATCACAAAAATGATCAGTCACATACAGCTTGGCCTTTGTCAGACCCGATCTCTCCCGACGCAAATGCAACAATCGTTTGTGTCGTCTGCTGTCACTTCTGAGCATGCGGACTGCAAGCAATACGAGAAGAACCAGAATGAATCCGCCCGCGATTGGAACAGCGATGACTGCTGCCTTAAACCATAGATCTCTGTCATGCGTACTGCGTTCTTCAAGTGACGTCACTGACCCGGATGATATGACTTCTTGTAGGCCATAGCTTCCCACATTAGCTGTTTGATAGCCTGAAAAACACACGACGTAGAATAATTAAATCAATAACAAGCAGACGACATCAGTGATCATACGTAGCTGATCTTTCAATCAAATATACATTTCATTATCCAATCCAACACGCAGAAAAGTTACTTGTCTGTGTTTTGTCGGAGTAAACTGGTGAAATTGGACATGGAATTTGTAGATCAAAAATTCCCAGCGACTCACTCTCTGAATCAAGCCCTTCCCTTTGCAATGAATACATGAGCGCGAAGTCCTGGGAGCAAGCACGCACACAGACAGACACACGCCACTAACCCCGTTATGCATATTTTATGACGCCGTGCGTTCGATTGCCACTCTCTGTCGCCCCTGTGTCGCGCCGGCTCGGAAGAAAATCGGCCTTTATTGCACTAATAATCACCAACTGGATGGTATCAAATGTGCATAAAAAGTTATACAAACGAACTTTCTCCCTTTTTTCCTGACATGTATCAAACCCCCAATAATAAAGCCTGCCATTCACCGTGTAAGCTAGGAGGGCACTTATGATTCTTACATCACGTTTAGAAAACAGTCTCGTTCAAAAGGACAGGCCTACTGTATATTTTGAAATCTATTTGACAGAATATTGTTTCTGCCTTGGTAGTCTCAACTTTCAGTCAAATATCCTTCGCATTAATCGACAGGCTTCGAATTTAGATCGCAATTGTGAGACTAGGGTATTAATATTTTTTGGATATAAAGCGTCGATATAATTACCGTGATAATTATGAGGGAGTCGAGTCTAGACTATATAGATATTAAAACTACATAAAGTATACTTCGGATGCCCATAAAACGATAAGACCAAACGACAATGACGGTGATAATTGCTGGAGATACATAAGAAATTATTACACGTTATTAACTTATTATTTTATTCGCTCGTCTGTGTGATTATTGTCTATCATATACATAGATTGCATAACAAGTGGACTAAGGGGGGGAGTATATCGCTCACCTGGAACATTGCCATTTCAATTCATGAATCCCGTTTCTCAGTCAACCATATGACGTCATAATCAACTACGTGACGTGTAGGCTGACGCCATAACCAATTACGTCATCAATGACTCGATTTAGTCCGTCTTAAACACATAATGTAGTCTTCGGGAAATGGATAGTCATGGAGTCCAGGGATCGATTGATCCCAACACAAGCAAAGCGTGGGAGGATCTTACTTAGAGAGGGGCGGGGCATAGTTAAAACTAGATTCCTCCACCAGACAGGCATGTTCCACATGCAGAGTCCTATAGATTTTTTGGGTCCGAAATTCAACAGTTCTAGCTAGAAACACAATAATTTTAGTTCTAAAAGTACAAATTGTGGGAGTAATATTTTAAAATCTAAAGCAATTAATTATTATCGTCATCAAAGTCCATCAAATAAAACAAGACGGTTGCCGATCAAATCAACCACTACGGTTCTTTTGAACACACGTGTAATTCTATGACCCAAGGAATGCTTTCTGGCAAATATGGTTGAAATCGGCCTAGTGGTTCTTGAGAAGTCGTTTAAGCCTGTTCCCATTCATTCCCTACAGAACTTTTGGAGGTCATACAAATCCAAGATGGCTGCTGAAGCATTCATCCGACACTTTTTAACGTCCCAAAATTAAAATTGACATGCCGATTTACATATAGGCCTATAATCCAATATCGCCATCGAAAATCTCTGGAACCTGGAACTTTCGTCCACCGCCACCGCGAAACAACATTGTGTATAAAACACCTGAGTAAACACCTTTAGGCAGACGAACGGGGAATCAGAAACTTGTGTAATTAGATATTGCTCCCCTGCGCCGTTGGCCAATGGGCGCGCTGATTTCAAATTAGATATTGGTTCCCCGCCACCGCGATACAACATTGTGTATATAACAACTGAGTAAACACCTTTAGGCCGACGAACAGGGAATCAATACTTGTGTAATTCGATATTGGTCCCTGCGCCATTGGCCACACCGATATAAAATTCGATATTGGTCCCTGTGCCACTGGCCGATTGGCGCACCGATATCAAATTCGTTATTGGTCCTTGTGCCGTTGGCCAATTGGCGCGCCAATATCAAATTCGATATTGGTCCCTGCGCTGTTGGCTAACGGCGCAAATCCGATATTGATGCGTTACATAGCCACCAAATAGCTTATCCTATAATTTTGAGTGCACAATTACATCGCCATACCAATAATATCAATTTTCACGATCAAATTCCATTAGAAAAATAGCCGCGAAACACTACATATTGAGTGCTTGTGGGTGGTCGGTCATGTTTGAATAAACTTTGATGGCCCTAATTATATTTTCCCACTTTTCAGACCAATCAGTTCCACGATTCGGGAGAAGGAAGTTGTGCAAAAACTAGGTCATCTAGGCAATTCGATCAATCAGGTCGTCTTGAACAAACTCATTCAGTTCTATAAACCATATAAGATAAAGAAATTTCAGTTTCAAATCGACCCACGTAGCAGGTTCGGAAAAGATTTTTAAAGGCGCTTCTAAAATAATAGCGCAAAATCCAAGATGGTACCCACCCAAAGCGGCCAACCAGCTTTGTTTAAATAAACTTGGATATCTAAAGGATGCTTCTTGCCCATTTTGGTTGAAACGCGCCCAGTGGTTCTTGAGAAGTCGTTTAAATGAAAAGTTGATGGACGATGGACAGACGGATGGACGGACGGAAGACGGTCGTTGCCATGACAAAAGGCTGTCGTTTGCTTTCACCAAAAACACACAATAGTGAGATCGATATCTAGCTCTGCCCCGCCCAATTCTAGCTAAGCGCCGCCCAATTCTAGCTCAGCTCCGCCTATGCTTTGCCCGTGTTGGGATCGATCGAACCCTAAATTCCGAGAATCCCAATATCAATGCAACTATACAGGTAGGCTGTTGAATATTTTGAAACCAATTTTACTGGGGCTGCATATGGCAGCAACATCGCTCAGTCAAATTAGTTTCAAAGTATTTACCAGTATGTTTATTAAATATTAAATCCATCAAAGACATACAATTCGTACACTTGACGGACTGTTTCACGACGGGTATTTCTATCAATTATGATTGTGATGTCAGTCTACATGTGACGTAATTGATTATGATGTCATATATTTGATCGACAGGGCGGATTCATCCATTGCCCATTACTTAAGAACCATTGCAATTTTACAACGTTTTACCTAGCTCATTTGATTGTGATGTAAGGTAGCGGGTGGCGCATTTTGAGTACGACGGTCCCCTCATTGCTTTGATGGAATGGATGCTCGATCACACATCAAGATCAAAAGGCTATCTATCACCTGAGAAATATCGACGCAACGATTGGCGGACTTAAAATCGATCAGTTGTTATAAGTTTTCCTGTACAGTTCACTAGAAGGTCTGCTTTCTGGAATTTAGTATGGAAAGGGTTGCTGCAAAAGCATTTATTTTCGCAAGAAAAGAAACAGCACTAAAAAACCGAGACAATTTATGCGCTCGTTTCTGTCATCATCCATCAAGAGCTTGTTAGGATGATAGTGCGATGCACGTCTCCCCACCCACACCCACCCACCACCCCCAATCTCACACCACTCATGCAGCCGCCTCCAGTCTCCAGACTATAATACTGTATTTTAACTGTTAGGCGCTGATCATATTGAAAACATATTGGTAGATACAAAGTATATATAATTAGCCTATCTAGGCTGGAGACAGAACATAGTGGGTTTCATGAAATTTTATTTTATTAAATTTATTTGAAATTTAGAATAATACCGGGTCGATAGCAAAGAAACTGGTGTACATTTTTCAACAATTTTGGTGGACGATGTTGCTGTCTACGACATAGACATATATATTCTACGACAGCAACATCTTTCACCAAAATTGTTGAAAAATGAACACCATATCATCCTTTAATTTAATTTGAAAATTTTAAATTTTGACATCACAGTGATAAGGGTTAATAATTATTTTAACCGTTTAGCTATCGGATATGTTGATGAGAATTTGATTGGAAATGGCTCTTGCCATAAGCAAGAATGGAGTGACCCATTTCCAGCTATGCCCCGCCCATTTCTAGCTATGTTCCGCCCATTTCTAGCTAAGCTCCGTCATCTTTTTACGCGTGTTGAAATCGATTTGAATCTTTGAGATATGAATTACCAGACTCCAAATTCAAGGTAACTAAGATGTTGAATAAATGTTGAGTATTTTGAAATTAATTGGATTATGGCAGCAACAGTTCCCAGTCAAACTAGTTGTAAAATTTTTTAACGAATTTCAACAGATTTATTATTAAATTGTAAATTCATTTAAGACAGACATCTCGTGAAGGACTTTTGTGACGGAATCTACATCATTATGATTGTGACGTGAGCTCGCGTGTTACGTATTTGATTATGACGTCATATACTTAAGTAACAGATCAAATCCTACCATTATTTTCTAAATAGTCAACAGCATTTTACAACATCATACAAATATCGTCTGCAACAAGTTTTGGATAGTTTCGAAATAACAAAATCGAAATATCTACATATTCAGAAAGAAACAACAAACTTCAGCAACATATTTTCACTATTTTCAGCAAGATAGGTCTATATAACATGTTACACCTTTACGGAAATGTCGTCTGCTCGAGACGCGATTTAAAATTAGATCGTCTGCTCTATAATACCAGCGCGGACTTATTCAAGACGTATCGGTAAAGAATTTCTTGCAGAAGATAAAATTCCCCGGATACGAAGGAAGATCTACTTACAAGAAGACAAGATCATGAATATGTTCACCATGATATGAACCACTTCTCGAACTTATTTTCAGGAGTTCCCAATTTTATCCGCGTTCCACGAAAAAAACAACCCCACATCCAACAACAACATCGAGTGCTGAGTGCCGAGAGTTGATTGAGTGGAATTTTGGTATCCGATGTGAAAGGTTCTCACAGGGAAAAGGCCCATACACTTACAGTACTGATCATAGATAGGTTATAATACTTCCGAGACAAAAAACCCCAGAAACAGGTTAGTTAGTAGGAAATGTTCTGTTGAATATCGTGAACATAATTGAATTGGAAAACATTGCTGCCGTAGGCAGCAATGTCTTCCAATCCAATTATGTTCACGATATTCAACATTACCGTTTACTATGTTTTGGGAACATGTTAAGTTATTTCTACTGAGCTGTTTTGTCGTCCAACCCAACCGTTCTAGCCAAGGTTCCGAATCCCGAGCAAAGTTAATAATTTATGCAGGCGTAAGGAATTTGTTCAACCATTTTAAACAATATTTCTATCCGTTTTACAGTTTTCATAGACCTTTATAACCCTTTAATGAACCAGCCTGCCAAAACTGCCATTTGTAGTGATCGTGAGGAATGTTCATTGGTAGGCCAAGGACTAACCTTGAAATCGTAGGCCTACAACTGAAATGAATGGCTCGATACGAATGTAGTGAATAAGAGATAGTCTCGCTTGCTTTATAAGCTGTGGTGAACTGCGTGGGTTGGGCTGGGCTGGGCTGGGCTGGGCTGGACTGGACTGGACTACGCTGGGTTGGGTTGGGCTGGGCTGGTGGGTTGCTGGGATGGGCTGGGCTGGGATGGGCTGAGTCAGTTGCTATAACGGGACAATTAGCTTTTTTGTTCTTCGAATCTACAAGAATGGCAAAGAATCTAGGAACTATTTCCCGAGGAAAACATGAAGACTATTATCGGTGCTCTTCAGTGCAGTACATGTACGACTCCTCTGCCGCTACTGTGGCTGCTGTTGCCGCTGTCAGAATGATTTACTTGCTCCGCCCAATTTACTCTCAAAACGCGCACAAGTATTTGTCAGTGATGACAAGCCGTCAATCAGTTATCCTTTCTGCCCGCGAGCAAGATACGAAGTGCTCTTTCCTCCCTACCTATCCATTATACAGTCAGGCGCAAAAGTTTGAAAGCATTATATGTATATCTAAAGTTTTAGGAGACCACCCTATGAAATACGGTATCGAATAATGGTCGCTAAACACACAATGTCATTGTGACAAAACAACATTACCTCATGTCAACTATGCATTGTTCGAAGACGATTCGTAGAAATAGGAAACGTCGTCTACACCCTTTAAACCCTAAAGACAAATTCTTTATGACGAAAGGGATTTTCTGTTGAAAATTTAGAAACTAATTTGACTGGAAGCTGCTGCTACCTAAGGCCACAACAGCTTCGAGTGAGATTATATTTTAAATATTCAACAGAAATGTTTCTTAAAATGTAAATTCATCAAATACATACAATTCGTACACACCCGTGGCTAACTTGCCGATTTTCGTGGCAGAGGTACGTCATTTTGATTGTGACGTCAGCTATCATGTGATTTTTATTTTATGACGCAAGATACTTGAGTGGCGGATCGAATCCGTCTATTGGTATCAAACGCCCAAAATAAATAAATTACTATGTGACGAATCAGGATTTCCAGTCAAACATCTAATTCAGTAACCCACTAACCTGGTGACCTATTACGTTTGGCATGTACCTATTATTGTTATCATATCACATCATGATTTAGATGGACAATGACAATTGTCAGTCAATCGTGTCATGTACAATCAATCGTGGCCCGTACAATCGGTAATTTTCGAGATCGGCTGCTTAATTGGTACAAAGGTTCGTAATTACCGTCTGTCAATGTCCTGCTTAACTGTATTTCATTCGGAATTCTCAGCAACCAACGAACAAACTAAAAATTAACTGTCTCGCCGTTGCAAGCCACCAAACAATTTTTTCAATGAACAAATACTTGCTGAATATTTTGAAAACAAGTTGACTGAAATTTCTTGGTGGCTTAGTCACCAACAACTTTCAGTCGAATGGTTTTCAAAATATGTGGCAGTTCCAGAGATATAACCCTTATAATATGTCGTCTGCAAAAACTGAACGATCATACAGTTACACCATCGGGATATTTTTCAGGAACAACTTTCAGTAAATACTGTTCCAAATATAGTCAGCACTTAGTCCATGTTTTACAATGTAAATTATCCAATTATGATGTCCAAGTTAAAGACTCTTCGGATGATACCGAAGAAGTATCGTCTAAAGTAAGCCTACATCGTACTGAGCGTATATATAAGATTTCTCTGGCTTAAACCCGTTCCAAAGATACAGTACAGTTAAGAAATCGCTAAATCTGTTTCCAAAACAAACACACAAAGAACAAGCATGTTAGTTAGTTCAGTTCTGAACACGATGTAAAAATGGTCCTAGCAACGGCTTCCAATCAAATTAAATTCAAACCATTTTAGGGCCTACAGTACATTTCTATTTTCGTTTAGAAATGCGATAAGTTATTTCTGAGATGTATTGTATTCATCAAGTTTGCTCACGAGCGTGTCGTGAGCTAAGAAGAGTCACGAGAGGTCAACAGTGGGCTGATCGGTTTACAATCGGAATACACCTACTAGTTCAATCTGATGTTTGCAGAAGATGAATTAGCTAAAGAAAAGACGAGCTTTGCTTTTTAAAAGTTTATACCTCTTTTGCTTATGGAGCGTGGAAATGTGTGCGCAAAACATGGCATATGTTGTTATGCAGACGATCGTTAGCCGTTTTAGCTGTATATTATGCCCGCTATCTTTTATACGCAGACGACTGGTGATGTTGGTAATTATTTTATCAACATTTTGACTGAAACTAATTGCTGCATGATGCAACAATTACTCTCAGTCAAATTGATTGCAAAATACTCCACCGTTTCGTATTAATCGTCTGGATTTTTAATACGCAATCAGAGGAAAATCAGTTAAAGTCACCGAAAATAAACGACTAACGTTGAAAAAGAAGTAGTTGTAAACTGATACCCGGTTTTTTAAAAGGTGTCTAACATTTTTTCAACGAGTAAATAATCCCGGTGGTATAAGTACAACTCGGAATAATCGGATGAGCAGACGTTATTATAGCGAATCTGTCATCTGTTTGGAAATAGATGGCGAGATGTCTCGTCGCGAGCTTGAGCTGACGTTTGACAAAGGCGCTTGTGTTAGGTCGTCTGCTTGCTAATGACGGGGTTCGGGCGGTTTATGGTTACCTGTATATTGTCGCAAAAGGTAAACTTACGACAGACGTGGCAAGGTCGTCGACTTGTCGTTATCAGTGAGTAAGTAGTTGTCGGTCCTTGCCAGGATGTATATTTATCATTATGCCTAATAATAAGTTTCAATGCATTATAATGACTTAATGAGGGGATCCCATATGTTGCTCAAATATATGACGTCATAATCAAACACAGCATTCGTTGGCTGATGTCACAATCAAAATGACGTAGCTCCGCCACTAATGTATACGAATTGTATGTCTTTGAATCTACA
This sequence comes from Chaetoderma sp. LZ-2023a, assembly GCA_034401795.1. Taxonomy (NCBI): domain Eukaryota; kingdom Metazoa; phylum Mollusca; class Caudofoveata; order Chaetodermatida; family Chaetodermatidae; genus Chaetoderma; species Chaetoderma sp. LZ-2023a. The sequence continues at coordinate 71,792,703 of CM067365.1, forward strand.
GTGTAACCCTTTACCCTAATATCAGCCAAAAACGGCTTCTACAGTGGTCTTGACAAATGTCCATTTGCAAACCAAGAGAAGACTATTTTACAAAATTTACCACTGAAATGACTGGCTCGATAAAGTCGTACATTTTCAAAAATAGTCCTCTCTTGGTCTGCAAATAGACATTTTGAATGAAAAAAGTTTTCATGAACAAATTAAGAACTCTTAGCACTGATGTCAAAATTTTTCAAATTCAATTAAAAGATGAACTAATGTCCATTTTTCAACAAATTTGATGGCAGGTGTTGCTGTCGTAGACTAACATCGTCCACCAAAATTGTTGAAAAAATGTACAGCATTTTCTTAGCTAGTGACATGGTAAAAGATGGCATATTAACATTAGATTGGTAAGGGCATTCCAACTGACATTCTGTTGAATATTTGAAGCATCCTGGCGAAGCGACTCATTTATTCTTCTGGGTGGCGAGTTGCAATGAGTGAAGAAGACCGACTGCCCAGTTTTCAGTTTCACTCTTCTGTTTTCACCCATGCCATTTACATAGCATATGGCAGGAACCGATTCGCCGGCATTTTCTGGAAAACTAAATTAACAGTGCCATCTGACGGAATGCTTTGCCCCAGCAAGGCTTGCCAGTCTGTCTCGAAGGTAGCACCACGATTTTGTGACTTCTTTCAAAATAAGCGAGTAAACATTTTGCCAAGGACCAAATTTCTTCAAATTTCTCCAACTCTTCTTAACACATAACAAGAAACTTCTAGCAAAGATTTGTCACTTAATTACGGAGATTACAAAACTTTTTCAACGCTGATTAAACTGCTGCTGCTGCTGCTGCTGCTGCTGCTGCTGCTGCTACTGCTACTACGACTGCAGGTGCTACTACTACTACTACTACTACTACTACTACTACTACTACTAATACTACTACTACTACTACTACTACTACTACTACTACTACTACTACTACTACTACTACTACTACTATTCACTACCGCCATAAATGCAATATTATATGTTACTCATATGCTGTGTAAAACGGCCTGAGTGTGAATAAAGAATCTGAATCTGCATCTAATGATATATATGGCACAGACTGATAAAGGTGGTAGATGTAGTGGGTGACTGGTTGTGAGCTTTTGGTCGGATAAATATGGTGGGTGACTGGTGGTGGTGGTGTGAGTGCGTGTGTGTGGTCGGGTAGATATGGTGAGAGGTGGTGTGTGTGTTTGGGAATATGTTGTGGGCGACTGGTGGTTGGTGCATGCCTGGTTAGATGCGGTGAGTGGGTTGGTGACTGGTAGTTAGTGCATGCTTGTGTAGATGCGGTGAGTGGGTTGGTGACTGGTGGTTGGTGCATGCTTGGGTAGATGCGGTGGGTGAGTTGGTGACTGGTGGTTGGTGCATGGTTGGGTAGATGCAGTGGGTGGGTGACAAGTGTTGGTATGTGGTTGTGTAGATCAAAATACAAACTTGTTGACTGTTTAATATCTTTGGAATAGGAAAGGGACATAGTATTAACGTCTGGTTTCTGCATTAAAATGCATGAAAAATAATCACGCAAAGCAAACATTTTTTGTTAAATGCGGAGAATTTAGCATACAATTTTAATACTTTGCATGCACACGAAGCATATGAATCTCTTTTTCAAAGTAGGTATACACGCGAGATACATAATCTTAATGTCAAAACCTTGTTTTCTGGGACCACGCGAGCACTATCCATCTACCCCAGCATGTTCCACTTAACCCTTTTGACTCCGAATTCCCAGAATTTCGATTTTAGGCTGATTATAGAAGTAAGCTGTTGAATATTTCGAAACTAATTTGACAAGCACCTGCTCCTGCCAGTCAAATTGCTTTTAAAATATTCAACAAAATATTTATTAATTCTAAATGTGTTTGCGAAATCGGCACTTCGGGGTTTAAGTGCTAAACCCAGAAACACTTACGTTTGTATTGTAACACGAGCATTGGCAGGTAAATACCGGAGAGCTATGAAATAACTTAACACATTTTCAAAACAAAATAAAATGTACTGTTGACTATTCTGCAGATTGAGGAAGCCATTTTCTCAGTCATTCATATGACGTCATAATCAACTATGTCACATGTAGGCTGATGTCATAATCAAATACGTCATGAATGACGCGATATAGTCCATCTAAAACGCTTGATTGTCCGACAAGTTGCACAAATCGTATGTCTTTACTGTTTAATAAACATTCTGTTGAATATTTTGAAATTGAGATTCAGAGAGGGCAGGGATAGATCGATCCCAACACGGGCAAAGCGTGGCTGGAGCTTAGCTAGAGATGGGAGGGACATAGCTAAAACTGGATCACTCACTTGGACTGGAAGATATTGCCCCTTTCTTCAAATCCACGCCCATCTCTAGCTAAGCTCCACCCACACCTTGCTTGGGTTGGGATCGATCGATCTCTGAACACGCCGACTATCAATTTCCCAAAAAATACACAGCTAAGCTGTTGAATATTTTGAAACTAATTTGACTGGGTGCTGTTGCTGCGTAAGGCATACAATTCATACAACATGTTGGACTATTTGAGGTTTGATAACGTTTATATGGAACCCTTTGTGACGTAATGATTGTGACGTCATCATACACGTGCTGATATGGTGAATTATGTTCAAAATATTCAAGAGAACATTAATTACATCATGTTCAAAGTTGCATACTAACTACTTGTTTCTGTTATTGTTGGATGCATGTTAACTTATGTCTGAGCTGTACTGTACACATATTATAGCGACTATTAGACATAACGATTCACTCATACATTGATAGAAATAACACATATGAAAACATTTGCAAAATATTTAAAATATGTGCTTACACATATTATTTTACATTTCACAAATGTATACATAGTTATTTGCTCAATAAATTTGAAAATAATTTGACTGAAATTTGGTGCACCAAATTTCAGTCGAATTGTTTTCGAAATTTAAGCGATAGGCCTACGTTCCCAGTATGGTCGTCAATGAATGGATTCTGTAATTGTATGTGTCCCCACCACCCCACCACCCACATCCTGTAGCACAATTGGTGGTCTCTAAATTCAAGTGAATTTTCATAGGAACTATTTACCCACCCGGCCACCGACTCTGGATGTTGTTGATGATCAGTTTGAACGGAAGATGGCGCGGGATGTGGTGGGTGGGTGGGTGGGTGCAATCATCACTATGCCTCACCACCATCCCCAACACCACGCCGCAACAACCTCCATTCGACCCCTTCATCCTCCAAGGAAGCGGAAATGAACTTTGATAAGAAGAGTGCTCAATCAAGCTGCACTGACTACTTAATTGATACAAGGCGTCCATTATCTTCACGTCATTTATGGCTAATGAAAACTAATAAAGTATTACATCATCACCGCGTACGAACTTCCCCTTCTATATTGAAGACTTCCTATGATAATGGAAGCAACTATGCTGGGGCAAGGATTAACGCTTGAATGGCTAAATTTGGTCCAGAAAAATAGAAATATTTGCTTTATGATTGCCCATTTGTAGGCTAAGGTAAGACTATTTTGAAAAAGTACCACTGGAATGTCTCGCACAGTAATCCAGCCAGTCATATACCAGTGGTAAAATTTCAAAAATAGTCTTCTCCTGACCTACAAATAGACATTCCTCAAGATAACTAGAGGCCGGATTTGGCCGGCGTCGTCATGAAAGGATTAAAGAGACATTTAAGTAGGCCCTAAGTAGGCCTAGTGTTTTCTGAAAAAAGTCAGTGGCGGTTACCATATGCCAACAAGAGCTCCGCAAACGGCGCATAATACCCCGCCATGATGACAAACTAATAAATGACAGCTATCAGAAAATATTAATTTATTTCTCAGACCAGTAATCCTTATTAAGTGTCAAAGTAATCCGCTAAATGGTCAAGAAGGTATCGTCCGGAAACCAATTTTCAAGATGGCTGCCGCTGATTGGTGGCCATATTGGATTTCGGATTATCGTAAATTTCGATAGGTTTCTTCACCAGACATATTCCACCGACCCTAGGAATTGATCCGATAAATGGTAACGGAGATATCATCCAGAAACCAACTTTCAAGATGGCAGCCCATGGCTGGCGGCCATCTTGGATTTTGGATCAGTGTCGATTTCGATAAGTTTCTTCCTCAAACTAGTCCAACCACTCTATGAAGTTTCAAAGCGATCCAATAAACGGTAACGGAGTTATCATCCTGAAACCAATTTTCAAGATGGCCGCCGGTGGCTGGCGGCCATCTTGGATTTCAGATCATTGGCAATCTAGATAGGTTTCTTCACCAGACGTAGTTGAACCACACGATGAAGTTTAAAAGCGGTCCGATAAACGACAACGGCGTTATCATCTGGAAACCAATTTTCAAGATGGCCACCAGTGGCTGGCAGCCATTTTGGATTTCGGATCATTGTCGATTTCGATAGGCTTCTTCCGCAGACCTAGTCTAACAACTCCATGGAGTTTCAAAGCGATCCGATAAATGGTAACGGAGTTATCATCCGGAAACCAATTTTTAAGATGGACACCGGTGGCTGGCATCCATCTTGGATTTCGGATTGTCGTAGATTTCGATAGATTTCTTCCCCAGACCTAGTCCAACCACCCTATGAAGTTTCAATGCGATCTGACAAACAGCAACAGAGTTATCATCCGGAAACTAATTTTCAAGATGGATGCCGGCAGCTGGTGGCCATCTTGGATTTCTGATCATCGTCGATTTCGATAGGTTTCTTGCCCAGACATAGTCCAATTACCCTATGAAGTTTCAATGCGCTCCGCCAAACGGTAACGGAGTTATCGCCCGGAAACCAATTTTCAAGATGGCCGCCGGTGGCTGGCGGCCATCTTGGATTTCAGATCATCGTCGATTTCGATAGGTTTCTTCCCAAGAGCAAGTCCAACCACCCTATAAAGTTTCATTGCGATCCGACAAATGGTGACAGAGTTATCATCTGGAAACCACTCTGCCGCCCGCCCGCCCGCACAGACGGACGGCGGCATTACATAATACCCCGCCAAATTTTTTGGCGGGGTATAAAAAGGAATGATAGCCTTGTCGGTTGGAAGTAATGTAGTTCGAGTTAGTCCGAGTTCTCTGACTCCGCCCTATGCCGTTTCTGATATGCCGTCCGGCATATCAGAAACGGCATAGGGCGGAGTCAGAGAACTCGGTCTAGCAGTAATGGTGCCGTTTAAAACTACCTTTCTCGAAGTTTTACCAGATTTCTCAACTATGAATGTACCTCTTATCTCATAGAACACTGTAATTTCTGATTCCTAAATTCCATTCGTCCTTAATACAACTGATGTTTATTTCGGAAATAACGTTGCCGACTCCATGCCAACGACAGGTTTCAGCTACAACGTTTACAAAATATACGCCAGCCTTTCTTCTACTGTCACAGAAGCTTCGCCCGTTTTGTACGCGCCCTGGAATCTATTTTCACACTTTGAAACCGGAATTCTCACAATCTAAATTTCAAGTTAACTATACAGGTAAGATGTTGGGAATTAATTTGAAGCTAATTTGACTGGGGACTGTTAGCAACAGCTCCAAGTCAAATTAGTTTCAAAATGTTGAATAGAATGTTTATTAAATTGTAAAATTCATCAGACATGAAATTCTTCGTGACGGACATATTAATGTTCATAATGGAGCTATGTTATTTTGATTGTGACGTCAGCTAACATGCTATGTATTTGATTGTGACGTCAGCTAACATGTTATGTATATGATTATGACGTCAGCATGACCTGTTTAGTTGACTGCCTCGGATAAATGACACATAAATTAACAGACAGAATCTAAGAAGTCATGGCCTATGATTGATTACCTGACTGAACGAGCCAATCAACTAATTCTTTTCATTATCTATTAATTAGGTAGAGAGGTTAATTAACAGTACCAATTACTGATTATTGGAGTTGACTAATTACTCACCTCTTTGCATACTTTCATTTGATTTCGGGTTTATCACAGTTGAATCTATATAATTACACATATCTTCTGAGCAGCATATTAACCACTTCTCGTTAGGATATGATTTGCCAGACATCTGATGAGCGCAAATCATCCTCTCATTCATATGCAAAGAGTCCACACAGCCTCGCACTGATTGGCTGTTGTCGCCATTGCCCTTTTTCATGGAATAGCACCTTCCGACTAATGATTTGCACATATACCCTGTACTGACGCAACCCGACTCGTTACAAGAACAACGAATCTCGCCTGTGAATTAATAATAATAATAATAATAATAATAATAATAATAATAATAATAATAATAATAATAATAATAATAATAATAATAATAATAATAATGATGGTGGTGGTGGTGGTGGTGGTGGTGGTGATAGTGATGATGATGATGATGCCAATGATGATGATGATGATGATGATGATATGGTGATGATGATGATGATGATGATGATGCCAATGATGGTGGTAGTGGTGATGATGATGATGATGATGATGATGCCAATGACGACGACGACGACGACGACGATGTTGATGATGATGATGATGAACACATACCAAAAACCTAGATTTCGTTTACTAACTAGTTATATCATAGACCTACTGTTATTATTAAAACTCACAAGTAAAAAATAATCGGTGGTGCAAGAAATATGACATGGTTTATCGTGTTAAAGATGAGATTGTCTACCTACTAGAATCATCAGTACATTTGCATATATTGGATAAATTATTGAAATACGAGTTACTATTCACCTCCTACCTATTATTGTGGTATTTTATATATTTAGCGAAACTACGGAGCAGTAGTGTATAGGCAATAGCTATGCTCCAGTACAGCGAAGAAATGACTTAAATTGTTCAATCAAAAACAAAATAAAACGTTCTGTAGAATATTTTAAAACATAGCCTAATTTTTAAGACAGCAATGGCTTCCACGGAACATCTCGTAACATGGTGTTAAACATTTTACTAACTAACACGTGTTTTTCTTTGTGTTATGGAAACATTTAAACATATTTTTTGGCCGTACTGTAGATATCTACAGCCGTCTCTGGCGATTCCTGATAACGAAGCAGTTATCGTTGCCCGGTACATTAATACCTGTCTATACCAAACACTGCATGCGCTATTAAAAGTGGCAATCACAAACATGATGGCCGCTTAATATAAATCGGTTTCCATACAAAATGGCTTTTGGGGTCGCGAGATGGATTGTTCTTTAAGACTAACGGTCGTAAAGAATCGCCATTTCGAGACCACAAAAGCAGAAGTCCCTTATACACAGGTTTGCCTGTAGACATCAGTTCCTTGTAAGCTTGGAGATTGGAACGCGTAGATGAGATATAACGGCGATAAAACGTCAAGTTCATCCTCGCTATTTACTCCCTCTATAAACTAGCGCAAACGAGCTTCTTCAGGCCGGGACCTCGGGTAATAACTCTGCCATTACGCTTAGTACTAAAATGCCTTTGCGTCACACGCAATCTATTGTAGACCGGGAACTCGGCGTAGCGACTTTTGCCATAAGCCCATAAGTGTTCTTGGAGTAAATTGCGATACCGGGAACTTTTCTTCAATACATTTGCTTGCATTAATTTAAACCCCGAAAAATTATATAACGAAAATGCATTGAAAAGTTAGCAACTTTATATCATGATATGGATCTGTTGCTACACACAAAGCCGCTACAGGTTCCAGTAAAATTAGTTTCAAAATAGTCTCTCATTCGAATTGTCTCGAGATTCTGTTTTTAGATGCAAAACAGTACAGCTTATAAATAATTTAAAACTAACATGTTTTCAAAACAAAAACAGAAACAAGTTAGTACAATTTTGAAAGAAATTTTTGTTGTTGAATATTTTGAACATAATTGGACTGGAAGACATTGCTGCCATAGGCAGCAACGTCTTCCAGTCCAATTATGTTCAAAATATTCAACCAGTAGGCCTACGTTTTATTTTAGTCTGGATAGATACAGGGGTGTAGGAAGGCACTTGGACCTGGGGGTGCTGAAGTATGGGTGGGGCCAAACCCCATGTGTGTGTGTGTGTGTGTGTGTGTGTGTGTGTGTGTGTGTGTGTGTGTGTGTGTGTGAGCGCGCGCGCGCGTGCGCGTGCGCATACTATTTTGCCACCTTTGCCTCCACCCCCTGTTCTTCCAACCCCTATGAGATGTTATGTCGTTTCTGAGCTCTGCTGTACTTATGCAGTTGGAAGCGGGTTTGAAACCGCAACGAAAACTGAAAACCATCTATCAAAATTTTGAAGACATTTTTCATACCGGTACAACTCGATGTCAAAATCGGTAACTCTGACGTTTGCCAGCTTCCATAGCTTGCCTATTGGTTTACCGTAATGCCAAGATACCGCGAAACAAGCAGACGGACAACCTGTCAGGTCCAATCGACGTATGAATAGTTCGCCCGCCATGTTTCTGTCTGTTTAATTAACCTATTTACCCTCACAAACAAGAAATGACAAATATTAGGAATATTCTGTTAAATAGTTTGAAACTAATTTGACTGAGAACTAGACAGCAGCAATTTCTAGTCGAATTAGTTTCAAAATATTCAACAGCTTACCCATTTTCTTGGAATTGAGACGCTGGTATTTCAAACGTTAATGGATTAGCCCATTTCATCCTGAATTCGGCAGACGATAGATTTTAATTATTAACGACAATTGACATTATCGTTAAGCTCCTATTGGTTGTGGTATATTAGAAACATTTTGACTGAAAATTGTTAATTGTTATATCAGCAAGAACATTCAATCAAATTATTTCCAAAAAGACATCGAGTTTATTACTATTCAGAAAAAGGAGTTCTGAGAATTCAGACTTAAACCATTTATCCCTCGAATTTGTTCAAGAAAATTTAAGTTTTCTCATAAAAATTTCTATTTACAGACCAAGAGATGCCTATTTTAAACAATTTTACCACTGAAATGACTGGCTCGATAACCGTGCCAGTCATTTCAGTGGTAAATTTCCAAAAATAGGTTTCTCTTGGTCTGCAAATGGTCATTTCTCAGGGCCAGTGCTGAAGTCGTTTGTGGCTGATATGAGGGTTAAAGGGAAACACCCGTGTACGCAGTTGCAGCAGACTAAAACCAGGTACCAAATTTAGTGAAAATCTGAGAACCGTCTTCGAAGCAGCGTTTAGCATTGCCCATCAAAAACGTCATACTAAAGCGATGTTGACAATGGCAGATTATAATACAACCGTGAGACGAAAGCACTCAACGTTGGTTGCAAGACTGCATCTTCTAACAGTTTTTCTCAGGGTTGTAAGCATAATTGATACAGTTCCCTCGCTAACTCAAAGAAAAAATACCCGGAATTTAAAAATTATTCTAACGAATGACATGTTAGACAAAGCAATCAATCAGTTGCTAAGTTGGTTCTCTGATAACGCACGTTACGGGGTCGGTACTGGGCCAAATACCGGGCCAATACGGCCCGGTATTTGTCCAGTACTGGCCCAGTAACCTGTGTTATCAAGGTAATTGATTGGCGCTGGTGGTGCTGGTGGTGGTGGCGGCGGCGGTGGTGACTATCCACCCATCTGTATATCCTTCCATCCACGCACCCAGTAAATAGTGCCTATGTAAAAAAAAAAAACCCCAACGAGCGGCAATCTTGGCTATAATACAACAACGATATTCACCCAAATAGTTTGATCAGGAAATTGACAATACCGTAATTTTATAAGTAACCCTGACGACACGGCAAACTGGGCCGCTACTGGACCAATACCGGTCCCATATTGGCCCAGTACTCGGGTCGTATTCGACCCAGTAAGTCAGTGGTGTTATGGGTGGGTGGGCAGGTGGATAGAAATGACAGACAAATATGTACCATGCAGACTAAACAGTGGAAAGATATATGTGGATAATCACTTTGAAGGGAAACATTAATGTTAGGTATTCAAATAATGACACTTTTATACGTTTCTTTCAAATATGATTCTTTTGAAACCCAACACGAGACACATACAATCTGACAATCATACTCAATATGGCATTAACAATGTCCGCCATGATATTAAGAAATACAATACAACTTCATTTCTTTTTTTCGCGAAGAATAAAATCGCATTTCTTTCTCTTTTTTTTGCTCCACTGTGATAAGATCAGTGTAAAGGACTATTCTGAAAGGTTCTGAAAGGACATTAAAAATTATCAGTCACATCTCAGAGCGCCTTTCTACCAACTCTTCAATTACGCGGCAGATAGCGACTCCGGATAGATGCTATCTGGCCGAAACGGGTCGTAATATTATCCGTAACTGGTATTCGCTGATAATTGTTAGACAAAAGTGATACCGGAATTGTTATTTTATAACTATGGCATGAATGCGACTCTTATCAGCATATCTTTCACTGGCGATGTGGCGACTTGAAGACTCCTCAGGCTTTCGTTCATCTATTCTGTATACATGACTACCAAGGCGGAACCGATTATACGACCGGACTGTCGTCAGTCTGTCAGGAATAGATCGAATAGATGGCCAATATTTCTATCTAGTATCGATTGTATCTTGTGGGAAAAGCCGCGGGTTAGAAGAACTACGTACGGTTAGTCGATTAGTGTAGTGCGTCTGTGCGTTAGCCACAACAGTCCGTGCTGAGATAAAGCGAGGGAGGGAGGGGAGAGAGAGAGAGAGAGAGAGAGAGAGAGAAAAAGCGGGAGAGCTCCCTTTAATGGAGGCGTGTTTCGCATATCTAGTTTCACTCAGGATGACAATCATAAAAAAATGTTCCAATCGTTTTGCATAATATTCGGTGTAACTTTTAGTGGTTTCTGGGGGCTTTAAGTATTCACTGATAAACATCCCGGGGTTGAGTTTAAATCCAGACTTTATGAAACGAGTATAAAACATAAAAGGGAGAGTAAAAGTCGTCTGCTTATAAGAATAATCTATCAGCTAATGCGTTTTGACAAGTTCGCTATCAAGCGAGATGCCTTTCTCTTATGTTATGCCAACGCATATTACCCGTCTCCTTGCATATATCGTGAAACTCCGTGAACTCTGTCAAGAATACGAAACAGACACAAACATCAACCGAGCCGACGATAATTAACCCTTTAACACACGCTGGCCAAAAAAAACGGCTTCTGCAATGGTCTTGAGAAACGTCAATTTGCAGACCAGTTAGTCTTCTTCTTTTCTTTTCGTTCGCCGATCACACCGCCATTCCTGTAAGTGACTATCGACATGATCATATGACCGCTTATGACCAGTTAGTTATTCCAGTGATACAATTTTCAAGAATAATCTCTTGGTTTGCAAATTGAGGTTTTCTATGAATTCTTTAAAAATTTTGAATAAGTTTCAGGATTAAAGGGTTGGCTTATAATGTTAGTTGTATTGGAGGGAATAGTTTTAACCCTCGAATTTGTTCAAGCAAATTTCCACATGCAGACCAAGAGAAGACTATTTTTGGTGGTCAATTTTCAAAATTGTAATTTTGGGTCTGCAAATGGACATTTCTCAAGACCACTGCAGAAGCCGTTTTTGGCTGATATGAGTGTTAAAGGGTTAAACTAATTTGATTAGGCTAAATGTTGGTAACATGGAATAATCAATTTATTTTTTAATTACATCCACACTTGGTGAAAATCTGTTATTTAGAATCAGAATCAGCACGTAATTCTTAAGGTCACGTGGTCACTTGGATCAAGACACCATAGCTATGTTCGGATATGTTATCGAGGTTCTCTGATCAAAGGCATCACGTGGTTGGTTTACCTGTCTACGCATGCGCGCACTTTTACTCTCGCTTGAAACAGAAGTAAGCCTAATCGAGAATTTCAACCACGTACATCGTTATCTGATTATACTCTCGAGCGTTCGGATATTCCGATCGGGGTAAGCTGGGGGTACCTCGATAACATATCCGAACTTACCTCATCTCTCCTTTGAAAGATCAATTGCTAGCTAAGCTCCGCCCACTTTTTTACACGAGTTTGATTTGATTTTAAAGCCACTGACGGAAGCAGTCCTAGAATCTCAATTTCAAGGTAACTATGCTAGAATGTTTATTACATTGCAAATTCATCAAAGAGATACAAAGGAGGAATCCAGTTTTAGCTATGCCCCGCCCATCTCTAACTAAGCTCCACCCACGCTTTGTTCGTGATGGGATCAATCGATCCCTACAATCTCTGAATCTCAATTTCCAGAAAACTATACAGGGAACCTGTTGAATATTCTGAAACTAATTTGACAAGCCAACAGCTCCCAGTCAAATTAGTTTCAAAATATTCAACAGCATGTTTATTAAATAATAAAGACATACAATTCGTACAACAGCACTTAGTCCGTTATCAATTAAGCGCTCATGATGAACTTACCTACGTCATTCATGACGTAACTGATTATGACGTCAGCCTACACGTAACATAGTTGATTATTACGTCATCTGATTGATGGATACACCTGAATCCTCAATTAAGTTACTTTCGTGACGGGCCATGACTACTTTCTTAACGGGCCTACGGGCAACGCCATTTTGATTTTGACGTCAGCTAACATGTGACGTATTGCATTATGATGTCATATACTTGAGTGACAGAATGATTACGACATGCGTGTGTTCCGTAGAGAAATCGTGTTCCCAAATCTGAAAAGTATTCTATTCGGTTGTCTCCGGATTTACTAGTACATACTCGAGAAAAGCCGATTCTGCGCATGCCAATATCTTGAGGTTTTTTCCTGTGGAACGTTTTTGCTGTAGGCCTATGCCTACTCCGTAGCTGATTGATTCTGCCTACCCAAATATCTGCCACAGAGATGGGGATAAGGGCAGACACGGATAACTATTCGATTTCTTTTAACATTTTTTTATTGTACTGATAATACAACGGGATTGGGCACAAGTTCTAGCAACCTATCTAGGCCCTCTCCCTACATAATCAATAACACGGCAAGATACTCAAACTAAAACATATATACACGAGAGAGAGAGAGAGAGAGAGAGAGAGAGAGAGAGAGAGAGAGAGAGGGAGAGAGAGAGAGAGAGAGAGATTAGAGTGGTGGAGGGGGATTTAGAGAGATGTTTTATGTTATATTAATTACAATAACATTATTGTTCAATAACACAAATTTAGTTTCAGGCAATCATCTTGGCAATAGTAAATATGATGTTGATATTCTCAACAATACCAATAGCATGATACAAACCATGATAATTAAAAAAAATAAAAATAAATTACTAGTTCAATCGCATTCGCACCACTTCTTCCGATATGGATGGAGTCTTGGAAATATGCTTATGAAAAGTACATAGCTCCATGAGACAGACAGACAGATGTCAAAATCTGCCAGTCTGCCTCATAAAACGATGTACCCTAGCCGCTATATCCTCGTTTACCTCGGCCAAAAGATTGTCGCTGCCATTTAAAATCACTTCCAGTAAACCAAATGGGCCAAATTGAAGTAGGAAGTCCACCAGAATTTGTCTTTCATCAGCCCATTTTGGACATATCATATAATATTCGATTATCGATATGGCGAGAATAAGATTGGAGCTGTTTGAATTTAGATTTTCGTTCTGGTGTTTATCACGAACATGAAACGGGCTCCTTGAAATGTCAGATCTGGTACACAATGGACCTTTCCATTTTTAGCTATGCCTCGCCCATCTCTATCTAAGCTCCGCCCACAACTCGCTCGTGTTGGGATCGATCGATCTCTGAACATCCTGACTATCAATTTCCAGAAAATTATACAGGTAAGCTGTTGAATATTTTGAAACAAATTTGACCGGGTGCTGTTGCTGCCTATGCCCAGTCAAATTACTTTCAAAATATTCAACAGCGTGTTTATTAAATAGTAGAGACATACAATTCTTACAACGTGTCGGACTATTAAGAGTTTAAAGACGGGCCTAATAGAATCATTTACGACGTAATGATTATGACGTCATCTAACACGCCGCTTAGCTTATTATGACGTCTCTCAACCGATTTGTATGGTGCATGAAAACTTCGTTGTCAATCATAAGTTTGTTCTTTGCAAGCAATCCGCCAGTCAAATAAACCGATGTTGATATTCACTTCTTTTGAGAATATAATTGACCAATGAAATCACGAAACGGAAATTCTTCTAAAAAAGAGAAGCGCTACCAAAACGAACATGTCTTGGCAAACTAATATTTCTCATTAATCATAAGTAGACCTTTTCGACAGAAGCTAAAGCTTAAAATCGTGTAATCAGTAAATAATATACATATTTTATGATTACGTTTTATTCTTTGCACGCCTCGTCGTTGCTTAATGGCCAATTCAGCAACATATCGTCTGCTCTCAACGTTCAAGCAGACGACATGTCTATATCAGCAGACCAATTAACGTCAGACAGATTATACATACACGGGCTATATCATAAATATGGCGCCTAATTTCCCCGTTTTCTGATTTTTAAGAGAATAAAAGATTTGTACAAGCTGTATGCTAATGTAGGACAGTTTAACCTGTGTATAATGAGCCCCCGTATTTGGGCTCAACTGATGCTGGTTCCGTTGCTATCGCCATTTGGTCCTATAGCAGACTAGTTACATTACGCGACCATCGGAGCAGCATTAAGGCAACGGCTAACGTGGGCACAGCTCAGTTGCCACGAAACACAATGGTCGCCCAAATAAAAAAACAAATGCCACGCTTTACTCATTTGAGACCTCTCACTTTTACAGTCATGATATGTGTAAGTTGTTGAAAATTTTGAAAACAATTTCACAGAAAGCTGGTTCAAAATATTCAAAAGCATTTTGACAAATACTTCGCGAATTTATTATATGCGGCGGCGGCAGCAGCAGCAGCAGCAGCAGCAGCAGCAGCAGCAGCAGCAGCGGTGACGGCTGTCCCTCCTTAATCCACTAGATAAGGAGTCCCTCACACAACTATTTAGCCCTGGGGCCCAAATAGGTTTAACCCGCCTCTGGCGACCACCTGCCGTTACTGGTCACATTTTAACGGATCTTATCGAGCCAGTCTGAGTCTGCTCTGACACTCAACCGGTCCTATAACTGATCTTTGGACCAGCTGACGGGCGGGCCTGTCTACCCATCCCGGTCTACCTTCCACGTCAGTCTGCCCAAATATCTGTCATAGGGACGGTAGAGAGCCAAAGCAGCCGATGACCATAGAAATCTTATAATATAGTAAGATTTCTATGCCAAGGACTAGTAACAGAGAAATCGGTGGTGTCACCCAACTATCTGACGTCATAATTCAAATACGTCACGAGTTAGCTGACGTCACAATCAAGATGACGCGGGTCCGTCATTTAAATGAACATAGTCAGTCACATAAGTGCCTGAATTGCATGTCGTTGGTGAAGTTACAATTTACTAAACATTCTGGTGAATATTTTGAAACTAATTTGACTGTGCCCGGCTTAACAGCAACAACTGCCAGTCAAATCAATTTCAGAATACTCCACAGCTTAAATATATAGTTACTTTGAAATTGAGATCCTGATAATTCTGATAATTTACCGTTCCAACTTCCAAGTGAATCGAACTGATTCAAATATGCATGAACAAAATGGGCGGAGCTTAGCTAGAAATGGGCGGGGCATAGATAGAAATGGACCC
Source organism: Chaetoderma sp. LZ-2023a (assembly GCA_034401795.1). Lineage (NCBI taxonomy): Eukaryota > Metazoa > Mollusca > Caudofoveata > Chaetodermatida > Chaetodermatidae > Chaetoderma > Chaetoderma sp. LZ-2023a. The sequence continues at coordinate 71,808,306 of CM067365.1, forward strand.
TTTTGTTATTGTGTCGGATGTAGACAGGGTTTACTGGAGTTAGTGTCTGTTTGGAACTGTTATTCTTGTTGTTTGCATTAAGATATCATCGTTAGCACTACGATACAGTCCTCGTTGTCATCGTCGTCATTATCATCATCGTTGTCGTCGTCGTCGTTGTACGCATATACAAATAATCGCCATTAAGATAACGATTCCATTGAACAGTTGATTTAAAGAGGCAACATTATGTGGCCGAAAGGATAGATATATAGACTACATATTTGTAGGCCTACATATATATTTTTTAATCTTTCACAGATGAATTCCCCATACCTCATTTTCGAGATACACGAAAACTGTTTAATATTTTGAAATTTATTTGACTGGAAGACGTTGCTGCCTTAGGCAGCAACGTCTTCCAGTTAAATTAATTTCAAAATATACAATAGAATACGATTTATATTGTAAAGAATTTACTTTTTCGGGGATCTGCTGGCGAACGGTTTAATATATCCCACGGCTACATCAAGGAACTGGCGCCGATCTATCCACCTATCAATCAAAATAGGATAAAAAAAACCTGGAGGAGATAGAGTCAGGCTTCTAAAAACAAAATTATGCTAATACCCACAAAACTACTTAATGCTGTTTGCCGCCGCGGGTGATTACCTCCAGTTCAAGTGTTAGCCCATTTATCAATGAGTGTCTCTATAGGCTCCCACTCGACCGTTTTATCCCCGTGTGTTAACCATAGAAATCGTCATGCAGTAAGATTTATATGGCGTTAACTCGCTGCTATAATATCATCGTCACGTCAAGAAGTGGTCAGATAAGATACGTCACTCAAATATATGACGTTATAATTAAATACGACACACGTTATCTGACGTCATACACAAAATGACGTAGCTCCGACACGAATATCGAAAATTCCCCGTCACTAAAGTAGGCCTATACGAATTGTATGTGTTTGATTAGATGTAAATCTCACATATCTGACGTCATAATGAAATACGTCAGGTGCTAGCTGACGTCAGAATCAAAATGATGTAGCTCCGTCACGAGTATCGAAAAGTCCACGTCACTAAAGTAGGCCTATGCGAATTGCATGTGTTTGATCAGTGTACGATTTAATAATCATTATCGTATGTTTTTAATATTTTGAATCTAATTTGACTGGGAGATGTTGATACCGTCAATAAGTATTACATAATAAAGGACGAACATAACACCGCACGCTGCTGCTTGAAGAGACACAATGGCGGCGATCACAGCTCAATAGTGATGCAAAATGTCAAAGTCAATGTTTGTGATTCCATTAAAGGAATATGACGGGTGGTGGATGATATGGAATCTATATTCCATAATCCAATAGTTGAGATGAGTAGCACTTTAAATGCAAACGGAGTTGGGGGAGAGGATGGGGGGGGGCCTGTAATGAAAATCATCTGTAATTTAATTTCTTAGTCGTGTTCATTAGCTTATGTTCGACTGAGCACTCATACATAAAATATTAATTATATCCGTCATTCAAACTGGCATATCGCTGTGGCTTTGGACCGTCTCTGTCCGGCGGCCATGTTTTAGTATTAGTCACGTGCTCCTGGGGAACATTTGAATATGAAATATTTCGGCTACTTTTCTAGGTAATTAATTGCTTTAGCATTGAATATTTCCTTTATCAGGACTGTAATAGATATTTATTGTGAAAATAGTGTTGCTGTTAAATATTTTGAAACAAATTTTACTGGGAGAGGGAGATTAAACTTTCGATCGGAGTATAAGTACTAAACTAATTATGTTTAGTAGACAGACTCCTCGGTATGGTTGAAGACAACATTGACCTCTATAGTGGTCTAGGTAAATCAGAGAAGTATTTATGAAAATTTACCGCCGCAATGACTGGCATTCAAGTGATAAATTTTCAAATATAATCTCTTGGCCTGCAAATGGACATTCAATAAGCAAATTGGGCTACTTTAATTTTATTGATCAAATTTAGCCCTGAAATGGTTAATCAAATATATGCAGATCACACGGCATTATAAAACTTCGATTTTGGTGAGTAATTTAATAATCTAACAAACTCAGCAATGTACATAATAAAGACGCCGAGACGAGACAGCGTTACAAAATCTAGTTAATATATATTAATTTATGAGGTCTAAAATACAATTTATTTGACCGTTCAAACGGCATACGTAGCCCCGAGCTCCACCTGTGGACAACATGCGAGCAAATAAAATGAAATATATGCGATATGCAATATATTAAGAAGCCACGAAGTCTACTGTATTTTAAAAAGTTGTTTTATGTTTTAGAAAATACAATTATAACTTTTTAAATATTGACGGAGCCCTTTATTATATAGGGCGGTCATTCAAGACAGGCTCACTGATATACCACGTCGATAAAGTTATGGAAGATGAGTTTTGAACCATTCTGATAAAAGTTAGTTTGAACGTTAGTGCTGTTTAAGGCATCAGTCAGTCTTAATAACTAGCAAACAAACTCGCATATAAACACCACTCTGGGATAGCCATTAAATTACATACACGTAATGGGGGGGGGGGGATCTAAATGTACTTAGGCCCACTATATGATGGCTGTTTAAGATGGGTGGTCGTAAGACCACCCATCTTAATCAACCACCATATTGTGGTCCTAAAACACATGCCCGTTAGAGACAGGTTTGATCACAACGCTGATTGATACCCTGTGGAGATAGAATGGCAAAATTACCCTCCACTCAATCCAGCCAGATGCATCTACATGGTGACGGCTGCAAACGCCATCGAATACCATGATGTTGCCTAATTATCCAAACAAAGACTGTCTGGAACTCATGCAGAGATGAAAACGGGACAGCTGGTATGCGGCTCCGGACAATTATATCGGACAGCTGGACACTCGGTATGTGGTAAGATTTGGACTATAGACGCGGATCGTAGTCGTGATGGTGTAAACGTTTGAAGTTGGACGTAAAATTGGCCTCATTTTGTCAATAGGGGGTGTAATTTTGTATGTTTTCAAAGGGTGTAGTTATGTTGCGGGCATTTTATCTGGTTAATTTGGGTGTAGAACAACTACCCCCCCCCCCCCACTTTAATCCTGAAGTCCAAGAGTCTGCTTCAAAACAACCATATAGAGGCGGGAGCCTAACATGCCGAATGGTGTCTAACTAGTTTCCAGTCAAATTCGTTTCAAATTATTTAACTTAATATTTATTACACTTTAAATGATTATTCGTATTTGCTTTTCTTAGCTGAAAGGGGGTTTGTGTGGATAAACGATACATGCAGTGGGCTTGCTTAGTCCGTAAGTATAGTAATTATAAGTGCTAAGCGCAAATTTAACTATCTAGAAGTGTATAACAGTGAAAGTCACCGCGCAAACTCCTATCACCTCGACTCCACGAAAGTTATATAACCCTCAAATTTCAATTTTGTTACCGAAAAGTCCCATTTGTGGACCTAGAAACGATTTTTTTAAACATTTATCACTGAACTGATTGGCTCGGTTATCAAGCCAGTAGTTCTAGTGAGAAATATTTAGAAAGTCATCTCTTAGTCTGCAAATTGACATTTCTCAATACCACTGCAGAGGCCGTTGGTGGTTAGCTTAATTGTCAAAGTTTAATCTACATGTGCCCTGTAGAATATGTCATGCACACGCCCTGTAGGAAATGACATGCACACACCCTGTTTGAAATGCCATGTACGTGCACTGTAGGAAATGCCAGGCATACGTGCCCTGTAGAATATGTCATGCACACGCCCTGTAGGAAATGCCATGCACACACCATGTTTGAAATGCCATGTACGTGCACTGTAGGAAATGCCAGGCATACGTGCCCTGTAGGAAATGACATGCACATGCCCTGTAGGAAATGCCATGTACATACCCTGCAGGAAATGCCAGGTATACGTGCCCTGTAGGAAATGCCATGTACGTGGACTGTAGGAAATGCCAGGTATACATCCCCTGTAGGAAATACCATGCACATGTCCTGTAGGAAATGCCATGTACGTGCCCTGTATGAAATGCCATGTACATGCCCTGGAGGAAATGCCATGCACATGCCCTGTAGGAAATGTCATGTGCATACCCTGTAGGAAATGCCAGGTATACGTGCCCTGTAGGAAATGTCATGTACATGCCCTGTAGGAAATGCAAGGTATACGTGCCCTGTAGGAAATGTCATGTACATACCCTGTAGGAAATGTCATGTACATGCCCTGTAGGAAATGCCAGGTATACGTGCCCTGTAGGAAATGTCATGTACATACCCTGTAGGAAATGCCAGGTATACGTGCCCTGTAGGAAATGTCATGTACATACCCTGTAGGAAATGTCATGTACATGCCCTGTAGGAAATGCCAGGTATACGTGCCCTGTAGGAAATGTCATGTACATACCCTGTAGGAAATGCAAGGTATACGTGCCCTGTAGGAAATGTCATGTACATGCCCTGTAGGAAATGCCAGGTATACGTGCCCTGTAGGAAATGTCATGTACATACCCTGTAGGAAATGCAAGGTATACGTGCCCTGTAGGAAATGTCATGTACATACCATGTAGGAAATGCCAGGTATACGTGCCCTGTAGGAAATGTCATGTACATACCCTGTAGGAAATGCCAGGTATACGTGCCCTGTAGGAAATGTCATGTACATACCCTGTAGGAAATGTCATGTACATGCCCTGTAGGAAATGCCAGGTATACGTGCCCTGTAGGAAATGTCATGTACATACCCTGTAGGAAATGTCATGTACATGCCCTGTAGGAAATGCAAGGTATACGTGCCCTGTAGGAAATGTCATGTACATACCATGTAGGAAATGCCAGGTATACGTGCCCTGTAGGAAATGCCATGTACGTGCACTGTAGGAAATGCCAGGTATACGTGCCCTGTAGGAAATGCCATGCACATGCCCTGTAGGAAATGCCATGTACATACCCTGTAGGAAATGCCAGGTATACGTGCCCTGTAGGAAATGCCATGTACGTGGACTGTAGGAAATGCCAGGTATACGTGCCCTGTAGGAAATGCCATGCACATGCCCTGTAGGAAATGCCATGCACGTGCCCTGTAGGAAATGTCATGCACATGCCCTGTAGGAAATGCCATATACGTGCCCTGTAGGAAATGAAATGATAACAAAACATCGCTTTTACCAGTTGATGTATGGGTAGGTTGAGGCTAAAACTGAAAACAATGACTTTGTTTCCTGATCTATACTACTCCCCTACTGATATCGCTTCTTGTGTAGGCCTATATAATCAAGATAGCGGCACGTAGAATTCAATCCACGGTAGGGCCTACACCAATACTGTTGTTTTTGTTGTTGTTGTTGTTGTTGTTGTTGTTGTTGTTGTTGTTGTTCCTACATAAAAGAGAACTATACGTCAAAGTAATACCAGAAACAAACTACATTATAGTGCTCACGTGACTTAGGGCTACTAATGTGGACGGGGAATGTCGCCACTACTAATGTCGGTGTCACAGAAGTCTGCAAGTACCTGTCCCTGGGCGCTTAGGAAATAATATTATGCTAGTTGTCCAGGTAGTCATTAGAGGGTCAAAGTAACCTGCTGAGAATGGAACTACACAATTTTAAATGTTTAAAGAAAACACACGAGAGCTATAGCCAGGGGCGATAATCAGTCATGAAAAGAGGGTACTTTCGTATTATAACAGAATGGTTATGACCGTTACGGTCCGGGTAACGCCCCGGTGGGTGTTCATGGAGCAAACTTCTAGAATTTGACCACTAAAGACAAGGCAGTGATTTCTTAATACGGATTGTGATAGAAGACTAATTCTGAAACCGGAACGATTTGATAAAGCTGCTGCATATTTATAAAACAATTTGCTTGAGATGTAATGCTACCTACCAATGATATGTGCATAAAATAAATTGTTGTAAATAATAAATAGATTGAACTTGTTGTCAGCTAGACAATGTCGGCAGCCATTCCCTGCATGTAGGCTACGCCGCGTGAAAAAGGCACAACATGACTACCTGTGAGCGTGTTGACAGTGATCTGATGGCGCTAAGTTCACATCAGTCTGTCAGACGACAGTAAGTGATTTACCCAACTTAATTCTATAAACACGTCAAAGATAACGATCTTGTTCTAAACCGCTGCTGAAGAGAATTTGACTGAAAGTTGTTGTTGCAGTAAACAGCGTGTAATTTAATTTCAGATTGTTGTTCTCAATATCCAGCAGGTTTTCTCATACGTAAATCCTTTGAAGACAACAGTTCAGATGACTAGAAGTAATTTAATACATACCGCCAAAAGAATTGAGAGACAGCCGACACAAAAACGTTACCATCATAAACTACTTCGGGGTTAAATATAGGGCGTACAACTGTAAGACGGGCACCGGGGTAAAGTTGGCAGGCTGTATAATTTCCCTTCATACCTGAATGATGAACAGAATCGATTGTTGTTTTTAACCATAGTAAATAATATTGATCACAATATCATGGTGCGTACGAAAACTGGTCGACTAGGAAGTAATCCAGTTTTGATGTTTGACTAGAAATTATCGATTCCCAACAAGAGATTACTTCATTAGTACTATCTACTAGTCCGTGACTCTTCAAATCTATGGAGGAATCTGGTCTATCGCTGAACTATCTGACGTCATAATCAAATACGTCACATGTTGGCTGACTACGTCACAATCAAAATGGTGCATATCGCCATCACGAAAATCGAAAGGTGCACCCGGATTGTATGTCTTTGTTGAATATACAATTTATTAAACTTACTGTATTAGTTTCAAAATAGCCAAGAGCTTACTTGTGTAGTTCGCTTAAAATTTAGATTGTGGAACTTCGGTTTCAAAGGTTTCACATCGAGCCCAACACGCATACAATGGGGTGGAGGTTACCGACAAATGGGCGGGGCATAATAAGAAATTGATCCCTACATTGTTGAATGTTTCATGACTTGGTATTGTGGAGTATATTGGATCTGTTAACAAACGATACTATTAACTGCTGTCTGACTGCTGCAAGACACCAGCCGATACTTTTAATTGGCAATAACTTTGGATCTTCTGCATATTTTGTAAACAATTCGACAGAAAGTTGTTGGTGGCTTAGCCACCAACAACTTTCAGTCAAATTGTTTCCAAAATATGCAGCAGATCCAGATTTAGATGCCATCAAAACTGTAGTCTGCAGAGATTGATTCAACATGCAGACAGTTAAACCATTAACCCAACTCTGTACCATACACATAGACTATCATTATAATTCGTTGCAATTACCCCATACCTCCCTATGAATATCTTTAACAAATCCTCATAAGTTTCCCGTTTTTAGTTTGCATATGTCAGGATTTAAATGATTGATATTCTTTGCGCAAAAAATGAGATCTCAATCAAGTTGTCTTCTGAGTCGTCTGCAGAGGTGTAGCACCTGAGCAGACGACTTGAAAAGACAACTTGATTGAGAGATCTTCTCTTACACGAGCACTCTTCATATACATTCGCTTGAGTACATTTTCGTATTTAAATCAATCTTAAATTTCTACACTGCTGAGAGCATTAAAACCACTTAAACTCTTGAAATTTAAAAGGACAACATCAAAATATTCAGCGCTGTGGTTAAACAAGCCTCCCCTTGACTTTCTGCCCGCTCTTCCAAGATAAGGTTCCTGACGACCAAATCTTGTGGGATTGACTTCAAAGCAGACGACAGGTAGTTTATCAGTTAAGATTTACGTCGGTTAATGGACAAAGCTTAGAAATCAAATGTCTGATGATTGCTTACCAATTTCATTCTATCCACTATAGCAGACGACATTTCTAATACGTCAAATCGCATAATTATATTGGTGTTTGTTATTTTGAAATCAATTTGACTGAACGCTATTTAAGGCAACAAGAAAATTCAGTCAAATTGTCTTAAAACATTCAAACGATTTCGTATTTAGCCTTTGAAATCTGGTTTCGTTGAATCATAGACAAAACTACCTAATGGGTCTATTTTAGCTGTGTTTTACTTAAATGGGTTTTGCGATAACAGGCCAAAGGACTGGGGCTTACTTTTAAAACATTCTCTATCAAACTCGTATTAGCATATATTCCGGGTATCACGTGAATATAATGGTTTAAATCCGGCGAAAATCAGACGACATCTTTAAAAATGTCATATTGACTCATTACTTTCCAATATCCCACAAAGAATATATATGTACTTCGTAATATATACTAATAACCGACAATAACTGTACTGAAACGAGAGAGAGAGAGAGAGAGAGAGAGAGAGAGAGAGAGAGAGAGAGAGAGAGAGAGAGAGAGAGAGAGAGAGTCTAAGATAGCCATCTAAGCTCACTGACAACAATCCAGTAAGCAACCACCTAGAAATATTAAAAAAATATTTTGAATGGTTCAATTCGACCCGATTGATCATTAATTAATATATTTTTTATTTGTTAACTGTCTGACTGCTACAGGCCACCAGACAATAAATTCAATAGGCAATAACTCTAGACCTGCTGAATATTTTGAAAACAATTTGACTGAAAGTTGTTGGTGGCCTAACCACCAACAACTTTCAGTCAAACTATTTTCAAAATATTCAGCATACCCAGAGTTAAACACCATGGGAAAATGTAGTCTGCAAGAAATTCAGCAGGTTAACGACTATGTGGAACGAGATTTAGGTTGTCATATACACATTTAGGCCTATTGTATTTATGAAACCATGAGAACTTTAATATGTAAGGAATACTCGTTTGCGGATGAGGTATTATATAGCATACAGGTGCCGTTTGAGCATTTTTAACAATACAGGTAATACAATGGACAAATTCAGTTTTAGCCATACTCCGCTCCCCTATGGCTAAGCTCCACACACACTTCGCCCGTGTTGGGATTGATGCCTGAACTCATCTGGATTATCAACTTCTAGAATGCTTTACAGATAAGCTCTTGAATATTTTGAAACTAGTTTGACTGGGTGACCGCTCGCCCAGTCAAATTAGTTTCAAAATATTCAACCAGCATGTTTATTAAACAGTAAAGACACACAATTCGTACATCAACGCTTAGTACGTCATCAACTAAGAGTTCGTGACGAATATATCTAGGTCATTCATGACGAAATCGATTATGACGTCATCCTATGTATCACATAGTTGATTATGGCGCGATATGATTGATGGATAAACTGGAATCCTCCATTATCTGTATTCCACGGCAACCAAATATAACACTCGGTGGTACTCATAGGTCATATGGTTGAACTGGCTAACCAACCATGTCCACTTCTGCATGGTTGTTGTTCCCGCTATCAACGCGCCAAGAAAACAAAGTCTCGTGTCGGCCTGGTCAGTAGTCAGAAATTATTACGAGAAATCAACACATGCTTGACTAACGCGTGACCATTGACCACCTGTCTGACTATTGTCCAGCGATCGATTAACACTTGGAGGATGGAATGAAATGGTGACAATTGACAAAATGTTATCTTTGGTAATTATAGGTCATGCATTCAGCCTTTTGTCAAGCTATAGCTTTCATGCGAAACATAATTATAGATTGACTTGACTGACTCGTTAACCCTAAAAATTGAATTTTCTAGTATAAAATGGCCCATTTTCAGCCCATGAGAATAATATTTTGTGAAAATTCATCACTGGAATGACTGGCTCGGTTACCGAGCCAGTCATTCCAGTGATAAATTTTCAGAAATTGTCTTCTTTTGGTCTGCAGATGGACATTTAGCAAGATCATTGCAAAAGCCGTTTTTGGCCGTCCTGAGTGTTAAGGCCTAATGCTATAATGGTCAAAATTGGTCAGGAAAATCAATGATCAGTGAATGGGCATTTCATAGACCAGGAAAAAGTACTTTTTGCGCATGTACTATTGGAAGACTGGCTCAGTTCGGCCAAGGAGACTCTTACAACTTGTTCCAGTGGACAATTTTAAGAAATCATCTTATCTTCGACTGCAAATGGACATTTCTCAAGAAAACTGGAGATTCCATTTCTAGCTTGACCATTAACATGTGAAGATGTCATTGACCGGACACTGGTTCTAATGTAAGATGTAGACTGGACACGGTGCCATGGGACACACAGATTCCTTAAAATATTGTTTATATGGCGTGACCATTCCTAAACCCAATGACGCGCACAAGAATTTGGCCATTAAAATCAATGTAATTTTATATCTACCTACCGAATCTATTTCAAAATTAAGAGAATTTTCAGCTTTACTCGCCATTTTTATAATAAAATTTCATGAATTTCATGAGTAGATGGGTCATTTGTTACACGCATACACCTGGTGCCTCGGCGGTATCCGGATCCATCCACCATGTCCTACTAACTAGAGACTATTCCCGATTAACTATCTAGTGAGAATACGGCCTACGATTTAAATGCTCGTTTATAACTTTCTAACTTTGTTAAACTGAGTTTTGCAAAAAAATCTAAAACAAACAAGTACCCATATATTACAGACGTAGTCCTAGGACAAGACTTGCAGGATTAAAATGATAAATATTCTTCTGTTATAAGAGAGAATAATATGTTGACAATGGCATATATATGCCTAGACTCTCGAGACATTGTTGTTGCTGTTTCTGCTGTTGTCAAAGTGTAGTGGGATACGAGAGTGGACACATGCCTAGCAGTGGTCGTCGGATTCTCCACCACTTCAGATGCCAAGATAAACTAAATTGCTCACAGATGTTTTCAAGTGACCCTTCGTGCTAAATGTTTCCTGACATGGAACTAAATGATCAAAACTTCGCGGCAGCTTCTTGACAAGGAGTGGGGAGGGGTGGGGGGTGGGGGGTTCAGACATAGACATTATCATAACCTTATCCCTTTGAACCATAGAGCTATAGCGTTTTTATGATTCAATTTATCATACAAGCTGTTAAATATTTTGAAACTAATTTGAGAATCTAAGAGTTGTTGTTGCCATTGTCATTAGTCTCAAAATATTCAATTCATTTTCTTTTTGGTATGTCTGGCTGAAAGTGTGGGTTTGCATGTCGTCAACCGTTTAACCATTGAAAGCTCAATTTCAACTCAGCTATAAAGGAAAGCTGTAAAATATTTTGAAACTAATTCCACTGTAGCCTGAATTTGCAACTGGTCCTATTAGTCAAATAACTGTACAATATTAGAGAGAGAGAGAGAGAGAGAGAGAGAGAGAGAGAGAGAGAGGGAGAGAGAGAAGAGAGAGAGTGGGTGGGTGGGCGAGTTCCTTTTTTTAAAGCGACATGTCTGTTTGGCTACAGTTTCTGTATTGGTCACCAAGACAACCAAAATTTATCATTGCTGAAATCTTACTTGACACTAAACTGATATTGTGAATGGTCCACGAATAACAATCTATAGGCTACTCTAACTGGATTTAAAAAGTGAATTTTTTGTAGTTGGTAAAAAATATCGAATGGTGCCTAACAAGCTTAATATCACGTTATCCGGATTTCGTTAGATTTATTAGTATTTACAATTATCTACACAGATTAAGACTTTTTGTAAATTTCTTTTCAGAATTTACATTAAAAAATCTCTATAATAACGTCTGTTCAGGCTTAATGTCGTACACAATGAACATATTCTCCTAAATGTATGCGTGTCACCTGGGTAATTAAAGTACTGGCGCCAGTTTTGATATGAGTAATTGCAGTTGGTCAGTCTGGTTTACCTGACTGGACGCGCAGTGGTCAAGTAATGTGTGGCGAGACGCGGGGGTGGGTGGGGTGGTGGCTTTGGTGCGCATGCCATCTGGCGCATACACATAGTGTTGTGGTTGTGGCTAGCGTAGTTAGAATTTGGTATAACCCTTTAAACCCCAAATATATTTTCGCATATAAAATGTCCATTTGCAGACCAAGAGAAGATTATTTTTTGGGAATTTATCACTGGAATGACTGGCTCGGTAACCGAGCCAGGCATTCCAGCGATAAATTCCCAAAAAATTATCTTCTCTTGGTTTGCAATTGGACATTTTCTATGATTAAATTAAAATTTTCCTGAAGAAATTTGAGGGTACAGGGTTAAAGAGCTAATTAGAGTGAATCTAAACATTGTCAGGGGGCCAAGGTAGATTTAAAAAAACAAAATCTGCTACACATCTAGACATATACTTGATGGGCGTCCTTCTCTTTCTTGAATCTCCTGTGCAGGCCTAGTTACTCTTAGGCCTATACTTAAACTGAACCCGTGCCACAAACATGAAGAGGATTGATGTCACGGCCGTAGTAAGTGTGTGTTAGTTGTTGGGGTGGGGTGGGGGGAATATTCACACTGACCAGTCAGGAGAAAAGCATGGGTAGTAAAATTGTCTGTATATCAACAATTCTTTGTTTTTAAGCAGTTATTTACATCTTGAAATGCATATGCCTTCTGAGAGCACCTATAGGTACATTTTACATTTGTTCAAGGGAAACATGCTCCCCACCAAGGCAACCAGCCCACCCCACCTCCACACGACAGCCCTCGATTCTTGGCCCCTCCACTTTGAAAATCATCGCGGGCGTGGGTGAGGCTTAGCTAGAAATGGTAAGGGCATGGCGAGACATGTATCCGAGGTATGACGTCACAATCAATTACTCCATATGTAGACTGACGTCACAATCAAACTACCTAACGAATGACGGATTTAACTCAACCATAATCATTTAAAAGTCCGTCAAGTTTACAGATCCTTTGAATGGTTAATTACTATCTGATGAACATTCTGTTGGCATTTTGAGGCTAGTTCGGCTGGGTGCTGGTGTACTCGTAGACTGCAATGGTTAGTTTAAAAATATTCAGCAACCTATCTGTATAGTCACCTTGAAAAAAGGGATCCTGTGACCTCAGGGTTCAAAGCACATAAATCGATCCAAACACGCTCAGAACGTGGGCGAGGCTGCAAATGTCCGGCGCATAACTTGATGTGGATCAATCTTTTGCAGTAGTTAATCCGGTTGTGGACGCGATTTGCCTATTGCTTTGTATAATATGTATATATTTAATTAAGGAGTGTTTATTTATTTATATAGGGCCTATAGTTGTTTCATATATCTTGTTATACGATTGTACTTGTATTGCCGTATCCTTATGTTGGATTTTTGCAATAAACTATCTATCTATCCGTTTATTAAAGCAGAGTGTGTTCTCTTGAATCCACTCAGAGGGAGATGGCTTCAAATTTAGTACCTAGCTTAAATTTCAGGTTTCTCCCAGACGAAGAGAGATTTATCAATACATTCATTAGTGTATTAAACCTGCCTTACTGTTGCTACTTACCCACCCCGTGTGCCAACGCACACCCAACTATACGCCACCATACATTGTATTTGCTGCCTCAGCTGTTGCTATTATTATTATTATTATTATTATTATTATTATTATTATTATAGTAAATTATTAGCAGTTTTCCATATCTATGTTTGTCTATAGCATACACATGGAATTCCACAAATGTACTTAACATAGATCTACTCTTGAGAGGCCTCGCCTTATCCACATTATAATCCGATTCCGGTGTCTGTCGCCGGCTTGTCTACGACAGAACAAGCGCACAATGGCCAATTCCATGCCGATCTGCTTTTTACCGAGACCAGACGTCGGGCCTGCGATAAAATCCGAGCCAACGTATGGGAAAGTTTCCAGGAAACGGACCGACGGATTATAAGTTCAAAGCGTATTCAGAATCTATACATTACCACTTATCGTAATATTACGTGGCGTTCTCTTTACGAATCTCTCAAACGAATTGCGTTATGAATTCCCGGGTACGTCAATGGAGCTAAATATAGTGACCACTTTGAAAACATTTTGACTGAAGTAGTCGTTGTAGCTCATGATTATGTTGTCTATGAGGCGATTTAATGTCAATAGGACCTAAATAGAAATTTCAAAACAATAATTATATGTTGTATGGACAAATCGCCCACCACAAATACAATTTTCAAACCAATTCTGCTAAAGACTCTGCACAATTCTGAGCTCAATTCCAGATACAGTAAGTGTAATTTCCGTAATCAGATTCACGACTTCTTACAAATGCATCATGATCGTGGGAAATATATCATTTTGACTATAAATTTGGTTCCCATGGTTATAATTATGGCAATTTACATAACCGATAACGAGATGCCCATCAGCTTGTTTTGTTTGTTAAACGGATTAAAAGATTAACATCGGATTATAACCTTATTATCCCAGGACATAGCTAAGTCGCGGTATCACGTGATCCACTATGCTAACTATCATACAAGGAGAAGACAATTTTGAACACGACAAATGTTCTGTTATATATTTTGTACTTAATTCGATTGGAAGCCATTGCTGCCTCAGGCAGCAATGGCTTCCAATCAAATTAAGTACAAACTATTCAACAGTAGGCCCTACGTTTTACTTTGTTTTGGGATCCTTATAAGTTTTTTGGGAGATAGATGTACTCTAACTGACCTCAGCTAGATTGTCGTAGGAAGCCAAGCAACTGAAAGCCAATTTTACTAGGAATTGCATAGTCTTAGGTCACTACTACTACTACTACTGCTACTACTACTACTACTACTACTACTACTACTACTACTACTACTACTACTACTTTCATTCCCACTTTTATTTCAAAGGCTATGTTCCATATATACTATGCTCGAAATAAGTACGCAATATTTTAAAATAGTTTGAAACCAATTTGTCTGAAAATTAAACAACGTAAGTACTATTGTGTACTCACGCACTGCTTTAAAAGTGTTTCCTTTAATTTAATAATTTTATAACCCAGCTACAAAAACATACTAAAAACACTATTATCATAATCACCCAGACGGAACGAGACGCTTTTGACAGCTTGTCTAGTTGTGCTTATTTAAAACAAGATGTCGTCGACTCTATAGACTCCCTCGCGAATCAACCAAGTACGACGACCGGTTAGCGGAGACGGGCAGGCATAAATCAGATTAACCCTCTAATAAGCGTCCCGAGGACGGGCTAAGAACATAAGCCTATAATAAATGTCCTCAGGACGGATTAATCTTTTATTTTAATATGCTATCATAAAAATAATTATAATTCGAATTTTTTAAATACTTAACAACCCCTTAAATCTTGCAGACCGTAAAACAACACACATTCTTTGTGATATAGGGAATAGTATTTTGACTACATTGAAAGCAATTAGATTTGGAGAAATATGTTCCACTCCAGTCAAATTAGTTTCAAAATATAAAATTTTATTCTATAATAAACGTGTTTTAAAGTTGAGCCACGTGCATTTCACCGGTTAAACCTTTAACCTTTCAAATCTCAGTGTCTCAATTTAAAAAAAATTATATGGTAAAGCTATTGAATATTTTGAAATCCATTTTTAGGATAGTAATTATAATACACAATTTTCAATTTGAGAACCAGATAGATATCCATCTAATTGCTCATAAAAGCGCAGACAAAAATAAAATTTTCTTAAGAGAAACATTACAGCAATACCGTTAATCCGATAAAATAATGTTTTGTTAAGTACTAGAAGTTAAGTTATAGAAGGTACTAGAACACTACAGCAACAACGCTCGCCAGTCAATCATCTACAAAAAAACTAACATTGAACTATTATGTTACTCGAATGACGCCTATAAAGCACCAAAATTAAAGTTTCAAACTTTATACCGAGGGTTGTGACAGGAACGCATGTTTTAATTTTGAAAACTATGTTGCTGGGAGCTGTTGTTGTCAACAACAACAGCTCCCAACAGCATCGTTTTCAAAATTACCCTGTGTAACTTACCGCCTTGATAAATTGACAAAATATATAATGCAATTTAGCAATAAGTAAGTTAAAATTGACTACCTGCTATATAATGACGCCAAATCACTTGTTTCCCTACGCTCGGGTAGGTTCGAATAGAACGAGGGTCGTTTGTGAGAGAGGAGTCAGCCCCATTGAGACCTCTGAGCTATCAAAAGGACGCGGTTATGTCTTTTATTCATGTCTAAATTTCTAGAAGAAAATAATCGTAAAACCCTTATTCTTGTGTCACTCTGCTCTTGAAATGTTATTTCCCCAATGGAAGAGACATCGTCGCTGTAATCATTGGGGTATGGTGAAGTGTCCGGTTATAGGCATTGGCTGATAATGAACTGAAGTGTTAATCTAATTTGCTTGTCGTCAAAATATTGCTGATTTGAAGGTGCTACTGCTACTGCTATGTAACTAGAGCTGTTGCTAAGTAGCTACTACTACTGCTAAGCAGGTACGGCTACTGCTAAGTAGCTGCTACTATTGCTAAATAGCTACTACTACTGCTAAATAGCTACTACTACTGCTAAATAGCTACTACTACTGCTAAATAGCTGCTGCTAACTACTAGTGCTAAGCAGGTACGGCTACTGTTAAGTAGCTACCACTACTGCTAAGTAGCTGCTACTATTGCTACTGCTAAGTAGCTACTACTAACACTAAATAGCTACCACTACTGCTAAATAGCTACTACTACTGCTAAGTAGCTACTACTACCACTGCTAAGCAGCTACTTCTACTGCCACTGCTAAGCAGCTACTGCCACTGCTAAGTAGCTACTGCTACTGCCACTGCTAATAGCTACTAATACTGCTAAATAGCTACTACTGCTACTACTACTACTACTACTAAGTGTCTACTACTACTACTACTACTACTACTACTACTACTACTACTACTACTACTACTACTGCTAAATAGCTACTACTACTACTACTACTACTACTACTACTACTACTACTACTACTACTACTACTACTACTACTACTGCTAAATAGCTACTACTACTACTACTGCTACTACTACTGCTGCTGCTGCTGCTGCTACTACTACTACTACTAAGTAGCTACTACTACTGCTAACTAGCTACTACTACTGTTAAATAGCTACTACTACTGCTAAATAGCTACTACTATTGCTAAATAGCTACTACTATTGCTAAATAGCTGCTGCTACTACTACTACTACTACTACTACTACTACTACTACTACTACTACTACTACTACTACTACTACTACTACTGCTAAATAGCTACTGTTACAACCACAGCTACTCTCAATGCTTTAAAATTAAATTTTATTCTGAATCTAGTCAACCTGACGAATTTTGACACAAAGGTACATCTACTGAGCCCTTTAATCCTTAAAATTCACGAGGATCAATTTCAAGCCCAATATACAAGGACGGTGTTGATTATTTTGAAACTAATTTAACTGGAAGCTGCTGCTGCTATTGGCACCAACAGCTCCCAGTCAAATTGGTTTCAAACCATTCAACATAATAATCCTTGCATCAGAAACAATGTATCCGTCCTCGTAAAGGTTAAATACTCTGACATTAAGGGGCATGGGTGGGGGGGGGGGGGACAAGGAACTGATATTACGGAATAAATCTATACATTTTTTGAAATAAAATGAAATACAATGGTAGTTTTATTGTCCATGTGAAAATCACAGCTCACGTACTCGTTCTTATCGGTCTCCTGTTATCTTGAACGCACATCCATGCACCTTTTTACGTGTCTGCCTGTAGATCGCTTCATTCTAACAACACGTATATTGGATAGTTTTGTGGGTAATTTGAAAACTATATTTGATAAAAAGGGAAGTAAGTTACTCGGCAGCAGCATTTATGAACAAGTTTCAATATAACCAGTTTATTCTAGAGATAGAGCTATATCAGACGCTTGCCACGTTGTCTGCAAGAATCAAGTTTGTCGTCTGCAAGAATCGAGTTTGTGATCAGATAAATCTCAACACGGACATGCAGTTCAACATGATTTCTGAAATCTGTTATATCAAGAACACGCGTTGATAACGCAGGTTATTGGGCCGGTACTGGGCCAATACCGGGCCATATATTGGATCGGTATTGGTTCAGTATTGGCCCAGTAACCTGCGTTATCTGAGTCTCTATCTAGAGCAAATTCGAATCATCGACAATGGAAATAATTTTCGCTTTCATTGCGCCGTAAATCAATGATAATATCGCACTAAATCAATAATATATTACGAACTGATAAGATAATAATACTGCCTCTGTTTGGAGGGATCCGATCTGTCACTCATGTACCCGACGTCATGATCAATGAACCTTTCCATTGTTATCTATGTCCCGCCCATCACTAGCTAAGCTTCACCCACACCTCGCCGTGTTGGGATTGATCGATCCCCGAATGCCCTACCTATCAATTTTCTGAAAACTATATAGGGAAGCTGTTGAATGTTTTGTAACTAAATTGATTGAGCACTATGGCAGCAACAGCGCCCAGTCAAATTAGTTTCAAAATATTCAACAGAATATTTATTAAATAGTAAAAACAAACAATTTGTACAACAACGCATAGACCGTCTTCAAATATGCGTTCGTGACATACTTATCGACGTCATTCATGACGTGATTCTACGTCATAGTTGATTATGACGTCATATGATGGGTGGATACTCTGGAAAGGTTAATTACGTTAATAGCTAGCTGACGTCACAATAAAAATTATGCATAGCCCCTCCACGAAAATCGAAGCCTGTCACTAGTCTCGTATGGGCTGGTTACGCGATGGCGTACTTCCGGCTTCAGCTCGATTGATAAATACACAAAACAATGTTTTTGATTAACAACAAATGATGACGTCATAAACACGTACTTATGATGTAATAAAGCAAAATACACACTTTCAGGTTGCGAATCACGCGCAGTGACGTCATACTTAACTGGCCCATTGTATGTCTGTGTTGAATATACAATTTAATAAACATTATGTTGAATACTCTGAAACTAATTTGACTGGGAGGTTGCAGCAACAGGCCTCGGTCATATTAGTTAGAAAAAATCTTCAACAGCTATAGAGTATAGTTGTTTTGATAATTAGATTCTGGGAGTTCAGGGTTCAAGGTTGCAAATCGATTCCCAATTCCCATAACAGGTGGGCGGAGATTAGCTAGTAACGGGAGTGGTTACTGCTATACAATATTGGCTTACGCAATAAATAAGCCTTAAAGACCAGAAGATATATGTAGATTTGTGGCCAATTCTTTCGCTGCATTCAGATAATTACACAATTTTGATTTATGCAAATCGATATATTTCGCTATCTTCTGCTCTGTTGTACAAGATCGTCTTGCTCTACTGACTGTACATGAACAGAGAGCATTTGCAATTTCCCACCAAGAAATACTGCACGAGTCGGTGGCATACCGAACGTAAACAGCCGTATAATAACAATTTACCAAACGAAATGAACGAGAAAGATACAATTTTTACAACCTCCATAAATCACGGAAGCTCAAGACGATTTTTTTCCTTCACTCATGAGCATCGAAGTCGTCTGCTTGAAGATAGGTTTACACCGGATTAATAGACCGCCTCCACGGGGAAACTGATAAATCATTTCGTAAACTAGCTCCACGCAGGGGGAAAGACAAGAAGAGGGGGTTGCACAGAATAAAGTAATCTCATTTTGTTTACTTATGGATGCTAAATTGCGCTAAAACGCTACAGCAGCCGATATTTACTACGTGCTTTAGTTAAACCTCTGCTAACTATTTTCAGAACAACTTGACTGAGAATCGGTGCCGGCAGCAATGATATGCAGACGAATTGTTTTTAAAATAGCCGTTCACGTGGAATTGGTTAAAACATGTTACCTGATGTACTTGAAAGCTTCAGAAAGTGTGTATATTGGACGGTGTGAATTTTTGGTCTTAGAGGTTTTAACCTCTTTTGATGGATAGCATTTTGTTTCAAGCCTTTTAACCCTAGAACTATTAAAATTCCAATATCTCAATTTCAAGACAGCTATACAGCGAAGTTGTTGAATGTTTTTAAACTAATTTGACTGGAAGCTGTTGCTGCCATAGCAACCCCCCCCCCTCCCTCCACAGCCCCCCCACCCCACAACCACACCCAAACAAATCCAAATCCGCCTCCATATAAGACATAGCTTTATATCAGTGCTGCAACCTTCTAAGCAATCACCCATAACTGTAACATCAGTTTCCAGTCAAATTAATTTGAAAATATTCCGCAGCGATTTTGCCATTATCTGGTATTGCATTGCGTGTTATGTAATCTGAATACGAGTCTGTCATTGGATCCAAGCAATGCTTGTGAAAATATTGTATATTCGTTTGAAACTATTCAGTAAGACATAAACAGAATTTCGGCTATTACAGTCTTTTTCAGTGTTTGGATCATTATCAATTTCAATTTTTTAATTTTCAAGTTTATTCCGTAACTTCTTCAGAAGTGCACGAAACATATATAATGAAATTATGTATACAATGGCGGTTACACATGTTATATAAATAATTAAATCTTGTAAGATTTTCAGAGACATATAATACTTATATAAAGATGATGATGATGGTGATGATGGTGATGGTCGTGGCGGCGGCGGTGATGATGATGATGATGATGATGATGATGGCGGTGATGATGATGATGATGATGATGATGATGGGCAATGAGCTTGAATATGATGATGATGATGATGATGAAAAATGATGATGATGATGATGATGATGATGATAATGATGATGATGATGGTGGTGGGAAATGAGCTTGAACATGATGATGATGAAGATGATGATGAAAAATTATGATGATGATGATGATGATGATGATAATGAAAAATTATGATGATGATGATGATGATAATGATGATGATGACGGCGAGTATAGTATGATGTACTGTATAGTTACCATTACTACTACTGCAAGCAATGCCTGTGATACAGACATACAATTTGTACAACGCTTAGTCTGTCTTCACCCACAGAGACGTACATAAATTTGTTGGAGCAATAGGTACGGCTAGATCTGTAAGCTTTACGCGTTTTCTTGAACAAATTCGCGGGTTAAAGAGCTAATACAGGTGGTCGTTTAAGATAACCTGTTGACTATGTAGTGTTTTGGGGCTAAAATACGGTGGGTGGTTCGTTAAGTCTTAAAGAAACATTTTGGCGCCAATCGTAGGCGTTCTCTATCGCCAGGTTTAACTGTATATACTATATATACTACATGTGTATTTTGTATGCACAAAATAAAAATTGACAAAAGAAAATATGCGGTGAAAAGTAATTAGTGATTACGGTAAATGGGCATTGTAGCGAGCTAAATTTTTTTCACTTAATTCAATTTAACAAGAATAATAAACAATTACAATGTACGTAGGTTCAAATTGGCGATAAAACGGTATTGTTTGTTTAACCATTATTATCTGTGACGCGGGTTTTAATGCGTGATTTGAACTAATTATGTATAGTGCGTGTATATGAAAGGCGTCATTTATTATGCGCAGTATTGTTAATTATGTATAGGCCTACGCGCAATGTGGTAAAATGGCGCCCATTAATTAAGGGCAGGACAGCTCAGAAATAACTTAAAATGTCTTCATTTTAACAAAATAAAACGTGCTATTGGGATTATTTTGAACCTAATGTAGCTTTCCAGTTTTAGCTTGCCCGCCCATCTCTAGCTAAGCTCCACCCACGCTTCGTCCGTATTGGGATCGATCAACTATCAATTTACAGAAAACTATACAGGTAAGCTGTTGAATATTTGAAACTAGTTTGACATGGTGGTGGTGGTGCTGCCTATGGCAGCAACAGCGAACAGTCAAATTAGTTTCAAAATATTCAACAGAATGTTTACTAAATAGTAAAGACATACAATTTGTACAGCGCTTAGTCCGTCTTCAATTAAGTGTTTGTGACGTACTTATCTACGTCATTCATGAGGTAATTGAGCATGACGTAATCCTACACGTCACGTAGTTGATTATGACGCCATGTGATGGATGGATAAACTGGAAAGGTCCATTGCTCAAGGCAGCAATGTCTTCCAATCCACTTATGTTCAAAATACTCAACAGAACACTTCTCACATCGTGTCCAAATTCCAAAATAATAACATGTTTCTGTTTTGGAAACAATTTAATTTATTTATAACCTGTATAGTGTAATGTAATATGCATGATAACAGACGTCTTTGTTTGATATTCTGTTCTATTTTAGGAAGAGATTTCTCGTCATAGACCTATCATTGGTCAATTATTTTAGTGAATTTGCCCGAAACACTTTCTCAGAAGAAAACTTGCTGTCCATACTGAGCCACAAATAACCAATAATTAATCGCTATGATAAATTAGAAACGGAGCTAATATTAAAATATTACGTCAAATATTCAAATTCTACTATGCCTTGTTATTTTAAAATTGTGTACATATATGGTACTCACCTATGGCGATAACAACGGCCTGTAACATAATGGCCGCTACGGCCAAGCTCCACTCAAGTGCCATGTTTCAGATTTAATGGCCTTTCATCCCCCAGACCTTGTGGGTGAGAGATAGAGCGTAGATATTACTGGTTCTGCTTGTTTTTTTTGTCGTCAACCACTCTAATGTTTTCTGAATATGGAGCTTAAACAGATTCTCCCAAATCAGCCTTGTGTTTTATTCCTCTCTTCGACGTTACTTCAAACAACATATTCTATTTAAAATCAAAGCACAAATCATCCATTGACAATCTAAGATTCCGCCAAGTTGATGTCAAATTGAGACGATGGACAGATTCCAGTTCTACATCCTACAAGACAGCTGGCAAAATGCAGAGATTATAACGTTGTAGTTGTAGCTTTATCCGTCTCGTTCTCTCTCGTTCTCTGAAATATCTGACATGTGTAGTAGTATTTGCCGTATTAGCGTCCAACATGTCATTGATTCTTGTTGGATCAATACGTGCTCCGCGTGGCAGTAGCAGAGATGTCACACATACAATATGCAGCGCCTGTTTTGCTTAGCAGACGACACAGCTTCTCTACAAGTGATTGAAAACACCAGATCCAATCCTGCTGCTAGCCTGTTGTTTTCGTTTATTAGTAAACAGAAGCTAGTCTTATGTAACTGAAATTAGAAAAAAACACGAGTTTATTCATTTGATCGATGCAATCGTAGCGAATTATAAACCAGTTTACAGCAGACGACATTTGCTATATATTTTAACAAGGATTCGGCTAATTATTTTTTAAAATAATTCGACCGAATATTGTTGGTTCTCAAGGTAGCGATCATGGTCAAGGTAGCGATGAAGTTCAGCGAATTTGTCTTCAAATTACCCAGCTGAATTAATTAATTTAGGACGTAAAAAATTTAACAGAAATTACATAATTTAATAAATAAACAACCCGTTTCTTTTCGCTTGTTTTAAAGACCAACGAATCATGCTTTATCCGTGGATCATAGGGCTATGAAACGTACGTCGTGAGACGACAACACGTATTGTAAACGTAGGCCTAGATTTGATTAAAACAGAAATAGAGGCGATCCATTTTAGTCATGCTCCGCCCAATGGACCTTTCCCTTTTTAGCTATGCCCCGCCCATCACTAGCTAAGCTCCACCCACACCTCGCCGTGTTTGGATTGATCGATCCCCGAATGCCCTAGCTATCAATTTCCTGAAAACTATACAGGGAAGCTGTTGAATATTTTGTAACTAATTTGACTGGGTGCTGTTGCTGCCTATGGCAGCAACAGCGCCTAGTTAAATTAGTTTCAAAATATTCAACAGAATATTTATTAAATAGTAAAAGCAAACAATTTGTACAACAAGGCATAGACCGTCTTCAAATATGCGTTCGTGACGTACTTATCGACATCATTCATGACGTCATCCATTATGATGTCATTCTACACACCGCGTAGATGATTATGACGTCATATGATGGATACATACTCTGGAAAGGCGAATTCTAGCTATACTGTGTCCACTTTTTCATGTGGTTTAGTTGGAAACGATTTGAAAGTTCAAGATGTGAACGTCATTTTGATTGTGACATCAACTGACAAGATTAGTGACGTAATTGATTATGATTTGTTGATTCAATGTACAGTTAATTGTTGTGCATACATTAAATGAGAGTACAACTTATTCATAAATAAGATAACACGTTTTTAAACAGAAAAATAATCATTATCAGTTAGTAAGAAACGTTCTGTTGAATATTGTGAGCATAACTGGATAAGAAGACATTGGCAACAATGTCATCCAATCCAATGGCCCTTTCCATTTTTAGTTATGCGCCGCCCATGCCTATTTAAGCTCCTCCCACACCTCGGTCGTGTTGGGATCGCTCGATCCCTGAACTATCAATTTCCAGAAAACTGTACAGGTAAGCTGTTGACTATTTTGAAACAAATTTTACTGGGTGCTGTGCCCAGTCAAATTAGTTTCAAAATAGTCAACAGCATGTTTATTAAATATAAGACATACAATTCTTACAACGTGTCAGTCTATTAAGAGTTAAAAGACGAGCCTAATAGAATCATTTATGACGTAATGATTATGAGGTCATCCTACATGTCGCTTAGCTAAGTATGACGTAATATGACGTCAACTCTACGATGGATACCCTGGAAAGCTGAATTATGTTCACAATACTCAACAGTCTGTTTTATTTTGTCTTTGAAATATTCTAAGTTATTTCTGAGGCTTACTGCGAACTACCAAATTCTCATGTTTAGCGATTATAATTTGTTAATTTAATATGATAATATTATATCACTTAATACAGCAAATGTCAGATATTTCTTCTAAAATATACAAGGAAGGTTTGTTATTGGATCTTCCTTTAGCAGTTGAGAAGACAGAAGTGGAATACAGAGAATACTCTAAACCGACTCTTGTATATATGGATCCTAATCTTTTGGTATAAACAGGATGGAGAAGCAGACGAGTTTAACCTTCTTCATCCTACATAGAGCAGACGACAACTACAACACGTTATTATTAGACGGCTGTTAATTATTCTGAAAACTATTTGACTGAAATATGATGCTGGATACGTCAGCGACAGCTTTCAGTAAAGTTGCTTTCAGCTATTCAGCAAGTTTCATGTTTGGCGTTGTCGAAAGAAACCACATTTTTGACGAAATCAGAATGAGAAATGTTTGAGTTCTTGTATACTTTCCTCACAGCGTGTGTAAACCTGAAGACATACCCACCCTAGTGTGGTGAGAGAGTTGTCTTGTACACAAATTCATAAACTCTTTCTCAAGATAAAACTGTTTAAATTATTCTGTTTACATTAGACCTACTGGCCAGCTATAAGTATAATCATAGCTTTATGATAGGTCGACCTCTTCCGACTTTATTAACTGTCTGTCTGCTGGATTTCCGCAAACTACATTTTCCATGGGGTTTAACTCTGGAAATGCTGAATATTTTGAAAACAATTCGATTGAAAGTTGTTGGTGGCTAAACCACCAACAACTTTCAGTCAAATTCTTTTCAAAATTTTCAGTAGGTTCAGAGTTGTTGGCCATTGAAATTATTGTCTGATGGCTTGAAGCAGACAGACAGTTAAACAGTTTCTTACCCTAAATCCATTCAAATTATGCTGTATGTTATGCTGAAATCGCCAAGCAACAAACTGAAACCGGACAGCCGAGGTTCAAGCTTTGAATCTTAAATAGCTTAGAAACACGTCATTTTGTTCAATTTTAATAATTATCCGAAATTATCGAGCTCTATTGTGTAACAGTCCAATCTCCTTACATAAATGTAAGCCTATGTTGTTAACATTGTACTATATACACATTCTCATAACGCACTACAACTACTAGGAACATGAATTCACACACAACCCTCTATTCACTAATAACACCGACTCCAGCTAACCCTTCTGCCGCGCTCTTGATATTCGATCCGTTCACAACGATTCGCCTTGTCTAAATGTTGATTTTTCTAAGCGAACTGCGCTTTTCATATCGACTAGAGAGCAGACGACTCGAGCCAAGCGGCGCGAGCCATCAAAATAGAATACAAGGACCGAATGAAAGATCGACGTAGTGTTGGTTTTCGACTCTGCTCAAGCGAACCTCCTCAGGAGTTTACTTCTGCTAAGTGTTCGGGATCTCGAGAGAACCCCTATCGTTACGAACAGACGTTAGCGTGACGGGGGTGCCACTTACCTCACCAACCGAAGACTGAGTAGCTGAAAGAGTTAGTGATGAAGGAGCATTTAAAAACGCCATAGGTTAATACAAAGAGCAGACGACATATTAATTGTTATTTAACCAGTATTCTGAAAAAAGTTTGATTAAAAGTTGGTGTTAGGAGGTGAGAATAGACTAATATTCAACCTGTAACCTTCGAACCTATCGAAAGTTCAAGAAAATTTAAATTTTCTCATAGAAAATGTCCATTTGCAGACCAAGAGAAAACTATTTTTGAAAATGTACCACTGGAATGACTGGCTCGGTTATTGAGTCAGTCATTTCAGGGGTAATTTTTCAAAAATAGTCTTCTCTTGCTCTGCAAATGTACATTTCTCAAGATCACTGGAGAAACCGTTTTGGGCTGATATGAGTGTTAACTGGTTAAATATTTAAAACCTTTTGACAAGAGGATTCTATTTTATAGCGGATCCAGTCTGAGTAGTCCGATTCCGCTCTGACACAGACGGCCATATGACAGGTATTCGAATAGACGGTTAGGGCAGGTCAGACTCTGACTAATCTGGAGAGTCTGTGATGGAGGCCCTCGTCCAAACTTTGTCCATAGTCACCTTTATCCGAGTTAATTTTTTCTGCCTTTCAGGCGGGTTTGGGGATGGGTTGGGGTGGTGGTGGGGGGGGGGGTGTCTCCCCCCCCCCCTTTACATCAACAGATCTGCCCTCGCTTGAACTCTTGTATGTCTGCTGCGAAACTTAAGAATTTAATATGCCTATTAGAATAGAGCAGTCCAATCTATCAATCACACATGACGTCATAATAAACTACGTCACGGATAGTCTGACGTCATGAATGAGGTATCTAAGTCTGTCGTAGACGTTTAATAGTCCGGCAAGTTGAACGAATTGTAGGCGATGTCTTTACTATTTAATTATAAACATTTTGTACAATGTTTTGAAACTAATTTGACTGGGTGCTGTTTGTTGTTTGTTGTTGTTGTTGTTGTTGTTGTTGTTGTTGTTGTTGTTGTTGTTGTTGCTGCTGCTGCTGCTGCTGCTGCAGCAGCAGCAGCATCACACAGTCAAATTAGTTTAATTAGTTTCAGAATATTCAACAGGTTGCCTAGAAACAGTATAATATACGATTACATATATACGATTTCTATGGACCAGAGAGTGGGAGGAGCTTAGCTAGGAATTGGCGGGGCATAGTGAAAACTAGATTCATCTATTGCAGGAAGGATAGAAACATCTACCTTTGTGCATATGTATAAAAAAATCAGGCTTTAGCTACCTTTTTCACCCTCAGATGAAGAGACATCTATTAGATAGAATATTTGACATAAAATTAGTTGTTGAAATAAGACTTATGTAATCTAACCAGTAACGATGGTGAATGAATTAAATGAAAAACGTAACCAATCCTATAATTCGCCATCGAGGGCTTATGTGTGCGCTACATGACATCCCCAACACCACCCCAGTAGAAGAACAACGATATGGGCGTAGATTCTGATTGGACACGAGCTTGATCAAGTCATCAATATTTGAATGAGACTACGCCCCATTCCATCCCCCCCACCCCGCCAAAATTACGTGAATCTGACTGGTCGAGAGAAAATCCTTTGTTCTCTCTTGACCAATCAGATTCGAGTACATTGTGACAGGGGGTTAGGGTGGATGTGGCGTGGCCTAATTCCAATATTCATGACGTCTCCAAGCTCTCATCCAATCAGATCGACGCCATATCTTCGATGTTTTCAGAGATATATATATGGGCGGGAATATGGGTGGGAATGTGCCGATGATTGGCAGGTGTAATGAGGTTCAAAGGCATTATTAGGCGTGGGGTCGGGGGTCATTCATTCAAAAGTTTAGAAAAAATACTCATCACACCCTCTATAAATTCTAAAATATTCAATTCACACAGATAGCTAATCTATTCCCATTGCTTTAAACTCTCACATACCCGTTACAACTGACTAAACCAGAAATACTGAATTATCTTAAGGGTGCATATTCACAGCAAAATTATTAAAAATAAAATTGTTTATATTATATAGTTTTAGAGGCTTAAAAACGCAATGAAATGAAATAAATCTTATGCTCGTGCCTCTATTTCAATTTCGCAACTTAAAAAATTATATTAATTTATGCATAATGAAATCATCATATGTTATGATTTATTTCGTTTCATTACATATAGACACATAATTCAAGCCTATAAAAGAATACAATTTTAGCAATTTTATTTTCACGCATTCTGGTGTGAATATGCACCTTTAATAATAATAATAATAATAATAATAATAATAATAATAATAATAATAATAATAATAATAACTAATAACTCTTAGAGATGGCCGGCCTATCATAAAGATGTTCTACCAGGTGAGTTTCGAGCATACCCCCAACCCACCCATCCCCTCTCCTCGGGTCTGCTTATTCAACTCGTGTACCCGAGAGCATGCCAGTAGTTACATCTCTCTCACTCTCTTTCTCTCTCTTTCTCTCTTGAAAAAGACTTCTTGAAAACGTGTTGACTCAAAGCCCACCGAGTAACAGACCCTCAAGTGACTCAGTGTTTCAAAATCTTCACCAGAATATTTTATTAAATAGCGAAGGTGTGAAATTCACCCAATCCGATGCTCTATCCCCAGTTCATGACCCATGTGTGCGTGAGTGCATGCGTGTGTGCGTGTATGCATGCATGTGTGCATGTGTGCATGCATGTGCGGATGGATGGATCCGTAGCGCCAGCAACAACACAAATAACAACAACAACAACAACAACAAAAACAACAAAATATTCTATTCACGATAATGCCTAATCTATTCCCATAAATGAAAACTCTTGCAAACCCAAGTCACGTCAAGTAATCGTTATTCTCTGAGGCTACAACTATAGCATATGAGATGTGCTATAAATTTATACATTTGATGGTAGAGATGTATATGTACATTATTATACTTGATATAAATATGCCCAATAAGTTGTATAACCATTATTTTATAAACAATATATCATCATCATCATCATCATCATCACCACCACCACCACCCTCATCATCATCATCAGCCAGTAGTGACAAAATTGGAAATGGCTTAAAACAAGTAACATAGCGGTAGTAGTAGTAGTAGTAGTAGTAGTAGTAGTAGTAATAATAATAGTAGTAGTAGTAGTAGTAGTAGTAGTAGTAGTAGTAGTAGTAGTAGAGTAGTAATAGTAGCAACATAATTAGTAGCAGTCAAGGTAGCAGTCGTAGCAGTAACAGTAGCAGTATTAGTATATAGTGTATTCAAATACGTGTAGAATGACATCATAATGAATGACGTCATGAAATACGTCGATAAGTACGTCACGAGCGCATATTTGAAGATGGTCTATGCGTTGTTGTACAAATTGTTTGCTTTTACTATTTAATAAATATTCTGTTGAATATTTTGAAACTAATTTGACTTGGCGCTGTTGCTGCCATAGACATAGGTGTGGGTGGAGCTTAGCTAGTGATGGGCTGGGCATAGCTAACAATTGAAAGGTCCATTATCTGCACTTCTGACTGTAATAAAGGTTTACATAATCTACTTAAAACAGGTGTGTTGCATAATGGGATACCCCCTTGATTTTGTCATCAAAATAATTTCTTTTATAATGGTCAGGCACAAATTTAATTCTTTCGGTTTCATATCTCGGGCATACAAAAAGGAAATGTATTTCAGCTTCTAGGACATGGCATAGTTCACATACTCTCTCAATTCTATCAGTTCTCACCCAGCAGTTGTCTTCTATTGCTAAGTGATGGATTAGTGTTCTAAAATGGCATAGTATTAAAGCTTATCTGTTGTCTAATTTCTTTAGGTATGTTTCAGATTTAAATTCCTGTTTTATTAATGCTTAAAATATTAACCTGTTCGATGCGTTAATATCATGTTTCCACTTGACCATATATCTATTCCTTAGGCATTGTTTGGTTCATTCGGGGTGAGTGGGTGGTGGGTGGGGTGAGAGGGGTTGGTAAAACGTTGTTGTCGGGGTTTTGAGAGACATATACAGATCAGATTCCCCAGGCAAAATATTTTCAAAATATTGAGTTGATGTTGCTTGATTACAAAATGGGAGAAGGTTAGGATTCAGGTAATATGTCAAAGTCATGACTTCCTTCGAGTGTGAACTGAATAGTTGGTAAACCTTTGTAGAAATTTGATTTGAGGGTTTGAATGTTGATAACCTGTCAGTGAAATTAGTTTCAAACTATTTAACATAATGTTCCTTATTCTTCAAAGCTCAGGGGGTGTCGTGAGAGAGAAGATAAGTAGAGTCAAACATGATTCATCAAATCATGAAAACGTAGCTATTAGTTACTTGGTTTTAACTCATCAGTCCAAGTTAGCATGGACGGCCGTATGCATGTTTGCCCATACAAGTGTGTAAGGGTATCTCAGACATGTAATTCTCTCAATCTGACGCTACTCCCAGGTTAGGTGGGGTGTGTGAGGTGAGGGTGGTGGGTGTATGTATACAGACATAGGGATATGTAGGGGTATGAAGGGCAGGTGGTTCAGGCCAATATACATCACCCATTACTCTAAAAAATATTCAGAAGAACACTGAATTAAATAGCAACATGTATTGTTTAGAGTAATTTCAAATTGGCTTCTCTAACTTACCAAATATATCGATCCCCAAAGGCTTTGTAGAACTGATGTTTGTCATTTAGTCGAACACTAAAAGAACTTGGGTATTATAGGACCATGCAACTTACAAAGACATCTAAGAACTTAAAATATTTGTAAACCATTGCTAAGCTATTGTGGAGCGTATGGGATTCAATGAACGTATAAGTGAACAAGATTAAATTCCCATTATGACAATCAATAGTTGAGGATTTAACAAGTCATCTTCGAGTTGATGATCATCTGCAGTGAACACCGACGAGTCCAAGAACAACAACACACAGTTGAGATAGCTTAATGATGCATTAAAAGCGTCAATAGTACAATTTAGACAGATGAAATTAATCTCCCGACTCTCACAACTCTAAATCAACAGACGAGTTAGCTTTCAAAATATTTGACAACATTATTGAATTACAATTTCATAACACTTTTACCCTCGCAACCCTGAACTGCTTTGGCCCTGAGGAATATAATGGCATTGTTATGGAAGCAGTAGCCCTCAACTCAATTGGCTTTAATATATTCAACAACAACAACAACAACAACAACAACAACAACAACAACAACGACGACAACAGTGCAACTTATATAGAGCTTTTGAAGCTCGTATCATCTACCCTCAAAGATGTAATGGGTGTACATATGTCCTTATAACATTTTAATGTTTAGACAAACTTCGTTGAGAGCATGGTTCTTGATAATTGTGAGGCTGGTTCAATAATTATTTGATTGTCACGTTCTATGCTCTTGGGCAAGTTCATCGGGAAAAATTTAGTGTAGTTAACAAAACTATTTCTATGTTAACCAAGTACTAGTTAGACCATATTTTGATTGACGATCATGTTGACGATTTTCTAGCCACTAAACATATCTGCGTCAAAGAGGATATCATTGTGATGAAATATTAGTCATATGAATTGAATGAAAACATCCAAGGAGCCGCCGTCAGCCAACTATCTACATCAAAATTTACCCGTGGTAAAGAAATAATGACACTGAATTTTAAGGCAGAATTGCCGAAATGAACACATTCTGATATCATACACTTTTGGCCATTTCATCATTAGCCATTTTACTGACTTAACTGGGAATTAGCATACATCTGTTAAAATATTTTGAAAATAATTTAACTTGCTACAGGGTTATGAAAGAGTCATTCAAGGGAAGTAATTTGGAACATTGGGATTCTATCATTATTGTCGTGTGACAACATCTAAAGTGCACTTAGCTCAGCCCAATAATGTGCGGTCATAATGGTGACAATTTAATATTTGTTATGAAATTGGATGCATAGCTGTATTTGCTTTGTTTTCTTGACTGTAAATGTATGCAAATGTTTATTGAAAATTTAAAAATTTTAAATTCTAATTACTAACACGATGAGGCACCTGGCATAGAAAGGGAGCCCCATCAAAGTCAGGGACTCTGCCTGGGCCCCCGGTAGGCCCTTGCATTGGAATGACACTGAGCCCATATTCCATCTGGTGTATCAAGTGCATACTGCATGTAAAATTATCGTCACAGCGATTTTATTAAACAGTAGCAAATTCAAGCATACATTTTCATAGCTGATATCTGAGTGATTATGTGTGCGTGCCATACTCCCACATCATCCCCTACCCGGGGGCAACAGCCATTGTTATAGAATACTAGAATAGTTTGTAACTGCCAACACTTATCTATCCCAGTAGATCATATGTCCAGGGTAGATATGAATGGCAATTCGCAGATGATCAGCACCGTTGATAATCGCTCAAAATATGCAACAGAATGTTTACTAAATAGTAAGGACATACAATTCGTACAACCACGGTTAGCCTATCATCAACCTTAGCTGGGATATTTAGGCCAGAATTGATTATGACATCACACTACATATGCTATAGGTGATTATGACATCACCCTACATAACGCGTAGTTGATTATGATGTCAACCTAGATGAGAAGTAATTGATTATGTGATTGCGTGATCGTCTGAGCCCTGCGATTCATCAATCACAAAATATTTGGAGTATTCTTTCAGAAGCAAAACATACATACATGAAACATGCATACATACAATGACGGGAACATATGCTAATAAATAATTTAATCTTGTAAGTTTTTTAGACATTGCCCTATGACACTTATATAAATAAGCTGTGATGATAGAAGTTGTCGTAAAGATGATGGAGTATGATGGCGACGACAATGACGACAACGATGATGATAACCATAGCGACAACCACGATGATGATGATTCTGATTATGATGATTATGATGAAGATTCTGCTTATGACGATGATCATGATGATTATAACGATATTGCTAATGATTGTTACAGACAGAGGTGAGGAGATGTGGGAAGTTATTTATCTCTGAAAGCCATAAGGTTTAGTGAAATATTTGTACACCCGACTTGGAATCGATTTAACCTTTAATGATTAAATTCGGTCAAGAAAAGTAAAATAATGACTTATTGAACGGCCATTTGCAGGCCTAAAGAATGCTATTTTTGAAAATCTATGACTGGAATAACTGTCTCGCTTATTGAGCCAGACATTCCCGTGGTAAATCTTCAAATAAAATATCCTCTCGGGTTGCAAATGGCCATTCTTTGGGACCACTGTAGAGGTAGGATTTGGCTGGTTTCACCATTTAACGGTAACAATAGATGTAAGCTGTTGAATATGCGGACACTAATTTTGACTTGAAGCTGTTGAGGCCTAAGGTATCAACCACTTGCAGTCAAATTACTTTCGAAATATTCAACATATTTCTAATATCTAATGTGTCTTTGAAATGGTTATCTTATTTTACAGTTGAATGCCCATAAAGAATATTGTTACATAGGATCCTGCGAGTTTACCAATGCAGGTCATTTCAAAATTATTGGAACTATCACCCCAATGAATGCATCTAGAATGAACCATATACACGTAGGTCTATATAGGCCTGCAAGGTAAGACCCAGGGTTCACCAGACCATGCACACCTGCAGATACCAAATATCTGAATAATTATCTTAAATTATAACTTTATGACACCGCTTTTGCTCATGAGCTGCTATTTGACCAGATAAGTCGAAGGCTCTAAATCAATTCTAACCCCTAGTCAAATCGAGGTGTAGAGCTTTTAGCTAGAGATATATGTGGGGTTATTTAGCCTAGAGGTGTCGTGTGATCTTGTACCAGGTTAACGATATGGACATCAATCTGATTGTCCCAAAGGTGTCACATGATCTCGTACCAGGGTATCCATCTACTTGGCCTACAAGTGTCATGTGAATATCGGCCATGCACACTAATGACTTTGAACATCATTACACCTGTCAATCATCGACACTTGCCTGCCATATGCATCTCTGAAAATAGCGAAGTTCACTTGCCTGCCATATGCATCTCTGAAAATAGCGAAGTTATGGGTGGAAATCTGATTGGACGAGAGCCTGATGACATCCTCAATATTTGAATTAAGACACGTCCCCTTTTTCCCA
Source organism: Chaetoderma sp. LZ-2023a (assembly GCA_034401795.1). Lineage (NCBI taxonomy): Eukaryota > Metazoa > Mollusca > Caudofoveata > Chaetodermatida > Chaetodermatidae > Chaetoderma > Chaetoderma sp. LZ-2023a. Next base: position 71,842,391 of record CM067365.1, read on the forward strand.
TCACAAAATACACGAATCTGATTGGTCGAGAGAGAACAAATGATTTTCTCTCGACCAATCAGATTAGAGTATTTTGTTGTGGGAAAAAGGGGCGTGGCCTAATTCAAACATTGATGACGTCATCAAGCTCTCGTCCCAACAGAATCGAGGTCCGTACCGTCGCTCTTCTACTCCCTCATCCGCAATCATTGAAATCTTTTTCTCTACAATGACTAACGACTAGTAGTGTATGGGATTGTTAATTGACGACGTATTTTCGGGTTCAGCTCGATTGTTAAATACACAAAACAATGCTTTTGTTTAACAACAAATGATGACGTCATAAACACGTACTTATGATGTAATAAAGCAAAATTCACATTTCCGGGTTGCGAATCACGCGCAGTGACGTCATTCTTAACAAGCCCATCACACATTGAAGCTTTATGTTGACTAATTTACATTGTGAATTATTATTTTTTAATAATTTACAAAATTTTCGTTCGTCTAAGAAACCTATGTATTTGAGCTATTTTACAATTACGCCTTTTTACAAAACTGTGGTATCTCATCCGTCTCCAACATATTTTGCCACTGCAGCAAGGCTGTTGAAGATTTTAAAATTAATTTGACTGGAACCTGTTGGTTGCTCAGCTTCCAGTCAAATTATTTTTAAAATAATCAACAGAATGTCTTTTAAATCGTAATGAATGCTTATTTCTGATCTGCGATGGGTAATGGGCTTTTCCAGTTTTAGCTATGCCCCACCCATCTCTAGCTAAGCTCCGCCCGCACCTTGCTCGTATTGGGATCGATCGATCCCAGAACTCACTGTTTATCAATTTCCAGAAAATATGCAGGCAAGCTGTTGAATATTTTGAAACAAATTTGACTGGGTGCTGTTGCTGCCTATGGCAGCAACTGCGCCCAGTCAATTTAGTCAAAATATTCGACATAATGTTTATCAAATAGTAAAGACATACAATTCATACAACCTGACGGACTATTAAGCGTTTATGACGGACTAAATCGAGTCATTCATGACGTACTGATTATGACGTCATCATACACGTCACGTAGTTCATTATGGCGTCATATGACGTCATATGATAGATGAATAAATTGGAACGGTCAATTGATTAATGATGTAGATATTTTTCTAGTGGGGCCGAACTTCCACATGACCCCCAAATTTTCAGGGCCCCCGAAAAGTTACATTCATTTTGTGTTAATTTTGGGGCCCCATGCAAAGCTTCAAGTTGCATGTATAGATGCCATCCATACCTATAGTACATCTCATAAATCAGTCAACTTGTTTCCAAAAGAAATCAATTTTGAGCACGATATAGAAAAATCTTCTGTTAAATATGTTGAACATAATTGGATTGAAAGACATTGCTGCAAAGTTTTCCAATCCAGTTATGTTCAAAATTAATATTCAATACGATCATTTTTATTTTGTGTTTGAAATATGTCAAATTATTTCTGAGCTGTACTGTATTAGACTGATGCGGCCAAATCCCCCCCCCACCCACATCCCTCTGACCTCAGGGGCACCAGCCGCATTACGGTGGAAAGTTGGACCGCCTCAGGTAAGAATTTCTTAAACTTTGCACAGCTACCCCCCACCCCCACCCGCACCCCCAGTCCTAAGTTCGGCCTCCCCTTTCTCGTCTGCATCAAATTGACCTCGATCGATGGAAAGGCATGTTTTATAATTTTGGTGAAAATATATAAAAAATATATGGAATTCGTATTCTCAAACAGAGTATGGAACCCTGAGAAATACCCAAGGTAAATATTTTTAGGTAAGCTATTGACTATTTTGAAACTAATTCGACTGGAGCCTGTTACTGAACATGGCACCAACAGCTCCCCGTCAAATTAGTTTCAGACTATTTAACAGAATGTTTATTCAATTGCCAATTCACCAGACATACAATTCGTACAATTTAGTGACGGACTTCCCGATTTTCGTGAGGGAGACGGTCATTTTGATTGTGACGTCAGCTAACAAGTGGCGTATTTGATTATGGAATCAGAAGCTTGAATGACAGGATCGGATCCCTCCGACCACTGACAGATAATGAACCTTTCGATTTTTAGCTATGCCCCGCCCATCTCAAGCTAAGCTCCACCCACACCTCGCTCATGTTGGGATCGATCGATCTCTGAACTCACTCACTGACTATCAATTTCCAGAAAACTATACAGGTAACGCTGTTGAGTATTTTGGAACTAATTTGACTGGGCGCTGTTGCTAGTTTCAAAATATTCAACAGCATGTTTATTAAATAGAAGAGACATACGATTCGTACAACGTGTCGGACTATTAAGAGTTAAAGACGGGCCATATAGAATCATTTATGACGTAATGATTATGACGTTATCCTGCACGCCGCTTAGCTGATTATGGCATCATATGACGTCATATTAATAGACGGATACTCCGGAAAGCTGCTGCTAAGTTATCAGTAAAGTATATTATAAGCTAGTGATACGTTCCTTAAAATGAAAGGGGCGGAGTCTTCGCTTTACACCGGCTATTCAGACAGCTTCTTTCGCGGAGGCTGTAACTAGGTAGGCGTGGCTGAGACTAGTGAGGCGTGGCTTAGATAACGATATCGCTGGCGTGAGATTCAATTAGGGTTGTCAGTAAACCTCCCACTTGGCTTAGATTCATGGCGCCGCTGAGTCGCAATCTGGCTGATAGCGGCTGATAATGCCCGCTAGCTCTAATGCACTGTTGTGGCATAGGCTGGCTCACAGGCAAACCTGCCTATTACGTACACCAGCTTATTATAGCCCAAATGATGCCATGAAAACGCAGGTTACGGGGCCGATACTGGGCCTTATGGCCCGGTGCCCAGTAATTTGCGTTATCAAGGTAGCGGTTCATAACACCCGCTATAATTTGATCACAAAATCTATTGGGTATAGCGACAAAGCTTAAGCAAAGTACCTTTCTTTAGCGACCACTTATTGATGCTTCATACAGTGTCCGTTATATATAGGGATGACTATTCATCATAGGTTGGATAAAGTAAATATATCTTAAATGGGACAAGTACACATGTTGATGCGATGCATCAAAGAGAATAGAATGGGTTGAGTTGCGTTTTGTGCAATACTATTCAATAACAGAAGCTATTTCATATATATGTTTGTTTCAGTTATAAATTATAATATAATATGACAGAGAAAAAAATGGAGAGATGAGCAGGATCCGTCTCTTATAAAAGATATATCATCAAGCAAGATGGTAATATGGGATGCTGTCAAAAGGATTGCCACACCCCACAGGAAGTATGCTTATTGTGGCCAACCGATGTTCTGATATAACGCATGTTGCTGGGGCAGTACTGTGCCAGTAACACGCCAATACTGCGTGGTATTGGTCCAGTACTGGCCCAGCAACATGGGTTATCAGGACATCGTTTGGCTACAATAAGCAGGATTTCAATCTATAATTTCTATGGCTGCTATGGGAGCTCGCGCTCAGTACTCACATCAATTTGTCAGCAAAAAGACTCCGCTACCGAAACTCGCATTACTAAGATCAAGATCCAGCTAGGCAGAGCCGGATTAAGGTTAATTGTGGCCCAGCGTTGTGCGGTTGCCTCTTATCGGGTGTGTCAAGGAGGGAACAGCTGCTGCTGCTGCGGCTGCTGCTGTTCCCAAATATAATAAACTCGCTATGTACGTGTCAAAATGCTGTTGAATATTTTCCCTAAGGTAGCATCAGCTCCCAGTTAAATTGGTTTCAAAATAACCAACAGCGTACATATGTCATTAGTGTAAAAGTCAGATACTAGGATTACAGGTTCAAATGGGGTAAAATGTGATGATTGTTTTTGATGTTGGGTCCCTAATTTTTTGTGAACCCAGGGGATAGCACTTTTTCTCTACTGCTATGGAAGCTTATATTGCTTTGATCAAGAGATACTGCTAGAGAATCGTGTTGTATTTAGACCAAGAACTCCTTGCTAGGTAGGCTTGAAGTACTGAAATCAATAGTTAGGAAATCTTATCGTACATAGATCAATATATTCTGCTTCAGAGGCTTGTAGTAGTTAAACCATACCGATACGATTCCCCTAGGGAAACTTGTATTGCTCACGCCAAGCGTTTCTACTAGAGAAGTGAGCAGTATTTAGACAAAGAGATTCTGCTAGGGAAGCTTTCGAACCTTAGACTAGTGATCCTCATAGTGAAACTTGCATTAGATCAAGAGAGGCTCATAGTGAAGCTTACATCATAGAGATCAATACATCATGTTAAGAGGGTTTACACTACGTAAGTTGAAGGGCTACGGTTTGGGTGGCTGTTCTGATTGGCTGAGAGCTTGATGATGTCATCTCATTTGCATATTGGACCACGCCCACACGACCTCTCAACATCCCCGTCTACGTACGCCCCCCCCCCGCCCCCACATTAGAATCGATCAAATCACAGTCACTCTGGCGGCCTAGTTTATTCCTCCAGACACCCCCACCCCCAACCACCCACACAATACGAAAATGTACACGCACGCGCACACTCATGCACGCACGCGCACACGCACACGCACGCACGCACGCACGCACGCACTCACTCACTCACTCACTCACTCACTCACTCACTCACTCACTCACACACACACACACGCACCCACACACGCACGCGCACGAACCTGGAGGTTAATCATCATTACTCCATTAAAAATTCAGTTATAAAATCTGAAATGTTAAAGCATGGACACAAAAAAATCTATGTTTCAGTAATTGACCACTCCCCCCCCCCCCCACCCCACACCCCACCCCACCCACTCCTCGCATATACGTACGTACGTATACCCACACCAATATATATTTTCACCATAACTGTGAAATGCAAGAAGGTAGAATCACCATATTTAGCACACATATTCAAATTACAACAGTTTATAATTGCTTTGTGGTTGAGGTCAACAGATCAACTATCTAGGTGATCAGGCCACTTCGTGCATTATCAAGGCGGAGCACAAAAGCGTGAGCCACTATCTCCCTCAAGGGCATTCTAGCTGTTGTTGTTTCTGTTGTTGTTTTTGTTGTTGTTATTGTTGTGGTTATTGTTGTCTTTGTCATCGTCGTCGTCGTCATTGTTGTTGTTGTTGTTGTTGTTGTTGTTGTTGTTGTTGTTGTTGTTATTGACGGTGGTGGTTCTGCCATTGTGAGCATTGCTGTTGTTGTTGTTGACATCATTGTGGTTGCTGTTGTTGTTGTTGTTTGTTTGTTGTTGTTGCTGTTGTTGACGCTGTTGTTGTTATCATGGGCGTCATTGTTATTGTTCTCGTTGTGGCTGTTGTTGCTGAGCATGTACACACATGCACGCACGCACACATGCACGCACATACGAATCTATGCGTACACATGACATGGACTGGGAATAGACCACTAGGTTGTGCGAATTACACGCCTTTACTGTTTAATAAGCATTCTGTCAAAGATTTTTGAAACTGATCCATTTGGTTGCTGTTTCGCGGATGTGCTTTAAAATTTGAGGCAAATTAGTTTCAGGAAAACTTTTCGAGATATGGCTACTTGGGTACCCTCTCTGTTTGAACCCACTCCACGCATTTCATGGCTCCTTACGCATAGCAATTGTTACTGCCACATCTCAATATATCTACATCTGGAGCAATGGTGACTGTATGGCCAGCTGTTCTGATGGGCTGCAAGGAGGTCATGTGACTCTAGCCATTTCACACCTCATTACATCTGGCAATGGATCTACATCTCGAGCCGTGAAAACTGTATAAGCAGCTGGTCTGATTGGCCTCGAGGGATCATGTTGCCCTTCATTTGGGCATGCTCTCTAACACTTTTGACACCCCTGACACTTTCATGTCTCATTGCACCTGTCAACCATAATTGCAATATGCCAATATATCAATGCCTCGAGCAGTGGCGACTTATAACTGTAAAAGCAGCTATTCTAATTGCAAACTAGGGGTCACATCAGCCTTCATTTGGCCACACCACTATCATGCATTGCTTCACCTATCAATCATCGGAACACATCAAAAGATCTACATCCTGAAAATGTGGCGGCAGGATGGGCGGCTGTTCTGATTGGCTGAGAGCTTGATTACATCATCACATTTGCATATTAGGTCACGCCCACTTGCCAATATATAATCAGGAGGCGTGTGCCTTTTAAAATATCGATAAACATAAGCCCCATTCCCTGACCATATATGGGTATGTGGGCGTGGCTTAATATGCAACTGAAATGATGTCATTATGCTCTCAGCCAATCAGAACAGCCATCCATTCTGTCACCTTTCTACTTATTTAGATCAAAAGTTTGTGCTATGGAGGACTACAGTATTGAGATCAATAGATGCCACTTGAGAAGATGGCAGAAGTTACCGTAGTGGGCTCAATAGATCCAGGTAGGGATGCTTGCAGTACTGAGATGTACAGATCATGCTTGCAAAAATTACTGTACTTAGATCAGGATCTTCTTCTAAGAAAGCTTGCAGTACTGGGCTCAATAAATATGTTATGAAGCTGATAATACATACACCAAGTGATTCCACTAGAGAAGCTTGTGGTACTTAACTGTCTGCTTGCTCAGTGTATGCGGACTACATTTTCGATGCGTTAATTCTAGATCTGCTGGATATTTTGAAAATAATCTGACTAAAAGTTGTTGGTAGCTAAGCCACCAATAACTTTGAGTCAATTTGTTTTCAAAATATTCAGCAGAGCGGTGTTTATTGCCCATTGGAATTATTGTCTTGTGGCTTGCCGCTTGCAGGAGTCAAACAGTTAAATCAAGAGATTCTACTAGGGACGCTTGCAATAGCTACTTAGAAACTCAGGAAACCTACATTATCCATATGTTATGATTTTAGAACAGAAGCGTGCATCACCTAGAACTAGAGGACCTGCTAGGGAATCTTGAGGAACTTAGATCAAGTGATCATATTAATAATGCATGCGGATAGCAATATTATATTGTGTATGTTAGTATGATGTATAACTCTGTAGGTTGTAATGTCTTGTTTTGAGTGTAGGGCCATCATCAAGTTTGACTGGTTAACAGTAGTCCGCTTACTAGTTTACTGAACATGCGGGATGGTTTCACTTCTATCGTGGCAGTGGAAAGTCAATATGATTTGTATTTCTGGTATTCATGATTCTTAGTTCAAGACCCAAGCCATCCATCAAATACAAAAATACACCAACCGAAATGGGGTTTGGGGTATGATGAACATACTTGATTGACCGATCGGATCGATCCATTAGATACATAGATTTTGCTTTGGAAAGCTGCCATACTTACCCAAAGTGATCCTGCTATGGATCTTCTTGTGCTTAAATCACAGGATCCTACTATTTAAGTTTGAAGCACTGAGATCAATATATCATGTGAGGGAAGCTTGCAGTACTTACATTGAAGCTTGCTTTGTTGCAATAAAGAGATCTTACTTAGGGAAGCTACAAGAGATGCAACTTTGGAAGTGTACACTACTGGAGGATTGCAGTACTCGCATCAAGAGGTCCTGATATGGAAGTATACACCCACTGAACTCAAGACAGCCTGCCACAGAAGATTGCAGTACTCGCATAATGAGGCCCTGCCATGGAAGTGTACACCCACTGAACTCAAGAGAGCCTGCCATGGAAGATTGCAGTACTCACATTAAGCGGTCCTGCTATCTACAATGTATAGGTCAGTAGATTCTCCTGGGGAGGCGTACAATATTTAGAGCAAGGAGTTCTGCTAGAGAAGCTTTCAGCACGCACATCATGCATTTCTGCTTTTGAAGCTTGCAATTTTTAGATCAAGAGAATGAGATCCTACTCAGGAAATTTAGCAGAGAGTAACAGAATTCATAATTATGCGGGAGAAGATGTGCTACTTTGAGTGGCTCAATATGACCAAATGAGTCAGTAGGAAATTTGGTCTGATATGCATTGACCCAATCCATACAGGAGCTTCCCTGTATGGAAGCAGAACGGATGCTATAGGGTTGCTGCATAAGGGGACTGAAGACAGCAGTATCGTCTATGTTGATATCGACTCTCTTTACATAGTTATATGTGTAAAAACCACTCAGCTTCGGATACCAAAACCTGAAGTCATTACAAAGGACTTTAAATAAATGTCAGCTAGTGGCGGATATTTTGACATCAATTCTAAAGTCATACACCTTATGAACCTCTACATACCTAGCATGCCTACATTGTATATCAGTAAGCTAATGTCCACTTTATGTCGCCTATTCACAAAACTTCTACAGCAAGAACCAATATGGATAGGGCTGCCCACCACCCACCCCTAGGTGCATAGGAGTAAAGTATCTACTCAATAAATGCACAAAGCCTCGCACTATGGCTTCAATGCACTTTACCATAGCTCATCATTGAAACATTGCTGTTACATATCCTCCTACTCCTCTGCCCCATCTTTCTCGGATAGCTATAGGTTGGCTTGTATTTCTCAGTAATTTCAGCGTTTGTGCCTCCTACACACTAATATTCACATAGTTGATAGAGGAGCGGGTGAGATAAACACCACAAGGATGACAACTTAGCCTCGTTGTCCACCACTATTCTAACTATATTTATCCTATCTAGGAGAAGGTAGAAGTAAAACTCTACATCGCCATTCTTCCAACCTACTGTGAACCGAGAACTTACTAGTCAACTTCGCTCATCTATTTTTATCGATCACGATATTGTTCACCACACAGAGGAACAACAACCATAATGACCTTCCTTCCTCTGATAGATATTTATAAATAAACTTTGAGAGCAGTGCATCACATCTGCAGGATGGCCTCTTGACTTCAGAGGCGTGTTTCTTTCTCCCATGACGGATTTAATGTAAGCTGGTTTAATTTATACAGTCGAAGAAATTGGAATGCTTTTAATACATCCTAAATCTCTGAAGTAACTGGCCATTAAGTTTCTCTCTTTCCATTGGCGTGATGTAACTATTCTCGAGAATCCAAAGGATCTTATTAGAGTCTCAGCCAGCAGCAGATAACTATTATTGAGAGGTGGTTCATCTTCGATTACTCATTTGTCACCATCTTCCATGCTAACTCCATATGTTGCCTCTATCTATCTATCTATCTATCTATCTATCTATCTATCTATCTATCATCGCTCACTTAGGTAAAGAGAAATGAGAAACTGAAGGAATGGTTCTTTCTCTAGTAGTCTTTCTCAACTTTGAGAGTGATAACTTCAGATTAAACAACTAGCCTCACTGGGGTTTGAGCATAAAGGTTCACATGCATTGCATCACGATTTGTTGACTGGAAAACTATCATGCTCTATGTTCAAACAACAATACACAAAGCAGTGGTATACACGTTATCGACCATCTTTATAACCTCAGCCCTGATTCACAAGGAAGGTATACTGAGAAATCTAAGCATGGAAGCGGACTGCATAATGCATGGTGAGTTACACTTCTCTACCTGCATGCTTAGGAACATAAACAATACACATCTCTCCATGAAGGAAGTGAGCACATGATCTGAGGTTCTTCCATGTTTCTTGCTTTAAAAGTGCTTGATAACCTTTAAAGCTTGTGCCTCTATTTCAATTTCACAACTTAAAAAATTATATTAATTTATATGGAATGAAATCGTCATATGTTAATATTTATTTCGTTTCATTACATATAGGCTCACAGTTTAAGACTCTAAAAGTATATAATTTAAACAATTTTATTTTCACTAATTTTGCTGTGAATATGGTGCATATTCACAGCAAAATTAGAGCTATAAGCAAGTCTGAATCAGGTTACTCCATCGACTTCTTAAAACCCTCTTATGAACAACACCATCTTCTGGGATACATCTGTTGAGCGGTCGGCAATATACTCAACATGTGTGTGGGTTCACAGAATAATATCGGATAGTAACAATTCATTGAAATATATGTTTACATCCATTATTAAATAGACTCTGCAGGATATGTATTATGTTGCAATATTCATGGTGCACGCTTCTCCTGAAAAGGTTCACCACTTGCCCATCGACCACGTTCATCAAATCGCCGGTCAGTATGAGTGCAGGAATATGCCTGATTACCTGTTCAGGTTGAATTGTATCCCCCTTGAACCTACACTCCATCACCTAGGTTCTCGGAACAACATTGCTGACAACATTGCTACACTGGATAGTATGATATTACTCTAATTTTGAGTTGTCAACAGATATGTTTGACCTCACATTGTCGCTTTCACTAACTCAGTTCTACCGTACCGCTCTGTGTAGAAGCTGAGAATGTAGATGCTCTATGACTTTATGGCCAATTAATCCGCATGATTATTGGATGGTAGCGGACTCACCGAGCTAGTCAGAGATTGATCATATCAACCATGGGAATAAGTAGCACTGCTCTAGACATCGAACACACTGCACATACCGCTACAATTCTCAAACCATCTTGGTCTCTTCGATCCATCTTTTCCATACATCTCTCATTTCTGTCAGTGCCTAAGTGCATACTACTGGTTATTCTAAACACTCTCCTCACATCCTCTAACCCTGGAAGCTCCAACACAATGATAATCATTGTGCTTCCCTTGACTGATCTCTCTCTCTCTCTCTCTCTCTCTCTCTCTCTCTCTCTCTCTCTCTCTCTCTCAAATTGGCCCAAGCCATTTATAAACAGGCGCATCGATAACAAATTGGTATATGGATCTGCACTGTTTATAAGCGATCATGCACCATTGACAAATGGGGCAAATTGGTTATTGGGTCGCTACATGGTTGTTAACTTGGTAGCTAGATAGATCAGGAAAATTTAACAGCAGTAACCGAGTTCACGACTGAGTGGTGGACTGTCTTGCTTTCATTGAAAACATGGGCAATCGCCTTGCTCCTTGCCTCGCTTCACCCACCAGAAATACAAATGGGTACAAGTGTAAAAAAGGTGGAAGCTATCTGTTGTAATGACCTTTCCGGTTTTACCTATGCCCCGTCCATCTCTAGCTAAGCCCCACCCACACCTCGCTCGTGTTGGGAGCAATCGGGCTCTGAACACCCTGACTATCAATTAAAAAAAAATACACAGGTAAGCTGTTGAATATTAAAGCCAGCAAGGCACCCACTCAAATTAGTTTCAAAATATTCAATAGCATGTTTATTAACTAGCAAATAACTACAAAGACATACAATTCATACAACGTGTCGGACTGTTTGAGATTTGATGACGGTCTATACGGAACAATTTGTGACGTAATGATTGTGACGCCATCATAACGCGCCGAGCTGATTATGACGTCATACGAGGTCAGATGATGGATAGATACTCTGGAAAGGTGAATTGTGTAGATTGAGAATAAAATCAGCCTAGATATGACATGAATGAGACCAAAACTTTGCCACTGCCGATACTTAGTGAATAGAATTCCTATATTTTCCCATTGCATTTGAATGACTTTGCTGGCTCTTTTTGTGCAATGATGCCACGCAGACGTCATCTGAGGGATCAAGAACTTTCTAAATGGCATTGATATTCTGCAAGGCAGCTCTTGATTTCAGTCAGAGTCCCATCTGCATAGCAGGGAATTTGCACCAGGAGACCGGCCAAGTGAACAGATGCTAAGGTGGAGGACGTGTGAGGGCTACCACACAACCACAAGACAGGTTCTCCTGCTTAATAGGAAGCGGTCCTGCTCACAGACGAGTCACCATTCTGTCTGTACTTTCACAATGAACGTGTTTTTCTCTGGCAATGTCAAAATGACAAATTTGCTGATGTCATCGTGGTGGAACATGACCGTTATCAGAGCCGGATTACGGCAAGGGCTAATTGGGCTACAGCCCAAAAACAATTATCGTATTTTACCAATTTGAACGTTTTAATCCCAGTATCTCACTTTTACAATCACGATACACGTCATCTGTTGAAAATGATGTCGAATATTTTGAAACTAATTTGACTGGGTGCTGTTGCTGCCATAGGCATCACCAGCGTCCAGTCGAATTAGTTTCAAAATATTCAACAGCTCACCTGCATATTTTTCTGGAAATTGATAGTCAGGGAGGTCAGAGATAGATCGATCCAACACGAGTGTGGTGTGGGTGGAGCTTAGATAGAGATGGGCGGGGCATAGTTAAAACTGGAAAGGACCATTGAAATCACACATACAGTAAGTATCATTATAAGGGGCCCCTACAACTAATTAGCCCTGGACCCCAACTAGGCATAATCCGGCTATGACCGTTATAGTGGAGGTTCATATGCTGGTGCAACAGGGCAAGAGTTAATTCTCATGTATGAGAATGTGCGAACACAAGGTTGGTTAACTGTGCCTCTGCCTAGAGAACGAGGGTACTGGGCAAATGGAGTGGCCTTCACAGGCGTGAGTCTAGACCCTAGCATTGGGAACTAGCCTTACAACACACACACACACACGCACGCACGCACGCACGCACACGGCCAGTCCTGTATCCAGAGTTAAACCCCATTTATCTTGCTCTGGGGCCTTCTGCAGACAGTTTCTTCAGCTCGACCAATCCAATCCAACTACCCCCCCCCCCTTCCAGGAAATTGCGATGGCCTTGACAGAGGAGTGGGTCAAGAAACCCGTACGTTCGGTTCCGATCTTTGATTGACAGAAAATGTGTCAGGCTGTACTTAACGCTCGTGTTGGCCGGGAAACCCCATCGTACTACTAACATACGCCCAATCACATCGCGTCCCTGTTGGAGACACGGGGGCGTTAGTGGTAGGGCGAGACCGTGCGATAGGACGAGGGGAACCCCTGACTGTGGCACTTGACACACGCACCCGTACTTGATGGTATTTCATCCGTGGTATGCTGCGGGGCCACATCTGTCACTGCACTTGTTACGCTTGATTGCACAATACCTGGTATTGCCTCCTCTGTATTGATAATGGCAAAACATCTGCAACATAGATATAGTTACGGCCGAATGGATTTGTATCCTTATTGTAGGTTATCCTTAGCAACTTTAGTAGTAAATTCTATTTTTTAATTCATTTGGGCATCCAAATATCTTCTCCATGACTATTTATCGCCCACCCCCCCAACCCCTTATCACCGAATAGCATTCTCGTCAAGAATAGTATAACAAATTGTAACGTGTATAATTTATCATCGAGTGACGGATAGGAAATTGAGAGAGTTGCGTAAATGGCCACGCGAGTAGGCGGCGCTTGCTAGTAGGCGTGACAGGAACTATCGGAACAGCAACATTAGCGTATGACACGATTGTTTTGACAACTAAGTACTCTTGTTTAATTCCACCACCCCCCCCCCCCCCCCCCCCGCACCCCCCCCCCCCCCCCTCGCAAACCGGGAACGACACATTATGTATGCTATAGGCTTACTAGGTGGTATTCTGTTGAATATTTTGAAACTGATTTGACTAGACCATGTTGCTGCCTATGGCAGCAACAGGTTCTAGTCAAATTAGTTTCAAAATATTCAATAACTAACGCATATGTGACTTGAAATTGAGAAATTTTATGGCGTAAAGGGGTTAACTGGCTACATCGACCATCCACACCGCTCACGCTTAAGCTAAAGTACCACCATTTTAATGCTGAATTGTCAGATCGTGTCATTCAACTCCGTTTATTAGTCTACTAGTGTTCAATCAGAAATGACTAACAACAAACAACGCCGTCTTTTCTTAACTGAGGCTAGTTTTCGTGTCTCCACCTCAAACAGCCATACGGTTACATGTCTGAGCTAAAAGGGATTTTCCTTTTAGCGAATCATAAAAATATAGACAAACAGATATTATTTTCGACATTACCGGAGAGAGAAATGCTTTTAAAATTCCTTAGACTCTAATGCTATAACCGATTTTGTATTTGGTATAAAAAAAATTTTTAAACCCTCCCCCCCCCCCACCCCCCCCCCCCCCACCCCGCTCAATGGATCGTTCCAGTTTTATCTATTCCCCGCCCACCTCTAGCCCCCCAATTTTCTTTGAGAAATTTAATTTTTCCTGAAGGAATTTACCGAGCCAGTCATTTCAGTTGTAAAATTTCAAAAATAGTCTTCTCTTTGGCCTGCAAATGGACACTCTTCAAGACCACTACAGAGGTAGGATTTCACCGGCTTCGGCATGCGACAGTACATTTCTATGCATGCGACCTTGCGCTATTACCGTATACCGACTAATGCTACATGATGCCACAGCGGACACGGTATTTCTATTACCGTATACCCACTAATAAATCTTAAGTACCACTTCAGCTTTCAACAATGTCTGGACTGGAGTGCCATGCTGACCCGTAGTGAACATCCGATAGCCTTGACCACACCGGCATTTCATTTTATTAAAAGACGGAATTAAGGTTTAGCGAAACGTGAATATTGTCCTTTACCGAATTGCAATCTATTCTTGAGTCTATAATGTGTCGCTCCACATACTTCTTTAACAGTGCCCAGTCAAATTAGTTTCAAAATATTCCACAACATGTTTATTAGATAGTAAAGCCATACAATTCGTACAACTTGAAAGACTATTAAGCGTTTATAACGGACTAAATCGCGGCATTCATGACGTAATTGATTATGACGTCAACCTACATGTAACGTAGTTAATTATGACGCCATATGATTGACTAAGAAACTGGATTATTCAATTCCAAAGCAACGCTATAGGCATGTTGAAGTTCTTGGCTATTTTGGAAATAATCTGGCTGAGAGTTGTGGCTATATGCTTACAAACGCATGGCTGAGTATTATAATCAATATTTTATTAGAATCTTTTAATTACTATAATTTAGCTAATCCTTCTAATAACATGAATTTGGTTATATTGAAACATTATCTCCCTTATAATTAAATTATATACAACCCATTAAGAGTAACCTCCCTTTAGTTCCTTAAACAGAATACCGGCTGAAAGACATTTTTCACATCAATTGCTGTCACAGTCAGATGTCATACTCATAAAATGTCACAAAAAGAGAAGCAGTTAATGGAAGGATCCAATCTGTCACTCAACGATCTGAAGTCATGATCAAATACGTCATTTGTTAGCTGACGTCACAATCAAATTGTCGTATGGTAATAGTTCGTCACGAAAGTGTATGTATGAATTGTATGTCTTAGAAGAATTTACAATTTAATAAAGATTCTGTTGAATATTTTGAAACTGAGCTGTCGCTGCCACAAACAGCCGCAAGTCAAATGAGTTTTAATTATTCAACAGCTTACCAGTATTGCTACATTGAACTACGATTCTGAGAATTCAGGGCTCAAAGTGGTAAAGTTTATTCAAATGCACTTATAAAAGTGGGAGGAGGTAGCTAAAAATAGCTAGAAATCGATCCATATATTAACTCTTTCAACCCTGAATTCCTAGAGTTCGCATTTTAAGCTAACTCTACAGGTAAGCGCCGTAGCATGATTTGCATAATAGCAGAGTCTGTCTGCATGGTGCCCTTCACAGAGTGCTAGCGTCTCCGCCTCCCCCCCCCCCCCCCCCTCCCTCCCCACCCCCTTCGATCACGATGGCATAGGAGGCATTTGGAACTGGAAAATGCTGACGGTTAATGGACGGTCTAATGGATGAATCCAATTTATCGACCAATCATATGACGTCATAATCAACTATGTCGCCTGTAGGCCGACGTCATATTCAATTACGTCACGAATTTAGTCCATCATAAAATCTTAAGACTCCGCCAAGTTGTACGAATTATATATCTTTATTATTTAACAAACACGCTGTTGAATATTTTGAAACTAATTTGACTAAGCGCTGTTGATGCAATATGCAGCAACAGCGGCCAGTCATATTAGTTTCAAAATTTTCAGTGGCTTACCTATATAGTTTTCTGGAAATTGAGATTCAGCGAGTGCAGGGATCGATTGATAACAACGCGGTCAAAGCGTGAGATGGGCGGGACATAGCTAAAACTGGATTCATCCGTTTCTAGCTCCGTTCACTTTGTTCGCATATCTGAGTCGATTATCCACTTTGAACCATGAATTCCAAGAATTATTTTAAATATTTTGAAATTAGTTTAACTGGAAGTTGTTATTGTCTAAGTCAGCTTCCTGTCAGGATATTTTCAAATTATTCCAATTTATTCAACATAATATTTATCTTAAATTATTAATTCAAGGAGGCTTTATTTTGGCTTTATATAGGGGTCATTATCTCCCTTATATATTAAATTATATAGAATCGTATAGAACCCTTTAAGAGTAATCTCCCTTTAGTCAATTTAACCGAACGATAGCTTTCTTCAACGACCTGATTAAAATGAAATGCCTTTTCAATGGACGAATCCAGTTTTAGCTATGCCCCCCCCCCCCCACAACCCATCTCTAGCTAAACTCTACCCACGTTTTGCTCGTGTTGAGATCGATCGAACCTCCCTGAATATCAATTTCCAGAAAACTGTGGATGTAAGCTGTTCCATATTTTGAAACTAATTTGACTGGGCTCTATTTGGGTCCGAAGGAGATATGCGAATTTTGGGGTCTAGACACCAATATATGTTTTTACTATTAAAGACTATCTAAAGACATACAATTCATTAAATTGACGGACTATTATGCGTTTATGACAGACTTAATTATGTCATTCATGATGTAATTGATTATGACGTCAGCCTACATGTGACATAGTTGATTGAGACGTCATATGATTGACTGAGAGACTGGATTCCTCTATTGACCGACCAGGACTATAGCTATTTAACCCTGGAACGTCTACAGACACCTATGCAGGAAATCTATTGAACATTTTGAACCTAATTTGACTGAAAGATTTTGCTGCCATAGGCAACAACAGCCCCATGTCAAATTAGTTTTAAAATATTAAACATAATATTACTTGCCATTTCTAGTTTGTTTGGTAGGGTTAAACGGTTAAGGAGTCTATGTGTCAAACACATTGTTCTGAAAAACTCTTTCTATTTAAAATATAACAATCTGACAATATACGCGAGTTGGGATCGATTTGGAACCTAAATGAAACCTGAATTACTAGAATCTAATTATCATGGTAAATGTACCCTGTTGAATAGTTTGGAGCGAATGGAACATGGCGGGTGACAACAAAAAATATGGAGGAGATTCTTCTTCTTCTTTACGTTCGCTGATCATACCGCCAGTCCTGTAAGTGACTATCGACATGATCATAAGCGTTAAGTGCGTGGATCCATGGTTTATTAGAGTGCGCCGTGCGGCCTGGAACCTCCGTCTTCAGCACTCGAGGTTTCTGTCAGGGTTACCTCACCCTTACCTCCTTTAGTCGCCTCTTACGACACGCAGAGGATACTGAAGGTGTATTCTAAGCCCCACCTACAGGGCGAATATGGAGGAGATGATGACACCTTCTCGCGGTCTCTCCGCTAATACCTTCAGGGAAGCTAACGTTATCATCAATGTTTGCGAAGTGGCGACCACATACAGGAAGTAATGATCATGTCTAATGTTCTTCAACCAAACAATCTCTGCGTTCGACTCCCTTGAGCACCGCCGCATCTATTTGAAATTTCTATAGCAACGTACAATACACTCGCGGTATATCAAGCATATAGAAAAGGGAACCCCTAAGAAGAGATTGTTTCAGATTCAGGTTGATTTATTACTCTCAGATCATACATGTGATACATGGGGTATAAACATTATACAATTTATGTCGTGGCAAGACAGTTTATATATTATTTATATATCTCTATAGATTAACTGCTAACAATAAAATGGATAATCTAGATTTACTACAGTGATGTGATTGCTTCTTTTCAGGAAAGCTATTTTCATATTAACCATTCTTTCGTTCACAATTTCACGTTGTTTTCGGTGGTTTTTTTACCTGCACGGGTTATGTTTGTTGGCCGTGTTTGTGAGACAGTTTCGTCCTTTTTTTAAATGCGTAATAATTGCATTTATTAGTCGGCAAACCTTATACAGTCCAATCAGGGCACTGAGAAGTGGAGGAAGAAGAGCGGAATCTAGGGTTCCCTCCTCTGCAGCTCTACCGACATTGAAACTCGCGGTGTAACAGGAAATATCGCCTTCCAGAGCTTATTGGAAGTTTTGTATTTGTGGCTCTAAATTGCCATGAAACTCAAGTTGTAACTATATAATGGTGCACGTGTCTCCATAATGCTAGAAAATGAACCTTTCCACTTTTAGCTATGCCCCGCCCATATCAAGCTAAGCTCCACCCACACCACGTCCGTGTTGGGATCGATCGATCTCCGAACTCCCTGACTATCAATTTCCAGAAAACTATACATGTAAGGTGTTGAATATTTTGAAACTAAGTTGACTGGGTGCGGTTGCTGCCTATGGCAGCAACAGCGCCCAGTCAAAATAGTTTCAAAATATTCGACACAATGTTTATTAAATAGTAAAGACATACAATTCGTACAACGTGTCGGACTATTAAGCGTTGAAGACGGACTATATAGAATTATCCCAGGACGTAATGATTATGACGTCATCATACACGTCACGTAGTTAATTATGACGTCATATGACATCAGATGATCGATGGATGAACTGGGAAGGTGAATTGCAACCACTGGGCTGCTCCAAAAGCACTGTTGTCCACATTGATGCATGTCACTGCAAACATCAGCGAACCATTGCAAGTCATCGCTGCCCACACAGTCTAATATCAAACGCATCACTCTATACAAACTGCGTAACAAAGTGCCACTATAGGTGAGGATAGCTTTTGTTTTAAACGTATTTTATTGTCAATTAACAACAATGGCATTGAGTCACAAGTCAAACTAACTTAGATTGGACTCTTTCCCTACAAGACGGTATGGTACAATTTTTCATAATAATTTTACAATAAAATGCAATTTGATATTTACATATATACATTAACATTATTTACGCTTACAATTTTCCAATATTAATACTACTAAGAATAGCGAGACTAATAATTGTAAATTGAAACGTCCGTCAAGTTGATCAATTGGATGTCTTTGATAGATTTACAACTTAATAAACATGCTATTAAATATTTTGAAACTAACCCGACCAGGAGCCATTGCTGCAAAAAGGAGCAACGGCATCCAGTCAAACCAGCCTCAGCATAT
The DNA here is from genome assembly GCA_034401795.1 of Chaetoderma sp. LZ-2023a. Taxonomy (NCBI): domain Eukaryota; kingdom Metazoa; phylum Mollusca; class Caudofoveata; order Chaetodermatida; family Chaetodermatidae; genus Chaetoderma; species Chaetoderma sp. LZ-2023a. The sequence continues at coordinate 71,861,425 of CM067365.1, forward strand.
TCAACACCACTCATGGATAGTTACCTCGAAATTGGGATTCTGGGAATTCATGATTCCGATTCCGTATTTTCGTATTTTCTTTATTACACTCAGGCCGTGACAACGGCATATGAGGATTATTTGTACATTGACAATGGCGGTAGAAATACAATATTATTATTATTATTATTATTATTATTATTATTATTATTATTATTATTATTATCATACCATCTCCGCCGCGCTGCCGACGAGGGCTACGACAGTGGGATCGCTTACATAATAATGATAACAACAATAATCAATTTATTAACTTTTTTGGGCCACTTGCCCCTGCAGTGTTTCAGGCAGTATTAAAGGAGAACTAACTTCATATAATAGTTGTTCAGCTGATCTAACACGTCATTCGTAAACTATACTATAATATTAAGCTTATTATCATGCCGCTAAAGAAAGCTATTCATGCTTGAGTAGTTTAAACGTTGGTACATTTCCAAAGCCTATGGTGGCTGTCATGCCTTACTTTTCAACAAATCAGAAGGAAAAACTAGCGTATCTGCCTTGGGTGTCACATATAATTTGGCAATATGATATGAAAACAATCATACAAGTAAGCTGATGACTATTCTGAGACCAATTTGACCGGAAGCCGTTACTGCCATAGGCAATGACAACTCCCAATCAAATTATCCCCAAAATATTCACCAAAATGATTTGCATAATAAAGAATGTAATGCATTGTCACCATACACTATCGCTTGAGTAAACAAAATCACGGTGCTCACTGTTCAATGTTTACACCATGTTACAAAGCAAATGATTGTGATACATGTAAGGGAATGTAACAGGATGTGAATGATATGGAATCCATAAACTATAATCTATCGTACAATCTATCGCATTTGAGATGAGATTAGCATCGCTTTAACAATGATGGCGATGGATACTTGGGTTGATAGATAACTCGGGTGTATGATTGGGTGAGAAGATGGATGAATTCGTCTAGCTGTTTAATTTTTTTGATGCTAACAAGTATTTGGAGAGTTTGATAAGGAGCGGTTTATTGCATATTGCAAACAATCCTTTAGTTTTCTCGGTATTAGGGTTTTCTGTATAGAATCGTGGCAATACACGTAAATGCGGGCTGTGCTTATTTAGAAACGTGCGGCACATAACTAGAGTCGTTGCCTCGATTATAGGCGCATAACGTTGCCTCCATTATCGGCACATAACGTTGCCTCGATTATCGGCACATAACGTTGCCTCCATTATCGGCACATAACTGTACATGGTACATTAACTCAGATACCGGTACTAGAATTACCTCTAGTGTTATAGCGCCATCATACATTAGTATCAAGTTGATATATAGACCATTGCTGTTGCCCTACCCTCACAGAGCACATGTTGAGACTATCAACATGTGCTCTGTGAGGGTAGGGCAACAGCAATGGTCTATGTTTGGGCATCTTCTTTGTCTTCCAGAAAATACGCCCGCTCAAAAAGACTAGAAAATACAATGGTAGTTGCCAACAGGTATCAGGCGCGCAAACGATGCTGTTGCTGCCTATGGTTCCCAGTCAATTTAGTTTCAAATCATTCAAGAGAATATTTATTAAATTCTAAATTCATTAAATACATACAATACGTAGACATCGTGATGGAGCTCTAGCTGTGTTATTTTGATTGTGACGTCAGCTAACGCCTGGCGTATTTGATTATGACGTCTCCTACTTGAGTAAGAGATCGGACCCCGTCATTGCTAAAATAGGAGATGCTAAATCCGGAGACATGTTTTACTGGCGTCTCGATGGACAGAGATACGAAGTCAGGTGACCTCGATGCTAAATGGATTGGATAATGACACACACGCACACGTACACGGACGCACGCACGCATGGACGCACTCACGCACACACACACACACGCACGCACGAACGAACATAGGTATTAAAAATACAAACGCAAATCTGATTGCGAAACGTGTCTCCGTTTCGTAGAGAAACCTACGTATTACCCAACCACTAGGGCGCTAGTATTTTGTCGGAGACCAGCGAACCCTCTAGACAGATTTAAGCTGTTTTGTGTTCTTTCCAATTCACTTTTCCAGAGTATCCGTCGATAATTTGACGTCATATGACGTCATAATCAGCCAAGCAGCGTGTGGGATGACGTCATAATCATTACGTTATAAATGATTATATTAAGCTTGTCTTTAACTCTTAATAGTCCGACACGTTGTAAGAATTGTCTCTACTATTTAACAAACATGATGTTGAATATTTTGAAAGCAATTTGCCTGGACGCTGTTACTGCCATAGACAGCAACAGCACCCAGTCATATTTGTTTACAAATATTCAACAGCTTACCTGTATATTTTTCTGAAAAATTGATGGTCAGGGAGTTCAGAGATAGATCGATCTCAACACGAGCGAGGTGTGGAGGAGATTAGATAGAGATGGATGGGGCACAGATAAAAGTGGAAAAGTCCATTGAATTGTTTCCTAAATATGATACTTCCATAAATTGAGAAACTCTTAGCTCACTATAGCTTCCCAAAAAACCTCACAACAACAACAACACCGACAACAACAACAACAACAACAACAACAACAACAACAACAACAACAACTAGTAATAATAACAAATATGGGTGACAATGTCATAATCTGCGCATACAGATCTGAGCATTTCCACATTTATTTATGTCTAGTACCTTAGGCAATGCCTCTTTAAATTATATACGGTTGTTTGTATACATGTTTGAGAGTCTTACCACACAGATCTCTCTATTTAATTCTATATACATCTCGGTGTCTTACGTAATCCCTCTTGTGTCAACTTAACCGTGTAATGGTCAAACTGACCAAACCAACTCTGCATTGGTCTTGAGGCATGTCTATTAGCAAGTCACGAGCAGAGTATTTTTTTTTTAATTAACCACTGGAATGACTGGCTCGGTAACCGAGCCAGTCATTCAAGTGGTTAATTTTCAAAAACTCTTCTCTTGACCTGAAAATGGGTACTGGGTCAGCCAAAGCTTGAATAGTCTTTACCATTACCCCTTTAATTGTCAAGCCGATAATACATTTCAGAGGTAAGTTTACAAAAAATAGTCTAATATTAAAGTTTCTTGAACAGTGTTGACCATTAAAATGCTTAATTGATATAAGTAGTATTGTTAGCGCTTTGAGGCGCTGTTGACACACAAGGGTTAATACAGTCATGGTCATATTGAACTTTAGATCCATGTATATAATTTATCTTTAGATTTGTGGAATAACAATTTTTAAGAAATGTCACGCCTTGGCAGATTTCCCACCCCAGTGGTAGTATATTAAATATAGGCCTACTGCAAAACTACATAAATACACATACTTTTTTAAATACAAATGCTTTCAAATACTTGACAAACAACAACTATGAAATTGTTTTTTTATTTTACACATACTCCATAAACCGGGGTTCCTCATAAGGGTCCTTTGATGCACCTGGGTACCCCCAAAGGTCGTGGCAACGGGTCCCGTGGAACCCCTGAAAATCTTGCACGTTTGTTGAACCCTCTCGTGTAAACTTGTGGTTCATAATGGTAAAACCGGCCAATACTGCCTCTGCAGTTGTCTTGAGGACTGTCTATTTGGTGGCTAAGCGCCTATTTTTGAAAATTTTACCGCTGGAATATTCTTCTCTTGGCACTCACTAAACAAAAATTAGGATTTTCTTGATCATTAAACGTTTAATCGTCAGACCGGTAGGAAGTGACATCGTAATAACGATTTTCCTAAATTCCAGTTATAAACTTACAAAACAAGACCAGTCTTCTCTTGGCCAGCACATGGTCATTCACTGAGCAAAAATTCCAATTTGCTTGAAAACTCTTGACAAATTAAAGGCTTAATCGATAAAAGTCGCTTTTTGAGCGCTTTTAGGCGCCGTTGACACACGAGGGATTAAATATTAATTAGTTTTATAGGTTTTTGAACAAACAAATATACCCACAAAATCTAGCATTGGATCCCATAGTTCATAGCTGTGCACCCATGATACGCTCTAATTTTAGCATGGGTGAGAAAAACTGCATGAGAATCCTTTTTTTAAACATATTTTATTGCATATATTACAATGGGATTGGGCACAAGTTGTTCGAAACTTAGAAAAGCCCTCTCCATACAGAAAAAAATTTATAGGCGGCAAACATAAACATATACACAAAACAACAAAGTAAACGTATAAACAGATTAAATATTGTAATACATGTACATCATATTGAGTATTTATATAATAAATCGAGAGAGAGAGAGAGAGAGAGAGAGAGAGAGAGAGAGAGAGAGAGAGAGAGAGAGAGATGTATAGTGAAGAGAGAGAGAGAGAGAGAGAGAGAGAGAGAGAGAGAGAGAGAGGCCAATAATTTTGCCCAACAGTAATATTTTCATGATGACCACCATAACAAAACGCCCAAGACTCAGTGCTGCTCACCTGGATCATTTGCACCGGGAAATATGGAAATTTGTGTTGAAAGCTGTCTGGTCGTTTAAGAGGAGTATTATTTTGGCAATCTCCGGACGATTTTTAAAGAAAAAACTAAGATTTTCTAAGATTGTCTAAGATTTTCAATCAGACAATTGTCCGATCAAAACTCCGATTGGTATTTATTTATGGCCTATTCACCATAGGGCCTTTCAACCAAAAATTGGTTGACGTCCGCCAAGGCGTTTAGGAGGAGTGGGATTTTGACCCTTTAGTGTCGACACCGGCCAAGTCCGGCCTTCTTAGTGGTCTAGAGGAGTGCCCAGGAGAAGACTAATCCTGAAAATCTACAACTGAAATGACTGACCCGATAACCGGGCCAGTCCTTCCAGTCGCAAACTCCCAAAACGAGTCGTCCCTCGTCCCACAAAAACTGCATGAGAATCCTAAATTTCAGTTTGAGGCCTACATTTTTCAGGTTGGCACCCATCGGTTTCTAGGTGTGGACACCTGGGGCCACAAATGTTAGATGCCATGTTAAACACTGACATATACGTTCTGAATAGAGGGACACATTTCTAGCTATGCCGCGCCCAATTTTAGCTAAGGACCGCCCATTTTCCATGGTGTTGTAATCAATTTATATAATTCGCATCCTGAATTCCCAGAATCCCAATTACAAGGTCTATATAGGTAACCTGTTGAGTATTTTCAAAATAATTTGACTGGGTGCTGTTGCTGCTTATGGTGGCAACAGTGCCCAGTAAAATTAACGTCAAAATATTCAACAGAATGTTTACTAAGCACTAAATCCATCAAAGACCTACAATTTGTACACTCGACGAACTTTTCAATGTTCATGACTAGATGCGCCACTATGTATTGTGACGTCAGCTTATATGCGATGTAATTTAGTACGACGTCATATACTTTGAGCGACATATCGACTCCCTTCATTGAAAGCCTACCTCTGAATATTGTACACATTAAATTGCAGTCATGATAGGATAAATCTCACATTGAGCATTGCCTAAATGGACCTTTCCGGTTTTAGCTATGCCCCGCCCATCTCTAGCTAAGCTCCACCCACACCTCGCCCGTGTTGGGATCGATCGATCTCTGAACACCCTGACTATCAATTTCCAAAAAACCTACACGGGTAAGCTGTTGAATATTTTGAAACTAATTTGACTGGGTGCTGTTGTTGCCTAAGGCAGCAACAGCGGCCAGTCAAATTAGTTTCAAAATATTCAACAGCATGTTTATTAAATACCAAAGAATTACAGACAAACAATTTATACAAAGTGTCGGACGCATTGCGATTTGATGACGTATAGCCTAAGAGTAATCGATTGTTGTGGTATGACGTAATCGCGTGAATAATATTTTGTTGTTGATGATCTTTAGCTCACAATAGTTCATTCAGACACAACAATGTTAATTAGACGCAAACTAGATATGTCGGCCGCCTGCCCGGAGGCTTTTACTACTGTTGCGCATGAGATGGCGTAGTCGTAGGCAGTGGATTATTATAAACACCGAGGTATTACATTCACAAAATAGTCTGTTGGAGCAGGTTAGAGATGGCATCTAATTTGAAAACGGATGTTACTAGAAGCTGTCTCTGTGACTCTGTATCTAGTAGCAATAACTTACTGCAATATCATTTTTCCAAACGTGAACCGGAATTGACGTACAGACAGGAAAGTGAATAACGCAATCTGCTAATACAGAATGCACATGGAAAATGGTCATATACAGGCCTAATAGACGTCATAGAAATGACGCATACTGGCCCCATCGTAATACTGCGCGGTACTCGTCCTTCCATTCCGCTCCGGTATCGAGTAGAGGAGCTGTGAGTGATAGTACGATGACTGGCCCCGTAATGCTATGAACATCAACGGCATACTGGACTGTATAAAACAAAACGTTAGGTGCATGTGTAGTTACCACATGCTAATCGTGGCTTCTGTCTCGGGATCGTGAATTATGATCAACTGGTAAGTCTATAAAGCCACGTAATTATGCTTATACCGTGGAGCCCGTCTGTCCGTTCGTCCGGCACCCGTCCGTCAACTTCTTTATTTAAGCGACTTCTCGAGAACCACTGGGCCGATATCAATGGACCTTTCCACTGTATACATTTATCATATGACGTCATAATCAACTGCGCGACGTATTTAATGACATCACAATCGATGGTGTCATTATGACGTCATGAATGGCGTAGATAAGTGCGTCACGAACGCATAGTTGAAAACTGACTATGCGTTGTTGTACGAATTGTATGTCTTTGCCATTTAATAAATATCCTGTTTAATATTTTGAAACTAATTTGACTGGACATAGTTAATGCCACAGTCAAATTAGTTACAAAATATTTAACAGCTTAACTGAATAGTTTTCAGGAAATTGATATCAGGGCATTCGGGGATCGATCAATCCCAACAATCAATCCCAACACGGCGAAGTGTGGGTGGAGCTTAGCTAGTGATGGGCGGGCATAGCTAAAACGGGAAAGGTCCACTATATTTGACTGTTGAACCAAGTTTGCTCAAAGGAACTTTAATGGCCAAATGTCTGGGCGGCCATCTTGGATGACCAAGCTTTCGATAAAACGACCCTTCTTCTCCAGAACCATGAAATGGGTCAGCCCAAATTAGGGAGATATGATTAGTGAGTACGGGCCATTAACAGTTTGTTGAGAGGAAGCGGAGACGTAAAAAAACATGGCCGTCGTGGACCAATCAATATGCCGCGTGTTTGGCGGTTTTATTGGATTTTTTATTTGATGTATTTTGAAAATGAAAACTGTCGGATAAACGGTTTGGCGGCCAGCTTAGATCTTTTTCCCTCCAAAACTCCCGTACTAAAGCAATAGGAAATTTAAAATGTCTTTTCGAGAACCGCTTGACCGATTTCAATTATATTTGGCAGAAAGCATCCTTGTGGCGAGACCCAACACACTTCAAAAGGAACTGATCAGCCAATTTGGTCGGTAGCCATCGTGTATCGTGACCGATTTTCAGAAACGACTAAAAATCTTCTCCGAAACTGCCTGGGGATCGATTTTAACACTCATGAACCATCATTTAGGGAGATAGATGAACCCAAGTTTGTTCGAGGGATTGGACAAGTGCTTTGGTGGCCAACTTGGATGAGCTAGTTCTTGTGAAAAAATGTTCTCCAGAACCGCTGAACGGATCGGGTCGAAATTTGACAGATGTGATTTGGGACGAGAGAGAGAGAGAGAGAGAGAGAGAGAGAGAGAGAGAGAGAGAGAGAGAGAGAGAGAGAGCGAGAGAGAGAGAGAGAGAGAGGGAGAGGGGAGGGAGGGAGGGAGGGATGGAGGGAGACAGAGAGAGCGAGAGAGAGAGAGAGAGAGGGAGAGGGGAGGGAGGAAGGGAGGGAGGGAGGGATGGAGGGAGGGAGACAGAGAGAGAGAGAGAGAGAGAGAGAGAGAGGGGGGGGGGGGGAGGGAGGGGAGGAGGGAGAGTGAGAGAGGGGAGGGGAGGGGGGAGAAAGAGGGAGGGGGAGAGAGAGAGAGAGAGGGTGAGGGGGGAAAAGGGGGAGGGCGTAAAGGATAAATAGAGGTTGGGGTGGGTGTGTGGGTGTGGTGTGTGTGTGGGGGAGGTGTGTGTGCGTGCGTGCGTGCGTGCGTGCGTGCGTGCGTGCGTGCGTGCGTGCGTGCGTGCGTGCGTGCGTGCGTGTGTGTCTCCCAGGACAGTTAGAAGCATGCAGTGTGAACAGATGGACACAATATGGATGCATAAATTGATTGATGGATATTTGTACGATTGTGATAGTTCACTAATCTGTTTCCTATTACTTATCTTCAGCAAGATGATTTTTGCCGAGATTCTTCATTACATTCATATAATGATGCTGCTGTCATTGGCCGTTCATTCAGTGGAAGGTAGTAGCAGCGGCGGCGGCGGGTGTGTGTGTGAGTGTGTGTGTGTGTGTGGGGGGGTTGGGGTGGTGAAGGGACAGGGGTGCGCGGGGGGCGGGCGGAGAGGCGTATGGGTTGGGGTGGGTGCGGAGGCAGAGGCGACAGTGAGAAGGGGTGGGATGTGGGTGGGGCGGAGGCAGAGGCGACAATGGGGTTTGGCGGGATAGGAGGAGGCTTATAGTGTACCACGCGCTGACTTCGTTGCAAATCATACGAAAGCCAGTCTTTAACCCTTTAATGACTAAATTTGGTCAAGAAAAAACAAAATATTTGCAGTCTGAAGGCCCATTTTCATGCCAGGAGAATGCTATTTTTGAAAATTTACCGCTGAAATAACTGGTGCGGTTATCGGGCCAGTCATTTTCGTGGCAAATAGTCTTCTCTTGGACTACAAAAGGACATTCTTCAGGGTCATTGCAGAAGTTGTACTGGCTTCGCCGTGGTAGGGTTAAACAAGTTTTTTTAAAACTGTGTGACTTCATGAGACCTGTCTAACAGGAAATCGCGTTTTCTGCCGTCAAACCTGATTAATAGTCACAATCATATTGTAGATATGGGACTGTTTGGTGGGAAGTCATGAACCCACTGGACGTCTTATATGTGCGAGTAAGTCCCGAGTGAAATTCAGGTTTGAATACCAGGTCAGCTAATGGACTATGTCACGAGGTATAGTTAGATGCACTGGGTGGCATCAAGCAGTGCGCGGAAGCAGTGCGATCATAGTCTATATTTAGATATATTACCAGCACTACGTAACAGTCTATATTTAGATGTATTACCAGCATCCTATTATTGGAATATGTATTAGATGCACTGGGTGACATCAACCAGTGCTGATGATATACAGTTTCGCAGAAACAGGTTCGAAACTGATGCGAAACTAGGACTATGATAGTAGTACGAAAAGGTAGGAATGGAATAGAATTGAATAGGACACTGTGTTCTGAGTTGATGGCTTCTGTCAATGGTTGAAGATGAAAGTGGTTGCTGTGGGATCGGAGTTGATTATGACGTCATATGGCGTCATATGACGGATGGATAAACTTGAAAAGGTCTATTGCAGATTGGGTCCCTCCATGGAAAATATGACTGATTATAATATTCATCGCCTAATTGTTCTCCGATATTTCTCATTTCTTGTATAGGCGTAATGTGCGATGCAGACCTCTGTCAAGCCAGAGAATGTTCTTATGGATTCGAATGTCGTCTGCCAGGATTCAGGGCTGTGGATCGGGCTGACAACTGTGGATGCTGCCCCGCATGTGTAGAAACACTTGGTACACGCATTGTTTCATTTTGATGATGATGATGATGATGTTTAGTGGTTTGTTGTGTATATTTATTGTTGTTATATGCGCTTGTTGTTGTTGTCATATTGGTACGGGTGCTGATGTTGCCATCGTTGGTGCTGATGTAGCTACTGCTACCAACGCATGCTGCTGCTCTTGATCATGCTGCTGCTCTTGGGCATGCTGTTGCTGCTGCTGCCAACAATCGTCGTGTCGT